>JAQQAC010002172.1:41488078-41605795 GCA_029783875.1 Phataginus tricuspis | reverse complement strand
ATTCTTAACTTACTCTTTAGCAAACAGACAATAGCTCAGCCCACCTTGGGGGCTGGGCAGGCAGCCTTGTTTGATATGCTCCCAGACCAAGATGCAGTACCTCAGGGAGAAATCAGTGCAGTACATTTCTTGTGTTAATTTTAAATATTCAGGGCCCACTTAACAAGTTTACACCCCTAAGCCCTTTTACACGTTCTTCAGAATCTTCAACTGCCTATAAAACCCCTAGACAACGCATAACTACAAGCTATCTTGTCCCCTCCTGGCATGAGCCAGGAGCTCTGTCCTCTCACTTTATTTCTAAATAAAAGCCGCTGCCTTGCTCTCCTACCTTGAGTGTTTGTGAAGTTCATTCTTCGACTCCACGAACAAGAACCCCAGCATCAGTAATGATTGATAAAAAATTAAAAAAGAAAACCCGAAAAGCACTGCTGGGCTAAAATACAAGATAAAATCTCTGCATGCCAGAAATAGAATAAAAACATGCAATAATGAGCTGGGCTGATGCTGTAGACATACTGAGCTCTAGGTGCAAAAGAAGTCTGTGTTAGCCAGGACTTCAGCTTCTGGAAGGTGTATGGTACTAAAATTGCTTCATGTAAAATGGAGACTCAGATCATACTGACTACATGAAGCCAATGAATGAAATTTGGTCCCCAAACCCACAAACTGACTGAATGGAAACAATACAATAAAATAATAAGATAAAATAAATAAACTATCAATTATTGAAGGGGTCTATAAATTCACAGAAGCTTCAAACACAGGGAGGTAAGTGGACAAAGCCTCTGAACCAAGAGTGCAGTCAAATCACTTCCTGTGTCTGTGTAATATGGATTTGCCAAATTCCTAATATAATCATAGGACAGAAAATTAACTTTTTTTTGAGACTGAATAAACTGAAATAGTGTGATAAAGTAAGAAGTGATTAAGAAGTGGTGAGGAAAGAACCCATACTCCAAATTCCAAAAATTCGAAACATTCCATTCAAGAAATCCTGAAACTACTAGAGTGCAATGATCAATTAAAAAAAAATAAAGTGTAAACTGGGCATAAAAACCTTTTATGTGAAATGAATTTTATGATAGATTCTTACAAAGATATTAATTACATGAAAACATCCAAAAATGAATGTGGGTACATAAACCTCCATAATTTTTAAAGAAAAAACAAGTATGAGATAAGAAATCTTAAAATGGAATTAATTACTGAAATGTATATGAGAAAAATTGTAGACTGAATGCATTTGATGAATGACATTGTGAATGATAAGATAGTATTGAGGAACTCAAACAAAATGCATCAGAGAGAAAAAAAGGGCAATTTTAATATAAATATGAACAAATACTTAAGAATGTTGGGGATACACTGTAAAATTCTGTTTTTAAATAATAGTTGTTATGGGAAAAACCAAACAGGTAGTAAGAGAAAAGTAACATTTAAAGTATTGATTGCAAAAATATTTTCAGGATTGAAATAAGATAGGATTGAAAGTGTACTCAAATTAGTAATATAAATAAAAGAAAATTTATGTCAATTAACATTGTAGTGAAACAATAAAACACTGAAGTTACAAAATGAAATTATTTATGAAGGAACAATTATTAAGCTGACCTTAGATGTCTGACCTATAAAGTCAATGCCAGGAAACACTGTGGGGATATCTTCTGAATGCTCATGAAATACAATTAGCAACTCAGAAGTTTATACCCATTTAAACACTCATTTAGTAGGGAGAACAAAATTAAGATACATTTAGAAAAAAAAATTAAGATAATTATTAGTGAATATTGGAGTATTAGTGAAAAAGTCTTAAGTCTGAAAGATCCTCACTAAAATGACTCATACAGCAATCTTTGGCAAAAAGAAGCAAATTAAGAGATATAAGAAAATGAGAACATGAGAGAAAAGAAACAGGAGTAAAAACAAAATAATTAAACATATGCATAAGCCATATTAACAATGGTCTTTAAGACTCTTAACTATATTATTATGTCAAAAATAAAACAATAGCCTAAGAATTTAAACAGAAATAGTAGCACCAGTGAGTAAATGTTCAAATGGATATTTATAAGGCATTTGTCATAATCAGAATATACATATACTAAATGTGTCATGACATATTAGGCTCAGGGATCCCTAAAGATTTGACACTTTTTAAGCTCCTGCAACATTATAGCAGGCAATTATTAGGAGCTTATCTATAGTGGATCAAAAGTAAGTGTAAATCTAGTCAAGGACTATATACAAGACTAGGCACCTGTACTTCATTTTTGACACTGGTTATTGAGTGATAAAAAAACTGATAGTGGTGACGTAGACCAGCACAAGAGAAGGCAAATGGCCATGAGCTCCTGTGGGTGCTAATGACTCATAGCATGGCTTCTGCTTCAACATGAGCTACTTAATTAGTACCCAGATATACCTGGTTTGTCCCTGAAGGCCTTTTGAAATTTAAAAGAAATGACTGCAAAAATATGCTGTGGCTTCAGTAAAATAGCAGGGCAGAAGGAATAAAAGTTAAAGAACCATCCCAACATAATGGAGTTTGATAACTCCCTAACATTTAGAACTGGAACTTTAAAAAATACTTTAAAACCAGGACACAAAGGATGACTTCACAGGGTAATGTGAACCAGAAGTCAAATAGTCCTTGCATGAAATTGTAGTCTAAGCATCACTTTAGTGGTTCTGAACACCTAAGGACTTGAACGTTGAGTACAGTGGTTTCTGATTTATAAATGCTCTCTGAAGAAAGATAATATCATTCTAGACCAAATATTTCTTCCACTTAAAAAAATGTAATATCCAGTACACAGGCAAAAATTGTCAGGTACATAAAGTTAAAAAAAAATCATTAGTGAGAAAGACAAGAATCAGACAGCAGAAATAGATTGACAGGGACCTTGATGTTGCAATTTTCCTATGTAGACTGAAAAATAACTATAGCAACTATGTCTAAGAAGACAAAGATAGATGAAAATGTCCAGAGGGTACTGAAGGCATGAAATGTGGAAGAGCAGCTTTGAAAGTGAAACAAAAAAACTCAAAACTACAAAAATTAAGAACTTAGTAGATGGATTTGACATAGAATTAGATGCATCAGAGGAGAGAATTGGGAAACTGAGATACAGGTCAGAAGTTGCTTACTAAAGCAAAACAAACCAAAAAGAGCTGATGATGAGAAACATAAAGGGTCAGGTGAGATAGTCTAACATGTGCCTGCCAAAGAAAAAAGAACACATATTATTTATAAGGATATATTATCTAAAATATAAAAATATATACTGTATACATAATTCTTTAAAAATTACAAAAAAAGATTTGTCAAGTTTCAAATATATATATTTTTCATGTGTTTGTGTGTGTACCAATATGTTAAAAATATCATACATCTTGAGAATATGAAGATGAAATTAATGTGCTCTATGTTCTTTTATTATTTGCTGAGAGGACCAGGTGTTTACTACTTTAAGGATGCATATTGTAATTTGGAAGGTAACTGTTGCAAAAAAAAAAAGAATAATAAGCTGTATATATTTCTGAACTGGTGATGGCAAACATAACAAAAGTTAGAGAATATGACTAGAAGAAGAAGAAAACAAAAACATAAATAAAGATTTGGAAGGACAGGTAGAAATACCCATGATAAGATCTTAGATTTGAACTCATATATGTTAGTATGAAAGTAAATTGAAGTAGATTAGTTATTCTCTACTATTGTCTATCTAAAAGAGATAAATTTAAGTACAAATAATGAAAATTAAGAAATGGAAAAAAGATCCAACATGTAAAACTATCCAAAAGAAATTTTGTGTAATTACCCTAACATCAGACAAAGAAGTATTTTTTAAAGAAAAGGATTTATAGATATAGAAAGACTCTTCACAATGATAAAAACTTGTAATTTTCCCAGAAGACATAATCAATCTAAATTTGTATAAGTGTTACTAAAAAGCAGTGCTGTCCAAGAGAATTTTCTAGGATAATAGAAATGTTCTGTCTGCCCTTGTCAATATAGGCCCTATGGTCCAGTATGTACTATTTATCATTTGAAATGTGGTTATTATGGATGAGGAACTATGTTTTAATTTTACTTAATTTACATTTAAATAGATACATATGATTAGTGGTTACTATATTCGACAGAGACGTTATATACCTCCTGAATGCATTAAAGCAGAAATATAGAGAAGTCAAAAAGGAGAAAAATAAAAAATTATAGTAGAAGATTTTAATATACTTCTGTTAGTACAAATAAAGTAAGCAGAAAAATAAAACACACAGGATAAGATTTGAAATAATAAGTAACAAGTTTGACATACTTGATATGTAGAGACTACTTCATCCCAAAACTGGAGGTCATACATTATTTTCAATTGCAATTTTTATGAAAATTGACTTTACACTGGACCATAGCAAATCTCAATAAAAAGAAATAAAATCATGCAAAATATGTATGAGAAATCTGCAGACCTAGATAGATGTAAGATAGCAATTAATAATCAAATAATTAGAAAATATCCTATTTATGCAAATAAACTCCTAAATAACCCCAAGATAATATAAAAAATGGATTTCAGAAAACATTGTAAATAGATAGAGTCCTATGAAAGTAAAACATTAAAATAAGTATGTTGCAGCTAAATGCAGAAAAACAAAATTAATTAAACCATTTTGTATACCAGTATTTTATCCCTCCCAACATGGCATAGAAGTGCTGCCATCTCCTGTCTCAGACTTACTGAATACTGACTGACCTGTAAGAGTTCCTGTTGCTATTAGGATACTCTAGAGATAGAAGTAGGAGAGTGAAGCTGAACTGCTGAAAGTTAGAGGCAAAGGATAGTCCAACTACTTGCATGATAAGGATTTAAATATCCTATGGAAAACTGACCCTAAAAGGTTAAACTGTCTTCCAGGTATCCCATAAAGGCATTTTGGGTGACAGCCCCATGGCAAAAATCTATGGGAAGCACTTTCTGTGACCATGGCTGAGTAGAGGAGAATGAGGCTGAGACTGAACCAGTATCACATGCTAAAGACTGGATGGTTAGAAGTCCCTGCAGAACCATGCTTGCAGCAGAGATTCAAGGGGACCCCTATAGAGATTCCTGACATTCTTTTTCTGTAGACCTTTTTCTCTCCTGGAACTCTTTTCTACAACAGCCTGTCCCCTCAAACTTTCTTCATAACCCAGCAAGATTGCTATGGGATCCTGGCCCCTGTTCTGTGGTTGGAATGTGTCGGCAGACAGCAAGCCAACCTTTTTGCCCTTGTCTTACAGACTGCAGTCTAGCATTGCTTGCTATCATATGTCTGAAACCAACTGTCCCATGTTTTTTCAATTATCTAATCATTTAAGGTGAGGAAACTCAGTCCCCATTACTGCATCATGTCCAAAAGCAAAAGGCAACATAATCTTTATACTTTATAATAATAATAAATAATTTTATATTAGTAAATGTTTTACTAGTAAAGTCATATAGAAAGAGTGTTTGAATAACTGGTTTTATTTTGGACAATGAATTTCTTTTTCGTTATCTTATTATGTGTAATAAATACATAATAGTATGCATATAAAGCTAAATGGAATGAAATATTAATTTTGAAAGTTTTTAAAAAAGTAGTTTATATAAGTTTAAAATATTTGATTTACCATTATGCATTGCTTTGATATATTTGAAGAAAGTATTTCTTTTAGCAAGCAAAAATAATTACATTAAAAATTATGTGCATTCAATGTATAACTTTCTGAACCACCACCCGTTTCATCCAAAATAGATGGAAATGAAAGAAAAAATTCAATTGCTTTTCAGAAAGAAGTATTTTAAGGTTTTTATGGTTCCAAAGGATAATTTTGATAAGGCTTAAGTATAATTTTGGGGTTGTTAGTATGCTTAATTTTTTACTCTTTCTTTTCTGTATTTTTTTATGAGACACAAAATTAAAGGTTTGAAAAAGAAATAAAAAATGTCTATAGTAAATGTTAAACGTGGCAAATATCCAATTGTTATCTGGATATTCGAACTATTGGTATTGAAGTAGGAAAAAAAATTAATAGCAAATCTGAACCCAATAAACTTAGCCACAGATCCATTTGTGTTTCTTAATATTTGTATAAATTCCTGTTGATTAAACTTTTAAGACTATAAGTAAGAAATTTACATTTTCTCTGAGAAGGGTGACACTGGTTCATTAGTTTTAAAATTTCTATGATTTCTAAAAAGAAAGTAATTTTATTTTATCTAAGCAAATATAAAAATGTAATATATGGCTGGTAAAAAATGTCACAGTCCTCTAAGCAAGTAATTTGGTTTGTTTTCTTTTTGTTGGTCTTACTTTACATATTTTCAGAGAATGAAAAATTTGATTTTTTCCCTTAATGTTTGTATGAAGACTATCACTCCAAAATACTTAACTCCTTAAAGTTATGTATTTCTTTCAGAGATTATATCCTTTTACAGAATTTTTAGGAATAAATATTTTCCTCTATAAGAAATAGATCTCTTATATGTCAAATACCATGGAACAGAATATTAGATGGCGCTGCTTTTCCTCATACTGATTTCATTCAAGAGAGATTCTTCATAGGCACTCCCAGGGCTCTCCCCAACATGCTCTGCCCTTCAGGAGGAGCTTATTCAGTTAAATCTTCTATTCACCTTAGGATGAAGCCGTGTCTTTCCTGCTCCTCTGGGGGACAGCTCTGCTTTGCCAGTGGAGTACAGGGAGGTTTTGCCTTGGTCCTACATTGCCTGTGACTGACATTCCAGTGAACCTGATGCTGGGGTTTCCTTAGCAGGTATAGTGGCTCCCTCTCTGGTACACTGTATCTTCCAACCTTGTCTGCTTCTGTGGTAGGGGTAACAAGCTAACCATCATCTTCTATTCCTTGTTTTATTTCTCATTGTATTCAGAATTAGGCTAGAGAAAAAGGATGCTATTTAATGAAGAACATCATAGAGTCCAATGTAAATAATTGTTAAAAAACAGCAAACCAAGCCACATAGATCTGAGTTTAAAGCTCATCTTTATGTCTTAGGTGTTTCATTAACTTGGGGATGGCACTTTCTTTGATCTTAAATTTTCTTATCTATAAATGAGACTAAGATATATTATTATAAGGACTTACTGAACTATTTTTTATACATGTATCTTTTAATTATAACTGCATGAAATATACATATCTAACAATATATAATTATACACTTATAAGGATTAAATTATATTACATACATGATAAAGTAAGAGAAAACATATGGGGGATATTTATTGTATTTATGATATACACATAGGCAGAAAACATTAATACAATAGTTTATGCATAAAAGAGTAGTATAGAATATCACATATTGATCACTCAATGAGGAAAAATAGGTTTTAGGATAGAAAAGGAGTTTGTTCTTTAATACTATGAGTCTTATTTTTCGCTGAACATATTCCTTGGATATTTCAGATATCACTTAAAAAAAAGAGAAATAGGGAAGAAAGGGCATACATAATTTTCTTTTGATTCATAAAACCGCTTTCTCATAGTGTTTCTTACAATTGTCATCCTATGTTTTCCTGTTTCTCTTATTTAGCAAACAATGCTTCATTTGTAATTTCTTGTCCACTTGGTTCCATTGCTATAGATTAATTATTGGTTTACTATAGTATGATCACGAGCTATGAATATCAAGACAAAAACCTATGTGAATTTTATTTATCCAAATGAGATAGAACTTGTATGAACAGGTCATCTTGAGAAATTAGAAACTTTTTCTAGAGAACTAAAAGACTAATCTCTCAAATATTTACCTAATCAAATATTTTAAATTTATATAAACTGCTTTTTAAAAGTAACATTCAGAAGTGAAAAAGAGATTAAATATCTAGCTGCAACTTCAGCAGGAAAAACTAAGAAACTCAAGAGAGCTCAGAAACATCAAGCCTACTAGAAGAGATGAATTCTGCTGTGTTGCTCATATAATGGACGACATAAATAAAATAATCAACTTTTTATGAGTCACAAGACAGTTCCTAGAATATCATGTGAATGTGAATATGTCCCAAGCCAATAAATAACTTCATATTTCCTGGCTGTCATCTATGGCTTTTTTAATCCATTGAGGCCATACATTTCTTAAGGACTACTCCTCAAAGGGAAGTTAATGTAAGGACTGATAATTTACTACGTTCAACACTCTCCTCATTTGCTATCCAATTATTACATTTATATTTTCTCTGTGGTTAGCCTGTAATATACCGCACTCCAGTGGTAGTGATGTAACAAGTAAAAGTCAGTAACTTAACGGTAAGAGGTGTGACAAAGATACAACTTCGTCTGGGTAAAAAAAAGAATACTTTACGAAACAAGATATCCTACCAAAGCATGTAGGGTTTATAGCTAATTCTACATACTACCATATCAACAAGGAACTCTGCTTATCAGAATAAAATAACATATGATTATATGACATACAAATCCTTACAATCCAAAACATGTGAGTAGGAAAAATACAAAAACCAGGAAAATATGAAAATCAAGTTGTGCTTTTCAGAAAGTGACTGGGTAGTAGACTAAATGATAAGCAAGGTTTATACCTAGAATGATTTTTAAAGATGACAAAACTAGGTCTCAAAAATATTTTATGAATATAGTACATTACATTTAAAATATGAAATCCTCTTAAGATAAAAAGGAAAACTTAAAATATGTAAAATAAATATTGGCTATGTCATATGCATATTTTATTATCTGCCAAGCCTACTTACCTGAATCATAAATGAAAGACTTAAATTTTACATTTGTGTGTGTGTGAGCAACATCTCACAATGACATACATATTTATGTGAACATATACTTATATATTATAAAAAAATATATAGATAAAGCATTTATCTCTATATATGATATATATATGTAGACAGCAGTGCACATCCAATAGGGGTGTGATATAAGGATATATGGAGAAATATGAATATGTATAAGGGTATAAATGTAAATATAAATAGATATAGATATAAATAAAATTAGAAAACAGAAAGAGGAAAAATAAATGTGTGCTTGGGTAAATTACCCTGTGAGCCTTCCTCTATATTAGTCATTTTATAGCAGTTTATCTTCCATTTAAAATTATATCTGCTTTTTATAAATATGAGGCAGAGATCTAATTACAACAAATCCATTCTTATTAAGGTAAACAAGAGCTAACTGCGATGTAATGCTAATTCAGTACGACGGAAAACGTAATGAAATAAGACATTCAAATCATATTCGTGTACAAATACTATGCTTCATGATCATTTTCAACAGCATTATAGTCAGTGGTTAATGACATGCATGTGCTAGAGAGCGAGCATATTTTATTTGGTCAGGTAGGTTAAGAACTGACAAAAAAAACAGTGCAGTCGAGAGACTCTTGATTGCCAAGCACATTCTTGTTACTTGCTGGTTATTTAAGGAGAACCTTACTGATTTCTTTAGGGACTAATTGGAAATGAATGAGCTCTCAGAGTTTATCAATATAAGTAGCAGCATAAATCATCCCAGTCCATGTACTCTGCACAAGGCCAGTGGGTGGTAGTGTAGGGGTGGAATTTAACTGAACCATTTTGTAGTCAAACACATCATGGTGTGAGATGGTGTTTAATGTGAAAAAATAGGAGCTGGTTGTTTAGAATTTGTACTATTTCAGCGAGCTATTTTTTTAAATAAATGATAATTTATTCAACCAAAACAGAACTAGGAATCCTATTTTTTAAAACACCTGAGCCACTCTGTTTTAAAAGTTTTAAAGGACCAGTATTTTCAGCAACGGGAGCAGCATCTCCAAAGTAACCCTAGAGATCCTTGAAGCTGTTGAAAATTTGAAATACTTCTGTGTAACTTAGGGGAAATATTTTCCCAGCCCCGGGAAAAATACCTTTGAACTGAAATCAGTCAAAGAGAGAAAAAAAGTGGGAGAAATCCATTTATTGAGAACAAGCAGTCATCCACTTCTGCTTGCCCATGTCTCTTGCAACCCAGCTGCAATAAAAGGACCCCACCCAACCTCTCAGGTCCATATATGCCCTCATTCCCCTGTGTAATTACCTACTGATATGGAGATGGACTACTTCTCTCCACTGCTTGGAAACACCTATTGATATGGAAATGCACTAAGGCCAGGCAAGAGATTCTGGAAATAATTTACATATATATATGTACTATATATATATCTTTATGTGCCCTCTTCTTCCAAGATATATACTAGTGGGACTTACTTATTCTCATTACCTAAGTGATCATTTCCCTGTTAATAATTATAATCTGTATCTTCAGCCCCCAAATAATTTTTTCATTCATCATACATTTATAGTGATGAGTTATTGCTACTATGATTCACTATACAAGAACTTGCTCTCTTTGTTCATATTAAACAGACCTGAATGCCAGGTTTTGTTGTTTTATAAAGAACCTTTCATTTCTACACTTCCCTAACTAGGTGACCATTCCCTAACTTGACTGTGATACATACAAGCACAAAGGATCCAGAATAGTATTTCTCTTCAGTTTCCATGCTTATATGAAAAGGATATTACCCTTTTCTGATATGTCCTCAGATGTAAGTCATTAACAAATACAGTTGGCTCTGGCAGCATGCTACTAGTTTAGAAAAGCAACAACATTGCAGAAGTATAGAAGTTTGATGGCTGAGGCTGAGGGATGCTGGCTTACTTGAATGTCAGTATTCAGTTCTACACAACTTTAAAACTGTTCCTAATAAACAGTTTGGAAAATATATTATCATGTTTTCCAATAAACAGATTCGGTTTAAGATCTTTTTGAAATTGTTCTTTGGGAGACTGTATGAATGACTATGCAATAGGGGCAGATAAGTACAGAAATAATCCAAGATAACCAACCAAAAAGCCCTTGGTTAATTATAATCAGTATTCCCTCTTTTATTTCCCACTGCAGTTGTTAAAGCCAATAAATATCCTCTTGTTTCATGTACAGTAAAATAAGGAGGGTACTTCATTTTCAGTCAAATTCTGATAGTCCAAGGGATATATCAACTCCTTAAATAGAGACTTCTCAAGTCACCATCCTATTGTAAAAATCTTCAAGAAGCATTTTTCATATGAGACTTCTAAATGCAGACCACATTACTTAGGGTTATTTTATATATTTTAAAACTTCTATAACCATTGTTATCATTAATGCACAATTATTAAGGGAACATTTTGTAAAAAATATTATAGTCAACCGAGGCTTAACATCTCTTCATTATAGGGAAAAAAAAGCTACACTTTAAAACAAGCCACGGGTCTTTAACTTTCTGTCATTTCACTTTACAGGCAGTTCCATCAATTAATTTTTCTTTTATAATTTGGGATTAGTCAGCAGTGACTTACTGCCATCCTCACCCATGATTCTATATTATGAAGGTAGTTCATTTCCTGGACTTAAATCCATTCTTTCCTTCTTCCTCCCAACCTTCCTGAAACCCATACCACTTCAAGCTTCCTTCAGCTTTAAAATTTAAGTACTAATCTTCCTTATAAACTTTAATGGCTTCACAGGGAATGTTTATCCAAATTACTCTCTGAAATTCTTAGGTTTTCATAATCTGACAACCTTGATTAATCCAACCAGTTTTATCTGCCTCTCCTTTCAAATATGTTTTCTACTATTATTCCTAGTAACTTATGTATCTTAGTTTCTCCTTCTTTCAAACCACCCTTTCTATGATTCTTTATCCTGGCTTACACCAAGTTTCTCACTCCACAATAGAAAACGCTTACTCACTCATCTTCAGCTCAGAGTCCCTTCTCTTGTGAAGTTATTTTTACTGAACTGCCCTCCATTACCTTACATCTACTTTCTTTGTCACCTAATAAACGATTGTTTCTCAGATTAAAACTCACTCTCCTTGCTCCACAAGTGTAGGGAGTCTGTAAACCACATTTCATCTTTGCTAGCTGGTTTCCTTATTAGCTTCTGCCACTGGAGGCACTAGCAGGAGAATAAAAGCTGAAGGGAGAAGGGTTTTGTTCCCCTAGTTTTGCTTCCAGCGTAGGCTTTTTTTTGTTCCTGTCAGCATCACCACAGCAGGGCAACTTAACTTTGGCAGTGACAATTCATTTAATAATAGCTGTTGATTTCAGTGTTCAGTTTTTCCAATATTCCCAGAACCAGCCAAATTGGAGACATTAAAAATATCCTTCTGACAGCCCTCCCTCAATATCTGAGCCTCTGCTCCATGAGGTCCTTCCTCAGGTTCAGAGATGTCTATTCCAATCACGTAGCATCCCTCCTTAGAAGTCAGAGCTCCAGCTCCACAAAGGCCCTCTTTTGGGCATTTAAACTGTAATAATTTTACCTTTTTCTCTCTTAGCTCAGACTAAGGGGTGTTAATTGTTTCAAGAGTCACTACCACTGACACTTTAATGTTCCTCTTTCCGTCAGGACAATTCTCCAACAGTGTTAGCAATTGTTTTTATTAAACTATCCCAGTTAAAATAACTGGAGTGTTATCTCTCTCCTTTCCTCTAAGCCATTTTTCCTTCCTCTATGCTCCATTGTGATATTGGACAATTTAAAATACTTATTTTTTGTTTTATTTTAAAGTAGACTGAGTTTCTTGAAGTTTTCTTTTCTTTCTTCACTCTCAGAACCCAGGACATAGCTTCATGCACAATATGTATTTGTTAAATGAACAGAATGGATGATAGCACTGAATTATTGCAAGACTTAATTTCTTTCATGTGGTGATGAAGCATTCCAGAAGCCTGGCTTTGTAAGACACATGTTAGAGGGTAATGGGAAGCAATCTAGCTAGAAGCTGGAAGGAGCACCGGCTTCCCAATCAATGGCTCGCCGCTTACCCAACATTTCATCACCATCTAGGGAAGGACAAAAAGATAATTTTCTTTCCACTCCAAGAGTGTGTGTACATGAACCCTCTGAGGAAAAGAGCTTACATCATAATTTCTTTCTAAAACCTCTATATGTTAAACCATATTTCTAAATCCTCTCCTGTGAATAAAAAATAAAGAAATGAAAAGTGCCATATTGGCATTTAAATAGAAATTATACTCAATTAGTATTCTTTAATGAATATTAATGTAATGAAAAGTTAATGTTGCTATGCTGTTAAATGATTATTTTCTAAAACTGTCATTTGCTTTTCTTGTGACAGATCAGATAAAACACCCTACCAATTTAGTAGCCTTCCCTGAGAATACTTACTATACATTTATTTTAAACACATATTATTTTTAAAACCCTGTTTTCTAAGAAAAAGTTAATAAAAACCTGTTTTTTTCATATTTATGTAAATTTACTTGAAATTCTTCTTGAATTATAATGAAATAAAAATGTATTAGCTATTTTTGCCACAGCCCACTGAAAGAAAACATTTATGTACTATTTCACCAAGAAAATATCCCAGTTTAAATAAATAGTAGAGAATCTAGATAATGAAGAAAAATGAAAGTATGCTTTTTAAAACCAACTTAATATATACACAATTGTTAAATGAAATTAGTTCATGCTTTCTAGGCATGTTAATCCAAAGAGGACGATGAGGGATATATATGGGACAATCTTACCACAATTATTTTATTTATATCACTATTTTTTCTATTCTTTTTCTTTTCTATTTTAAGCTGGGTCCTCCCATATTCTTTCTCATGATCCCTGCAGTGACTAGTCAACCCAAAATTATTTGTCCATCTCTTGTTTAAATTGCAGAGAAAGAAGGTACCATTTTAGTATGTACAAAACCCACTGTGTTTACACATGTCAATTCTAAAAAGCTTTTCTCAGCATGAAAAATCTCAAGAGCGTACACTCTCTTCATTCAACAATGGCCTGATTCATCTTTTTCTCCTCACAAGGAATGACAGCTTATACAACTCACCCTCTCTTTTTTACATATACAACACCACCACTTTGGGAGGAGGGTCTCAATAAACATTATGGGTCCTAAGAGTTGAGATGTCTTTCTCTGGAAGCAACTCAGACATTTATATATAATCTGTACTCTTGTGATCTTCTGACAACTAGGTCTCACACAGTAGGATTCAGCAAAGTCGACAATTAAGCACCTTGAGCTCATGCAGTGGCCCACAGGATCATGACTTGACTAAATGATAAAATACACATTAAGGGTCTAGGAAAGACACAAATTACAAAACCTGAACAAATCAATGGGATGGTTTTAAAAAATCAGCATTAGGCAGCCTAGTGGCTAGGAAAATAACATTCTTCCCCACGGGTTGGTAACTGTAGCTTAATGAGTACAACCTTTACTGCCAGCAATTATTCTGCCAGGCAATGACTTCAGCAGAAAATGGAATTACCATTAAGATCCATCCTGATCAGAAAGTCATATATGCTGTTAATGAGCAGGCTATATCTTTTCTTTCTTATTACCATTACAAATTTGAGAGCAGCCCAGGTTGAATTAAATGAAATAGCAGGAAAGTGTTGCCTCTATTTGAAGTAAGCAAGAAAAGTCAGTTGGTTGTGGATATATTGCTAAATTGTTCTAATAGCTGTTTAAACTCTTCAAATTTTTTTCTTATCTATTCAGTTCAAGTGAACATGCTTTTGAAGTTATAAACTAAATCATATTTCTGAATGTAAGAGTTAAATAATAATGATATAATTATGTGCCAATCATAATGATAAAAATATTTCTCCTTTGCAAGGACAGCCAAATCACAATTGGAAGTAGAAGAAATATGTATCCTGTTACATGCTTTTCTTTCTACTAAGTATCCTTTGTATCAAAGATATTAGCATTTTTATCCTACGCAAATAGTATTGATCTGGAAGAAGGAAAGTAAATTTACCACACTGTAATATCAGCAGGCAATAATGAGTGGTAATACCTTAAGCACTCTTCTATGTTTTTCATGCATTATTCCATTTATTTCTAGAATGTTTGCCCCCATCTTATGTACCAGGAAAAAAGGGAATTTATCCTTCATGTCTCATCTTAAAGATCAAATTTCTCAGTAGGCCCTGTTCCTGGTCCAAGCACAAAGAGGTGCTGTGTTTATCATGTTGAGTATACTGTGTTTCGATTTTAAGTTATTACTTAGACTTTGAGTTGCTCTTTTATCCATTTGTTTTTGTTTTTGTGTCCATTGGGCTAACATAGTACCTGGCACATAGTAAGCACTTGATAAAAATGCACTCAGTGTTTGCATATATTAACTGTTGATTATAAATCCCTCAGAAAAATCCCTTTATCATTTGCACTTTCGAAAGTGACAAAGATTTTAGAATTTTAGTCAGCATAACACTTGATTGGGAAAATATATATTGGTACAAGGGAAATCTTCGAAGCATCCCTGAAATTTAAGCTTGTATATATGATTATTCTTGTTTGAGATATTATTTTCCATAAAGCCTGATAACTTGTACAGTCTCACTGCCATGCTGCTGCACTGGTCACTAGATTGAACTTGTTTGCTAACCTTATACAGGACATGCAGTTCTAGTGCCTCTGATTACTCAGTATCCCTCTGACTGCCCCTCCAGATCTAGATCTTCTTAATATGCACAGTTCAATGCTCTGTGCTTCTGCTATCTACATACCAGAATTTCCTGCTCCAGTAACATAATTAAAGGTACTCTGTTATTTGTTTTCTCCTTAGAGCTTTATTTATGACTCTTTAAGTAGTAATCTGATTTTTATTGCTCACATGCAGTCTTCTATCTTCCCCATTATGTTATTTCTATCTGGGAAGACATCCTGCTTCTCCTAGTAATCACAATATCTAGCTTCTGAAAGCATAATGACTGGCATTAGCTATTTGTCATGGAGACCAGGCTTTGCTCTGCATGCTGAATTTCTGCTGTCAATTTGTCATTATTATACTCCACCTGGAGTGGACAAGTCTAATGATAAGTCCTGGAACTCACCCAGACCTCCTACTCTTATCCAGACACCATGACAGGCCCTGGACACTTCAATCAGTAGAAGTTAAGAA
Organism: Phataginus tricuspis; assembly: GCA_029783875.1. Lineage (NCBI taxonomy): Eukaryota > Metazoa > Chordata > Mammalia > Pholidota > Manidae > Phataginus > Phataginus tricuspis. The sequence goes on along the minus strand of JAQQAC010002172.1, from coordinate 41,589,817 downwards.
TAATTCAAGTGAAAAATGTAGTAGCAGAAGTGGGAAAAGTCCAGTTAGAAAGCAAACTGTTTTCTTTCCTTGGATGATAAACTCTGTAAGAGCAGGGAACATCTTATTTGTCTTTTCAACTCCTCTTCAAATGAATATTTGACAAAGTGTTGGAATATTTAAATTGAACTCAAATTTTAATTTCATATTGAAATAATTTGTAACTTTCAGTATTTTATCTTCTGTAGTTTCAGAATTTTCAGTATTTTATTTTTGTTATAATCCTCAATATATACCTGAATGGTAATTTTAAACAAGTATGGATTGTTTACTAGGCATGTGAAATATATATATTATAGTGAAATATTTAATAGCCTAACTAGAAAAATTTACTAATATCTTGCTTGTAATAATTGTCATTTTCTTTTCACTAATTCAAGTATTATTCCTGGGTCGTTCACACACACAAGGGTTTCACATGTTGAATCTAGGGTGCCCATGGACATAGGAAGAAAAAAAAAGTGCTCTCATTTTCTGAACATGTAATTAAATTAAGCATTTTCCTTGAATTTCTCGTGATCATAGATAACAAAGCATACAGTATTAATAACTGTGAATTGTTCACCAAAGATGTTATAGATATAAGCATTCCACAATACAGTTGTTTCTTTCTTTTGTAATCCTAAAGATTTAAACATATTATTCTGGTCAGTGGGTTCATGGGCTTCATCAGGTATCCAAGGAGTACAGGGAACAAAAACATTTGCTCTAATGTTTTTGTTTCTAAGATGTTTACCTAGAAATAATCTCTTGTGTTTTAAAACTTCTCATTGATACCTTGAATATTTCTTCCTACAAAACTCTCAAGGACCATATCAACCCAGTTTATACTTCCTGGATACAAAATATATTGTGAGGTAATAAACAGAATGATATTCTATGAATTATATTCACTATAACAAAATCAAACATTTACATAGGAAGAATGACATCTAATTACTGAAATATCAAGTCTTATTATATGTTTGTGTAGTTTTATTTAAATACTTTATAAAGTTTATTTATATTCTCTTTATATTATATTCTCTCAAAATAACAACCAATAAAACAAAGGTGACCACAGCTAATATAAATGTGTAATATTATCAAAGCTACTTCAAGGAGCTTGCTGAGTCTTGGACTACATTAAGGAAAATTAACACTTTAATAAATAAAAATTTCATTCAGTTTGTATTTAGAAACTGAAAAGTTGGTCTTAAAATTTGTATGTAAATATGCAAATAACCTGAAATTGTACACATTTTTAAAACAACACAGTTAGAAGGTATACACTGATTCTAACACCTATTATAAAGCTATAATTATCAGGATAATATGTATACATAGATCAGTAGAATATTATTGAACATCCAGAAATAGATATGCATTTTATAGAGGTACTATGACAGATCAATAAAGAAAGAAAGTTGCTTCAACAAATGATGCACTTGATTTCCAAATGGAACTCACTGAACATTGACTCTTACCTTACTGAGAAATTAACTCAAACTAGATCATAGATTTAAATGTAAAAGCTAAAATTATAAAGGTTTAAAGGAAACAAGAGAAAATCTTTGTGAGAATAGGTAAAGATCTCGTAGGATAAAAACAAGCTATAAAAAGACAATAAATAAGCTATAAAAAATAACAAAATTAAAAACTTATCTTCAAAAGTTTTTATTGAGCAACCAAAAAATGAGATACAGAAAAGGACTGAATATTCACAATAAATATGTTTGACAAAGGATTTGTATCCAGATTGTATCACTAGTCCTTCCACTCCAATAATCATGTAGGTTTTATGGTTACTGCATTTATTGCATTATACATATCACATTTAATAAGGAACTCCCCAAGTATCTGGATAAAAGATGATTGTTTAAAAGTACAGCTCCTTATAGTCTATGAAATTCCAAGAGGTAAAATAAAAAAATCACAAAGCATGACAATCAAGTTGTGCTTTTCAAACACTTTTGGTGAAGGATAAAATCTTTCACTTATAAAATGAGTAATTTCTGGAGAGCTAATGTACATGACAGTGACTAGTCTATAGTAATATATTATATGTGATAAACTTTGAAGATCAGTACTAGTAATTTTTTTTCTGGATATGTCCCCCCAGGCAAGGGAAACAGAAGCAAAAATTAACAAGTGGGGCTATACAAAACTAAAAACTTCTGCACAGCAATGGAAACCATCAGTTAAATGAAAAGGCAACCTACTGCATGGGAGAAGATATTTGCAAATGATATATCTGATAAGGGGCTAGAATCAAAAATATATAAATAAGTCATATAATTCAACACCAAAACAACAAATAATCCAATTAGAAAAGGGACCCAGGACCTTAATAAAAATTTTCCAAAGAAGACAGATGGCCAACAGAAACGTGGAAAGATGCTCAGCATCACTAATCATCAGGGAAATGCAAAATCAAAACCAGTGAGATATCACCTCACAGTAGTCTGAATAGCTAATATCAACAAGACAAGAAATAACAAGTATTGGCAAGGATGTGGAGAAAAGGGAACCCTGGTATACTGCTGGTGAGATTTCAAATTGGTGCAGCTACTATGAAAAGCAATATGGTGGCTTTGCATGAAACTAAAAATAGAAATACCATACAAACCAGCAATTCTACTTCTGAGAATTTACCCAAAGAAACAAAATAATTAATCCAAAAAGATATATGCACCCCTATATTTACTGTAGTATTATTTACAATAACCAAAATATGGAAACAACCTAAATGTCCATCAATAGATTAATGGATATATAAGATGTGGTACATTTATACAATGGAATATTACTCAGCCATGAAAAGAATGAAATCTGAGTCAGGTTCAAGATGGCGGTATGAGATGTGAGACAGAGAGCTCCTCCCAGACCACAAACAATACAAAATATAGTTAATAAATACAACTAACCTTCAGACAGCAACAAGAAAAAAGGCTGAACCAGACTGCATACAGACCTCATGAACAGAGCAGACCTCAAGAAACAGCAAAATGTACAAAAGCCTGAATCTGGCTGGACCCAAGCCCTTCGCCCACCCCAGCTCACCATGGGAGGAAGAGAAACAGAGCGCAGCAGAGGGTGAAAGCCTTGGACTGCTGGACACCTAGCCCTGGACATCTGCTTTATGAGCAGAATCCTATATTGTGTGGTGCCCTGGGTGTTGGGGAGCTCGGACAGGTGGAGTGCTTGAGGAATTGACATTCCGGCTGTTTGTGGAGAAGGGGATCCACACCAGGCCACTCAATGTCAGAGGAAAGGCAGGGAGTCTGAGAGGGTTCCTAGCAGCAGAGGGCTGCTGAAGAGGCGGGGTTTGCACGGAGCTTGCTGTGCGGGAGAAGGGAGAGCTAGATAAGCTAGCCTGAGCGTGGTCTGCCCAGCTGGTTGGGAACTTTGAGAAGCTTCAGGTGCTTCACACCCCTGACTGCCTACACAGCTCCGAGGCCCCCCACTGTGAAATACAGCCTTCGTACTGGCCAGCCAGGCACCTGCTCGCAAACCCGCACTCACTGTGCAGGCATCAGGCCAGCCAGAAGGAGGCCCAGCCTACAATAGCTAGAGACGCAAAGCACAGAAGATTACCCGTGTGTACTTGACCCACTGCTTCTGACACTTCAGACAGGCACCACAGACGGGAAGCAGGAAAAAGATCTTTCCTCCCCCCAGGCACCAGCTCAGCTCCCCTATGTCCTCCAACATCACTCTAGGGGCTGAGCAGCTCCAGAGACGGGAGTTAATGCATACTAGTGGCACCACACAGAAATATGAAACATCAAAAGAACATGGTTCAGACCAAAATCTCACAAACCCCAGAAAGAGGGTCAAATGAAACTGAACTCATAAATCTTCCAGAAAGAGAGTTCAAAATAAGAATTAAAAACATGCTTATGGAGGTACAGAAAAATATTCAAGACCTCAGGAATGAATTTAAGATGGAGATTCAAACATTTAGAAATACCATATCTGAAATGCAACATAAAATGGAGGGATTTAAAAGCAGACTAGATGCAGTAGAAGAGACAGTAAATGGAATAGAAATTAGAGAAGAGGAATACAAAGAAGCTGAGGCACATAAAGATAAAAGGATCTCTAAGAATGAAAGAATATTGAGAGAACTGTGTGACCAATCCAAATGGAGAGATATTTGCATTATAGGGGTACCAGAAGAAGAGAGAGAAAAAGGGATAGAAAGTGTCATTGAGGAGTTAATTGCTGAAAAATTCCCCAATCTGGGGAAAGAGATAGTCTTTCAGGCCATGGAGATGCACAGATCTCCCAACACAAGGGACCCAAGGAAGACAACATCAAGACATATAATAATTAAAATGGCAAAGATCAAAGATAAGGACAGAATATTAAAGGCAGCTAGAGAGAGAAAAAAGATCACATACAAAGGAAAACCCATGAGGCTATCATCAGATTTCTCAACAGAAACCTTACAGGCCAGAAAAGAGTGCCATGATATATTTAATGCAATGAAGCAGAAGGGCCTTGAACCAAGAATACTCTACCCAGTAAGGTTATCATTTAAATTTGAGGGAGGGATTAAACAATTTTCAGATACGCAAAAGCTGAGAGAATTTACCTCCCACAAACCACCTCTATGGGGCATTTTTGAGGGACTCCTATAGATGGAAGTATTCCTAAGGCTAAACAGATGTCATTCAAGGGAAGACAAAGAGTGCAGAATATGACTCCTAACATACAAAGAATGGAGGAGGAAGAAAAAGGAGGAAAAAAAAGAACCTATAGGTTGAGTTTGTAATAGTATACAAAATGTGTTAAATTAGACTGTTAGATACTAAGGGAATTGCCCTTGAACCTTTGGTAACCACAAATCTAAAGCCTACAATGGCAATAAGTACATACCTATCAATAATCACCATAAATGTAAATGGTCTGAATGCACCAATCAAAAGACATAGAGTTACTGAATGGATAAAAAAACAAGACACATCTATATGCTGCCTACAAGAGACTCACTTCAAACCCAAAGACATACACAGACTGAAAGTGAAGAGATGGAAAAAGATATTTCATGCAACTAATAGTGAAACAAAAGCAGGAATTCCAGTACTTGGATTAGACAAAATAGACTTCAAAACAAAGAAAGTCACAAGAGACAAAGAAGCACATTACATAATTATAAAAGGGTCAGTCCAACAGGAGGATATAACTATTATAAGTATCTGTGCACCCAACAAAGGAGCCCTACATATGTGAAACAAATACTAACAGAATTAAAGTGAGAAATAGAATGCAATGCATTCATTTTAGGAGATTTCAACACACCACTCACTCCAAAGAACAGATAAACCAGACAGAAAATAAGTAAAGAGACAGAGGCACTGAACAACATACAAGAACAGATAAACCTAACGGACATCTACAGAACACTCCATCCAAAAGCAACAGGATACACATTCTTCTCAAGTGCACATGGAATATTTTCAATAATAGATCATATGTTAGGGCACAAAAAGAACCTCAGTAAATTCAAAAAGATTGAAATTGTACAAACTAGATTCTCAGATCACAAAGTTGTGAAACTAGAAATAAATTACACAAAGAAAACAAAAAAGACCACATACACAAGAAGGCTTAATAACATGCTACTAAATAATCAATGGATCAGTGACCAAATAAAAACAGAGATCAAGCAATATATGGAGACAAATGACAACAATAATTCAGCACCAAAAAATCTCTGGGACGCTGCGAAAGCTGTGCTAAGAGAGAAATATATTGCAATACAGGCCTACCACAGGAAAGAAGAACAATCCCAAATGAACAGTATGAATTCACAATTAGTGAAACTAGAAAAGGATGAGGCCCAAAGTCAATAGAAGGAAGGACATAACAATGATTAAAGCAGAATTAAACAAAATTGAGAAGAATAAAACAATAGAAAATATCAGTGAAAGCAGGAGCTGGTTCTTTGAGAAAATCAAAATAGATAAAACCCTAGCCAGACTTATCAAGAAAAAAAAGAGAGTCTATACACATAAACAGAATCAGAAATGAGAAAGGAAAAATCACTACAGATGCCACAGAAATACAAAGAATTATGAGAGAATACTATGAAAAATCATACGCTAGGAAACTGGATTACCTAGAAGAAATGGACACCTTCTAGAAAAATACAATTTTCCACGGCTGACCCAGGAAGAAACAGAAAAATCTGAGTAGACCAATTACCAGTAAAGAAATTCAACTGGTAAACAAAAAGCTACCTAAGAGCAAAACATGAGGACCAGAAAGTTTCACTGTTGAATTTTATCAAAAATTTACTGGAGACCTAATACCCATCCTCCTTAAAGTTTTCCAAAAAGTAGAAGAGGAGGAAATACTCCCAAACTCATTCTAGGAGACCAACATCACTCTAATACCAAAACCAGGCAAAGAAAACAGAAAAAAAGAAAATTACAGACCAATATCCCTGATGAACGTGGAGGCAAAAATACTCAACAAAATATTAGCAAACCGAATTCAAAAATACATCAAAAAGATCATCCATCATGATCAAATGGGATTCATCCCAAGGGTGCAAGGATGGTACAACATTCGAAAATCCATCAACATCATCCACTACATCAATTAAAAGAAGGACAAAAAACAAATGATCATCTCCATAGATGCTGAAAAAGCATTTAACAAAATTCAACATCCATTCATGATAAAATACTCTCAATAAAATGGGTATAGAGGGTAAGTACCTCAACATGGTAAAGGTCATATATGACAAATCTATAGCCAACTTTATATTTAGTAGCGAGAAGGTGAAAACTTTTTAAGAACAGGAACAAGACAAGGATGCCTAATCTCCCCACTTTTATTTAACATAGTATTGGAGGTCCTAGCCACAGCAATCAGACAAAACAAAGAAATAAAAGGCATTCAGATTGGCAAGGCAGAAGTGAAACTGTCCCTGTTTGCACATGATATGATATTGTACATCAAAAACCTTAAAGAATCCTCTCCAAAACTATTAGATCTAATATCTGAATTCAGCAAAGTTGTGGGATACAAAACTAATACACAGAAATCTGTTGCATTTCTATATACTAATGACGAACTAGCAGAAAGAGAAATCAGGAAAACAATTCCATTCACAGTTGCATTAAAAAGAATAAAATACCTAGAAATAAACCTAACCAAGGAATTCAAAGAGCTATACTCTGAAAACTACAAGACACTCATGAGAGAAATCAAAGACGACACTAATAAATGGAAGTTCATCCCATGCTCTTGGCTAGGAAGAATTGTCAAAATGGCCATCTGGCCTAAAGCAATCTACAGATTCAATGCAATTCCTATCTAACCAACAGCATTCTTCAATGAACCAGAGCAAATAGTTCTAAAATTCATATGGAACCACAAAAGACCAAGAATAGCCAAAGCAATCCTGAGAAGGAAGAATAAAGCAGGGGGGATTATGCTTCCTGACTTCAAGCTCTACTACAAAGCCACAGTCATCAAGACAATTTGGTACTGGCACAAGAAGAGACCCATAAACCAGTGGAACAGAATAGAGAGCCCAGATATAAACCCAAGCATATATGGTCAATTAATATTCGACAAAAGATGCATGGATATACAATGGGGAAATGACAGCCTCTTCAAAAGCTGGTGTTGGCAAAACTGGACAGCTATATATAAGAGAATGAAACTGGATTACTGTCTAACTGCATACACCAAAATAAACTCAAAATGGTTCAAAGACCTGAATGAAAGCCAAGAAACCACAAAACTCTTAGAAAAAAATATAGGCAAAAAATCTCTTGGATATAAACATGAGCAACTTCATGAACATGTCTCCCCGGGCAAGGGAAACAAAAGCAAAAATGAATGAATGGGACTATATGAAACTAAAAAGCTTCTGTACAGCAAGTGATACCATCAGTAGAACAAAAAGACTTCCTACAGTATGGGAGAATATATTCATAAATGACATATCCGACAAGGCGCTGACATCCAAATTATATAAAGAGCTCACCCACCTCAACAAACAAAAAGCAAATAAGCCAATTAAAAAATGGGCAGAGGAGTTGAAAAGACACTTCTCCAAAGAAATTCAGATGGCCAACAGGTACAGGAAAAGATGCTCCACATCACTAGTCATCAGAGAAATGCAAATTAAAACCACAATGGGATATCACCTCATACCAGTTAGGATGGCCGCCATCCAAAAGACAAACAACAAGAAATGTTGACAAGGATGTGGAGAAAGGGGAACCCTCCTACACTGCTGGTGGGAATGTAAATTAGTACAACCATTGTAGAAAGAAGTATGGAGGTTCATCAAAAAACTCAAAATAGAAATACCATTTGACCCAGGAATTCTACTCCTAGGAATTTACCATAAGTATGCAGCAGCCCAGTTTGAAAAAGATATATGCACCCCTATGTTTATCGCAGCACTATTTACAATAGCCAAGAAATGGAAGCAACCTAAGTGTCCATCAGTAGATGAATGGATAAAGAAGATGTGGTACATATACACAATGGAATATTATTCAGCCATAAGAAGAAAACAAATCCTACCATTTGCAACAACATGGATGGAGCTAGAGGGTATTATGCTCAGTGAAATGAGCCAAGCTGAAAAAGACAAGTATCAAATGATTTCACTCATATGTGGAGTATAAGAGCAAAGAAAAAAACTGAAGGAACAAAACAGCAGCAGACTCACAGAACCCAAGAATGGACTAACAGTTACCAAAGGGAAAGGGACTGGAGAAAATGGGTGGGAAGGGAATGATAAGGAGGAAAAAGGGCTATTACAATTAGCACACATAATGTAGTGGGTGTGGGGTGGGGTGAGGGGATACAGGGAAGGCAGTATAACACAGAAAAGACAAGTAGTGATTCTATAACATCCTTCTACGCTGATGGACAGTGACTGCAATGGGGGTAAGTGGTGGGGACTTGATAATAAGGGGAGTCTAGTAACCATAATGTTGCACATGTAATTGTATATTAATAATAGTAAAAGAAAAAAAGAAAAAAGAAAAGAAGCTAGTCAAAGAAGGAGAAAAAAAAAAGAATGAAATCTTGCTATTTGCAGTGACATGGATGGACCTAGATGGTATTAAGCTACGTGAAATAAGTCAGACAGACAAAGACAAATACCATATGATTTCACTTATATGTGGAATCTAAAAAACAAAACAAATGAATAAACAAAACTGAAATAGACTCAGACACAAAGAACAGACTGATGGTTCTTTGGAAAGAGGAGTGGGAGTATGGGTGAAATAGGTGAAAGGGAAAGAAAACCAGAATGCTTGGTGTCTTAATCAGGGTGATGGTTACAAGACTATTCATTAAGCTATACACTAAGATTTGTGCATTTTATTGTATGTACCTCAATAAAAAAGAGTAATGTACTGTATACTTGAAATTTTACTGAGATCTCAAGTGTGCTTACCACAATCAAAAAAAATAACTATGTGATGACTTCCCTAGTCACTGAAAATACTGAGCAATGTTGTTGCAGCCTTAAAAACTAGAGACTTAACGCCAGTTTCTTCTAGTCACATAACTAAATATAAACATATACAAATAAGTAAAGCTCCTCTTCAAAAAAAAACAAAACAAAACTAAGAAGTTATGGTTATGTTAATTGTGTGTGGTAATTATTTCATTTTATATACACACACATATATATATATATCAAAACATCACATTGTACACCTTAAAATATATACAAATTTTATTTGTCAATCATGCTTCGGTAGAACTGGGAAAAATAAATGAAGTACTAAAACATGCTAAAACATGGATGGACCTTGAAAACTTTAAGTGAAAGACACAAAGGGCCACATATCATATGAATCCAATGATATGAAATGTCCAGAAGACGCAATTCTATAAAGATATCAGTAGATTAGTTGTTGCCTAGGACTGAGAGGAGGAGCTGGAGGGTGAGGGCTAAGAGGGCTGGCATTTCTGTTTGGGGTAATGAAAGTTGCTTGTGATGATGGTTGCCAAACTGAAAATACTAAAAGTCACTGAGCTGTACATTTAAAATGGGTGAATTTTATCTATGTGAATTGTATCTCAATAAAGCTGGTAAGAAAAAATAAAACTATTAGATGGTAGATTAGATGATAATCAAGGTTCATACCTGGAAGGGTCTTTAAAGATGATAGAGATCTCTTCAAAATATCACTGCTAATAGTTCCGTAGCACATACCATAAACTGCTTAACTCTTCCTGTGTTATTTATTTATGATGTTAAAAATCCTGTGTCCTTTCATATATATATATGTATTGTATGCACACACACACACAAATGTTTTTTGTTTGTTTAAAGGTATTAAGACACATTAACTAGTCTTTGTATAAGCAAGAGTTTAGCTGCCAATTCCACAAAATCTCCAGCCTGCTGTTTATAAATGGCTTAATATGCATTTAAATTATAGTTGAAACCCAAACTTTCTTCCACTTTCTGGAAATTCCTGAAGATTATACATTTCTCCTACTCACCCCAGCTACATACTTAATTTTTCTTGGGTGTTTTCTCTTGCTTGTTTTCCTATCTATTCGAGGTGTTTTTTTTAAGTATGGGGAAAGAGGTTCTTTTCCTTAATTTCCCCTCAATTTGTATGTAGTCACATTTTTTCTGAAGAATCCTGATAAATGATACCAGCATAATATTTAATATGTTGTATACTAACATCAAACATTTACAGTAATTTTTAGGAGCAATTTAAAATTAAATTTGAATATTAGACACATTAAAATATCCTAGATGGTATCTTTCTTTAGGAAATTTTCAATGGTCATGCCTTCTTTGAGGGTCAGTACCCACCATTTTGTTTAGACCTTTTTCTCTAAGACCTATGCTTATTCTTGTCAGTTTATCTGGGTTATTACTGGATTGGTTCAATTTTTATTCATGGACTCTTCACAGAAAAAAAAAATGAATCCTTTTTATTCTGTAGAGAAATTCAGATTTTTTCACTTCAAGCCAATATTATCCAGTCTCCGTTATGACAACAATGACATATAGTATTTGACTAAACATCACCTTCTTTTCAAAGAATCCTGCCAGCTCTTAAACATTTTATTTATTCTTAATAAATTAATATAATGACATGGCACTAACCAGTCTGAAGAGATACTGGCAGCAGACAACTAGGGAGTCCTCAAGGGACAGTGCTGAATGAGTCTCAGGTCTCAACTGGTCATCAGATGCTGTTCTAAGTGCTTTTCACGGACTGTCTCCTGTTAAACCTGTATCAGCTTTACCAGGTAGCATCCATTGTATCACCATTTTAGAGATGATAAAACTAAAGTACAGGAAAGTAACCTAGCCCAAGTCCTATCAGAAGCAAATGCCAATTAAACCCAGGCAGCTACATTTTGAGTATTTCCTCTACATCTCTTAACTGTACATATGTTTTTTTGTTTGTGAGGATTTGATTTAAAACACAAATTTCCCTTAGAGGTACATATTGCTATTCCCCACTTTTTCAGAGTAAGAGATAAAAATCCAGAAATTTATGTAATTTAGGAAGCTTATTCAGCATTTTTAAGGTTATGATACATAGAATATGATTCAGGGCTGGATTTCAGGGGACTGCCCCATGCAAAGGTTTAAATTATATGAGGAATTGGATATAATGGTATTTACTTAAAGAAAAATTGACAATTTTAAAGCTTTGAAATATTTTTACTTGCAAAGGTGTAACATATGCATAGTGCAATTTAGGCATTTCAAAAGTAGGAAAAAGGCAGAAGGCATACTTTAAATTATATGACAGTGTTCAACAATTCAAACTGGACTATACTTGGGTGACATTTGAGTATGCATTTATGAAATTTCTGATTATGCTTTATAAAACAATGACAAAAGAGTATCCTAGTGTATCACAAGGTGGACAGTTTTAATATAGCTCTATAATCTATGGCTTATCTCTTTGCAATATTTTCATAAATATTAATCTGCGGTTGTGATACGTGATATGAGACATATGAGATAAAGCCAAAATTAAAATCAGATTTAATTCTTTTAGAACTATTTTTCTTTGATCAACTTTAAGCTCTATTATGTAGATTTTAACCAATTTAATTTGGTCCATATTTCAAGAGAACAGGTTTTTGCTCACATCTCCATTTAAAATGTTGAAAATAATATCAAAAGTATTTTAATTAAACAGCCACACTTTTATTTTCTTGCAAGTTTCCCTCAATTTTATATAATTTTACTTTTTCCATTATCTTTGGCTACCTAGCAGTTATTTTCACTCCTCTATCAGCTGTGCACTGAAAGAGCCCTGAAAGTCCAGATGCAGTTGAGTTAAATATTCTGAAGGGATCTGCTTACTATACTGAGGTCAGCTTTCTATGAGATAGATCTATTCCTGAATCTCTTTCTTGCATTACTAATAGTCAAGAGGAAGTATAGTACTTTGATGAAATTATTTTTCTTTTACTGTCCTCCCTGCTCCTTCTATCCTGTAGCTTTTAGAAAACAGCGTAGGGAAAAAGAAAAAAAAGAAAAAAAACCTTTTGGTAAAATTGAGTGGTTCTAAACAATTTACTGCAGCAATCAATAACATCAAAATGGAGGCAAATGGAATCCTCTTTTTGATATATGACATAAAACCCCTTCCTAAGGACTGAGTCAAGATTATCCTTAGGCTAAAAACACATCACAGAGAGTAGGACACTGACAAAACTCCACGATGTTCTATCCACCCAGCAGAGCGTGTGTAAACTGTCAAAAATGATGAAGAGCTTAATCTAAGATTGAAATATTATTAAATACTAATTTATTACAAATTATAATGTTACTCTGCACATTACCATGAGTATGGTTCTATCTGTAATGAAATAGGTAGACAGAAACAAACTCTTCTGAAATCTAGTCACATCAATAATATTTTATCTGTAGGCAACTCATCTTGGAGAGGTTTGGCTTCTATTTTTTAAAATTGTCTGCCATTTCCTTCTGTGAACTTGATAAACAGTAATTGTTAAAGAAGTAAAAAGCTAATTAATATATGGAGAAACACATGCATGCTTATTTCTATTAATTCTCCTTTTGGAATAAACCTTGGAGCTATTTAGTGGCTATCTGGGAAATGCTAAACATGGATTTCATGTAAAAGCCAAATCAGCAGTTTTATTTTCTGAATTTGGGGCAGGAGGCATCAAAAGGAGTTGAGAGAGAACGTTGTTCATTATTACACTGAGAAAGGATTGTAGATTAGATTTAGAAGACAAGTAAACACAAAAACAAGTAATAATTGTTAGGGAATCTACCTTTTTAAGTATAAATAAATTGTTTAAAAAAATTACTCAGGATAATGCCAAAGTACAAAAAGTTCAACCACCTCTTAGAATTAATTCTGCATCTGAGCAAATATAAATGTAAAGAATAACTTTTTGTTGCTTCTTCCGAAGAATAGACCAGATATTCAAAGATAATTTTTCCTCTCAGTATTGCTTTTCTCATCCTTATAATTTATTATTTATTTCATAATGTTAATAAGATTTTAATGTAAATGTGTTGAGATATATATATATATATATATATATATATATATATATATATATATATATGTAGGTTCAGATGACAATATATTAACTTTATCAGTATCCTGTATAAGATATTCCTTTGTGCTTTTATCTTAATGGGAGCATTAACGAAGAGTAAATAAGAATTATACAGACTAGGAATGTAAAGAAACCTAGGTTTGGCTGTTTTCAAATTTTCTTATAATTTATAATCTTCATAGAAATTGCAGAGGTAACCAAAAATGAGTCATTTATTACCTTTACTCAATATTAGTGTAAAGTCCTAAAATCACTTGGAGCTTTTAATTATAGAACAATGCAATATAGTAAAAGCTTGTCAGAAAGGACAGACACATTTTGAGATACCTAGTATGGAATAACTAAGTCTACAAGCAGCATTGCCTCAAATTTACAAGGGATAAATGTTTTAAGAAGTTATTTTTGTTATAAATATGTCTGCATTTTCATGATCTTACATAAAAATTGAATGCTTTATTTCCATTATATTTCACAGTGTGGAAAGATCACAGAGAAGATACATAGCTGTTTTTAAGCTAAGTTATGAAACCATTTTAATTTCTCCAAGAACTTATCTTCAGTAGAGGTATTACATAAACATTAGATTCTTAAAAATTATCTGTATTTATATGCCAACTACTTAAAAGTTTTAGAAATTTCTATTTCAATTTTATGACTACTGAAGTAAATCATCACTTGCATTAGTTTTTTTGTTTTTCATCAACTATCATTATCTTAACTTGATGTTTTCTTAGCTGGCAGCCAGAACACTTGAAGCATTGGAGTTAAAATTCTTCCTTCTTAGAGTTCTCCATAACTTTCATCTGATATTTAAGTAAGTGTGTAATATTGTCTATAATTCCATAATAAAAAGAGCCTCTTCACATTTGGCATATCTCATCTAATTTATTAATCCTTCCTTGAAGAAGGAAATTATGACAACATGCTTTCTTAGAAGGTATTCCACACTCACATAATAAAAGAATCTTTTCCAGCTCCCAGGAATGTTCAGGAATTCTGAATTTGCCTTTCTCTTATATAAACTATTTCCTTGGTGCTTAGATTAATTAGAGATCTTAATGTAGGTACAGATTTGTAACCTAGAGAACCCTAGTAAAGAGTATGTGGTCAAATGGTGAGTTGAATGAGAGGCTTAAGTAAAAATCTCAATGCCTTGTTATTGGCACACAGATCTTTACCTCAAACATTGAGTAACTCATTTGTGTATGTGACTTTACCACTACTTACAAGAGAAAAAGAAAGTTATGACCTCAGATATAAGTAATGGGAATTATGAGAAGCCAGAAACACACACAAATATATATCTCTTCCAGCATCTACAGCTCAAAATTTAAGTCATACATTCAAGCTCATTCCCACAGTTGCCAATAGAAGCCAGGTAATGCTGAGAATGCAGAGCAATTTGATATCTAAATCATGCACAACTAGTTTCAGTTTACTTAAATACCTGTTTATATTTTCCTTCTTTGATGGCAGAATTTCTGTGTGACTCAGAAATCCCTAGAGTAGAAGATAGATAGATCTGGGTGATTAATGTCTAAGAGCACCCAGTACACCACACTAATACTTTGAGTCACCATTATAAAAACATCATTGTAATTAGCTAATTACAGGGAGGAATAGAAGTTTTCTTATTTAAAGACATGCCATGTCATACAGATTATTCAGCTTCAATTCTGTATCTTAAGATTCAGGTTAAAAACAACTGTATAAGTCCATCAATAGTACACAGTAGACATACACAGATAAGAAATTTGAGGATTACTTTCATAGTCAAATTAAAATACCATCAGTTTAGTAGATGTGATATGCAACAACTTTCTCAATCACATACTGGAGTCTGGCCTGGAGTCTTGGTAACTCAAAAATGAATCATAATGCAAAGGAAGCCAGAGTTCGTAAAAATTAAATTCCCAGAGCAAAGTGGAAAGATTGTTCATAACTCAAATTGTCATCAGTAGACAATAATTCTGATTGGATAAGTTTGGGTTAGTCTGTATTTAAAAAATACAGAAATTGCTTCTTTTCATAGCCTTTCATAGAATGTAAAAGTCCTAGGATGACCCTGTAATCTATGGTATACACCTTAGAAGGCAAAACCCTTAGAAATGTAAATATTTTCTATAGTAGTTTCATGCTTTATTTCTAGCAATGGACTAGACCAACCTAAGCATTAACATCTTATATTTAACTGCATTTATCAAAGCCTCAAAAGGACCATAAATGTTTAATAGCCATTGTTTTAATGGAAGAATTTAGGATTTTCAATGCCAGGGATCTGTGTAATTCCAGTTTTAGTTTTTTCAATAATGTAATCTTCAGTATCTTTTGGATTTTTTTTTTTTTTGATGTTGAAACTAACATCAGGATGCAAGCATTTCTTCTCTACAGGCTGGCTAGATTGTTGCCTTGCTTTCTAAGTTCCACCATGAGTGCATTCCAAAAGAGTTTCTCTTTGTTCTTCTGCCTTGAGTCACATTACCAAATCATTTCAATTATTATTGACATTGATTTTCACTAGGTTTTAGAAGGGGAGCAAGAAAGGAAATAGAAAAAAAAAATTGTTGTCTTGTTTCATAGTCCAGCTATAATCAGTTCTTCTATAATGTTCATTTTGAGATATTAATTTGTTCCAATGAGATTAATATATTAGGAAATAATTTGAATATAACTAAAATTTCACATCAGATTATGTTCAATTTTGACTCAAGAAACCCTAGGAAAACACAGCATCCTAAACCCAAGTGATGCAACCTGTGCAGAAATACACAAACAGCACACATCTAGGACAGCTATTCACTTTTAAATTCACTCTGAGTCACACCTATCAACACGTGTGCTTTAATGTCACAAACTTCCATATGATTTCAGGCAACCCTCTCTCCACAGATTCACAAAAATTCACAAGCTCATAGAGAAAAAATATGTATCAGTCTTTTAGATTTATAATTTATCATTACCATTAATTTTATTCTTACTAGAAAGAAATCACTTTTCCCTACTACTCAGAAACATGAGCATACATGTGGTTGCTATTGCAGTTATGATTAACCTTTTTTGTTTTGAAAGGCAATGCCTACAAAGAACCGGTTTTTATTAAGTTTCCAGAGGTTGACTTGTGTGTCACTGTTTAAATGCTTGTGACTCTTGGTAACTGTGCCCAAACAAGCACAACCATTGCAAACTCTAGGGTAAGCCAAATGAGTAAGCTACCCCGGTTATAGATAGTATTTTGATGATTTTATAAATAGAATTGAATTACCATTATCTTTGTTTTCAAAGAGACTTTTTGAAAAATACAGGTTTTGGATGACAGCCAAATGATTATGCTTTTGAATACTTATATGTCTATTTTTAAAAGGCTATTCTTTTTTTTTTTTGAAAATTAGTCTAAGTATTTTTTTAGCTTGAAAGGGCAAAGGAACCTCTTTTGAGACTGACCCAAAAGTCATGGATCAGGGGTTAATGTTTAGCTTTTGTAGCCTCCTTTAATATCCACATAGCTTGATCTGTTTTTTCAGACGATCATTTTTGGTTTAAATAGAACAAAGGAATATGAAGTCACAATTTCTGTCTGCTGGAAGGTGTCAGTGTTTTAGTACATGAAATTGGATATTTCAAGGATATACGTCTAACATGTGCCATGATTTCACCATGTAAATCTTATGTGATCCTCACTTTATTTGTTAGGCTTTATAGTCTTTATTTTATATGAACAAAGGGAGTTTTTTAGTTTTTTTAAGCTAACTTTTTAGTATCTGCTAACTCTAAGGCCTACTTTCCTTTCTTCTGACCAGTGTACTTCCCTCAGACCTTTCTAGCACTTTGACATAAATGGGAACTATATTTTGCCATTAATTTATAAATGTTAGAAATCAATTCCCTATCTAGTAGTTTTCAAACATCACTAGCCAAGAAAGGAGGATGAACAACCTCTTTTAGACCTGGAGAGGTGTGTGACTTAGCTGTTCAGTAGTATGTATAGAACTTGAATATTTCTGAGAGGCACTGAGTTTAGCAAACATTAGCCAATCCATAAATTATATCACTGTTTCAGATGTAATTACTTTTTCATTTTTACCTCTTTGTTATGTGTAGGCATGTAATTATGCTTCATAAGAAGGCAGTTGAAAGATGGCAACAACTAAAAGTCTTTGTTGCAAAAAAATATGAATTGCTAACTTTATCCTTATTAACAACAGCATGAAATTACCTCAGAGATGTCATTTAGTATGTTTACATATTATAGCCAACTCTTGAGTACCTATGAAAAATGGAAAAATTTATAAATTATTATACTAAAAAAAGGATTGGAATTGGAGTCAGAACCTTGCTATATTTCAAATTCTGGATCCCTCATTGACTATGTAATATTTTTCAAAGGAATTTAAACATTGCAAGCATTTTTTTCAACTACTTACTGCCTGTTGCAGTGTTTACAGGGGATACAATGTAATAAGGAAGCCTTTTGTTACGCTCTGTAGAAGTATTATTTTAAGTAAAATATTAGGCATTACTGTCAGTATACATTCATTTCCTTGATGTAGATATTAAGATGCATGAAATAACAATCTGTGCTTAATTCAAACAAAGTATTTAACTTTTGGATTTTGATAGAAGTATTTGAAACCTTAAAGACAACAGAATTGGAGATTCAAGATTTGCAGTGTGAGAGGTGAAACAGAGAACTCCTCCAAAACCACACATAGTACGAAAATATAGTTAGTACAACTAAGCCTGGAACAGCAACAGGAGGGAAGGATGCACCAGACTGCGTACAGATCTCACGAACAGAGCAGACCTCACGAAGCTGGGTAATGTAACAAAGTCTTGATCTGGTGGGACCCAAGCCTTTCCCCCACCACAGTTCACCAGCGAGAGACAGATAAACGGAGTGGGGATGGGGTGGAAGCCTAAGACTGATGAACACCCAGCCCTGGAGGTCTGCTTTGAAACACAAACCTACATTGTGTGGTACTCTGGAGGTTGGTGGGGTTGGGGAGCAGGGACAGGTGGAGTGCTTGAGAGACTGAAATTCCAGCCATTTGTGGAGGATGGGGATCTATGTCTGGCCACTCTGGGACAAAGGAAAGGCAGACGTTCTGAGAGGCTTCCTAGGAGTGAGAGGGCTGATGAAGGGCAGGGTTTGCATAGAGCTTGCTGCATGGGATATGGATAGGTGGACAAGGTTGTCTGGGCATGCTCTGCCTAGCAGGTTGGGAACTCTGAGGAGCTTCAGGCGCTCCATCTCACTGGCTGGCTATTCAGCAACGAGGCCCCCACTGTGACATGCAGCCTGCTGCGCCTTCCTCCTGGACTGCTGGCACTGGCTTGCAAACCGGCAGCCACTGCACTAGCATCAGGCCAGCCAGAGAGAGGCCCCGCCTACAAAAGCTAGAGAGGCAAAGCACAGAGGCTAACACTGTGTGCTCAGCCCACTGGCTGTGACACAGGAGACAGGTAGGCACTGTAGCCAGGAATCAGGAAACAGGTCTTTACTTACCCCAGGTACCAGTGCAGCTCTCCTATAACCCCAAACCACACTCTAGGGGCTGAGCAGCTTCAGAGACTAGAGCTTCTGGGCACTAGAGAGCGCCATATAGAAATATGAAACGTCAAAGGAGACTGGTTCAGATAAAAATATCACAAACCCCCAAAAAAGGGCCAAATGAAAAGGAACTCACCAATCTTCCTGAAAGAGAGTTCAAAATAAAAATCATAAACATGATCATGGAGTTACAGAAAAATATTGAAGAACTCAGAAACGAATTTAAGATGGAGATTCAATCATTACGAAATTCCATATCTGAAATGAAACATACAATGGAGGGTTTTAAAAGCAGATTGGATGTAGTACAAAAGATGGTAAATGGAAAAGAAATTAGAGAAGAGGAATATAAAAAAGCTGAGGCACAGAGAGAAAAAAGGATCTCTAAGAATGAAACAATATTGAGAGAACTATATGACAAACCCAAACAGAACAAAATTTGCATAATAGGGGTACCAGAAGGAGAAGAGAGAGAAAAAGGGATAGAAAGTGTCATTGAGTAGGTTTTGCTGACAACGTCCCCAAATGTGGGGAAGGAGATAGACTCGCAAGCCATGTAGGTGCACAGTTCTCCCAACACAAGGGACCAAAGGAAGACAACATCAAGACATTTAATAATTAAAATGGCAAAGATAAAGGATATAGGAGATTCAACACACCACTCACTCCAAAGGACAAATCAACCAGACAGAAAATGAGCAAAGAGACAGTGGCAATGAATAATGTAGTAGAACAGATTGACCTAATGGACATCTACCGAACACTACATCCAAAAGCAACATTCTTCTCAAGTGCACATGGAACATTTTCAGGAATAGATCACATACTAGGCCACAAGAAGAACCTCAGTAAATACAAAAAAATTGAAATTATACCAATCAGCTTCTCAGAACTCAAAGGTTTGATATTAGAAATAAATTATACAAAGAACATGAAAAGCCCAAAAAGACATGGAGGCCTCATAACATGCTCTAAATAACTGAGGGATCAGTGACCAAATAAAAACAGAGATCAAGCAATATATGGAGACAAATGACAACAGTAATTCAACACCGCAAAATCTGCGGGACCCAAAGAAGGCCGTTCTAAGAGGGAAGTATATGCAATACAGGCCTACTTCAGGAAAGAAGAACAATCCCAAATGAACAGCCTAAAATAACAATTAATGAAACTAGAAAAGGAAGAATAAAAGAGGCCCAAAGTCAGTAGAAGGAGGGACATAATAAAGATTAGAGCAGAAATAAATAAAATTGAGAAGAATAAAACAATAGAAAGAATCAATGAAAGCAGGAGCTGGTTCTTCAAGAAAACTAACGAAATAGATAAACCCCTAGCCAGACTTATCAAGAAAAAAAGAGAGCCTACACACAAAAACAGAATTAGAAATGAGAATGGAAAAATCACTATGTAAAACAAAGAAATACAAAGAATTATGAGAGAATATATGAAAAATTATATGGTAACAAACTGGATAACATAGAAGAAATGGTTAACTTTCTAGAAAAATACAATCTTCCTAGGCTTCCCCAGGAAGAAATAGAAAATCTGAATAGACCAATTAGCAGCAAAGAAATTGAATTGGTAATAAAAAAACTACCTAAGACAAATCCCTGTACCAGATGGTTTTACCACTGAATTTTATCAAACATTTAGTGAAGACGTGATACCCATCCTCCGGAAAGTTTACTAAAAAGTAGAAGACGAGGGAATAGTCCCAAACTCATTCTATGAGGCCAAAATCACTCTAATACCAAAACCAGGCAAACACACCACAAAAAAAGAAATTTACAGACCAATGTCCCTGATGAAAATAGATGCAGAAATACTCAACAAAATATTAGAAAACTTAAATCAAAAATACATCAAAAGGAGTATCCATCATGATCAAGTGGGATTCACCTCAAGGTTGCAAGGATGTTACAACATTCAAAAATCCATCAATATCATCCACTACATCAACAAAAAGAAGAAACAAAACCACCTCATCATATCCGTAGATGCTGAAAAAGCATTCAACAAAATTCAACATCCATTCATGATAAAAACTCTCAACAAAATGGGTATACAGGGCAAGTACCTCAACATAATAAAGGCCATATATGACAAACCCACAGCCAACATGATGCTTAACAGCAAGAAGATGAAAGCTTTTCCTTTAAGATCAGGAACAAGACAAGGATGCCTACTCTCCCCACTTTTATTCAACATAGTTCTGGGGGTCCTATTCAAGGCAATCAGACAACATAAAGAAATAAAAGGCATCAAGATTGGCAAGGAAGAAGTCAGTCTGTCCCTATTTGCAATGACATGATATTGTACATGAAAAACCCTAAAGAATCCAATCCAAAACTACTACATCTAATATCTGAATTCAGCAAAGTTGCAGGATATAAAATTAATACACAGAAATATGTTGCATTCTTATACACTAACGATGAACTAGCAGAAAGAGAAATCAGGAAAACAATTCTGTGCACAATTGCATCAAAAAGAATAAAATACCGAGAAATAAACCTAACCAAGGAAGTCAAAGAGCTATACTCTGAAAACTACAAGACACTCATGAGAAAAATCAAAGATGATACTAATAAATGGAAGTTCATCCCATGCTCTTGGTTAGGAATAATTAATATTGTCAAAATGGCCATCCGGCCTAAAGCAATCAACAGATTCGATGCAATCCCTATCAAAATACCAAGCATTCTTCAGTGAATTAGGGCAAATAGTTCTAAAATTCATATGGAACCACAAAAGACCCTGAATAGCCAAAGCAATCCTGAAAAGGAAGTATAAAGAGGGGGAAATTATGCTCCCTGCCTTTAAACTCCACTACAAGGCCACAGTAATCAAGACAATTTCCTACTGGCACAAGAACAGACCTATAGACCAATGAAACAGAATAGAGAGCCCAGATATAAACTCAAGCGTATATGGTCAATTAATATACAATAAGGGACCAGGAATATACAATGGGGAAATGAAAGCCTCTTCAACAGCTTGTGTTGGCAAAACTGGACAGCTACATGTAAGAGAATGAAAATGGATTATTGTATAACCCCATACACAAAAGTAAACTCAAAATGGATCATAGATCTGAATGTAAGTCATGAAACCATAAAACTCTTAGAAAAAACATAGGCAAAAATCTCAGACATAAAGATGAGCAATTTCTTCATGAACATATTTCCCTGGGCAAGGGAAACAAAAGCAAAAATGAGCAAGTGGGACTATATCAAAGTAAAAAGCTTCTATACAGCAAAGGATACCGTCAGTAGAACAAAAAGACATCCTACACTATGGGAGAATATATTCATAAATGACATATCCGATAAGGGGTTGACATCCAAATTATACAAAGAGCTCACTCATGTCAACAAACAAAAAGCAAATAAGCCAATCAAAAAAAAGACAGAGGATCTGAACAGACACTTCTCCAAAGAAGAAATTCAGATAGCCAACAGGCACATGAAAAGATGCTCCACATCACTAATCATCAGGGAAATGCAAAGTAAAAGCACAGTGAGATATCACTTCACATCAGTTAGAATGGCCACCATCCAAAAGACAAACAACAACAAAAGTTGGTGAGGATCTGGAGAAAGGGAAACCCTCCTACACTGCTGGTGGGAATGTAAATTAGTTCAACCATTGTTGAAAGCAGTATGGAGGTTCCTCAAAAACCTCAAAATAGAAATACCATTTGACCCAGAAATTCCACTCCTAGGAATTTACCCTAAGAATGCAGGAGCTCAGTTTGAAAAAGACATATGCAACCCTATGTTTATCGCAGCACTATTTACAATAGCCAAGAAATGGAAGCAACCTAAGTGTCCATCAGTAGATGAGTGGATAAAGAAGAAGTGGTACATATACACAATGGAATATTATTCAGCCATAAGAAGAAAACAAATCCTACCATTTGCAACAACATGGATGGAATGTACCAGGTGGAGAAATAAAACCAGGTGGAGAAAGACAAGTATCAAATGATTTCACTCATCTGTGGAGTATAAGAACAAATAAGAAAAAACTGAAGGAACAAAACAGCAGCAGACTCACAGAACCCAAGAATGGACTAACAGTTACCAAAGGGAAAGGGATTGTGGATGGGTGGGAAGTGAGGGATAAGGGGGAAAGGGTCATTATGATTAGCACAGATAATGTGTGTGGGGGGACATGGGGAAGGCAGTATACCACAGAGAAGACAAGTAGTGATTCTATAGCATCTTACTATGCTTATGGGCAGTGACTGTAATGAGTTATGTGGTGGGGACTTGATAATAGGGGGTGTCTAGTAACAATAATATTGCTCATGTAATCGTACATTAATAACACCAAAAAAAAAAAAAACTGAAGGAACAAAACAGGAGCAGACTTACAGAACCCAAGAATGGACTAACAGTTACCAAAGGGAAAGGGACTTGGGAGGATCGGTGGGAAGGGAGGGATAAGGGGGGAAAGGGGTCATTATGATTAGCACACATAATGTGGGGGGGGGTCATGGGGATTGCAGTATAATACAGAGAAGACAGGTAGTGATTCTATAGTATCTTACTACGCTGATGGACCAGTGAGAGTAATGGGGTATGTGGTGGGAACTTGATAATAGGGGGAGTCTAGTAACCATAATGTTGCTCATGTAATTGTACATTAATGATACCAAATAAAAAAAACTAAGACGAGTTGTTAGTAAGAATTAGAGAATTTTCAAAAAAATTATTCACTGCTAATACACACACTGATGTACTGATGAACCCATTTGTTATGGAATATTGTATTCTGAACATTAGCAGTGTCTGTCTGGTCAGGTTTGAGAGTTTCACCATCTTAGGAAATTATGACTGGATCAATTAAGAGCGATTTCTATGAATATTTAGAGGATAAACAATTTCTTTGTTATCAACTATGCTTTTTGGGGCTTTCTCTCCCTGGCATCTGAGGTATAATGTACAAAGGTTCGGGGTTTGGGTGTGGACTTTAGGAGGGAAGGGAAAGAAGATTACTGAAGCATGTCACTAGCATTCACTGAAGAGGCAACTTTAACTTATTTAATATTTGATGAAAAGTTAAGCCATGTTATGAACACAGATTTCCCTACTACAAAGGTACTACCCACTAAGTTATTTCATTACTTTCTAACAAGAGAATCACTGGTATACTGTCCAAGAAATGTAACTTCATTAATTTATAATATATTGATATTTAGATATAATACATCATCCTAATAATTTATTGCTCTGGCTGAAGGGGCAAAGATAAGGCAAAAATTTATAAAATAATACAGAATATACATGAAATACACAGATATTAGAATTTGATTATGCTCTGCAAAATGGAAAAGTCTTCTTTATAAATCTTTTCTTCATGCTAGTTTTCTTAGTTCTTATGTTAAAACAAAGGTATAAGGAGGATTTCTTCTTTAAAAAGAAAATCATTTTTTTCTTAAAGCTGGCACAGATGAGATTGCCTAATAATTTATTTTGATCAAGCATTAATTTCTGGACAAGTATAAAAATGTTTCAGAACCACTTTTAAACAGACATTACAAAGCACAGAAGATAACAATACTTTTAAACTATCAGCTCACTCTAGGAGGGTTATCCTCTTGATAAGAAGCTCTTTGAATTAAACTAAAGGGTTGCCATTTAAAATCTTAAATATGAGCATTGTTTTCAAAGATATGTATCTTCCACTAACTGTTTATGTTATTCCAACATAAAAAAAATCACATACGGGCTTAAATTAGAATATGAATATATTTTACCAGAAAAACATTAAAGATACATTAAATTGATTTTAAAATGGCTCAGTACTTGCAAACTTACATTTACAAATAAATGAGTGTTTAGGGAAAAGATTACCATATTTGTTTATTGAATACATATCTAAGGAACAAAAGAATGGTGTACTTCATAGCTTTGTTAGGTAGAACGATAGACATGAGACGGTTGGAGGGAGAATAAGGCCAGTGGAGCCCACAAAAAGGGACTCAAAAGTGTTAACCAAATAAAACATGAGAGCCAGAAAGGACTCACAGAGGTAATTAGTTAAGTTTCAAAGACCAAGAGCAACCTGGAATGCCAGATATTCCCCAGATAAAGACAGTATCGGAGTGCAGCCCATGCCTTCATTGCACCAATTGGATCTTGCCACTGCAAAAATCTACTTAGTCAGCAAAAAGGTCCAGCTTATTCTTTAACTTAGTCTATATGCTGTTTTTCCTGTTCTTCCAGCCCCTTAACCAAGTAACTTTGTAACCAAGGCAGGAGACAGCTCTCCAAAGTGTAATTAAAACTATGTGGTCAAAGAATGCTGAGATCCAGACCAACACAGTCACCTAATCCTTATTCTTTTTTTTAAATTAAGGTATTATTGATATACACTCTTATGAAGGTTTCAGAAGAAAAACAATGTGATTATTACATTCACCCTTATTATAGAGTCCCTCCCACACCCCATTGCAGTCACTGTTCATCAGTGTAGTAAGATGCCACAGATTCACTATTTGTCTTCTCTGAGCTATACTGTCTTCCCCGTGACCCCCACATACACCATGTGCACCAATAACGATACCCCACAATCCTCTTCTCCCACCCTCTTCAACCCCTCCCCTTTGGTAACTACTAGTCCCTTCTTGAGTCTGTGAGTTTGCTGCTTTTTTGTTCCTTCATTTTTGCTTCATTGTTATACTCCACAAATGAAGAAAATCATTTGATATTTGTCTTTCTCTGCCTGATTTATTTCACTTAGCATAATACCCTCTAGCTCCATCCATGTTATTGCAAATGGTAGGATTTGTTTCTTTCTCATGGCTGAATAGAATTACATTGTGTATATATACCACTTCTTTATCCATTCATCTACTGATGGACACTTAGGTTGCTTCCATTTCTTGGCTATTGTAAATAGTGCCACGATAAACATAGGGGTGCATATATCTTTTTCAAACTGAGCTCCTGCATTCTTAGGGTAAATTCCTAGGAGTGGAATTCCTGGGTCAAATGGTATTTCTATTTTGAGTTTTTTGAGGAACCTCCATACTGCTTTCCACAATGGGTGAACTAATTTACATTCCCACCAGCAGTGTAGGAGGGTTCCCCTTTCTCTACATCCTCACCAACTTTTTTGTTGTTTGTCTTTTGGATGGTGGCCATTGTAACTGGAGTGAAGTGATATCTCATTGTGGTTTTAATTTGTATTTCTCTGATGATTAGCGATGTGCAGCATCTTTTCATGTGCCTGTTGGCCATCTGAATTTCTTCTTTGGACAAGTGTCTGTTCATATCCTCCGCCCATTTTTTAATAAGGTTATTTGCTTTTTGGTTGTTGAGGCATGTGAGTTCTTTATATATTTTGGATGTTAACCCCTTGTAGGATATCTCATTTACAAATATATTCTCCCATACTGTAGGATGCCTTTTTGTTCTGCTGATGGTGTCCTTTGCTGTACAGAAGCTTTTTAGCATGATGTAGTCCCATTTGTTCATTTTTTATTTTTTTCCCTTGCCTGAGAAGATGTGTTCAGAAAAAGTTCCTCATGTTTATATTCAAGAGATTTTTGCCTATTTATTCTAAGAATTTTATGTTTTCATGACTTACATTCAGGTCTTTGATCCATTTTGAGTTTACTTTTGTGTATGGGTTAGACAATAATCCAGTTTCATTCTCTTGCATGTAACTGTCCAGTTTTGCCAACACCTGCTGTTGAAGAGGCTGTCATTTCCCCATTGTATATCCATGGCTCCTTCATTGTATATTAATTGACCATATATGCTTTGGTTTATATCTGGGCTCTCTATTCTGTTCCATTGGTCTATAGTTCTGTTCTTGTTCCAGCACCAAATTGTCTTGATTACTGTGGCTTTGTAGTAGAGCTTGAAGTAGGGGAGTGAAATCCCCCCTGCTTTAGTCTTTCTTCTCAGGATTGCTTTGGCTATTTGGAGTCTTTTGTGGCTCCATATGGATTTTAGACCTCTTTTCTCTAGTTCATTGAAGAATGCTGTTGGTATTTTGATAGGTATTGCATCGAATCTGTAGATGGCTTTAGGCAGGATGGCCATTTTGACAATATTAATTCTTCCTATCTTTGAGCATGGGATGTGTTTCCATTTATTGGTATCTTCTTTCATTTCTCTCATGAGTGGCTTGTAGTTTTCAGAGTATAGGTCTTTCACTTCCTTGGTTAGGTCTAAATCCTATTCTTAAGACAAAACTTCAAAGGAATTATAAATCACCTGTAAAAATTATACCTTATTCTGACCCCTATCCAAAAGCCCTATTAAACCCCATATCTTAAACCCTTAAGTGCACCTCCTCTCTGAGGTTGCCTGCACTCCCCTTTCTTCAAATGTGTCACTCTCTCTTTTCTACTACCCATAAGTAGGGAGGGACTACTGAGGGATCTGATTTGGACTTGCAAGTTTCTGTCACGTGGGTGACACAGACAAGACTTTGGCTGTATGATCATGCTCTCTAGTAGCCTGCCTGATAATCTTCTTTCATGGCTCTGGGTGTTTTTCAGAACATAATCTCACTCCATCCAGGCTCTGCAGCATCCCCAAATCCTGAGGTGGTAGGGACTTAGTCCCCATGCCATGCAGATCCAAGCAGACATTGAATGCCAGGTGACCCTGGCTTTAGGAGTTGGTAAGGGATTTGTCCAATGCTGACCAAGAGTTCAATGATCTTCACTTTCTTGCCTTTGTCTACCTTGCCTGTGGCCTGCTCCTCCCTTGGAGTGTATTCAAATGAAACTTTCACTCTGATTCTCTATTATATCTCTGCCTTTCTATTCTTTGCTGTGGCAGGGATAAAAACAGGAGAATTAACTCAACCTCTAACAGTCTCATAGTTTTCCAGTTGCAGTGCCAGTGAAACACGTTTGCCACATTCATGTGTTGGACACCTGGGCTGGACACCTGGGCCCTTTAATATTGTTTATTCTAATAGTCCCTTATTGGGGCTGAGAAACAAAAGCAAACACCTGGGATTCTTGGTACTAGCTTCTCATGATCTGGAGAGTACCTGTGCATTAAGTTTTCTTGTACCCAGGCTTGAACAGAGAAGAGCCCTTATGGGGATAAAGAAATCAGAGAAGAAATGTGCCTTCCATGTCTTCCTCTCCTATGTTCTTTCAAATAGGTAATTCCTACACACAAAGCTGTACAGAATTAGGATTTAGCACAGAGACAGTGTTTTAACAGAAAGGGTTATCTTCAGTCCAACTTGAGTATTTGACTATATGAAGGCCTACAGCCTTCCTTAGTGAAGCCACTAACTGCAGGACTGGCAAGAAAATGAAACAGGCCTCATAATCATTTTATGATTATATTTTATGTCTTCATTCATTTATAAATGAACAGTCTCTTATTTTGTCTTTGGAATGTTCTTATTTTTTTGTTTTGTTCTTATTTGTTATAAAGATTCTTTATTAGATGTCTGAACTTATTTTTATCCTTGTCTAAAGAGATACTTTGAACACATTTACTTGGTATAGAATTTTCCATCATATTAATATGCAATGACTGATTAATTTTTGGCAAATAAATTCTCAGTGCATACATACATCTAGGATACTTCACTATTCTCTCTTCATTAAAATGTACCAGCACAGGCCAGATCTACAATACTGCTGCTGAAGTGATGCAGGATAAATTTATGTATGTGTCTTTATCACATACACTTTAGCCTCTGCTATTGTAACTACACTAGGACACCACCAAAGAGTTGTTCATTTTCCAGCTTCTGACTGAACATTTTCATTAATCATGAACAAAAATAAATTACCATTTCTAATTTTCATAAGGACACCTACTATTCTTATACACACGTGTATGTATAGAAATATACACAGCCTTCTTTATGGTATTGTACTATGTGGCTTACAAAACAGAGGAGGGGAAAAACTCTGATTTGAAAAAGAAATCAAGTAGTAGCTATTATATGTGAAATTTGTTAAATATTTATGACAAAATCAGTACACTTAAAAAATGTAATAATTACCTTAGCATAATGGCATAACATTTCTGGCACCAACAATGTTTTATCTACCTTTAGGATTTTAATAGTAATTTTAAAACACTCAGGACCCATCAGTTTATGGCAGGTATTTATTTTAAGGCTTTGTGCAAAATTATATGAAGCTCTTAGACCCTCAAACATGTATCAAAAATCTCCAAATACACTGTAGATGTTCCTTATACAATTATAGCTGCTCCAACCTTAACGTATGATGCCTCGATGAAAACAACATACAGAAAGAATGCTCAAAAGATAATTTTGTTTTCTATGTTCTTGGCTTAAAGAAGAGTTTTTCATCACTGTACCCTTTTTCCACCATGGTTAAATGGTTCAAAGAGAAATGATTTGAGGTGTGGGAGTGACTGATAAAAGTTTTAGGACTATAGGTTACATAAAGAGGTTTTATGGGGCTAATGAGAGTTTTTCTTTTAAGGTTTCTTTTATGAAATTCATTTACTAGTGTATTAAATTATCTGCTTAATGTTTCTATAAATAATGGTGCATTAATATTTCAAAGATATTTTTATAGTCTTTCTTTGAAGAATATATGCCAAAGGAAGAATATATACTTAAGTACTCCCTCACAGACAAACATACTGTTGGTTCCAAAGATTTGTGATTCCTATTAGTTACCTTTGAGAAACTGCAATTATAGATTTGGTGGCCTATTTTCATGTCCCCATGATTATAAAAGAAATCTCAACAAAATATATTAATATGTATTTTTATAAGTGGTAGAACATTTTGTTTTATTTTAATATGAAGACTACCAGTCTGCTTTGAAGCTTGCTTTCATCCTCAAGATACTGCAGAATAAACTGCAACCATGATTTAATCAAATATGCAAATTCTAGAGCTAGCCTCATACTTGAAACCTGCTAATAGTGTGAGTTTTCCATTTGGTCTTCCTTCTTTTTATATTACTTTTCTGTTCTTGAGTATTTCCTATAAACTAGCCCATTAATGTAATCAAAATTAAATTATATATAATAATCTTAGGAAAGACAATTATGGGAATGAAAATGAAAAGGACTAGGAAAAATATAACTTTCCAGAGAGAAGCTTTATAAAGAATAATTTGTGTGATCTATTTAACAGAATCAAAGTGTTTTTCCTCTTACTGAAAGCGCTTTTTTTTTGGACTCTCATAAATGCTTTTAAGACTTTCTTTGGAAAACCTGTCATTTTCAAAGTACCCTTAAGAGCACATAATCCCTACATAATTTGAAAAAATTGCACCTTTCTGAAATAATGGCAATTTTCTAGATAACTAGTTTATACAATAAGGAAATGCCTCAGACTTGCTTCAAAAAGGGGATTGCATTACAGATGGACACCTTGCACAATACTTTGGAAGGAATATATTACCTAGAAATAAAGAAATACACAGATTAATGTGCATTAGATGGTAATCTATACTTTTTTATGCAGCTCAGAAAAGACCTAGACATTTTTTGGGAAGAGAGTGGTGTTATAAACCAATAGGTCTTGAACCCTTTTAAAAAGAAAACAAGAACTATTTGGGAGTAATATAGGTACAGTGGTATTTTTAAAGGTTACTCTACACTCTGTATGAGGTGAGCTACAAAAGAGAAAGGGAGAATACAGGTTGATCCTGACCTACCTTGATAAATTATACCTATCACTTTTGCAATGTGATTCTGAAGGTATTCTAATGCTATACAAGGTAGAGAAGGCAAAAAAAAAAAAATTGACAGACAGCAAGAGTGGAAACAAATGAACTTGCTTACAGATGGGATTATAATCCATTTCTCTAAAAGATAAAGACTGCAAATCTTTTTCGTCCATCCAAAAATCAAAATTCTGGTATCCTTATGTACAATCTACAGTACACCTTACATACAGTGTTTACAATTAGCCATCATCAAGCCATGGCAACTCAGAGTTCCTTCAGTTCTCCTTATACTAGCTGGCCTAAAAGAATATCTGAACTTTCCACACAGGAAATCTTCCTACAAGGGGATCAGATATTTGGTTTATTGCCAACTTTTTACTTGTATAGATGATTAATGTTTTTTAACCAATTCCCTGGGAACTGAAAAGTCACTTATGAGAGAATAGACAAATAGCTGATCTCTGACATAAAGGCAGTCAGTGGTACCTGTCAAGCCTTGAAAATAAATCATTGTCACACTCAGTTAAATCCAACAGGAGCACTGAAGATAAACCCTTTTCTTTGGGTTATATATTGCAAAATAATTCATAATGGGAAAATATTCATTATTCTTGGAAAAGGAGCTGGAAAATACTAGATCAATTATAGTAACTTCGTGAAAACATGAGGCTCAGCCTTGTTTGTAAAAACTCAACAAAAAGAACTTAAAGTTGTTTTTAAGTAGTTCAGTTATTAAAATACCATCTATATGACATTGTCATAAGTATTCAAAAGGAGACAGGGATATTAGATTGATGTATTGTTCTTGACTCCATGCCAAGTTTATTTTAAAATATGAGCATCTTGCATAAATTAGAGTCATATATAGCATAATCCAAGAAGACCTATGTTATATGTAATCTACATTTTAAAAATACATTTGCTCTAGGTAAATAATATTTTAATAAGCTAATGATCTAATAATTAGCAGTATAACCTTAGATAACTCAAATAAAGTGGAATGTAATGTGATCATGATAATCTTATGCTATATGTGTACAGGCCTAGGGCTAAAACTGACAAGTAGTATTAAATACTGCAGGTAATACGACTATAAGATTATAAAACTATCACATTATTTAAGACAAAAGAAACATAAAGACTCTTAGCTTATCCTCATTTTCTTACAGAACAAGAGGTGCTTAACCTAGCAGTGGCTTGCACTGTTTCTCTCAGATGCTAGAGCTTGAGCACTCATTAAATCTTAGACACTGTGCTGAGTATAGTAAAAGTAATTGCTCTTTGAGTTCTTTATCATTATTAGATGAGGTTGGTATAGTGGGTAGAGTGGTAGTATTTATTCTATAGAGATTAATTTGAAACTAGGTGAAAATTTCATGAAGTCAAAATTTCTCTGAAAATGTCTTAGAGGAAGGAGCCATGTAAGAGGAGATTAATACAAAATTTCTCCACAAATCCTTACAGTTGGTTTTTGCTTTGGTCATGAGTAGGTTGTCATCTCTTGAGCACCAGATAAAGTAATTGACTTGCTTTCTATGAAAAAAATAGATAGCTTTAAACACCAGTTGATACTGATAATATTTTTACTAAATATGCATTCTACCACTGTGACTGAGGAGTTATTAAAATTATTTGCAAAGGAGGATAAAATGTTATTCCTAAAGAGTCACTTTCCTGAAAATGAATTCAAAAACATGAGCCGAGAAACATGATATTCACTGTAGTATAAGCCAAGTCTCTAGATTTTAATAAATGAGAAAGCTTGCTATATTTATAATACAATAATTTCAATGTACTTATCATTTTCTTGTGCACAATCAAGTTACAATGTAAGCAGCACAGATTTTTTTGAGGTAGGAAGACTTGAGCTCTAATTTGATTCGGCTTTTATTCCATGGTTGATGAGCATGTTTTTTCTAAGCTTTAGTTTGAATATGCAGCAATTGTGAACAATAATTTCAAACTCTTAAGATGGTTATTGTTCAGCATTGAGGAGGTAATCTACATACAGCACTCTGGAGTGTCTTTAATAAGTAGTACATTCCCTGAAATTATTAATTTCACTCACATTATTTCTAATTTCTTCTAGGAAAAAAATGTATTGGAACAGACTGGGAGATGATGCTATAATATGAATCTCCATCATTTCCATCATCACTTCAGACACGATTTTGATCAAATTCTATAAGCTATCTATACTGAATTATCTATATAACAGCATTTTGTTCTCTCTTGCCTCTCTTTATCTTACTTATTCTTGCCATAAATAGTCCAGTTTGCCACCTGGGATATGGAATGGAAATGAAATGGAAAAAAAAAATGATTTAAGTGATATTCATTTAAATCGTTACCTCTTATAACAGGAGACTATTCCAAAGCATACAGGTGTATTACTCAAAGCATTTAAGGTAGGTTTCCTCAGACTGGAACTGTGTCTGCTTTTTCTATCACTATGTCTTCTGTTCCTATTATAAAGGCTGATATAGAGCAATTAAAGACTCTCCAATTCACAGAGCATGTTTCCTTAGTTCCACCAATATTTAACTTTGCACACATGTTAAACATGCTCGTTACATACATTTCCATAATTTAACAATTATTTCTTAAACAGGATAAAAAGCATGTGTTATGTCTACTCAGCACAGAAATAAGATTGTTTAGAGCAGGGGTTGGCAAACTATGGTTCATGGACCCTGCTGCTAGCTTTTGTAAATGAAGCTTCATAGAAACACAGTCATACCCACTTGTTTGTTTATTGTCTCTACATGTTTTCTGGCCAAAGATATGAATTCAATAGTTGCTATAGGGACAATATGGCCCACAGAGCCTAGAATATTTACTCCCTGACTCTTTACAGAAAAAAACAACAACTGATGACCCTTAGTTTAGAGGAATAGAGATTTTAACAGTAGTCTCTTCACTGTTTAGCAAATTTCCTGGGTGAAATATATGTATCATACTCAGCTTGGTATAGGAAACACAAATTTAAATCAAGGCAACAGATTTTCCAAAAATAATTTAAGTAGTCAAACATCTAAATGACTCTTGTCTCGTGTGGCACATCAATTTATATTTTCTTAATTGTGAAAACACATTTGTCCTTTAATACTGGATTTAAAATTTGGAAGCATCTGAAGCTTTTTCAGAGGTAACTTGACTGAATGATGGATCTGACAACTGGCAATACAATTTGGGTTAGGAAATCTGAAGCAATAATACTTATTCTTTATGTAGCCTATAATCTTACTCTGAAGATAATGCCAAAAGAAGTGTTAAAAAAACATTTTATGCAAAAAAGGATCAGAAGATTGATTCTTTGTTTTCAAGGTTAAAAAGTCTAAGTTGCAACACTCAAGAAGTTAGACTTGCATATGGTATTATCAGGGCATATAAATGTGAATTTCATGGTGTCCTCTGCAATAGCATGCCACTTTTTTTTGTTGTTTAGATCAACCTCATCGTGATATTTTTTTTTCCTGATGAACATTTGTATCAAACAGGAAAAAAAAATAATCAAAAAACACACTGAATAATCAAATTAGATAATATGCAGTTTTTTGTCTATATTGTAGAGCATCAGCTAACATTCTTATTTGTTTAGGAAATCTGACAGTTGATTCTTATTCTGTTCAGGCAGTGTAACATTACACATTTTAACTATCTTGGTTGTGAAAACATGTATCAGTTTGAACATAATTTCTTAGCATGTGAGGGTATTAAATACTGCCTTGCAGATGCTCACAAAATATGCACCCATTTTTGCCACATGGGAAAGAAAAATGAGAGCTCTCAAGGATCAACAAGAGAAAAACCAACCACATAATGAAGAAAAAACTAAGTGCCAACTTGGGATAATATCCTCTTTTTGAAGTAGTAGGAATAAAGGACAGATTTAAAAAGTGA
Organism: Phataginus tricuspis; assembly: GCA_029783875.1. Taxonomy (NCBI): domain Eukaryota; kingdom Metazoa; phylum Chordata; class Mammalia; order Pholidota; family Manidae; genus Phataginus; species Phataginus tricuspis. Next base: position 41,555,108 of record JAQQAC010002172.1, on the reverse strand, counting down.
TCTATGAATTTTTACAACACAGACAGAAAATATACTATTTTGAAATAAGTGGATAGACAAACTTTTTATTTTTTAAAAAAATATTGAGCCATTGATACAAAGGATACCATGGTGATTGCCTATGTCTCAGTTTTAAGCAGTATGTAGAGAAAAAAACCCACGTTATTCCAGTATGTTTTTTTTTCAATATAAGAAACTATAAAACACTCAAGCTATTAAATATAGCCAGTCATCTGCAAATGATACATACAAATAGCTAATGTTTAGGTGATGCTTTCCTGTTCAATTTGAAATCATTATCTCTCTTCTTCCAATCTCCTAAATTGGCTTCCTTTCCTATATTTAATATCTCAATAATTGGCACTACCATGAACTGAGTTGGCCCCTTAAATCTCTTGGACACCTTTCTCATGTCCCACAGTGTGATATAATGAGTTATAAGAAATACATATTTGGTCATTCATATGACAAAATATATATTTCCCAGGTATATTTGTTCTTCATAGACAGTTCCTGAAAACACTGCTGAGACTCAAAGATGAAATGAGTGCTTTGTCATGTTAATGAGAGGCTTTTGGGACCCCAACCAAGAGAAGGGGCTGGAGGCTGAATCAGCCAATGGTGAACAATTTAGTCCATCATGACTATGCAATGAAGCCTCACAAAAACTCCTAAGAAGAGTTTATTGCTTTTTGTTCTGCTTAGTTGGATCCTGCTTCTCGGTTGGGGAGAGCTTCTATGCTTGGGGAACCAGAAAACCTCCATGTGTCACTGAGCCAGGCCCCAAGCTCCACCAGCATAGAAGCTATTTCATTTGGAACTTTGCCCTGTGTGTCTCTTCATCTGGCTATTAACCTGTATCCTTTATGGTATCCTTTATTAAACTGGTAAACATAAGTGTTTTCCTGAAGTCTGTGAGCCACTCTAGCAAATAAATTGAACCTAACGGGGAAATCATGGGAACCTCTAATCTGTAGCCGGTAGGTCAGAGGCACAGGGAACTGGCTGGGGCTTGTGCCCGTGTCTGAAGTTGGGGATGAAGGGCAGTCTTGCAGGACGGAGCCCTTAACCTGGGAAATCTGCTATCTCTGGGTAGATGGCATCAGAATTGAGTTCTCCAACACCCTGCTCGTGTTCAAGAATTGCTTACTGTTAGTATGTGTGGGAAGACCCCCTCCCACACAGTTACGCAGAATAGAGTCGGGTCCAGGAACCCAAATGGAGTTATACTACTATTACTGCTGTGTATGATACTGTTATATACATACATATATGTGAAAAACTATACCATAGGACACAGCCAGTGAACAAATCCTGTCAGTGGTACCTGACAACTATTTCTCTCCTCCTCCCCTTGTTTCCATTCCCACTGCTTAAGTTTCAGTCAAGATTATCAATATAGCTCCTACAGTCTACAAATAAGCCCCTTGCATAATTTTCCCCTTTCGCTGGACCTTCATTGTATGAAGGAATAATAATTTTCTTTTCAAGGAACATTCATCATTTTTCTATATGAACAGTGCTATTAAAAAACTATCTGTATTGTCTATCAGTGCATATATACAATAATTTATTTGGTGGGGGCATGTACCTAGTGTTAGCATTACTGATTTACAGTATATCAGTACGCTAAATTATAAAGTAATCCCAGTTTTCTGAAATGGCTATACTAACTTACATCTCTGTCAGCATAACATATAATCAATACTTTTGATTTGCATTTGCTACAACTGATATTATCAAAGTTTTTAATCTTTGCCAACTAAATGGATGAAAATATGTTTATCTTAATCTTCATTTTTCTGTTCACCAATGAGATGTAGCATCTATTATGAGCTCTAGCTTTGCCTCATCCCCACCCATAATGTAACCATGTACTGCACATATGGAAATGCATGAATGCCTATCTATTAGAGTTTCTACTCATCTTGTGTTAATAGTCTAATCACAACCATCTTTTGGAAGATTTTTTCCCCCTGCTTCTTTCTTTATCTGATTTTGTTTGACATCTATGTTCTCTATACAACATTTTCTATTTTCTCTATCATAGTACTAACTATTCCATATGCCAAATAGCCATTTACTTGTTTAAGTTTCCAAACAGAAGATCATGAAATCAGTGACTATCTCACACAGCAGTGTATCCTCAATGCACAGTGGTATGAACACTGAAGGTTTTTAACTGTTTCTTTACCTAATCTTGAAATAAATTTGTGCTGATTCTGTTAAGTTGAAAATATGAAAGTGCTTTCCACTTTGTGCTATCAATTACTTTTGGTATTAATATTCCTTATTTTGTTGTCTTATCTTTCAGTATTTTTAAAGTATGTGTATGTGAGAGATATCCAAATGATATAGATTTACACATATAGGTACATCATTTTGTAATATATATTCTAGTCCAAAATTATATACTTAGGTCTTTCTCAGCATGATTACCAGAACATGAAACATCCTGTGATCTCCAAATACCCTAAATAATTTCTGGTTACTTTAAAATGAGTGTCCCACAAAAATTCTCAAACCATCCTATCCAATGATTTAATGCACACCACTGCTACATTTATCCTCTTCTGATCCAACTCTATGGATTATTTATTCAGTCATTCTACAGATACTTTGGGGCCCTTGAATATTCCAGCTCTCTCTCTAGACTGAAAATGAAGTTATGATCAGTACAGTGAAGGTCCCTACCCTCAAAGAACTTCTTTCAGATAGGAAACCAATATTATACAAGCCAACAAATAACAAATTATACTTTCAAAATAAGATATGAGCTATGAAGAACCTAAATCAGGATATTCTGCTAGACCAACTGGGTGATGGTTGCAATCTCAGAAACAGTAATAAAGGAAGCTCCCTATGATTAAATGACATTTGAGCTTACACCTTAATGATGAGAAACTGGGCTAAGTTAATTTTTTTGAAAGATGATTAAAGATTTCTCTTTATTGCCAGTTTTTTAGTGCTCCTGATAAGACTGCCAATGTCAGGCCAAAGACGCCGCCTCCAGACCCTTCTAAACGCTTCTACACCTCACATGTCACCTCAGTGGAGCTGGATTCCGTTGACAGGAGGGGAAAAAGGTCCTTTCCTCCAACCACATATGCTCACACACACCAAGGCTTCACAAAAGATGCCTTGGCTTAAGCAAGTCTCCCCTGCTCATTTTCTCCTGCAGGCAACTCCCAAAACTTTCCCAACCACAAAAACAAATTCCCTTCACAGGAAGTTTCTATGTAATTCACGTTCTCTGTTCACAACCCTGAGAAACTAATATCCCTCCCCTTGTCTGCAAAACTACTACCTCAAGGTAAAGCTCTGGCACAGTGAAGAAAGTACACAGACTTTGAAATTGGAAAGCTCGGGCTACAAAGCCTTTTTTCATTTCCCTCAGTTGTATTTAAAAAGAGAAATGCAATTTGATGGCATACCAGTTTGAATGACCCCCTAAGCTTCATTGAAAAGGGTTTGCATTTACTAGATTAAATTAAAAAGTTATGACCAGGGGAAAAAAGTTAGAGAAAAAAGAAAAAAAAAAGTTATGAGCAGGTAACCTGCATCAGAAAGAAGCAGATGCCCAGTTACCACCCTTACAGATTCTATTGATATAGAGTGGAGTTCAGGAATCTTACATGAGCAAATGAGATCATGGTACATACATAAATGTTTGAGAACTTCTGATCTCTGTGACAGCACGAACAAAAGTGGTACTCTAGCAGACTCAAGACAAACGTGAATGTTTGTTTCCTAGGGCTGGCATAAAATATGTAGTATAAAACAGGTGGCATAAAACAACAGAAACTTATTTTCTCACATTTCAGGAAGCTTGAAGCCAAAATCAAGTTGTCAGCAGTTTGTTCCCTTTGAGGATTCTGAGGGAGAACTGCTCCATGCCTCTCTCCTAGGTTCTGGGGGAAGCCAACAATTTTTGGTGTTTCTCGGCTTGCTGACCCATCACTCCATTCCCTGCCCTCGAATCCACCTAATGTTCTGACTGTGTCTCTTTCCTCTTCTTATGAGGGCCAGTTATATTGGATTGAGGGCACACCCTACTTCAGTAGTACCTCATTGTAACTAATTACATCTATACTAATCTACAACTATCCTATTTCTAATTTAAGGTCACATTCTGAGGTATGGAGGCTAGGATTTCAACATATCTTTTGAAGGCACACAATTTAACGCAGAACAAAAAATAACTGTATTCGGCCATGGGCTCTCTCATGATGATATGAATCAGTATCTTCTGGGGAACAAGATAAAGATGCAGATTCTTAGTTACAGCCCAGAATCCCTGAATAGGGATTTTTAAGGCAGTAGAGCCCACATTGGGAATTTTTAAGCAATCTGTACCAAAATCCCTATTGTAAGTAGATTTACTAATGTTCCTATTGAAATGGTGGAACATAGAACACCTTTTTGACACTCAAACTTGGGGTAAAATAGAACACTAAATTTTAAGTTAGTTAAAGCAGCACTAAGTATCACTTGAATGAGGTTGCTATGCTACAAAAGGAAATCAATCCTTTGAAATTTATTTCATCTGAAAATGAAGTAGCTTATAAGGGATTTCTCTGTCACATCTTCACCCTCTTTTTTATTCCTGTTTTGTATTCACTTGTATTCTTTCTTTGCTTTCTATATTTCATTTCTCTTCTGCTGCTTTTGTAGCAGCAAGAGCTTTTTCACAAATCCATTCCAATTTAACACTTGCATAGCAAGTACTTATCACCTATTTGTTTTTGTGCTAAAAGTTGAATAATATCCTCTAAGAGTCAAGCCCAGTCTAGGAGAAATTCTTGGTTTGCCAGGAGAGAGAGAGAGAGAGAACATTTAAATAGCTACTGTGCAATAGAAAAAGAACTTCTCAAAATTTAATGTGCGTAAGAATCAACTTGGGATCTTGTTATAAATAGATTCTGATCAGTAAATTTGGGTGGAGTCTTAGATTCTTCATTTCTACACATTTCCAGGTGTTGAAGCTTCAATTTTGTGATCTGTATTTTGAATAAAAGTCTTAAAAAATGATTTTAAAAAAATGGACATACATGTAAAATGTGTAGAATATAAATCGGGAAAATACAGAAAGAAAAGATGTAGATTTTGGACTTCAAATATCACTAAGAATTCATTGCCTAAAAGGATAAAGAATATTCTTAGCCATGGGGATGGACTAAGGGTTCGGAGGTAAAGATTTATGACCAGTAAGGCTGCACAGTGCGTTCCAAACGCACTTGTTAAAAAAGCAGATTCTTAGAACATAACACAGAAACAATTACTCTTAGAACATAACACAGAAACAATTACTTAGAATTTCTGAGTGTGGGAATTTCCCTCATATGTAAATTCTAAACTCCTTTTCTCTCTCTGCCTCAACTTTGACAGCCCCGGACTGGGGTTGTAGTGCTGGGCTATAGGCTATATATTTGTATGGCAAAGGAAATATGTGTTCTGAGAATATCCTGAACACAGCCTAGGACCAAGTGGTGAAGAGCATTCAGTGTCCAAGAGTCTGGATTTTACTTTTCAAGTGGTACTGGCTTTTTTCAGTGCTTTTTTCTTATTAGAAAAAAAAATGAGCACCTCCCCATATATGTGCCATTATTTATTTAATATATTTGCAAATACAGTGTAGAGAAAATGAAAGTTCCTACTGCCAGGATTCTCCTCTGAACCTGGTTGGCTTGCTCACTACACACATGTGGGCAATACGTTGCTACTGACTATCTAAACAGCTGCGCCCAGTGCTCTGGGCAACATGGTGGCATGGCTGCAGGGCTGCTGCTCAGCTGCAAGGCTGTAGGAGAGCAGTGGTGGCAGCACCGAGGACAGAGGCTGAGATGGTTGCAGGAGCAGAGAGGCCTAGAGGCAGCGACCGGCTTGCCACATTCAGACTCGCTCTGGGGTGGACGGGATTCTTGTGCCTGACCTGCCACTTGTGGCAATAAAGTTGGGTATAAATCCTTTCACCCCAAGAACGTTCCATTGCCATTTTTTGGTCTCACCGAATCAAGTGAACTTGCCTGGGGCTGAAATCCATTGGCAAGACAATAGTCATATGCATATACTATTTCATTTTAAGTAACAACTCTCTGATAGAGGCCCTGGACATTATACAAACAGCCCAACAGTGACCCAGTTTTTGTCTTTGATTTTAAATGATGCTGATATACTGACTACTTTTAAATGTCTTGAGGTTATTTTGTCAATATAAGCATTCTCTTCATTATAAATCCTAACTGACCTTAAATTAAACCAAAGGTGGTAAAAGCGGCTTTAGGTGCAACTCTTCTTTTGTGTCCTTTCTTTCTTTCTTCCCTTCTCCCTCTCCATCTGTTCCTCCCCCTCTCTTTCTTTCTCTCTCTCAACAGCTGAAATAGGAAAAAGAGAGTAAAATTTAGCTTCTGGATTCAGTAAACTCCCCCATGCATATAATTCACTTTTTTATATTAGAGAAGGAAATGTTTATATCCTATTGGCTTATACAGTGAAATTATTTATAGCCGACATTGGCTGTCTTTATGATAATTTTAATGAAATGTTCTCCAGTCCCTCCAAATATAAAGGATGCTTAACATGTAAGATAATGCTCAACAACTGAGAGGATATAACCAACAGGGGAGAACTGATGCGGTTATAACCAAGCTGAATTGTTGTAATGTGACTGTTCTCTTCCAATAGCCTTATTCACTTCTTTTTATGCTCTAGATAAACTATCTTACGTAGTAGTGAATAAGTAATAATGGATCATATCCCAGCTGTGAGCAGTTTTGTGGTTAGTAAAATAGGGAGCAACCAGGGATTCCCAATCTCAAATAACGTTGTCTATGACAAGTGAGACGTCAGTAATTTGCAATGAATGATTCTATACAAGAAAAAAAGAAAACAAATGAGCTGTGTGGCTCAATCCTTTACATGTATTTGCACCTGTGTTTAAAACTTGAGGCTTGGGGATTTAATAAATCAGGAAATTCATCTGTCTTGTCTGAGGTTCCCAGCTCCAAGAAAGTTCACTCTGGATTCAGGGAGACCAAATAATGATGGAGCTTTCTGGGTAAAAGGTCTTACACCATGCTTTATGCTTGTGATGGTAGGTTGAATGCTAGAATCACATCCATATCTGGAAAGTCTGTAATCCTTCTCTGCCTTTGCGTCCACATCCTTACCTCTCCACACAAAGCACTGGGTGGAGCTCTTTATATAGCAACACAGTCAATAGTTCATTGCCAACACATGTGCAAGCCTGCACCTGCGAGCAGTGCATGAGTGCACTAGGCAAGTAGATTACGGTTGGGTGAGGATCCTGGCCTGGTAACTTCCATTTTCCCACACATCCTAGCTACTTCACTACGATATTAGACAAGTTGTTTAATTTCCCAAAAACTTTGTTATTTCTGTCTGTAAAACAGGAAACTGAATGACATTTATTGTGTGGAAATTACATAGAACATAGTGGTAGACAAAATTTGGTTACAGCTTCACCCACAAGTATGGGCTCCTTCTCTTCCTCCCACGTTCTTGACTTTGGAGAGCCCCAGGGCTCAGCTGCAGGGCTTTTCTCTTCCCTTTGTACACCTATTCCCTAGAAAAGCTTTTCAGCTCCTGGTTCTAAATACTGCAGATATACTGATGACTCCTGGTTTTTATCTCCAACCCAGAGTTTTTTCTTCTTTGAACTCTGGCTTTGCTTATGGAATAATGGCAGCTACCTACCTAACAACTCCCTTTATGTGTCTGATCAGCATCTTCAACATCAAACACTTAAAACTGACATATAATTTCCCTGCTCCCCAAACTACTACTCACTCTGCTGTTGTCCCGGTTTACCGCACATCAGCAAATAAGACAAACCCTGTTCTGTTCAGCTCATGCTCATTTCATTAGCAAATCCTGTCTTCCCTTTCAAAATACCCTTGACCCTCACACATTTGCACTTCCTTTACTGTTTTCATAAGGGACCAAGCAACCATCATGACTCCCCTGAACTTATGCAATAACCATTTAAATGGACTTTCAGCTTTTGTCCTTGCCCAGCTGCAGTTTATTCTCATTTATCAGCAACAGTAATTATTTTACAATATAAGTGATATGGGGGCACATGGTGGCTTCCCTTTCTGAGCACAATCCAAGTACATGTGCTGGCTTCCTAGGCCCTGCTATCTCTCTGACCTCATTCTCTGCTGCTTGTCCTTTCCTCATTCAGTTTCATGCAACAGGTCAAACTGAACAAGTTCCCATCACAAGGCTTTTTAAATTTCTGGGCTTTTTCATGAATTCGGGATATGGCTGTTACGGCTGGCATGGCTGAGGCAACTGACAGCTGAGGCCTCTATCCATTGGTATTCTTTTATCCTCAAAGAGGCTAGCTTGGGATTTTTTACAGGGTAGCAGAATGTTTTCCAGCAGCAAGAGGAGACAAGCCTTAATATGTTAGATGAAAGCTTCTGGTTGTGTTATGTTTGTTAATGTATCATTGATGAAAATAAATTCCATAAGCCTAAGAATGATGTGTGAGGGGATTACAAAAGAGCATGGATAACTGCATGCATGATTAATGGTATTATTATTATAATAATTTTATGAGTTTCCTTTGCTGCTGTAGTAAGTTACCACAAACTTAGTAACTTAAAGTAACAAAATTTTATCGTCTTACAGTTCTTGAGATCCAAAATGAGTCTTCCAAAGCTAAAATCACAAGTCTTATGAGGCTTCCTTCTGGAGGGAGTCTGTTTCCAGAGGACAATCTGTGTCCTTGGTTTTTCCAGCTTTTGGAGGCTGCCCACATTCACTGGCTTGTGACCTCATCTTCCATCTTCAAATCACATCACTTCAACCTGTACTATATCAGCATATCTTGTGTTCCAATTTGGATCCCCCCTACACACTTCTCTCTTATGAGGACTCTTATAATCACATTGGACCCAACCAGATAATCCAAAAGATTTTCCTCATTTTAAGATTCTTATTCACATCTGCAAAGTATCTTGAGCCACATAAAGTAATATACCCACACGTTCCAGATACCTTCAGGATCCATTACTCAACATACCACACTTATCAAATAATGTATTCTTAGGGTCTAGAAACAATACCTGGCCTACAGTGAATTCCCCTTAGATGTCTGTTGAATGAATAAACAAGTTATTGGAATAAGTTTGTTAAAAGACCTTTTGGTGGTATAAGAAACCCTAAAGAGACACTGTATATGCAGGAACATTCTTCAGATATTCTATATATAATTATACAAACAAGTGATCATTTTAAGTGTTATGAATGGATAGAAAAAAGAGAAATGCAGTACCTATGTTTTAATATATTTATGTTTGCAGGTATATGCATGTGTGTATTGTGAGGCTCAGGGAAAATCTGGTGGTTGATATGCAAAGGACATAATAAAAGCTTTGAGATTTATACAACAAAACAATTTCAAATATTTTTTAGTATCAGAACTAATGTGCAATGCATTATTCTACGTATTTTACTGGTATTAACTCATTTGATCTTTGCAACAATCCAACGAGGTATCTAAGTATTAATAGGAATCTCTTGTTGATAAATATAGTGGAAAACAAATTGGTTAAATGATTTGCTCAGTATCTCATAGATACAAAGCACAAGAGTCATAAATAAAACCGAGGAAGTTGCTTTCTAAATGGGCTACCTTAATCATTAAAATTATTACCTTTATAAAAACAGAATATGCTGGTAGATAAAGTAAGAAAAGAAATCACATCTCATTGGGATTATTAGAAAGACTTCTTTGGGCTGGTGTCATTTATATTCATACGTGTTTTCCAGAGAAAGAAATACTCCATGTAGAGAAAATAGCCAGGGCTGATACACAGAGTCAGGGAGACTTGGTGTGTCTCTATGAGGAATAGTGAATATTCTTGTTTGACTGGGCCATCTGGAATATGTTTCCCTACAGGAGAAATTAGGCTAAGAAAGTAGATTGAGGACCTGTTATTGTGAAAACTTGATGATGAGGTGACACATCTGCCTTAATATTGGTAAACAAGGCAAAGTCTAACTAGGGGAATATTCTGATTAAATTGGCTTTTCAAAGCTTGATCCCACAATGGCATATAGGATAGCCTAGAGTACTTGAAGTACACAGGGAGAAAAGTGAAGCATTTTGCACAAATATAAATGAAAACTTTACTTTTTGCAAAGGTGTGAAAATACAAGAATCAATTGGAATGTTTCTACCTCCTTTTCACCCTAATCTTTCTTCATTTAGAAAGTATCAAGGCAAAGAGGAGAAAAAAATGATGGACACGGTTTTGATAATGTAACTGTCTTAGAATTAGTTGTCCCTAAGCCCATCTCTACCCTTATCCTTCCTGTAGCTTGGCTATTTATTTCAACATATTTTCCCTTTTTGCTTGATGTGGTTCAAATTGGGTTTCTACTCCTTGAATTGAATGCTAATATGCTTCTAAATTTTTATATAAGAAATTTTGGGAATAAGTTATATTCTGTAAAATTGCTTTAAAGGTAAAGGAAGTTCAGAAAGAAGGAAAGCTAGTAGAAACAGCTAAAAGCTTAGAAGAAAAAAAATGAATATCAAGAGATGTTTACATATGTCTAAAGAATACAGAAGAATAGCAATCCACAATGGATTCTACATTTTCTTATATTTTAAGTGTTAGATCAATTTTGTTTTGTTGTATTTTATTTAGATCGTTCCTTCTGCATTGAAGTGCTTATCTTTTTAATATGATTATGGTTACGTAACTGTCATATGCCATCATATTACTTTATACATCTAAGATAACAGTTTTAAGGATGACTTTCTTATAATTCTGAGAGACTCATTTGATAATTTCCAGGTACCATCTTGCACTAACACATGTATGAATACTTACTGTATTAATTAATTTGAAATTGTGCTATTTCACAATGGTGATGCAATATTTCGGTAAAAATCATTAATTGCCAATGGATTGTCTTTCACTAGCTCTCTAAAACCGGACAATTTTACAATAATTTGCTTTTCTAATGAGCAAAGATTTTTGTTATCTTAATGAGATTATCCTATACATTCAAAGAAGGTTATACTCTTTGGAATGTAATTATACTGTTAGGAAATTGACTCAAAATTCTAGAAAGCAGTTTGACAATATTTCCTAAGAATCTGAAAAGTATTGAGGAGTTATGATGCAACAACTTATCTAGTAAAATCTGTTTAAGAATGGAGATTAAAGATGACAGAGTGAGAGGTGAGACAGAGGCTTCCTCCTAAAAGCACATATAATACAAAAATATAACTCATACAACTACTCCTGAAAGAGCAACAGGAAAGAGGACTGTACCTCAACAGGAATGCATACACCTGGTGACAAGAGCAGACCTCACAGAACAGGATAAAGTACTAAAGCTGTGGCCCCACAGGACCCAAACCCTTCCCCCACCCCAGCTCACCGGCGGGAGGAAGAGAAACAGAGCAGGGACGGGGTGGAGGCCTGGGTCTACTGAATACCTAACAATGGAGATCAGCGTTGGGAGCACAAACCTACATTTCATGGTGTTTGCATGACACTTTCATAATTAGGGGGTTGGAAAGCTAAGACAGGCAGAATTCCTGGAGAGACTGAAAGTCCAGCTGTTCATAGAAAGCAGGGAACCATATCTGGCTGCTCTGGGACAAAAGAAAGGCTGGCAGTCTGAGAGACTTCCTAACAATGAGGCCTTTAGCAAGAGGGCTGTTAAAGGGGCAAGGATTGCACAGAGTTACTGCTCAGGAAAAAGGACAGGTAGACAAAATTGTCCAGGTGTACTCTGCCCAGCAGGTTGGGAGCTTTCACAGTCTTCAGGTGCTCCAGCTCCCTGGCTGCCTACACAGCTCCAAGAACCCCCTCCGTGATTGGCAGCCTACTGCGCCTTTCTCCTGGCCAGCCCCACCTGGCTCGCAAACCGGCAAACCCTACCCTGGCGTTAGGCCAGCCAGAGGGAAAATCTGTCTACAGCAACTACAAACGCAAAGCATAGAGGCTTACACCTGTGTGCTCAGCCCACTGGTTCAGGCAGTGGAGAAAGGCATAGCAGCCGGGAAGCAGGAAACAGCTTTTTCCTCCCCCAAGTCACCAATACCACTCCCCTGTGATGCCCTACATTACTTCAGGGGCTGAGCAGTAGACCTTCCCGGCACTAGAGGGCACAATATACAAATATGGAAAACCAAAGGAACCTGGTTCAGAGTAAAATAATTAATACAACTCCTGACAAAGATTTAAATGACATTGACCTCATGACTCTTCCTGAAAGGCAGTTCAAAATAAAAATCATTAACATGCTCATGGAGGTATGGAAAGATATTCAAGACTTCAGGAATGAACTCTGGTCGTAGATTCAATCATTGAAGAGCATATGGAGGGTATTAAAAGCAGATTGGATATGGTGGAGGAGATGATAAATGAAATAGAAACTAGAGAAGAGGAATACAAAAAAGCTAAGGCACAGAGAGAAAAAAGAATCTCTAAGAATGAAATAATATTGAGAGAACTGTGTGACCAATCCAGACAGAACAATATTTGCATTATAGGGGTATCAGAAGAAGAAGAGAGAGGAAAGGGGATAGAAAGTGTCTTTGAGGAGGTAATTGCTGAAAACTTCCCCAATCTGGGGAAGGAGAGAGTCTCTCAGGCCATGGAGGTGCACAGATCTTCCAACACAAGGGACCCAAGGAAGAAAACATCAAGACATATAGTAATTAAAATGGCAAAGATGAAGGATAAGGACAGACTATCAAAAGCAGCCAGAGAGAGAAATAAGATCACATACAAAGGAAAGCCCATCAGGCTATCACCATACTTCTCAACAGAAACGTTACAGGCCAGAAGGGAGTGGCATGATGTATTTAATGAAATGAAGCAGAAGGGCCTTAAACTAAGATTACTAACTTGCAAGATTATCATTTAAATTTGAAGTAGGGATTAAACAATTCCCAAATAAGCAAAAGATGAGAGAATTTACATCCCACAAACCATCTCTACAGTGTATTTTGGAGGGACTCCTATACATAGAAGTGTTCCTAAGGTTTAATAGCTGTCACAAGAGGTAATAAAAGCACAGTAAAGAAAGTAGAACAGCTAATTACTAAGCAAATGCAAAATTAAATTAACTATCCCCCAAATCAATCAAGGGATAGACAAAGAGCACAGAATATGATACCTATTATATAAAGAATGGAGGAGGAATAAAAAGGAGGAGAAAAAAAGAATCTTTAGATTGTGTTTGTAATAGCATATTAAGTGAGTTAAGTTAGACTCTTAGATAGTAAGGAAGTTAACCTTGAACCTTTGGTAACCACGAATCTAAAGCCTGCAATGGCAGTAAGTACATACCAATCCATAATAACCCTAAATGTAAATGGTGTGAATGCACCAATCAAAAGACATAGAGTTACTGAATGGATAAAAAAACAAGACCCATCTATATGCTGCCTACAAGAGACTCACTTCAAACCCAAAGACATACACAGACTAAAAGTGAAGGGATTGAAAGACATTTCATGCAACTGATGGGGAGAAAAAAGCAGGAGTTGCAATACTTGTATCAGACAAAATAGACTTCAAAACAAAGGAAGTCACAAGAGACAAAGAAGCACATTACATAATGATAAAAGGGTCAATCCAACAAGAAGATATCACCATTATAAATATCTATGCACCCAACACAGGAGCACCTACATATGTGAAACAAATAATAATAGAGTTAAAATGAGAAATAGAATGCAATTCATTCATTGTAAGAGCCTTCAATACACCACTCACTCTGAAGGACAGATCAACCAGACAGAAAATAAGAAAGGAGACAGAGGCACTGGACAACACATTAGAACAGATGAACCTAACAGACATCCACAGACCTCTACACCCAAAAGCGGCAAAATACACATTCTTCTCAAGTGAACATGGAACATTTTCAATAATAGATCATATACTAGGAAACAAAAAGAGCCTCGGTAAATTAAAAAAGATTGAAATTTTACCAACCAGTCTCTCAGACCACAAAGGTACGAAACCAGAAATAAATTACACAAAGAAAATTAAAAATCCTACAAACACATGGAGGCTTCACAACATGCTCCTAAATAACCAATAGACCTATGACCAAATAAAAACAGATATCAAGCAATATATGGAGACAAATGACAATCATAATACCACTTCACAAAATCGGCGGGATGCAGAGAAGGCTGTGTTAAGAGGAAAGTATATTGCAATACAGGCCTACCTCAGGAAAGAACAATCCCATATGAGCAGTCTAAACTCACAATTTATGAAACAAGAAAAAGAAGAACAAATGTGACCCAAATTCAGTAGAAGGAGGGACATAATAAATATTAAAGCATAAATAAATAAAATCGAGAAGAATAAAACAATAGAAAGGATCAATGAAAGCAAGAGCTGGTTCTTCGAGAAAATAAACAAAACAGATAAACCCCTAGCCAGACTTATCAAGAAAAAAAGAGAGTCTACTCACATAAACAGAATCAGAAATGAGAAAGGAAAAATCACTACACACACCACAGAAATACATAAAACTATTAGAGAATACTATGAAAAATTATATGCTAACAAACTGGATAACCTAGAAGAAATGGACAACTTTCTAGAAAAATACAACCTTCCTAGGCTGACCCAGAAAGAAACAGAAAATCTGAACAGACCAATTGCCAGCAACAAAATTGAACTGGAAATAAAAAAACCTACCTAAGAACAAAACCCCTGGACCAGATGGCTTCACCATGAATGTTATCAAACATTTAGTGAAAACCTAATATCTATCCTCTTTAAAGTTTTCCAAGGAGTAGAAGAAGAGGGGATATTTCTAAACTTATTCTATGAGGCAAGCATCACTCTAATACTAAAACCGAGCAAAGACATCACAAAAAAAGAAAATTACAGACCAATATCCCTGATGAACATAGACACAGAAATACTCAAGAAAATATTAGCACACCGAATTCATAAATCCATCGAAAGGATCATCCATCATGATCAAGTAGGATTTTTATTCCAGGGATGCAGGATGGTACAACTATTGAAAATCCATCAACATCCACCACGTCAAGAAAAAGAAGGACAAAAACCACATGATCATCTCCATAGATGCTGAAAAAGCATTTGACAAAATTCAACATCCATTCATAATAAAAACCCTCAACTAGATGGGTATAGAGGGCAAGTACCTCAACATAATAAAGTCTATATATGACAAACCCACAGCTAACATAATACTTAACAGCGAGAAGCTGAAAGCTTTTTATTTAAGATCGGGAACAAGACAAGGATGCTGACTATCCTCTTCTATACAACATAGTACTGGAGGTCCTAGCCACGGCAATCAGACAACATAAAGAAATAAGAGGCTTCCAGATTGGCAAGGAAGGAGTTAAACTGTCCCTGTTTGCAGATGACATGATATTGTACATAAAAAACCCTAAAGAATCCTCTCCAAAACTACAAGACCTAATATCAGAATGCACGGAAGTAGCGGGATACAAAATTAATATGCATAAATCTGTGGCATTCCTGTACACTAACAATGAACTAGCAGAGAAAGAAATCAGGAAAACAATTCCATTCACAATTGCATAAGAAAGAATAAAATATTTAGAAATAAACCTAACCAAGGAAGTGAAAGATGTATACTGTGAAAACTACAAGACGCTCATGAGGGAAATTAAGGAAGACACCAATAAATGAAAACACGTTCCATGCTCATGGCTAGGAAGGATTAATATTGTTAAAATGGCCATCCTGCCTAAAGCATTCTACAGATTCAATGCAATCCCTATCAAAATAACAACAAAATTCTTCAATTAACTAGAGTAAATCATTCTAAAATTCATATGGAACCATAAAAGACCCCAAATAGACAAAACAATCCTGAGAAGGAAGAATAAAGCTGGGGGGTTTATGCTCCCCAACTTCAAGCTCTACTACAAAGCCACAGTAATCAAGACAATTTAATACTGGAACAAGAACAGACCCATAGACTAATAGAACAGACTAGAGAGCCCTGATATAAACCCAACCACATATGGGCAATTAATATATGATAAAGGAGCCATGGACATACAATGGGGAGATGACAGCCTCTTCATCATGTGGTATTGGCACAACTGGACAGCTATATGCAAGAGAATGAGACTGGATTATTGTTTAACCCCATACACAAAAGTAAACTCGAAATGGATCAAAGACCTGAATGTGTGTCATGAAATGATAAAACTCTTAGAAGACAACATAGGCAAAAACCTCCTTAATATAAGCATGAGAAACTTCTTCCTGAATGCATCTCCTTGAGCAAGGGAAACAAAAGCAAAAATGAACTCATGGGATTACATCAAACTAAAAAGTTTCTGTATGGCAAAGGACACCATAAACAGAACAAAAAGGCATCCTACTGTATGGGAGACTATATCTGTAAATGACATATCTAACAAGGGGTTAACATACAAAATATATAAAGAACTTACATGCCCAACACCCAGAAAACAAATAACCCAATTAAAAAATGGGCTGAGAATATGAAGAGACAGTTCTTCAAAGAAGAAATTCAGATAGCCAACAGACACATGAAAAGATGCTCCACATTACTAATCATCAGGTAAATGCCAATTAAAACCACAATGAGATATCACCTCACACCAGTAAGGATGGCCAACATCCAAAAGACTAAGAACAACAAATGCTAGTGAGGATGCAGAGATAGGGGAACCCTCTTACACTGCTGGTGAGAATGTAAGCTAGTTCAACCATTGTGGAAACCAATATGGAGGTTCCTCAAAAAACTAAAAATTGAAATACCATTTGACCCTGGAATCCCACTCCTTGGAATTTACCCAAAGAATACAACTTCTCAGATTCAAAAAGACATATGCACCCCTATGTTTATTGCAGCACTTTTTACAATAGCCAATATATGGAATCAACCTAAGTGCCCATCAGTAGATGACTGGATAAAGAAGAGGTGGTACATATACACAATGGAATTCTATTCAGCCATAACATGGGTGGAGCTGGAGGATATTATGCTCAGTGAAATAAGCCAGGCGGAGAAAAACAAGTACCAAATGATTTCCCTCATTTGTGGAGAATAATGACGAAGCAAAACTTAAGGAACAAAATAGCAGCAGACTCGGAGACTCCAAGAAGGAACTACTGGTTACCAAAGCGGAGGGGTGTGGGAGGGCGGGTAGGGAGGGAGGGAGAAGCGGATTGAGGGGTATTATGTTTGGTACACATGGTGTGGGGGGTCACAGGGAAAACAGTGTAGCACAGAGAAGGCAAATAGTGAATCTGTGGCATCTTACTACACTGAAGGACAGTGACTGCATTGGGGTATGGGTCGGGACTTGATATTATAGGTAATTGTAGTAACCACATTATTTTTTCATGTGAAATCTTCATAAGAGTGTATATCAATAATACCTTAATAAAACATTTTTAAAAATCTGTTTAAGAACATATTTCAAAATAGTGGAGGAAGGCAGAAAAAAATAATGTATAAAAATGTGTACTGCAAAAATTTTTATGTTGAAAATTTTGAAATAATGTGTATAATATCTTATCTCCAGAAAAGAAATATTATTTAAGAATCAAATGATATTTAGAAGATTCATGGCATGAAAAAATGTGCAAAATTTCAAGTACAAACAGGTATCACAATGATACACACAATACTGTTATGTTAAAATATACATTAATAAGAGAGTTGAGAAAAATATACCAAAATGCACTTTTTGATTTTTCTGCTTAAAAAAAAATGTAATTCTCAAACCTGACAGAGTTAGCAGATAATTTAATCAATTGACTTTATTTTGACTAGATTGTTGTAATGGTTCAGAGTGTAACATTGGATAAAACTGGAGAATCACTTGGGAAACAACAAATACGGCAGGAAAAAATCTACCAGTTAATAGTTATTTCCCCAGTGATGATATATAAATGAGATAAACTTTCCAACTTCATGGTTAAAAAAAAAATTAACATCACAGCAACTCATGGATGGAAAGAGCACTAGAGATATCTTTCATTTCACCCCTTGCCATCTACAAACTGACCCTAGAAAAATGAGAATGTATCCTATTTTTTATTATACTTAATCAGATAAATCATTGCTATTCCTTCCCATTTTAACTAAGCTTATTCAATATTTCAAAGTCTTAAAAGAAGAGGAATAAAGTTCTCTTAGAAACACAGGCAAAAATATAAATAACTTACTTATTAGAAATTACCATTCTAATCACTGTCTTGAATTCTTTACATTATTGTTGATATTTTGTTTTTCTACTTTAGTTCAAAAGTTTTACATCCTTCAACTTCCCCCAATATATTTTATTTTTCAGTCCATCACTATTGAGCTTTCTTCTGAATAGTCTCGTTTTTATGAATGTTAGTTAATTTGTACAGCAAAAAACTAGTCAGATCCTTATTTCTTACTTCCTACATTTTAGTAATACCTTTAATTTTTAAAAGTACTGCTCAAACTAAAATTTGTGTGAGTTAATTATAAACATGGACTATATTTTGTCATTTAAAAGTTTACTGTTACAGAGAGAACAGTAGCACTCAATGAACACCATCTCAGAGTAAGACATAATTTCAGACTTTATTCCAATATCAGGCTTTCATCTTATGGTCTGATTGCTAAAATAACATACCAGTCTCTGAAAGGAACACCAAATTATACCACATAGTCCTTCCATAATCACATTTACCAAAGTAACATTCTTTAAAATGAAGATGTAATTTTATCATATTTTTCTCAAAGCTTATAATGATGACTCATTGCTTATTAGATTATTTGTGCATGTGTGTGGTAAGACACTTAACATAATATTCAGTCTACTAACAGGTATTTAAGTGCCCAATACAGTATTACTATTGACACAATGTTATAAAGCAGATCTATGGAGCTATTCATCTTATGTAACTAAAATTGTGTGTCTGTTGAACAGCAACTCTCATTTCTTCCGATCCCCAGTTCCTAGCAACCACCATTCTGCTCTATGTTTCTATGAGTTTCACTATCTTAGATATGTTATGTAAGTGGAATCATGACCATTTGTTTTTCTGTGACTGGCATACTTTACTTAGCATAATGTTCTCCAGATTCATCCATATTTTAGAAAATGATAGGATTTCCTTCTTTGTTAAGGCTGAATAATATTCCACTGTACATAATGCCACATAATGTTTATCCATTCATCTATCTATGGATGCTCAGGTTGTTTCCATAGTTTAGCTAGTGTGAATAATGCTGCAGTGAACTTGGGAGTGCAGCTATGTATTTGAGATCATGATTTCAATTCTCTTGAATAAATTTCCAGAAGCAGGATTGTTGGAACACATGGTAGTTCTAATTTTTTGAAAAAAAAAACCCATACTACTTTCCATACCAGCTGCAGCATTTTATAGCCCCACAAAAAGGGTGGAAAGACAGCCCAGATGTCTTTCAAGGGGTAAGTCGTTAAACTGTGGTATATTGATATGATTTAATATTACTGAGCAATTAATAGGAATGAACTATTGATACATGCAACACCTGGATAAGTCTCAAAGGTATTATGCTAAATGAAAAAAGCAATCTATAAAGTGTTAATTTATGACTCCAATTATGTCATATCTTTAAAATGACAGCATTTTTAAAATGGATTGTAGATTAATGGTTGACAGAACAGAACTGTGGGTGGGGAAGAGGGAGGGCTGGCTGGGAGAAAGGATTGGTATGATTCTAAAAGGGCAGCACAAGAAATCTTAGTGGTGATGAACTATGGGAAAGGATATATGAATCCACATATTTTATAACTTCATACAGAACACACACACTCAGGATAAAAGTAAAATTTAGGAAACCTGAGTGATACTGGCAGATTTTACCATGTTCATACCTAGGTCATGATATTGTAGTATAGTTTTTCAAGACATTACCATTGGAGGAAACTGGGTTAAGAATATCTATGATTGCTCTGTATTATTTATTACGACTGCTTCAGAAACTGCAGTTATCTTAATAAAATTTTCAATTAAAAATATGGGCAGAAAGAGCTGGAAATGTGGTATCTGGAAAATAAGTAGTGGCATCCAAATTATACAATCTGGTCCATAAAAAGGATTTGAAAGGCAAAGGCCTAGATATTCAGCTCCCTCTTGCCATTCTAATACTAGTGCACAGGTACATACTTTTGCCAAAACTTAGAGGTCATGATTCTTTAACTCGGACTTTTTCTCAACCACATTTCTCAATGACTGAGATAAATACGATTATATTATTTTATTATCAAAACTTCAAATTAATAATTTTGCAAAGTATTCAAACCTAGTCATAGAAATTAATATAAAACTTAATATTTATTAATCAATGAAGCAAGCTAGGAAGATGGAAAAGTCCTAGATCTGAGAATTTCAAGAATTACAAATATCTGTGAGAGAGTAAAGTTGTGTCTTGATTAAGAACACTGCTATTTGAGGAAAGTAAAAAATGTTAGATGAAGGACTATGTTCTTCTCCCTTATAATTTTATATATTTTTCCAATTAAAAACTTTATGCAGAAGAGAAGCCGAGTCAAATTTAATACATTTCCTAAAAATGAGAAATGATGGTTGGTATGGTGAATATTTAAGCCCCTGGAATTAAGAAGACATGATTTTGTTCATTTTTCTTGAGGTTTAATTGACACAGTTAAAAATATTTCAGGTGCATAGGTATTTTATATGTATTTGATTTGATATATATGTACAACGTGAAAGAACCCCACTGCCACTGCCAACACTGAAGTAATTAATGCAACCCTGACCTTTCATGTATACCATTTTTGAATAGTTGTTGAAAACATACATTCTACTTTAACAAATTTAAAATATGCACAAGATGTTATCCACTAGTCTTGTTGTGTATAAATCTTAAGACCTTCTTCATCTATAAAACTGAAAGTTTGTACCCTTTACTAATTTATCTCCTTATATCGCCACCACCCAGACTGTCAAACAGCTTTCTATTTGGTTTCCTTAAGTTTCACTTTCTTTTTCTTTTAAACTCACATATATGTGATACCATGCAGTATTTGTCTTTCTCTTTATGACTTCTTTCAGTTGGCATAGTGTCTTCCAGTTTAAACATGTCATCTCAAATGGGAGGATTTCTTCTCCCTCAAGGCTGAATAATGTTCCAGTGTGTGTGTGTATGTGTGTGTGTGTGTGTGTGTGTGTGTGTGTGTGTAAATAAGAGTATATATATATGATACATATATCTTCAAGATGATATTTCAGTTTCTTTTGGATTTACACCCAGAAGAGGGATTACTGGATAATATGGTAGTTTTATTTTTAATTTCCTCAGGAAATCATACTATTTTCAATAGTGGCTTTACCAATGTACATTTCTATCAACAGTGGATGAGGGGTCCCTTTTGATCACATTCTTGCTAGCATTTGTTACCTATTATTTTTGACAACAGCTTTCCTAGCAGGGGTAAGGTAGTATCTCATTGTGGATTTGACTCGAATTTTCCTGTTGATTACTGGTGTTGAAACCTTTTTATATATATTGGCCATTGGAATATCTTGTTTGGAATGTTAAGATCCTATTCCCATTTTTTTAATTGAGTTATTTATTTTCTGCTATTGAGTTCTTCTTTTTCTATTTATTTTTTAAGTTAAGGTATCATTGATACACAATCTTATGAAGATTTCACATGAGCAACATTGTGGCTTCAACATTCATCCATATTACCAAGTCCTCCCCACTCCATTGCAGTCACTGTCCATCAGCATAGTAAGATGTTATAGAGTCATTACTTGTCTTCTTCATGTAATCCTGCTTTCACCATGACCTACCTATATTGTGTGTGCAAATTATAATGCCCCTTAATTCTCTTCTCTCTCCCTCTCCAACTTCTTCCTTTTGGTAACCATTAGTACCATCTAGGAGTCTGTGAGTCTGCTGCTGTTTTGTTCCTTCAGTTTTCCTTTGTTGTTATACTCCAAAAATGAGTGAAATCATTTGGTACTTGTCTTTCTCTGCCTGGCTTATTTCAGTGAGCATAATACCCTCTAGCTCCATCCATGTTGTTGCAAATGGTGGGATCTGTTTTGTTCTTATGGCTGAATAATATTCCATTGTGTATATGTACCACCTCTTTATCTATTCATCTACTGATGGACACTTAGTTTGCTTCTACATGTTGGCTATTGTAAATAGTGCTAAAATAAACAAAGGGATATATATGTCTTTTTTAATCAGGGATCTTGTTTTCTTTGGGTAAATTCCTAGAAGTGGAATTACCTGATCAAATGGTATTTCTATTTTTAGTTTTTGAGGAACCTCCATATTGCTTTCCACAATGGTTGAATTAGTTTACATTCCCACCAGCAGTGAAGGAGGGTTCCCTTTCTCCATATCCTTGCAAGTATTTGTTGTTTCTAGTCTTTTCTATGTTGGCCATCCTAACTGGTGTGAGGTGATATCTCATCATTTTAATTTGCATTTCCCTGACAATTAGTATTGTGCAGCATCTTGTCATGTGCCTGTTGGCCATCTGAATTTCTTCTTTGGAGAATTGTCTCTTCATATCCTCTGCCCATTTCTTAATAATGTTATTTGCTCTTTGGGTGTTGAGGCATGTGAGTTCTTTATATATTTTGGATGTTAACCCCTTGTCGGATATGTCATTTACAAATATATTCTCCCATACTGTAGGATGCCTTTTTGTTCTGCTGATGGTGTCCTTTGCTGTACAGAAGCTTTTTAGCATGATGTAGTCCCATTTGTTCATTTTTTATTTTGTTTCCCTTGCCCGAGGAGATGTGTTCAGGGAAAAGTTGATCATGTTTATATTCAAGAGATTTTTGCCTATGTTTTATTCAAAGAGTTTTATGTTTTCATGACTTACATTCAGGTCTTTGATCCATTTTGAGTTTACTTTTGTGTATGGTGTTAGACAATAATGCAATTTGCAATTTCATTCTCTTTCATGTAGCTGTCCAGTTTTGCCAACACCAGTTGCTGAAGAAGCTATTTCCCCATTGTATATCCATGGCTCCTTTATCATATATTATTTGACCATATATGCTTGGGTTTATATCTGGGGTCTCTAGTCTGTTGCATTGGTCTATGGGTCTGTTCTTGTGCCACTACCAAATTGTCTTGATTACTGTGGCTTTGTAGTAGAGCTTGAAGTCAGGGTACATAATTCCCCCTGCTTTACTCTTCCTTCTCAGGATTGCTTTGGCTATTCAGGGTCTTTTCTGGTTCCATATGAATTTTAGAACTATTTTTTCTGGTTCATTGAAGAATGCCATTGGTATTTTGATAGGGATTGTATTGAATCTGTAGATTGCTTTAGGCAGGATGGCCATTTTTATAATATTAATTCTTCCTATCCATGAGCTGGGGATGTATTTCCATATATTTGTGTTATCTTTAATTTCTCTCATGAGTGTCATGTACTTTTTAGGGTATAGGTCTTTCACTTCCTTGGTTAGATTTTTCAGCATCTATGGAGATAATCATGATTTCTGTCCTTCTTTTTGTTGATATGGTGGATGATATTGATGGATTTTTGAATATTGTACGTTCTTTGTATCCTGGAATAAAAACTACTTGATCATAATGCATGATCTATTTGATGTTTTTTTTAATTCAGTTTGCAAATATTTTGTTGAGGTTTTTTGCATCTATGCTCATTGGCAATTTTGGTCTGCAATTTTTTTTTTCATGATGTGTTTGTCTGGTTTTAGTATTTGAATGATGCTGGCCTCAGAATGAGTTTGGAAGTATTCTCTCCTTTTAGGAAAAAGGAGGATGGGTATTAGGTCTTCGCTAAATGGTTAATAAAATTCAGCAGTGAAGCCATCTGGTAGGTGGGTTTTGTTCTTAGGTAGTTTTTGATTACCAATTCAATTTCATTATTGGTAACTGGTCTGTTCAGATTTTCTGTTTCTTCCTGGGTCAGTATTGGAATGTTGCATTTTTCTAGAAAGTTGTATATTTCTTCTAGGTTACCCAATTTGTTAGCATATTATTTTTCACAGCATTCTCTAATAATTCTTTGTTTTTCTGTGGTGTCCATAGCAATTTTTCCTTTCTCATTTCTGATTCTGTTTATGTGTTTACACTCTTTTTCTTGATAAGTCAGGATAGGGGTTTATCTACTTTGTTAATTTTCCCAAAGAACCGGCTCCTGGTTTCATTGATTCTATTATTTTTTTCTTCTCAATTTTATTTATTTCTGTTCTGATCTTTATTATGTCCCTCCTTCTACTGACTTTGGGCCTCCATTGTTTGTTTTTCCTAGTTTTATTAGTTAGTGAGTTTAGACTATTCATTTGGGATTGTTGTTCTTTCTTGAGGTAAGCCTATGTTGCAATATATTTTCCTCTTAGTACTCCCTTCACTGCTTTTCAATCAGTTTAGAGCTATTGAGTTGTTGTTTTTATTTGTCTCCATATATTGCTTGATCTTTGTTTTTATTTGGTCATTGATCCATTGACTATTTAGGAGCATTTTGTTAAGCCTCTATGTGTTTGTGTTTATGGACTTTTTTGCTTTCTTTGCATAATTTATTTCTACTTTCAAACCTTTGTGGCCGAAGAAATTGGTTGGTACAATTTCAATCGTTTTGAGTTCACTGAGGCTCTTTTTGTGGCCTAGTATATTATCTATTCTGGAAAACGTTCCATGTACACTTGAGAAGAATGTGTATCATGCTGTTTTTGGTTGGAGTGTTCTGAGGATGTCTGTTAGGTCCATCTGTTCTCATGTGTTGTTCAGTGCCTCCATCTCCTTACTTATTTTCTGTCTGGTTTATCTGAACTTTGGAGTGAGTGGTGTGTTGAGGTCTCCTAGCATGAATGCATTGCATTCTAGTTCCCCCTTTAAATCTGTTAATATTTGCTTCATATATTTAGGTGCTCCTGTGTTGGGTGTGTAGATATTTATAATGGTGATATCTTCTTGTTGGATTGACCCTTTTATCATTATGTAATGTCCTTATTTGTCTCCTGTGATTTTCTTTGTTTTGCAGTCTATTTTGTCTGATACAAGTACAGCAACTCCTGCTTTTTTCTTCCCATTAGTTGCATGAAATGTCTTTTTCCATCCCTTCACTTTTAGTCTGTGTATGTCTTTGGGTTTAAAGTGAGTCTCTTGTAGGCAGCATATAGATGGGTCTTGTTTTTTTATCCATTCAGTGACTCTATGTCTTTTGATTGGCGCATTCAGTCCATTTACATTTAGAGTTATCATGGATTGGTATGTACTTACTGGCACTGCAGGCTTTAGATCGTGGTTACCAAAGGTTCAAGGTTAACTTCCTTACTATCTAAGACTCTAACTAACTCACTTAATATGTTATTACAAACACAATCTAAAGGTTCTTTTTTTTTCTCCTCCTTTTCCTTCCTCCTCCATTCTTTATATATTAGGTATCATATTCTGTACTCTTTGTCTATTCCTTGATTGACTTTGGGGATTGACTTTTTATCATTATGTAATGTCATTCTTTGTCTCTTGTGACTTTCTTTGTCTTGAAGTCTATTTTGTCTGATAGAAGTGCTGCAACTCCTGCTTTTTTCTCCCTATTATTTGCATGAACTATCTTCTTCCATTCCTTCACTTTTAGTCTGTGTATGTCTTTGTGTTTGAAATATGTTGTAGGCAGCCTATATCGAGATGGGTCTTGTTTTTTTATGCAAAATCTGTAATTCTATGTCTTTTGATTGGTACATTCAGTCCATTTACATTTAGGGTGATTGTCTATAGATATGTACTTATATCCATTGCAGGCTTTACATTCGTGTTTACCAAAGACGCAAGGGGAGCTTCCTTACTATCTAACAGTCTAACTTAACTCATTTATTATGCTATTTCAAAGAGTTTTTTTCTTTTCCCTTCTTTTTCTTCCTCCCCACTCTTTATATATTAGGTGCCATATTCTGTGGTCTTTGTGTATCCCTTGGGTGACTTTGAGGGTAGTTGATTTAATTTTGTAATTGCTTAGTAATTAATTGGTCTACTTCCTTTACTGTGGTTTTATTTTTTCTTGTGACAGCTATTTAGAATTAAGAGCACTTCCTTCTAGAGTAGTCCCTTTAAAGTACACTATAGAGACAGTTTCTGGGACATAAATTCCCTCAACTTTCGCTTATCTGGAAATTGTTTAATCCTTGCTTCCAATGAGTCTTACCAGGTATATTATTCTTGATTCAAGGCCCTTCTGCTTCATTGCATTAAATGTATCATGCCACTCCCTCTGGCCTGTAATGTTTCTGTGGAGAAGTCTGATGATAGCCTGATGGGTTTTCCTTTGCATGTGATCTTTCCTCTCTCTCTGGCTTCTCTTAATCCTCTGTCTTTGTCCTTGATATTTGCCATTTTAATTACTGTATGTGTTGGCGTTGTCTTCCTAGGATACCTTCTGTTGGGAGGGACTCTGCACTTCCATGACCTGAAAGAGTACTTCCTTCCCTAGATTGGGGGAGTTTTCAGCAACTATTTCCTCAAAGAGTCTTTCTATCCCTTTTTCTCTCTGTTCTTCTGGTACTCCTATAATGCGAATTTTGTTCTGTTTGGATTGGTCGCAGAGTTGTTTTATTCTTTCATTCCTAGAGATCCTTTTTTCTCCTGTGCCTCAGCTTCTTTGCATTACTGTTCTCTAGTTTCTATTTCATTTACCATCTCCTCTACCTCATCTAATCTGCTTTTAAATCCCTCCATTGTATGTGTTATTTCAGACAATGTATATTTCAAACTTCCTTTCTCTTTGTTGAAGTCCTCCCGGAGATCTTGAACACTTCTGTAGTTCCATGGGCATGCTTATGATTTTTAATTTGTAGTCTTTATCAACAAGATTGGTGATTTCAGTTTCACTTAGCCCTCTTTCTGGCATCTGATGAGTTTTGGTTTGTATGAAATTATTTTGATGTTTTATTTTTCTAGTGGTTCCTATGGAATAATAACTTTGTGTAGGCAGTGCTCTCTAGTACCCAGAAGCTGTACTCTCTGGAGCTGCTGAGCACCTGGAGCAATGGCGGGGGGTGCAGGTGAGCAGCATGGGTGCCTTCCTGGAGGAAAGAGCTCTTTTCTGCTTTATGGCTGTAGTGCCTGCTTCCATGCACAGTCCAATGGGTTGAACACACAGGGAGAAGTCTGCATTATGCCCCTGTAGCTGCTATAGGCAGGGCCAGCCACCAGCTGGCCTGGCGCAATGGTGGGGGCAGATGCTTGGACTGGTGCCTGCCAGGAGGAAGGAGCAGCAGTCTGAGTATCACTGTCGGGGCCTTGGGGCTGTGTTGCCAGCCAGAGGGATGGAGCGTCTGAAGCTCCTGAAAGTTATCAACCTGCTGGGCTGATTGTGCCGGGATGATTTTGTCCACTTGCCCTTTCTCCTAAGCAGCAAGCTCTGTGTAATCCTTGCCCCTTCAGCACATTCACTCTTTGAAAGTCTTTCAAACTGCTTGCCTTTCTTTTGTCCTGGATCAGCTGGTTGTGCATACCTGTTTTCCACAAGTAGATGGAATCTCATTCTCTCCTAGTATTCTGCCTGTCTTTGCTTTCCAACTCAACTAATCTCCAGAACACCTCATAATGTTGGTTCCTGTTCCCGGAGCAGATCTCCACGGGTGGGTGGCTAGCAGTCCTGGAATTCTACTCCCTTCTCACTCCATTTCTCTTCTTCCCAAGGGTGGGGGAAATGCTTGGGTCTTGCTAAATCATGGCTTTGCTACTTTACCCTTTTCTGTGAAGTCTTCTTTTTTCCCCAAATGTAGGTCATCTGTTCTGCAGTCTTCACATCACTCTTTCAGGATTAGTTTTATTTGCTGTATTTTCATGTTATATATGGTTTTGGTAGGAGGTTTATGCTTCATGTCTCACACCACCATCTTTTTCCCCTGAATCAAGTTATACTTCTTTTTATATTTTGGATATTAACTCCTTATGGGTATGCTGCTCACAGATATTGTTTCCCATGGTAAATGTTGCTTTTCATTTTGTTTATGGTTTTTAAACCTTTGCTTTGCAGAGGCCTTTTAGCTTGGTATAGTCCCACTTCTTCATTTTTGCTTTCGTTGTCTTTGCTTTTGGTATCAAATTCAAAAAAATAATTGCCAAGACTGATGTGATGAAGTTTACCCCTTAAGTTTTCTTCTAAGATTTGTAGGATTTCAGGTCTTACCTTCAAGTCTTTAATTGTTTTGAGTTGATGTTTGTTTGTGTTGTAAGACTGTGATAGTTTCATACTTTTGCATGTGTCTATCAAGTTTTCTCAGCTTTTACTGAAGAGACTGCCACTACTGTATATTTTTGGCTCTTTTGCCAAAATTTAATTGACTCTACACGTGTGTGTTTATTTCTGGGCTCTGTTACATTGAACTATGTGTCTCTTTTTTTACAATGTCATACTGTTTTGGTTATTTGAGCTTTGTAATATAGTTTAAAATCAGGAAGGATGCAGCTGCCAGCTCTGTTTTTTCTCAAAGGCTACTTTGACTAGTTGAGGGTTTTTTGTGATTTCATACATATGTTAAGATTAATTTTTTCTATTTCTTGAAAAATGTCATTGGCATTTTGATGGCAGCTGGGAAAGCATCTACTTAAGGCTTTCCGGGGAGAAACAGGTAGATGGATTGTTCTCTGCCTGTTCTCTCTGAATTGATCCTGGGTTTACTGTGGGGACAGTGTACTCCTATGTCCACTTAAAAGCTTCTTTGTTTGCTACAATTTTGTAACTTGTGAATATTTGCCCCATTGGTTGTCAAAGGGCCCATCTCTTGGGGGACAGTAAAAAAAAGCCGGAATGACAGACCTGGAAGAAGCTCTTACAAGGGAGATATTGGTGATTTGGTTTAACTGTTGGAACAGGTTAGATGGAGAAGGCAGGGTAAGCATCCATCAACTTTTTGTGGTATCTGTGGAAGATAACAAGTAGCTCCTAGCTGTAAGCTAAAATTAGAAGTTGGGCTTTCAGGCAGCTTCTTGTATCATACGCTGTTAGGCCCCTTTCAGGGAAAGACTAGGAGATGAGCATTTTGCTCCCTCTGACTGAGCTCTGGAGAGACTAGTCATGGTGAGGGCTCCTGGGCTGTTAGGAACTGCTTTGTGTGCTGTACTTGTTGGTTTTCAAAGCTAGGTGTTTTGGGTGCCCGTCACTTGGAGTCTTCAAAGTTGGGGTACTAGTCAAAACCCTTCACTTTTCATGGGACAGCTGGAGTTGGAAGTGACTCGTCTATTATATGGCACTGTCATTAAGGTGGATTTTATGGCAAGAGTGTATTTCAGCCTTTCCTTCCCTTTTTAATGTGAGAATTTTCTCATTTGCCTAATATGGTCAGCTAGTTTCTAGATTTCGCTGAGGAATTTTTCTATGTGGAACTGTAATTTTGGTGCATTTCTCGGGTATGCAAGTTCAGGAGCCTCCTACATTGCCATAGTTGACTCTCCCATTCCTACTCATTCTTCAACCTAAAGACACATTATTTTTAATTGGAGTTTTGTCATAGGATCTAAGAACATTATTTAACCTTTCTTATCCTCAGTTTCTTCATCTCTAGTAATAGGAAAACAGTACTCCAACTGACAGGGTTCACTGAAGACTAAATGACACAAAGTACAGGGCAGTTTCTGACACTTAGAAAATGTTAAATGGATGTTGATCATGATGACTGTTATCATTTTGATGTATACTCTTTATTTTCAAATATCTGTCTGCTATATCTCGGAATATTCTCCTTGGAATAGTAGTAGAAATTTTTATTTCCCCTTATATTTTTCTCATACTTTCTCATTTTTATATATCTTTTAAAAAATTATCTCTATTTATTTTTCAATACTCTCAAATTTCTCATAAAATTGACATTTCCAGAGCTCTCATAAATATTTTCTTTTAAACCCTTATTTGGACAAGAATTACATTTATAATGAACACAAGAAAAAAGTGATGCTGGTCATATGGTATATTAAATTCATTTCTTTTTAAATTGATTTGAGATGATTAAATGTGTTTCTACAAATGTACAACCTCCTTAGGCCTTGAAAAATGTAATTTAAAAATAGTTGAAAATACTATTACAGTATTTTACATTTAGAAAATATGGAGATTAACCAAACAAGCAAAAACTAGGTGTTTTTGTTGTATAAAATATGATATTTCTTTGTAATTTTAATTTTCATCTGCATAATCACTGTGGTCACTTTTATTTGGCTACTGCTTTTCAGTCTGTGAAATGCTGACAAGAAGAACAAAGAAAGTTTACTATGGTCTCCATAAACATGGGAATAATTGATGTGACTAACAATAATAGGTCTGAGCATATAGCCTCAGGTCTCAGCCTATAATAAAAAGTATATCCCTCATATTTCATATTTTCCAACTGATGAAAGGAGTTGCTCAAATTTCTTCCTATTTTTGTAATGTCAACACTATACTAATCAACACTATACTAATTTTTGCATGCCTTGGTATTCTCCTTGTCTTTCTGTAACTTAGACCTATTAAAGCTTTAATTGTATTGTGTGACTTTATTATCAGTTTTGTTTTGTTCTGCTGTTTACTAGATGAGAACAGAAGGGATGAAGTTAAAGCAACTGAAATAGTTGAGGAATTTTGGATAAAGAGTCTCTTTTACTCACCTAAACATATCCTCTTTGATAAATATACTGGACTATCTGCCCAGAGAACTGCATGAATGTAAAACTCTTTAGTGAAATTTCTTTATATTTCTCTGTATCCATGAATATTTATTCAGAAAATGAATTTCCAACAGTCAAAAAACAACATGTTGCATCCAAACAACCTATCACAGCACAAAATCCAGTGAAGGTAAATATTATATGGCAAATGGCACCACAACTGATGAATAATGATGACACATAGAAAAGCCTAATGAGAATCAAGTATCGCATCCCTTCAAACCACTAAAGCACAATCACATGCTGAGAAATTAATCAGAATGCACTTATTACTCTATAATGGAAGCTTACACGTGGCAAACTGAAACGTCCACTGTATCTTTTTTTATATTTTCATTAAAGTGTAGGTGATATACAATTATATTGGTTCCAAGTATGCAACACAGTGACTCAACAGTTATATACATTATTAAACCCTCACCTCAACTACTGTAGTTACTATTTGTCAACACAGAAGAACGTTACGGAACTACTGACTATATTCTCTGTGCCGTACTTTCATCATTGTGACTAATTTATAGTATGATTGAGATTTTGTGCCTCTTTATCTCCTTCACCTATTTCACTCACTCGTCCCAAGCCCTGTCACATGGTAGCTACCAGTCATGTCTCAGTGTCTATGAGTCTATTGTTGCTTTGTCACTATTATCTCTTTACTACACAGCCCATAAAATGTCAATAAGTGACTACAGAAAGATGAATGATGAAATATAGTAACAATGTAAAAGAAGTAGGAAGGGCAATTGAATCTCTGATGTAGATTCTGAGATCTAAATAGGTATACGTCCCACATGAAGTAATTATATAATACTACAATATACACACATACTTCATAAACTAGTTGATAAGGAGCTTCCCTCAGCAGCCTTTCCTGCAAACTGAAGTCTAAACCCCAGCAGCTGTGATAATCTAATAATTAAGAAAATAATAGTTCTTTGAAAAACCACAAATATATAATGATACTAAAAAATGTGTTAAAGAATAGGTCTATAAAAAGCAAATTTCAGGTGTTTATAGAAATCACTGTATGTATTTCCAAATTGTATGCTTATCTGATTGTGGTCAACATTTAAATGTTATACTTGTCAATAAAGTGGTTGGTTCTACATCTAAATAGGATAGCAAAAATCTAAGCAGGTGAAATAAAAAAAAATGTGTGTAAAGATTTATATTGAATTTGTTGAACCCATGGAAATGTATTTCTCCAAGTGTTGGTTCCATGTTGGAAAAATGACATCTGTACGGTTTAATGTTTTACTCAATGTTTTCCCTGTTGTTGTTTTTTTTCACTTATAAAATGTGAAAATTGATGGGATGTTGGTTTGAATAAATGGATTTTATTCAATACCCTCCCCAAACACACATAATCTCATTCTTTCTTCCAATTTCACTCTCTTTCTCTCTCTCCCTCTGTCACACACACATACACACATACACACCACTTAAACAAGAGCTTTATAAGGGTAAAATTTATGGTATGTTTAGGGATGTGTGGTTACCCAGGTTGAAAGAAAAGGCATCACTTGGAAAGTTGCATTATGTAAGAAATAATCAAAAAATTCAGTCTGAGTAGAATCTTCTTGGAAGTTACACCTAAATCCAAAAGATATAATCCTAGGCTATTAACTCCAGTGAAAAATCAAAGTTGCCATAGCAGGCATGAGTCGCTATGATTTACTTCTTTAAGGTAATGTATTTGTAACACCTGGATAAGGAAATTAGTATATTATTGAAAATTTTAGGTAGTTTATATTAGTAATATAAGTGCAGTAATGGATTTTGGAGTCATTGCATTGTGTGTATATACTTGTTTAAAGATGAATGATGGTTAAATTAATCAGAGTTAGGAAATTTATAAATATAGTTGATTACATTTACAAGCATTGCCTAAGGACACAGGGGTATTTTGCTCCTTAAATTAATATAGTTGCCTTGTTGGATGTTTGAAGTGATTTAAAAAAATCAGACAAATTACATTTCTGGTTGTATTTTAAAGTCTAAGGGAATTTGTTTAATTGCGTGTTTAAATAGAGGTATGTTTAAATAGATTTTAACCTTTCAAATGTGTAAATAAGTGGAACATAAATTGAAAGCAAGTAAAATGACTAATATTCTATAGATAATATTAGATTAAAATAAGCTTAATGTTTCAAGGAAAACTAAATTTAAAGTTTTTAACTGTGATAAATGAAATATTAATTATAAGTAACTGAAACTATTTCTTACTGTGTAAAAATGTTCCCTTAGGACATTAAAAAATACTAAATAAGACCAAGTGGATTTAAATTAGATATATGACCACTTGCTGTAATATTTATTCTTGCATTATAAGCATATAACATTTTTATTTCATATTGATGTGATTAGCATCAAGGATGTTCAACAATTAAAAAAGAAAGTCTGATTTTTAATTGTAAACTTTTTCCAACCAAAGTCTTCATATTCATATTCTATGCCTAAGAACATACCTAGGTGGCCATGAGATGAAGAATACTAAACCTTCTTCTGAACAAAACTAAGTAGAACCAGACCCACTACACACTGTCTGGGATACCTCATTCTTGGAGATACGATTTCCAGCTCATGGGGACCCTTCCCCAATCTCAGAGACATCAGTAGGAAGGGAGAAACACTTGCTTTTCATAGGACCAAGTTCCAGCTTTCTGGACTCCCTCCTAAAAACATCTAAGTTTTGAAAATTCCCACCTCTTTTCTTTGTCCCCACAGCCCTAAGGAAATAACATTTTTTTTTCTGCAGTTGCTACTGCTACAATAGCTAAGTGTTTCATTTTTTACCTTCTAAGACCTTTAATAATAGTTAACAATTCTTTATAGTAAAATTTCACTCTATTATAACTCATAAGGTTGTATCTCTTGACCACAACTTGGCTAACTTACCACCTATTTAAAATTGTATTTCCTCAAATTTGCATATTCCCTTTATCTGTCCTTATCTGTTTCTTTTCATATTAATTATCTCTAGTTAATGAACTGAAGTTTTCTTCTTAATAATATTTTTTCTTATGTCTTCTACTATTAGAATATAACTTTCATGGAGACATAAATTTTTGTATGTTATGCTCACTGGTACATCCACAGTGACTAAAAAATTGATAGAGAATAACTATGTGTAAATAGATGCATATATTGTAAAAATTAATCAATACAGGAAACTATTTAGAAATAAGCAGAAATAGTTATCTGAACTTTCCCACCCAGAAATATGTATAATTAATCTTTAGAAAGCATATTTTTAGCAACTTACACAAATAAAGAACTGATTAAAAAATAATTTAGAAAAAAATGGAAAAAAATTTAGATGGAAAGTATTTAGGAAAATGGAACAAAATTATTAAAACTATTTTCATAAAATAGTAAACTCATTTTAACTGAAGAAACAAACTAAAAAATAATGTACTAAACGAGGTAAAATCATGTTTAAGAATATTAGTTCTTAAAACATGTTGAAAATTGGCAAGCGGACTGAAGAATTTATTAAACTGACCTTTTAATGTATACTGTTACAAATGTTTTTAAATGTCTTTATAATAAGCATACAGACTCCAGTTTCTTACAGTTTCACATACTACTAATTGCCTTAATTTGAATTATTTTATTCTTTTTATTACATGCCTGCATCTGGTAGCATTTGTGTTTATGATTTCTGTTTAAAGCTCTCTATAAAGTTAATGAACAATGGTTTCATGGACCTTTGAAGTAGCTGAACAATTATCATTTGATAAATGTTTTAGGAACACAACTGAAAATGTACTGTTTTTTAAAAAAAGTTAAACCTATAAAACCCATCCCTATAATACTATCAAATAACAAAATGTAGCTGGTTTACTATATGACCCAGAAAAGTGATTCATTTCCTCAAATTTCCTTGGCAGATGTGCCTATTTTAGGTTGCAATATAAGAAGTAAAATTTATTTAAGAAAACTTTATTTTAAATTACTTATCATGATACTAATGTACCTAGTATAAGTTTTTATACAAATCTCTTTAGTCCTGTTCAGTGGTTACTGATTGAATTTTAACTATATGTCAGTCCCTATACTTGGAATGGGAAATGCAAAATAGTTTATGAATATGTGTTGCTCCTCAGGGAACTTAACTGAAATTTATGGTTTCATATTTTTTATGTTTATAAAGTAATCTAAAATAGAAAAGAATCTGAGACTCCCCTGACAAGGTCATGTTATAATTCTTCCCTTTAATATAGAGTAGATAGAATAAATAATTTAGGATTATCTCCCCCCCGCCCCTGCCAAAAAAAACCCTACAGCAACTGTTTGGCAACTAACATGGTTGCTGTCTATCATCTATGTATCTATCATATATCTATATTTTTGTTGATATTGCATTATTGAGACTACCTGATTAGGGAAAACTCTATCAAGGCACTAAATATATAAAAATTAGATATAAAAATGGATCTTCAATTTATGATCCAAAAAAATATTGAATGAATAAAGGAGGGGGGTGTTTTCAGACATCTTTTATCTCCTTTTCCAGTCACTAGTACATGCTTGGAGAGGATCAGTGTTAGGTGGTAAGCAGTCTCCTTCTTTGTTCTCCATGGCTAAAGGAATCTTTCATATACCAGCTCAGAGCTTTCAGAAGAGGACACCAAGAGTGCTGGCAGTATCTACTCTTGTAACAGAGATTAGACATAAGAGAAAGTGCAACCTGATTTGAACTGAGTCTCTTGATTTTGTTTGTTTTTAAGTTTAAAAATAATTTCTAATCCAAGTGTGGTAACTCTATGGTTATTATTACTAAATTGGAAGGGCCTCAGACATGAAGATATTAATATGTGTTATTTTCATTTAAAAGCAGTTTGAAAATTTGAGAACAAGGAGGACATGGAATCAGATTAACTACTAACCACTGGTGATTCCTAGGAAAGGAAAAGAACAAGCGTTTACAGAGTATCTGTTCAGTGTTGCGTGCTGAGTTAGATTCTTTGCATACATTTTATTTTGCTTTGTTGCTGATTATAAAAACTCTGTGAAGAATGTCATTCTTATCTCAGATGTACAGCTGAAGAAACAAAAATGTGAAGAGTTTAGTTAACTTTCATAAGGTACACATCATATAATAGAATTGGGACTAACCTAAGATCAGAACAGAAGCCCAGTCTGTGAATTTTCTGGTTTGTTTGCCCAGCTATAAAATTAAGAAAAATATCTCTTTGGCTTATGCAGCTCTGAAATACTGAACCTGTTTAATCTCTCAAATAGGTTATTAGTAAAATTCTTTATATCTTCTGCTATTCTTAGGAAATAGACCTAGAAGAGTAGATCATGAATTAGACTAGAAAAGGGCATATATTTCTTGTACATTCTCCCTTAGGTTCCTGAACATGTATTCACATTGCAATGAACAAAGGAATGGAAAAATAGATGGAGCTTTAACACAGTTTGTCTCTACAGTCTCCTTTAACTGAAGGATCCTATGCTATAAACAATCTAAACATTCATATAACTGCTTGGAAAGCTAGAC
The DNA here is from genome assembly GCA_029783875.1 of Phataginus tricuspis. Classification (NCBI taxonomy): domain Eukaryota; kingdom Metazoa; phylum Chordata; class Mammalia; order Pholidota; family Manidae; genus Phataginus; species Phataginus tricuspis. The sequence goes on along the minus strand of JAQQAC010002172.1, from coordinate 41,518,894 downwards.
AACTGCTTGGAAAGGAAGTCTTCAATAGCTAGACACACAATTCCATAATTTCTTCTACATTTATTTCTTCTATATTTTCACCCATGCATGACTGTGTCTGATTTTCCCACCCACAAAAAAAGCTGGAGAACTCTAAAAGGAAAACTGTTATCTTTTGTCTTTCCTATACTTCTCATTTCCTCTTAGTCAAAAGTTATTTGTGGTGTCAGACCTCATGTGAAGTTCATATCAGTATATTATTATCATTATTAATGTTTGATATTTGTCTTCAGAGTTCATGGCACCAAAAACATCCTTGAAAAATACATACAAACACATGAACGTGTACATACACACAGACACAGCAGTTTAGCCTGAAGGAATTCCTGTTTTCTAGGTTCCTGGTGTACAGTTAAAATGAAAATAACAGTCAAACAAAGTGCATATTGCTGATTTCAATTTGGTGAAACAGCAGCCGTCTGTTAAGGTAAAACTCATACTATTGCTCCCAGTTGTACAAGTCTTCACCTAATGCCTATGACAACGGAAGAGAAATCTAAATTCAGAGAGTAATGTTGAGTGGGAAACACTGAATGTCCTTTGAATAGGTCATCAATCATTTCTAAAGCTTCCTGGTCAAAGCGCATAAATGTAATATGTAAAAACGGCACTGGAAACGTTCTTCACTGACTAGGAATTCAAATGGCCATAGTTTCCTTAGAGGACTGAGAAAAAATTTTCTAGATAATTCGTAGTTCTTTGTATGTTTCCCAGTCTGTTTATCTTCCTGAAATTGCTCTACAAGGACATTCTGGATAAAAAATGTAAAGTTACTTCAAAGGCCCCCAATGTTCTATGGAAAAAAAAAATCTTCCCTATTTTGTCTGTTTCATTCTTTGAATACTTTGGGCAGCCCCATACTTCTGCTAATGTTTCTGCAACATTGGAAAGTTCTAGTTCTCTTCTGACCACTCCCAAATTTCCTTTTGTGGGAATGCTTTTTTGCTCCCTAGCTGACAAATATAGGTATTAATCATTCTTTTTGGTATTTTTCTCTTTAGGTACTATCTTGGAAATATTTTGATCCCTATACTTACCTGTAAGACTGCCAATTCCAAATTTGTTATATTTTTCCTGGCTTACTTTCTGAGTTCAAGGATTTCCAAGTAACAGATATTCTTACCTTATGATGGAACTGATACTCCACTGAATATCTATATTTAATGACTTATTTCAGGTTTTTCTTCATAAAGTTAAGTGCATAATAATTCCAGAGGTAGATGAAACTCCAGAATTGTTTTATTCAGCTTAACAATGATAACTACATCTCTATTCAACATACCATGGTTGGCCTTGTCTCTAGGCTGGTAGTGAGATAGTTCTGAGCATTACAGCTAGAAATTAATGGCCAACATGAAGTGATGGACCAACTCTTCCTATGATTTGTTATTAGAAGGCTGTAGTCTTACTCAAAACTGGAACTGACCTACTCTCAGTAGATTTTCCTTTATGTGTATCTGCCTATAACAGATTAATTCTCCTTTCTAATCCACTCATTAATAAGGGGCATTAAAAATTATAATTGGCTTGGACTAATCACCTAGGGCTGAATGAATGTTGGGGAGGTAAAAACACTGCAAACTACTATATTATCTCTCTTCCATCCCTACCTGCCAAAATTCCACTAATCCTTCAAAATGCATGTCATCTATGAAACTTTTCATGACAACTACTAATGAAACACCCATATCTTTCTTTATCCACAGTACCTTTATAATTGCTATGTACTGCCTTGAGGAACAACATTTCCACATGCCTTAGCAAACTTGAATGTTCCTTTGTCCTATTAACTTGTAGAAGCCAACTTCACATTAAGAGTTAGACATGAATGCACTGGCTCCACACTCTCCACCAGCCCTCACTCCAGACTGGTGTTTACTGTGCACCCTAGTGTCCCTGTGTAAGTTTCAGTAGGGGCTCGCAAAGACTGTCGGTGCTGCGGCCATTATCCAAACACATTATCAATCTCTGCTATAACTATGCTCTTGCTATTTTCATTGTCTGATAACATAGGCAAGTCACAGTGTTTTCACCTGCACAGTTAAGTCAATAGTCTTACCATAAGATCAAATCCCAAATGACAATAAATGAATAATTTTGAAATATAAATTGATAATATACAGTTATCTAGACTTTATTGGAAATATACAGGGAAAATACCAATATAGAGTAAGTATTTAAAGGAAAAAAACTGATGTTTTAAGACCACAAAACATTAACAACTATCGAATGAACTCATGAAGTATTTAGTCCATAATGGCAAAGATGTAAGAAATAATATTATCTGGGATTAATTATCTTTCTTGGGATATTTCCAGCCTCTAGAGCCAGGTAACTCACATCTTCACAGAAGTGAATTTTAGCCATTTTTTATTTTAATGTTTTTCTAAAAAATTCTATGTTGTCTAGATCAGAATTCATTTATTTCAAATAAAAACAAACCATTTGGAAATGAAGATTTGTAAATCTAAGTGATTGTACATGAAAAATTGATATTATGATAAGAAAGAATTTTCACATGCCAATTACATGAAGTTCACATTATCATAACTTTCTTTTGAAAACCTCTGAGAAACATACCGATATGACATGCAGATGAAAATTAAGCATCTGTCAAATGTCATATATATAGATACATTTGCATTGAAAAGAAGTTCTATGTTCCAATCAAAAATTATTGTCCATTCCTGGTAATGCAAGTGTCTTTGGGAAGCTTTATCTGTTCAGAATGATAAATGTCATTTTTAACTCTAAATATATGATGAGGAAAATGAGAAGACAAAGAACACACTATCTAGGTTTGTTATTTCACTGATATCTCTGAACACATTATAAACACAAGTGATCCTCTGACTACTTAAAGCTTTTCTTGATGTGAAATATGTTGCTTTACACATGGAAGATAATTAAATTAGATTTAACTCTTGAAAGTCATTGTTCCGGTGTTTAGGCTCCATTATTTTGTTTACAGAACTATTGAACTTTGGTAATTTGGAATTTTGACTACATGAGATAAGAAGACATATGGGATTTACACATGGGACACTTGAGCAGAATAAATAGTTAAAAATCATACAGTGCTCTTCAACAACCAGAAAATATAAAGAACTTACTTTGGAGAGAATATCCATGATTTACACATCAAGACACAGAAACAAAAATAAATAAATTATTGAGACAGATGATCTAAAATTTGATGAAGTTCTGGATGGTATCACAACACTAAATTTGTTTTCTTATAGGAAAAGGTGAAGCTTGAAGAAAACATGAGCAGGAATGGTATCCTAAATACAATCATGGGGAAACTCTAGGACTTAGAATCATATAATGATTTCAGGAAGTACCCAAATCAACACAAACCAAAATGAACCAAAACAAAAGACAAACAAAAAACTATATAAATAAACATTTAACAAAAAATTTGTGAATAGTGACTATTGTGAATAATGCTGCAATAAACATGGGATTTCTTTTCTATATTGTTTCATTTCCTTTGGATATATACCCAGAAGTGGGACTGCTGGATGAGACAAGTTATAGAAACACTTCAGTGTTGAATGAATGAAGAAAATGTGTATATGTGTGTCTGTGTGTGCATGCATATATATATATATATATATATATATACACATATATATATATATGAGCATGTTATATATACTGCATATGTTATTCATTGTATGAATATATTGTATATATATGTATGTGTATATGCTATATATGGATTGCCATATATTACTGTGTATTTAATGTGGGTGTGTATATATTACACACACACACACACACACACACACACACACACACACACACACACACATACATGTGAGTGAACTATTCCTCCAAAAGGAATAAGGCAATTCTGCCATTTGTGATAACATTGATGGACCTTAAGGGCATTATGCTAAATGAAAAAGTTGGACACAGGAACAATGCTATACAAAAATAGATGAACTCACAGAGAGTGCAGTTGTAGCTGCTAGGAGTTGGGGGATGAGGAAATTGGAGAGATGGTGGTCAGGGTGCACAAATTTCCAGTTTGAAGATGAATAAGTTCTGGGGATCTAATGTATGGCACTGTGATTTTAGATAATGATACTGTATTGTATACTTGAAAATGGCTAAAATAGTGATCTTAAATGTTCTCACAGCTAAAACAATGAAAACTATTTGATGTATGGAGGTGTTAGCTAATGCTACAGTGATAATCATATTGCAATATATAAGTGTATCAAATCAATATATTCTAACCCTAAACTTACACAACATTATATGTCAATTATATCTCAGTAAAGCTGGATGAGAAGGTGTTTTGAGAAGCTTCTCAGATGACTGAATTTTACATAGCCCTATTACATGGGGTGGGTTAGTAGTTTTAACATGGGGCAGAGAGCAGCTAAAGGGAAGCAGTGAGAGTTTAAACTCTTTAGTTCTTGTTCTCGCCTTCCTCCTAAACAATGCAATGAGACAATCATTGCCTTCTCTCAGGAAATGGAGCACTAGGCCCATATGTACATAGAAAGGATGAGCTAAAAGAGAACTTGGGTAAAGTATTAGAAAAATAAGAATACAGAAAGAAACAGCAACACCACTCACTCCAAAGGACAGATCAACCAGACAGAAAATAAGTAAAAAGACAGAGGCACTGAACAACACACTAGAACAGATGGACCTAAAGGACAACTGCAGAACACTCCATCCAAAAGCAACAGAATACACATTCTTCTCAAGTGCACATGGAACATTTTCAAGAATAGATCATATACTAGACAACAAAAAGAAACTCAGTAAATTAAAAAAGATTAAAATCGTACCAACAAGCTCCTCAGATCACAAAGGTATGAAACAAGAAATAAATTACTCAAAGAAAACAAAAAAGCCCACAAATACATACAGGCTTAATAACATGCTCCTAAATAATCAATGGATCAATGTTCAAATTAAAAACAGAGATCAAGCAATAGAAGGAGACAAATGAAACAATAATTAAACACTGCAAAATATCTGGAAACGCAGCGAAGGCCGTGCTAAAAGGGAAACATACTGCAATACAGGCCTACCTCAGGAAAGAAGAACAATCCCAAATGGACAGCCAAAACTCACAATTAATGAAACTAGAAAAACAAGGACAAATGAGGCCCAAAGTCAGTAGAAGGAGGGACATAATAAAGATTAAAGCACAAATAAATAAAATTGAGGAGAATAAAAGAACAGAAAGAATCAATGAAAGCAGGAGCTGGTTCTTTGAGAAAATAAACAAAATAGATAAATCCCTATCCGGACTTATTAAGAAAAAAATAGAGTCTACAGACATAAACAGAATCAGAAATGAGAAAGGAAAAATCACTATGGACACAACAGAAATACAAAGAATTATGAGAGAATACTATGAAAAATTATATGCTAACAAACTGGATAACCTAGAAGAAATGAACAACTTTCTAGAAAAATACAACCTTCCAAGGCTGACCCAGGAAGAAACAGAAAATCTGAATAGACCAATTAGCAGCAAAGAAATTGAATTGGTAATCAAAAAACTACCTAAGAACAAAACACCTGGACCAGATGGTTTCACTGAATTTTATCAAACATTTAGTGAAGACCTAATACCCATCCTCATTAAAGTTTTCCAAAAAGTAGAAGAGGAGGAAATACTTCCAAACTCATTCTAAAAGGCCAACATCATTCTAATACCAAAACCAGGCAAAGACACCACAAAAAAAGAAAATTACAGACCAATATCACCGATGAACATAGATGCAAAAATACTCAGCAAAATATTAGCAAACTGAATTCAAAGATACATCAAAAAGATCATCCATCATGATCAAGTGGAATTCATCCCAGGGATGCAAGGATGGTACAATATTCAAAAATCCATCAACATCATCCACTACATCAACAAAAAGGACAAAAACCACATGATCATCTCCATAGATGTTGAAAAAGCATTCAACAAAATTCAACATCCATTCATGATAAAAACTCTCAACAAAATGGGTATAGAGGGCAAGTACCTCAACATAATAAAGGCCGTATATAACAAACCTGCAGCCAACATTATACTTAACAGTGAGAAGCTGAAAGCTTTTCCTTTAAGATCGGGAGCAACACAAGGATGCCCACTCTCCCCCCTTTTATTCAACATAGTTCTGGAGGTCCTAGCCACGGCAATCAAACAACACAAAGAAATAAAAGGCATCCAGATTGGCAAGAAAGAAGTCAAATGGTCCCTGTTTGCAGATGACAGGATATTGTACATAAAAAACTCTAAAGAATTCACTCCAAAACTACTAGATATAATATCTGAATTCAGTAAAGTTGTGGATACAAAATTAAAACACAGAAATCTGTTGCATTCCTGTACACTAATCATGAACTAGCAGAAAGAGATATCAGGAAAACAATTCTATTCACAATTGCATCAAAAAGAATAAAATACCTAGGAATAAACCTATCCAAGGAAGTGAAAGACTTATACTCTGAAAACTACAATATACTCATGAGAGAAACTAAAGGAGGAATCAATAAATGAAAACACATCCCATGCTCATGGATAGGAAGAATTAATATTGTCAAAATGGCTATCATGCCTAAAGCAATCTACAGATTCAATGCAATCCCTATGAAAATAACAACAGCATTCTTCAATGAACTAGAGCAAATAGTTCTAAAATTCATATGGAATGACGAAAGATACCGAATAGCCAAAGCAATACCGAGAAGGAAGAATAAAACAGGGGGAATTACGTTCCCTGACTTCAAGCTCTACTAAAAAGCCAAGGTAATCAAGACAATTTGGTACCAGCACAAGAACAGACCCATAGACCAATGGAACAGAATAGAGAGCCCAGATATAAACCCAATCACACCTGGTCAATTAGTATATGAAAAATGTGCCATGGATACACAATGGGGAAATGACAGCCTCTTCAACAGCTGGTGTTAGCAAAACTGGACAGCTACATGTAAGAGAATGAAACTGGATCATTGTCTAACCCCATACACAAAAGTAAACTCAAAATGGATAAAGACCTGAATGTAAGTCAGGTAACCATAAATCTCTTGGAAAAAAACATAGGCAAAAGTCTCTTGGACATAAACATGAGCAACTTCTTCATGAACATATCTCCTCGGACAATGAAAACAAAAGCAAAAATGAACATGCAGGACTATATCAAACTAAAAAGCTTCGGTACAGCAAAGGACACCATCAGTAGGACAGAAAGACATCCTACAGTATGGGAGAATATATTCATAAATAAAATATCTGATAAGGAACTGACATCCAAATTATATAAAGAGCTCATGCACCTCAACAAACAAAAAGCAAATCAGCCAATGAAAAAATGAGCAGAGGAGCTGAACAGACACTTCTCCAAAGAAGAAATTCAGATGGCCAACAGGCACATGAAAAGATGCTCCACATCGCTAATCATCAGGGAAATGCAAATTAAAATCACAATGAGATATCACCTCACACCAGTGAGGATGGCCAACATCCAAAAGACAAAACAACAAATGTTGGTGAGGATGTGGAGAAAAGGGAACCCTCCTACACTGCTGGTGGGAATGCAAATTAGTTCAACCATTGTGGAAAGCAGCATGGAGGATCCTCAAAAACCTCAAAATAGAAATACCATTTGACCCAAGAATTCCACTGCTAGGAATTTACCCTAAGAATGCAGAAGCCCAGTTTAAAAAACACATATGTAACCCTATGTTTTTCGCAGCACTATTTACAATAGCCAAGAAAAGGAAGCAACCTAAGTGTCCATCAGTAGATGAATGGATTAAGAATAAGTGGTACATATACACAATGGAATATTATTCAGCCATAAGGAGAAAACAAATCCTACCATTTGCAACAACATGGTTGGAGCTAGAGGGTATTATGCTCAGTGAAATAAGCCAGGCAGGGAAAAATAAGTATCAAATGATTTCACTCATCTGTGGAGTATAAGAACAAAGAAAAACTGAAGGAACAAAACGGCAGCAGACTCACAGAACCCAAGAACGGAGTTACAGTTATCAAAGGGAAAGGAACTGGGGAAGATGGGTGGGAAGGGAGGAATAGGGGGGAATAAGGGGTATTATGAAAATGTAGTTGGGGGGATATCCTGTAGGCAGTGTAACACCGAGAAGACAAGTAGTGATTCTATAGCATCCTACTACTCTGAGGGACAGTGACTGTAATGGGGTATGTGGTGGGGACTTGATAATAGGGGGAATCTAGTAACCAAAATGTTTCTCATGTAATTGTACATTAATAATACCAAAATAATAAATAAATATATAAAAATAAATAAATAAATAAATGAAAAGCAACTACACTGGAATATTCAATTCCTCACTGTGTACCCAGAACTGCTAGATTTAACCTTATAGCGTGATGATACAATGCAAGAATAAATAATGGTTATATTGAAAAATATATACAACAGCATATATTCATATTAATCATTAAAATAAACCTTAGAACTAGCAAAATATAACATAGCATGTTTTAATCAAGACATAGGAAAAGACAAATAACTAAGTCAACCTTAAAAAAAGAATATAAAAATAGGTGGTTGGATGGTAGTTGGCTTTTTCAACAGATATCAAGATATGTTGTAAAGCCATAGCAAATACAATAGTGCTGAAATGGAATAAGCACAGGCAAGAAGACATATGGACCAGAATAGAAACTTCTGAAGCTGATCTATGCATGGAAATTTACTTTTAATATGAAATTGACACTATAAATTGACAGAAAAATGATGAGTTCCCTAGTAGACAGTATTGAGAGATTGATTCGTTATGGAGAAAAAATATAAAACAGGATATCATATGGAAATGTGTACTGTATTACATGCACTGTATGTGAATAGTAAAATTAAATGATTAGTGGAAGATAATATAGGAACTAATATAAATGAGAATGAGGAATAACTTTTTCCTTATTTTTATAATGAAGAACAGCATGGAAAATTAAGCATATTTCAGAAAGGGAGAACATATTTGCAATGTGTGGAGCCAGCAGAAGATTCAATACTGTCTATAATGTGCGAGCAACTTGTACAAATCAGCAGGAACAAGACAGTAACCTCCAAAGATGAACCTTCAAAGGCAAAATAACCTCCACTATATAAATAAGCAGCTTATCGGGAAGGGATCCCTACAGCTAACAAACAGACAATAAAATTTTCTAGTGCGTGAAATGCAAAAGAAATGTTAGCTATCATTTTATACCCATTAGATTATTAAAACTTGGAAAAAGTATAACAAAGTGTTTATGATGATGTAAAATATAGATATCCACACACTCTACTGATGGCAACTACTCTGGAGAATAAATTAGTACTACTTAGTTAATCAAGTTAAGTATATTAATACACTATGAACCAACAATTTCATACTTAGGCACACAGTACAAAGAAATTTTTACACCATTTCCATAAGGGGGAATGTGTGGGCAAAGTACAGTATTACTCACGGCAACAGGGAGGTGGAGGCAAATAAGAGTCAGCCATACCAGGAGCATGTTGTCATACCCATTTGTAGCAGTTAAGTTCAGCAAATATACACAATATAGCCAAATAAATTGTATTAAAGGATAGATTAAAACAGAGAATAAAAAACTCAGGCCAGAAAGTCAGCTAAAATAACTAGTATGATCATAGTACAAAATTTAGAGTATGAAATCCTTTTTATTTACTATGGGTAGAAGACAGATTAGTCTACCAGTATAAAGAAAAAAAAATCCACTATGCAATTCTGTATCCATACAACAAAATAAAAGCAGTTATTTCTGAGAATGAAGATTTATTTTAGAACGGAGGCAGAGAGCTATTTCATATACTCATCCTAATAGAATAATGCAAGCAATAAACAACTACATACATTATACAATTATGAGTTTCAAAGGGCTGCGTTTTATAAGGAACTAATGTCTCAGTCAATAAGCTAACACTAAAGATCAGTTCAAAGTAAAGTAGTTCAACCTGCTATAAAGACAATCATGGACTCAAGCCAAGAGTTGCTGTAGATTTATTCCAGGTTAGTTTTCTCCACTCATTAGAAGAATGGTTAGAGCACAAGTCTTAGAAAACCTCTACACGTGTATTTTTTCCCTATCTCCCAGACATTAAATAGATTGAATTTAGTGAGATTAAGTTATAAATGAGTCAAGACAATCCCAATGGAACATACTGGTGACTATTGGCTCCCAAAAGATCACCATAAAATTACACTGAAAAATCAAATATAGGGTCATTAGTACTGCTACAGTGAGAAATTATGCACTATGATAGAGTTTTCACAATGTCCAAAAAGAGAGAAGACAGAAGTTATTCACAGGGTTTTAGGAGACAGACAGCATCAGTTTAAGATGGTTCTTGTAGGAAGAGGTTGGGCAGAGTTTATGAAATGAAGCTTTGTACTGGTGGGAACAACAAAGCCACGGTCTCATAGTGAATCTTAATGAGTAATAAGTCAAATGTTTCAAAGACAGCAATTTTAGTTAGTTCACAGCCTAATCATTAGGAATAATTATGTCCTGGAAAAAATAGCTAACACAATGCTGTAGTGTTACTGAGCACAGGAACAAAATGTACATTCAGTCCTAATATACTCTAAACTAAGGACAGGGAATTATATTGGTTTCTGTTCCAGTCACTTTGCTTCAAAATTTGTCAATGAAGTACAAAGGGAAACATCAGAATCATTTCAGGAAGTAAATTTGTTTTGTATCTTAATGAATAAAAATAAGGTTAGGGAAATTGAAAAAATAAAGTACCACTACATACCTATTAGAATGGCTGAACCAAACCAAAACAAAACATGATAATGAGACATTCCTGGAGAAGATATGGAAAAAAAGGAACTATCATTTATTGCTGCTATGAATACAAAGTAGTATAGTTCTTTGAAAGACACTTGGGAAGTTTCTTACAAAGCGAAACAGTCTTATCATGTAATCCAGCAACTACACTCTTAGGTATTTATGCAACTTGTTTGAACATGTATATATATGCAGAAACCTACATGAAATATTTATAGAAGCTATATTCATAATCACTAAAACCTAGAAGTTACCAAGATATGCTTCAATAGACAGATAAATCATAGTGAATATAATGGAATATTGTTCAGCAATAAAATAGAAATGAGCAGACTTCAAGTTTATGGTTTTACAAATAAGAAGTTTGGAAGTCACTACTGTGTCCTAACAGCAAATAAGCTGAAAAGGCTGAAAAATTCAATGGCTGACAGGGGAGGGAGGATGTTGAATAGACAAAGTATCAGGGATATTTTAGGGTAATGGTGGTGGTGTGACACTGCATTTGTCAAAACCAATAGAATTTAAAAGCACAAAAGGTGAACTGTAATGTATGCAAATTAAAACATATTAAGAGAGGGAGTCCCAGGATAGAATACATAATGTGACGAAATGATCAAATCTGTCAAAGAACCTCACTGAAGAGGATAGGGAAAAAGTACTAACTTAGGTAACTTTGGATATTCATGGAGACTATAAGACTAAAGGAAATATAAACAGTACACTAGCATTGTATTCTAATAGAAAACTTTTTTATGATGGGGGATAGAGAGGAAAAATTCTGATGTAATGTAAATGTATACTAGAATTAAAAAATAATTATAGATACCAGTGTATACATAGGTTGGTATACACATATATACTTCCTTGCTCTGTCAGTGAGTAGAACTAAAAGCAAGACCATCCCAGTAAGAACAAGCACATTCAGTGCTGGGATCTTGGTTCCTGACACCATATTCCTATAATTCACCAATTCTAGGAGGGGACCAGGAATTCTACAAATGGGCCTGGAACATCTGAACTGCCAGAAAGTAAAGAAATTCTTTGAAAAAATTCCACAGTGGTAGAATTCTCTCATCTTTTTACAGAATAGAAGAAAAAAAAAAGAACTAAAAATTTTTGAGAAACACAAAAGACCACAAGTAATCAAACTTCAGGAAAAACAAAGTTGGAGCATCAACATATCCTAATTCCAAATTATGTTATAATATTGCAGTAATTAAAACAGTATGGTATTGGCATAAAACAGACATACACACTAATGAAAGAGAGCACACTCAGAGTTCAGTCCACACATTTATGGGCAACTGATCCTTGACACTGTGAAGAATACATAGCAGTGAAAGAATAGTTTCCTCACAAATGATGCTACAGAAACCAGACATCCACATGTAGAAGAATGAAATTGGATTCAACTCAAAACTGATTAGTCTTAAATGTAAGACCTGAAACTTATTATAAAACACCTAGAAGAAAACATAGGGAAAAAGCTTGAGGACACTGGTCTTGGCAATGATTTTTTGGATATGACACCAAAAACACAAGAAAAAAAAGCAAAAATAGAAAGTGAGAATACACCAAACTAAAAAGCTACTACTCAGCAAAGGAAAGAAACAACAGAGTGAAAAAACAACTATGGAATGGGAGTAATTATTTGCAATCCATGTATCCAGTAAGGGGTTAATTTCCAAAATGTATAAGAAGTTCAGATTCAGTAGCAAACTACTAAGTAAATAGAATAATGGGCTGAAGACTTGAATAGGCATTTCTCCAAATTAGACATACAGGTAGACAACAGGTATATGAAAACATGTTCAGCTTAACTGATAATAAGGAAATTGCAAATCAAAACCACAAAATATCACCTGAAACTTGTTGGATTGGCTATTATCAATAAAAAAAAATAAGAAGGTAACAAGTGTTGGTAAAGGTTTGAAGAAACTGGAACCCTTGTACTTTGTTAGTGGAAAGGCAAAATGGTGCAGATGCTATGGAAAACAACCTGGAGAAGTCTTAAAAAAAATTAAAAACAGAACTACCATATGATCCAGCTACCTCACTTCTGGATATTTATCCAAAAGAACTGAAATCAGTTTCTCGAACAGATATTAGTACTCTAATGTTCATTACAGCACTTTTTACAACAGCCAAGATGTGGAAACAACCTAAATATCATTGATAGATAAATGTATAAATAAAATATTGTATATACACACAGTGGAATATTATTCAGCCTTTAAAAAGAAGAAAATTCTACAATATACAATATGGATGGACCTTGAACATGATCAGTGAAAAAGCCAGTCACAGAAGACCAAATATGGCATGATCCCACTTATATGAAGTACCTAAAATAAGTGAACTCAAAATCAGAGAGTAGAATGATAGTTGCCAGGGGCTGGAGGAAAAGGGAAATGGTGGGTTGCCAACCAACAGGCATAAAGAATTGCATAAGGTGAGTAAATTCTGGAGACCTACTGTATAATATTTTCCTTATAGTTAATAATACTCTATTGTGCACTTACAAGTTTTATGGTTAGATCTCAAGTCTTATAATAAAATAAAATTACTAGCTTCATATAGTTTCTTTTTAATAAGTAGATCTAAGTAAGTGACCTTATTTGCAATAAGATTTAGTGAGTTTAAAGCACAGAACATAATGTCGTAAAATGTAAGTCAATAATTCATAGTAATATAATAATTTAATAAATATAAAAATCCACAATAAGAAAATTGTACAATGATTGAGTTGTATCAAAGGAACACAGCAGCAAACTGAAAGGGCCAAACTAATGAACAAAACTAAAGCAATTTTTGCAATAAAATATAGAATTATTGAATCATAGCTCAAAGTATAAAATTTTCATTTTTCCTACTAGGCTAATAAATGATTAAATAAATAAATAAGGGAGAATAGAAATATCCTCTCTTATAGGTGATTTCCAAATAATTTATGTAAATACTCCATCCTCAAAGTACTGGAACTTAACTCTCCACTCCTTAAGCAAGGGCTATATAGATAGTAACCTAATTCCAAGAGTATAGTATGGAAAGGGAGGGGAAAAGTAACCTTGTAATGGAGAAACCTGGGAAAAACTATCTCAGCCAGGAGATCAAGGTTAATATACGGAATGTATCCTAGATACGAAGTGATGGAAATGGCACTTCACATCTGTGGTCTTCCTCCCCAAAATGCAAAACTCCTGCCTAATCAGAAAAGCACTAAACCTATTCCCATTGGAGGACATTCTACAAAATATCTGACCAGTACTCCAAAAAACATTGTCAAGGTCATCAAAAACAAGGAAAGTCTGAGAAACTGTTTTAACCAAGAGGAGTCCAAGAAGATAAGACCACTTGACTGTGATTGTCCCTTGGTTTCATATAGCTACAGAGTAGATTCTACATCACAGTTAGAAGTCCCAGAAGGTCCTCTTAGTTTTAAGGTATCACAACTTGAAACCAACTCACTAGGTAAATCATTATTTGCTTTGATAGAAGTTAAAAGTTAAATATCTTTACATCTTTAGTACTCTTTTAACTCACTTCTTTAAACAGTCATTGTTCTTGAAGTCACTATAGAAACTAAGACAATAGACTATCCTGAAAAAACACACCAAATCGTGTAGGGCTTTAACTGTAAGTACACCCTGTATTACCAATACAACTCTTTAACATTTATTATCTCCAGGAGGATCTATGCCACGAGACTTAGTCAGAGTGTCTCTAAAATAGTCCAGAGTGCTTTGCTGATACATTTAAAACTCATCTATGTTTTGTTGGGACAGAGATAAGAGCTGAACTCACTTCACATGTATATTTCAATGCAGACTAATTGATAGTAGGACTACTATCTGTTCACAATGTTGCCCGCTTAAAAACAGCCTCTGGGAATATTAAGAACAGAAAATAACAAACTGAAACTACAAACTGATATTCTCACAGTTTTGACTTTTGTACACAGGTAGGGAACTATATGCAGTGTTAACATGACATAGGAAATATAAAAGTACTGGTGAAGAAAACTAAAACTTCACATGTGACTGAGTGGTTCCATGCCAACTGCAGATAATTATTGGAAAAACAGAGTGGCCCATATCTACAATCAACAGACACAGAACCTTTCAGTAATGTATGAACTTTTTCATTTCTTTCTTCTTTTGGTATTTTAAAATATTCTGAACTCAAACATTATCCTAACTTTAAATTTTACTGTGCTACAAGAAATAGAATTCTAGCACATAAGAAAACGTATTTTAATATCTGGTGATACAATTAATATCCCAGAATTCTTGATTTAGACTAACAAAAAGAATATTCTTAAAACAGAAGGTGATATGCTGATGTATGGAGTATGAGTTGATAGAAATATGTATGTATATAGTATACATATTAGCTTAAATGAACAAGAATATATGGGTTAGGTGGATATCAAGAAATGAGGGAGATGAAAGAGCAGGACCATGATACTTTGTTTCTCCAGGAAAGAGAAGAGGAGGGTAGCTGAGCTACAGAACAGAATGGCCGAAGAAGCCATCAGCGCTTAGACGTGTAACATTGCTTTGGACCTTTTGCAATGTTGCAAGATAATTAGCAGTGCCTCTCAAAAACTTTGCTGTAAGTAAAAGCTTTAAATAAATTCTGCTACTCACCCAAAATCATTGTTTTAAAATATTTTTAATTGTATTATAAATCAAGGATATAGGTTGTTTTCCATGTTTTTTATTATCCCAGGGAATTAAGAATATCCCCAAACACAGACTAAGGAAAAATATCCAACAAAGATAGACAGAAGCTACTGGTAACAATAAATTGATAGTCCTAAGGAATTGGGAGAAATCGAGAGGAAGTAAATGGACCTGCCACTGGATATATATATATATATTTTTTTTTCTTTGTAAGTCAGCCATATGACACTTTATTTTTTTATTAAGGTATCACTGATATATACTATTATGAAGGTTTCACATCTGCCAATGGATTTTATTCAGTCTTACCTATGTATTAAGTGTCAGAGAGAAAGACTGGGCTTACATAACATTTCTTGTATGTTTAGATATTGCCCATCATGATACATTTTAACACCATGTATATGACATACTTAATACTACGACATACAAAGTCAATACCTCTCCATAGTTATTAATCTCTGCTATTCTATGAAATGAAAGGAACATTTCAGTTTGAAGACTTCAAACTGTCCTTAAGGGCTTGCTTAAATATGTGTTGTGTAATGACATTAATCCTTTCATTATCATTAAATTCTATATCCAAGTATATTATTCAGTCCTGATGTTAGAAGCCTTGTGCATTTATTTAGAACTGAATTATTTTAAGTACACCTACCTCCTATTGCAAACTATGTGCTTAACCACCACATGAATTTCTAGTGAAAAAAATCACATTATCATAGGTAGATGAGCATAAAATTACTATGTTCAGTACAAATTACTAAATATTATTTTTAAATATGATAAATTTTATAACTTTAAAAACTAAATTAATATAAAGTGTGAATAAACATTTAAAAAATTTTGGAACAACATTGATGATGAAGCATTTATTTTTCTGCCTAGCTCTTTTATCAAACAGAATGCTAGCCAACATTGTATAGGGTAAGGAAAAGTATCTCTTTTACTATATTTTGAGACAGCAGACTATATCAGAAAAATGTTCTTCCTTCACGTGGAAACTCCTTGAATGGGGAGTTTATGAATTAGATGACTTTCAGTGATCCTTGAACTAAACATTGTGAATTTTACTGTTCTCAATCACAGATGTAATGCTGGAATATAATTAACATGAGCTCAGATGAAGTATTTTTATTTTTCTTCCTCTCTCTTTTACTATAGAGGATGATGGAAAGGCAGGATGATATTATTGTCATCATTTGTCAACAGAATAGATTTGACCTCAGGTAAAAATAGTCCCCAGAACTTGCACAAAGTAAAAGCCCTTGCAAAAATAAATAAGTTTATGGTTGGGAAAAATGAAATAAAATGTGTTTTCTTATATTATCTTTATAAAATCAAGAATTTCGATTTTTAAAGGAATGTTCTAAAATTCCATATCTGAAAGGCCAGTATTAAATGAAAGACTGAGCAACTCAGTGAGTAAAGGTGAAGTAATAGGATGCCTATGCAAGGGAAAAAAAAAAAACTTTATATCACTAGATCTTCCTTTCACCTAGATGAGTATGTTTGATTTTGTGTTACTTTTGTAATTAGTTGGAAAATATTTGGACAGTTTATAAATTTTAGATTTAGCCTGAGGTGTGATTTGCTCCATGATATGGGAGTGTAAATTGATTCAACCACTAATTCATTCAGGCAAAATATACACCTATCCATGAGGAATCAACCTCACTTTCTACTAGATACCTGAATAGCTGAGAGGAATGAGGAGCAATGTCCATGATGACTGTTCTTAAGAGTTTAATTAATAATTGGCAAAACCTGGAAACAACTCAAATTTCCAACACGAGAATGGAAAAAATAGGTTGTGGTATAGTCTCACAATGAAATATTACTCAGCAATAAAAAAAAAGAGTCAAAGATTCACACAATATAAATGATCTTACATTTATTGACAAAGGAATGCAGTTATTTAAAAAGTGTGAAATTTATAATTCCATGCATGTGATTTTCAAAAAAAAAATAAGGCAAAGTAATTGATAGTAAAAGATTCCAGAATAGTGGATGCTTTCTGGTGGAGGCAAGGGGCATAAGAGAGCCCTCTGCAGTTGTTGGGAGTGTTTTATATCTTGATCTAAGAAGTGTTTCACATACTCATACAAATGTTAAAATTAAATCCATATTAGCACCTCAATTTTATAAATGAGGAAACTGAGGCTTAACAAAATTACATAAACGCCTATAACTTGACTGCTAGCAAGTGGCAGAATGGGTTAACATAATTTATAATATTAAGAAATGTTTGAAAATGTCATTTTAAAAATCTGATTCTTTAATGTTTCAAAAAAAGTATTTTAAATCCTCTATCCCAAATTTAAAATTAAAATTGAACTTTACCTAACTTTGGAAGTATATAACATTGTCATTGTCACTTAGCATTGCCAGCTTGCTAAAGACATAACCAATTAAGCGAAGTTTGCCCAACTAAGTTATATTTAAGAGATGTTTAACAAGCAGTTTCTCTGACAAATATATTTGTATCAGCCGAGGACAATTTTCTTTAAGACTAAATTTTGATATTCCTTATTTGTAGCATTTTAAATAACTAGATCCAGTAAAATGTTATAGGCTTCTGATTAGTTGAATTCACTTCTACTACATTTAACTTTTTACTTATATTTAACTTATACTGTCAATACACAATCTACCTTGTTTTTTGTCAATCTGTATGGTAGCATATTCTTTAAATGGCCTCAACACACCTTTTTTATTTCCCTATTGCTTAGTTTTCAAGTGTTTTACCAAGAAAAATATTTTCTTTTCTATACTTATGAATACTTCATGAAAAAATATAAGCGCAGAGAACTGGAATGTCTATATAGTTCAACAGAAATGATTATATAAAAGCTTGATATTTGAACCAATTCAACACTGGAGAACATTCTCTGACAGCTAACAAACTGTGCTGTCAGCCTCAGTTCTAGCTACAGGAGCCTCAGTACATTCAGTTGCCTTAGTCAGCTTAGGCGCCATAACACAATACCATAGATTAGGTAGCTTAAGCAACATAAATTAACTTTTTTACAGTTCTGGAGGCTAGAAGCCCAAGATCAAGGTGCCAATATAGTCCGATTCTGGTGGAGATCTTTCCCTGGGTTGCAGATGGCCCTTACCCTCGCTGTGTTCCTCACATGAAGAAGAAACACTGAGAGAGAGACAGCAAGCTCTCTGGTGTCTCCTGTAAGGACACTGATCCCCTCCTGAGGAACCTACTCTGAGGCCCCTACCTAAACCTGTATTTTTCAAAGGTCTCACCTCCAAATACCATCACATGAGAGTAAGGGCCTCAGCATATGAATCTAGGGGTGACACAGTTCAGTCCCTAGCAGTGGTTTTTAGAGAATTTGTGGCACATAATTGAATAGGCTTTTCGTGTTCTTCCTTTATGCCTTCTGTGGCCACCGTCTTTGAATAGTACTTTAAGGGCTTTTTCACTATCAGTTTTCAATTTTATTTGTCTTATATCTAAAGTATTCCATGTTTCCACAGAAAAAAAAAATGTTTGATACTCCCTATATAAATTAACAAGAAAGTTTAGTTCATATTCTCATTTTAACTGGCATAATTGAACCAGGGTGTACAAACTATTGGTAAACTGAAATGAGTTTATCAATAGATCAGCGACTCCAAAATACCAATATAGTCCCTATCGGCATGTGATCATATGCAGGATGCTAAGTGGTGCTTTATATTTTAAATCATTCTAATTTTAAACTGATGTCATTCTCATAAGTGCTTGGACTTTCAGAAAATAATGTATAGTTTGTAAATGTATATTTAAAAGACACAACCATAGAAATGCAGAAAGGGAAAGACACTTCCTTAAACTTATTTTAAATTAACTTGCTGATCTAGAGTTCATTTTTGTAGTTGGATGTTAATCACACAAACAATATTTCCTTGGTAAACTGAACATACAAAAGTTCTTTTTTTTTCTTTTCCTTTTTTTGCTTTGTTTGAAACAAAGCACAAATACATACCCATACTTATACTGAAAAGGTTTTAGGACAACATGATTTGGCAATTACAGACATTAATGTGATAGATGATTTTAAAAAAAAGTTCAGAAATTGGTATATGATGATGTTGCTAAGGTTCACATGGTTCCTATAAAAGTCAGTAATAAAAGGGGAACATATTTCTCCAAAATATTTTAATCCATAGTGAAGAGTCAGGAGATGGCAGAATAAGAACATTTCATATGACAGAGTGGCCTTCAGCTAGCCTTTAGATATCTTTATTTTTTAAAATACATTTTTTGTGCTCTTTTGAAGTTAAGCATTATTAGTTAAATATTGCACAGTAAGCATAAAAAGTGTGTTTTCCCTTCCTGTGATTTCTATAATTTCTTAAAAATCACTACAGAAAAATATGGGAAGTGCTCGTTTTACTTCCTGAACTTTTAAAACTTTAAGGATTATTTGAATACCTAAAACTCTCAATACAATTAAAAGTAAACATAATCCAACTAAAACTACAATTTTATGCAATACTGCTTCATAACGTCTTTGAGGTCACTTCTACAGTCTCCAAATTCACTGTGGGTATTTTCACCTTTGCTCTTTTGCACATATTATTTTTGTGTTGAATAGTCTTCTGTTCTTGCCTGCCCAATAAGTTCTACTACTTGAATTTCTTTGAGTGAAGTCTCTTTTTGATTAATTTTGGATATATCTTAGGTAACTGTTTACAGGGATAAAAAGGCATGTGCCCTTGCTTCAATTATAGTTCACTCTGTGAAGCAGCTGACGCTAAGTTTTACCTGAGAACACAATTTTATTTTATTATTCTCTACTCTGCTGAAACTCCTCAATAGATCAAACATTCCTGAATTCTTGTCTCATGCTCTTTTACTAGGAAACCTGACCCTTTAGAGGTTTAACTTACTTTGAATGATTAAACAGCTGACTCTCTTCTAGCTCTTTAACACCTACCCTCAACTTCAAATGCCAAGTTCTTTTTGTTCATGAGAATTCTGTGATAAAAATTAAAGTGGTTCTTCGTTTTCTCCACTGCCAGATAAAGACCTGTGTTTATGGATCTTCTTAGTCTATCTGTTTTGTAGATTCCAAACTGCCACTGTTGTCAGTTTTCTTGTTCTTTTTTGTGGCATACTGCCTTAAAAAATACTTTCCTGTTTTGTTATTTTAGAGTTTCAGAAGGCACAAAAGTGAATATGTGTTCAGTTTGGCATTTTTATCCAGTTCTTTTTAAACATAAGAATATTGTATTTTATTTTCCCTGTATCTATAGTGTGAATGTATAAATTTGAAGTTAACTAGGGAAGGGAAAGTTTCCATATGAAATTCACAGTTCTAATCTTATAAGCCTTTTAATAAATATTGTAGGGTTGGAAATATATTTATTTGCCATGAAACTTGAATCATAATTAAACTGACTATAGAATTTGGGTTAACAGTTTTTAGTTCCCCAGATACCCATATTCTAGCATTTATAGCTGTTATTGAGAAGTTTCCTGCAGCCAAATTGTTGCTGGGCCGTGGGTTGTGTAATCCCTTGGTTCTTGTCTTCTCAAAGAATTCAGTTGAGAGCATCATTAGAGAGTTAAAGCCACAAGGGTTTTTTATTTAGCAAAGCCAAAGGAAAGTATGTTCCAGAGACAGAGGAATGGCTGACCCTGAGGGCGGGTAGCAGCCCACCGGGTTTTACACTGTGTTTTGGAGAGTGTTACTTGATTTCCTCCCTCCCATTTTGTCATTCTCACGCCAGTCTTTGGAACTGCCTTGGTTCCTCCACTTCAGCCTCTTTGTGCAAGTTTGCATTTGCCATTTTTCACATGGGCACCAAAGCAAAATGCACGGTGGGGCCAAAAGCAACAATAGAAACGGTATTATCATGGCCTCAGCATAATTAGTGGACAAGGTTTTCCTTAAGTGTGCATGCTCCAGAACTGGGGAAGTCCCATGACCCCATCTTTTGTTTATCAATTTGTGCTGAACTGCAAAAGGAGTTGGTCTAAGGTAGACAGGGTGGTCTCTGGGCAGAGGCTGGGTGATCTGCTGCCCTCCTTTCTCCCCTTCTGCTCATGTCTATCTAACTGCTTATCTAACAGATCCAGATTCTAGCACAAGAATATAAAGAAATGAATATATGAAGAAACTGAGTCATACGTATCTAATAAGAGTTGCAAGATCAAAAACTAAAGGTATCCCTTCTGTGTGTGTCTGTGGCAGGTTAAGCACAAATAAAACTCAACTGAGTAAATATAAAGATCTAATTGGCTTTACTTGATGATTCATGAATCAGGCAGCATTCTATCTGAAGTAGAAGGCAGCTCTGAGGAATCATACAAAATGGGTACTTTTTTTAAGCACAAGGGGATAGGAACAAGGAAGTCATCAACAAAAGAAAAGATTCTTTCAAATGAGGTCACCTCCCTTGGAGGAAACACAGAGGTCTATCATGCAGATTACCTCACTAGAGTTGATCAGGAAATTACAGATGAAAGGATTTTAAATTCCACCCCTGGAAGAGGCCAAAGCTGCAATCAGATTAGGTACTGAGTCTTGGTTTACTATTCTAGGCCTTAGCACAAGTGACTCCATTTTAGTCCTATTCTTTTAAAATAGGCGTAATCCAAACAGAAACACATAATTACATTTTGGTTCTACTTTTGTTTCCTAATGCATTCTCTTCTCCTTATATTTTGTACTGTACCTTCTGTAAACCCAAGCCTACTATATATGAATGTTCCTACCTCTTCTGACCCTCCCACATAATGATTTACGTTCCATTCTGACCTAATGGAAAACAGGCTTTCCCCTGGGGATTTTATTTCCCTGTGGCCCACAAGGATAAGCAATACTCTCTCTCCTGCTCCCTATATCAGACTTCAGACTTAGTACTTGGTTTGAGGATCTCAAGTCTTCTATTTCTATGCTGCCAATTCTAGATCATTAAGGAAGACCATCTTCTCCTTTTCTGACTGTCTTATAATCGGCCTTCTTGATTCCTCACTGGTATCCTCACCTGGCTTATCTTTAGCCTGTCTATCCAGGCACATACTATTATCTCTCCATTAAAAAAAGTAATGATAATAATAATTTGATTCCATAACTCCTTTTAATTACCATCCCTTTTTTCTTTTCCCATCAATCCTTATTTGGCTCATTCTTGCTGCAGGCTACTTTGGAGGCCATTGTGTTGCTTTATAATCAAGTGCAAATTCTAATCTTATATTCCTCTGAACTGCTATCACTGTTGTATATGTTTGTGTACCTCCAATACTCTCATGCAATAAGAACACATGAAATTCCTCAACACAGCCAATCCTGTTGGCAAATGTGATCTGCTCCTATCTTACAAAAAATTCACATAGAAGCTGAAATTTATCTTTCCCTAACATGTTCTGGCACAAATTCAATGACTAGCACATTTCTTGGACCGTTTTAAACATCAATTTTCATTCAGTTACAACACACTGTTGGAAACCTTCACTGAGAAGTCTGTATATAAACCAATACCACACATTATTATCTAACAAATTCCAAAAAAGCTATATTGAGACAGATTTTTAAATTCCATATTATGATAATAGCTTAAATATTTGTGTATCTTTTATAATTCACCATTTCCTTTGATATACAACATAACATTGTATCCTATCAACAGACTTGTGAAGATAGTATGTTAGGTGTTACTTCCAATTTATTGAAAAGGACAAGGAGCCTCATAGAGGTTCATGATTCGTCGAAGCTATAACATGAAATAAAACACTGGAGCTCAGATTCTAGAATACTATGCATTCCCCTTAGCCTCAGGGCTCTCCTTTAATTAAATGATATTTTATATGTAAGTATTGATAAGATACTATCTAATCAGAAATGTTACAAATTCATACATACCATAGGAAATGTGAGAAGATAAAATATGCTTGGACCTAAAGTTATCAGCATAACATACTTCAATGCATACATTATCAGTATGCAACTAATCAATACAGTTTAAATATACAGTAGAAGACTCACAGCACATGGATATTATGACTCTGCTTAATATCAAATACTAGCAAATAACCATGAAAACTTCTTCCTTGGTTTAAGATTCAGATTGCACAAATACATACTGAGAACTTCCTATAAGCCAGATTTACTCCAATACCAGCATCACTTTAAATCCTTAAGAGAAAGCTATGTCAATATCTCAATTTTGTGGATAAAGAGACTAAATCTTGAGAAAGATGAGATAGACCCATATCATCCTAGATTACAAATAGGAAAATCAAATGCACTTGTTCTTATCCTGATTCTTTTTCTATATGCCACAAAATGACAATCAAGTCCATGCTAGTTCCCGAGTCCATGA
Source organism: Phataginus tricuspis (assembly GCA_029783875.1). Classification (NCBI taxonomy): domain Eukaryota; kingdom Metazoa; phylum Chordata; class Mammalia; order Pholidota; family Manidae; genus Phataginus; species Phataginus tricuspis. The sequence goes on along the minus strand of JAQQAC010002172.1, from coordinate 41,495,017 downwards.
GGCCATGGAATAAAAGCTTTTTAATTCAATAAGTGGTTCTTTCACACATTTTCCTTATGGCAAGACTACTGAATCAGATGCTCCAGTGTGCTAAATTAAAACAGCCAACACTTTTCTATGATACATTTAAAGAATATTTGGTGTAATTTATTTTGGAAAGAATTTAGCTTTCCTTACTCAGCCACAAAAAAGAATGAAATCTTGACATTCATGACAATATGGATGGATCTAGAGGGTAGTATGCTAAGTGCAGTAAGTCAGACAAAGACACATACTACATGATTTCATTTATATGTGGGATCTAAAAAAACAAAGCAAATAAAGGAAAGAAAATAGAAAAAGACTCATAAACACAGAGAGCAAACTGGTAGCTGCCGGAGGGAAGGGGCAAAACTTCCAATTTTAAAATAAGTAAGTCACTGAAAATAAAAATGCAGCATAAGGATATAGTCAACAATATTTTAATAACTTTGTGTGGTCGCAGATGGCAACAACACTTAACATGGTGATCATCTCTTAATACATAAAATTGTCAAACCACTATGCTTTACACTTAAAACTAATGTAATATTGTATGTCAACTCTACTTCAATTTAAAAAAAGAAAGAATTTAGCTTAATTTTTCTACAAAGTTAAAATTAGTGGGACTGAAACTTAATCAAAAATGTGTAATATGTTGAATTTAAGATAGCACAGATCTTTTCTTTAATAGAAGAATCAATCTTATTTTTCTTTCCTTGTAAGAGCTGCCTGTGATCATCTTTGGGTAGTGCTAGACTGAAGAAGGTCAGTTTGTTTACCAGACATTTTTTCAAACTAGGGTCTTAAAATGTTGAGAAGCAATTTTGGTAAACATGGCATCTTAATGCTGCATCCCCTGTTGGCTCAATACAGCAAATATTTACAGACTGAAACATTCAATAGAAAGCAGCAAGCTAGTCAAGCAGCTAATGCCCACCCTCCTTATAAGCCCCAATAAAACTTACATTAGTGAAGAAAGTCATGACAACAGCAAAATCAGAGATAAATGGCAATCTTCTGCTTTTAGAGTATCTGAAGCCACTTAGTGGTCCAAATAAATCTCTCTGGACTCCACATAATTCTGTTTTTTTTTTGCTCTAAAGTTTTGGGGATTATTTTCCATAATATGCACCAACTTGACATTAATTTAACTGATAGAACATGTTCTAATCTTGATTACATTTCATATATTCTACCATTTTTCAGGTTTATCTAAAACTACCCTACTATCAATTGCTAAGGTAAAACATGACAGAGTGACCTCTCATCTGGGAACAAGACTGAGATCTCACATTCAGGAAAAAAAAAAAAATTGTACCTGCTGTGAATAAAAAACTTTGCAGTGATTATTAACTAAATGTTAACAGTTCTGACTGGAGTACTATGTTTGCAAAAGTGATTGCAATTATAATGAAATATCTTTCTTGTTACTCCAATTTTTAAAATTTTCATTTCAGATCCAGTGTTTGTCTTCTCTCCATGAAGATACAATATAATGGTCATTGGAGAAGGTATTATTGTCCCGTCCAACCTGTCAAATTTGAGCTGTGAGACTGGAGAAGGAGAAGACAAAACACATTAACGACTGGGCACTAATTTGTGGCAGATACTATTTTAGACACTTTGATTATGCCTAAGTGTTAAATATTAATATTATCCCCAATTTATAGACTAGGAAAGAAAGTCTGGACAACTAAGAATATGGTAAATTTACTCAGTATCAGGAAGAACTTGTTAACTCCTCTAGAGTTGAATTTGTTCATCTAAGTAAGTTCAACTAGATTGCTGCTTATCTCTTTATTTTAAATCACTCTCCTGAGTGGGCAAGAAAGATGCTTGCTGGTTCCTGGATGGATCTAGATCAATCACTGAACATATCAATGTGCGATTTGTGTAAACGGTTATTTGAGCACAACAGCACAACAATAATCTTATCTACCTGAAGGTTCACTTGAGAAAACATGTAACCCAATGACTCGTGGTTTCCTTTGTCTAGACTAAAAGTTGCAGGAAACATGAAGTTATATCTTCTGGTTTTAAAGCTGGTTTTTTATATTTCACTATATAAAAGTTATGTTACTATATAATTTATTATAGAATTAAATTTTTATACTAAATGTAATTTCATACTGATGTCTTTAACTCTAATCCAGAATGATGTGCCTCATTCTAGACTTCCCGCCTTACTTATCTGTAACTTACCACTGCAATGGCGAGAAACCTGGCTTCTACCATCTGCCATCTTTTTCCTTAGTCTCTCCATCCCACTACTATATGTATTAATAATATTTACATATACAGTAGTTTAGAATTTTCAACTTATATCCTCATGAGAAACAGCTTTACAAAGGAGAGCACAGTGCATATGCACAGTTTCTTTGATTTTAGTCTTACAGTGTCCACTTATATCAAAGTTACTGAGGTTAGCAGTTCCCCCCAACTCCCTTCAGTGAGGTTGTATGAAATAATAGAAAAAACCCCATCTCTGCCCGAGTTACTGGCACAGGGCTCCTAAACCCATGGAATTTACTGGGGGAGAGAGTGTCTTTTGTTCTAATGAGGTGACTCTTGAGCTCCTGCACAGCCTCACCAGAAAGAACAGGCCATGATTAGAAGCTTGGTACCTTCCACCCTACCCCTATCCTCTGGGAAAGAGAGAGAGACTGGAGACTGAGTAAATTAATGATGAATCATTTCCACATCATGAAGTCTCCATAAAAATCCTAAAAATGCAGTGTTCAGATAAGTTCTCGGTCGCTGAACACATGGAGGTACTGGAAGGGTGGTGTGCCTGGTGAGGCCTGGAAGCTTGCACCACTTTCTTCATACCTCAATCTATACATCTCTTCCATATGGATGTTCTGTATCCTTTAGTAAGTCCTTTATAACAAACTGATAAACTTAAATAAGTGTTCCCTTGAGTCCTGTGAACCATTCTAGCAAATCATCACACACAAGGAAGGGGTCATAGGAAGCTGCAATTTATAGTTTGTTGGTCAGAAGTAGAGTTTTCAACTACTGGCATCTGAAGTGTGTGTGTGTGTGTGTGTGTGTGTGTGTGTGTGTGTGTGTGTGTGTGTGTGTGTGTGTGTGTGTGTGTGTGTGTGTGTCTGTGGTGAGGGGGGCAGTCCTCTGTGGGACTGAGCCTTTAAACTGTGGGATCTGATTCTATCACCAGATAGAGGATATTCAAATTGAGTTAAATGTAGGCCACCCAGCTGGTGTCCTAGAGAATTGCCTGCTATGGGTAAAAAACTCACTTCTGGTGTCAGAAGTATTGTGTGTGAGTAAAGGAGAAACACAAAGGAGTCTGCTTTTTCCTATACAGGTTGTTTTATACATTTGTAATGCAGATTAATTCTCGTCATGGTCTGCATTCTGTCATGAAGTTCCCTACCTCCACATATTAAAAAAAAAAGTAAACAGTAAGCTCACTCTTTGTGCTGTAAAGTCCTATTGTTTTTGACAAATGTATCTACCCCGACAGTGTCATATAGACACTACTCTAAAATGTCTGCTTGTGTTACACCTATTCAACCTTTTACTTTTCCTCCCCAATCCCCTGACAATTACTGATCTTTTTTTAAATTATCTCTCAATTTTTCAACTCTAATCCAGTTTCCAATTCTTTTCCAAAATATCATATAAATGGAATCATACAGTATGAAGACTTTTTACATCTGGCTTCTTTCAGTTAGCATATGCATTTAAAACGTTCACCCAGGTACTTGTATATTTTGAGAACTCATTATTTTTATCTATGAGTAGTAATCCATTCAGTCAGTCAGTCATTTCCAATATATGGCAATTATAAATAAAGCTGTTATAAACATTTATGGGTCAGTTTTTATATAAGCTTTCAAATAATTTGGGTAAATAAGTAGACCTTTATTGGCTGATTCATAAAGTAAGACTATTTTTTGTTTTATAAAAAGCTGCTGAACTATCTCTGGAAGTGGCTATACCATTTTGTATGATTGAAAGCAATCATTGAGAGTCCCTGCTACTCTGCATCCTTGTCAGCATTTAATATTGTCGGTTGCCTGATTTTAACCATCCTACTAGATGTATAGTGGTACTTCTTTTTTATTTTTCAGTGTAATTTTTTTTTACCTACTTTCTTATTATTTTCATGTGTCTCGTATATCTCTGCCAACTTCTTTACTTTTAGCTTTTCAGAGACACTTTAGTTCTAGGTATAACTATGAATATTAAATATATTATGGTCTTGATTTTTGAATTAAACTGAAAAAATATATATCTTTTCTTTTAGTAGGTGAGTTAAAGCCCATTTGTACCATTGTACAAGTAGGACAAGTACTTGGGTCTTGACTGCATCATTTTATAGTGTTATGTCTGGTTTTATAATTGCTATGTTTCTGTATGAGATTTATATGTGATTTAAAAAATGTATATGTTTAAGAAGGTTTTTATTTAAATGTCTTTAGACACTTTTTTTATTTAACCTTTTACTATTTTGTTTATAGATGCTTAATTGTATTCTTTTGCTACTATATATTTTTCTATGCAACAATGTGTTTTTACTAATTTCCCTTCTCCTCCCATTGTTTACTTGCATTATTTCTACTATTTTAACAATACAATTTTGATACATCATTCTTCTACGTTTAACCTCACTTTTGTTTTGCCTAAGATTTATCATGATTAATATGTTTACCATCAGTCTTCACACCATTGAAGTTTGATAGTCATTTTTGACTGAATGAAGCTTAGCCATCAATAGTTTCCTTAAAAGGGCTCATGGCTATAATATTCTGCATGTTAATGTATATTAAAACTGTTTCTATGGAATTGATACTTGAAGGAGATCTGGGATGGATATTAAAATTTTGGATCATGTCTGCAATCCTTCATTTGTTGTTTTTAAAAAGGTTGTTCCATTGTTGTCTTGCTTTCTATGATAATTTCAAATGTCTTAAGCCAGTTTAATTCTTTTCCCACTAATAAATTATTTTCTCCTCCATCCCTAGGAATAATCATCAAGAACATCAAGAAAGAGAAAAGGAAAATAATGTTTTCTTAACAATGGAAATCAAATACTGTTATGAGGATATGTCACAGGGTTGATTATTTGGGCTTAATTTACTCATCTATCTGATGGTGTTCTTCAATAAGTATCTTTCTGATAATCATTCATTTACCCTATTTCTTGGTGGTGGTGTTATCTACTTACCTATAACATGTTTGATCATTTTGCATTTTTCTCTCTTTATTTAGAGTAATTTCCTCCATGCTGGTTTTCTGTTTATTTTACCTGACTACTCTGGTGGCAAAGCACTGCTGTGTTTTTCTCATTTATTCTGTAACTTTCTGCAATGAGGGAACCAAGGAAGCCACTTATACAAAAGAAGTTATTCCCTAAATTTAGTTCTAGTATTTAGTGATGATGGCTCAGTCTTTTGCTCAGATTACAACCACAGTATGAAGAAGCAAGACAGTTAACATTATTTATGTGAAATCTACCCCTCGGTAGTTAGTTCAGCCCAGAGAGTTTTATTTCCTAATATGTTTGGTTCCACAGAATTAGCTGTCAGTTATTGTGTTCAGAGACACTTCAAAGCATATTCCATCCCTAAGAGGACCCAGAACCATTAGGACCAGTAACCTCCATTCACCTTTCTCCCTTATAATAATAAAATTCCTCCATCCAAAAGGAAATAATACCTTTAAAAGCTCTTAAAAATTCACAGAAATTATTTCAACAATGTCTTCTCAGAACAATGGAGAAAACTCTCCAGAAATAATTTTCAAAGAATAAGGAAGTTTTGCTTCAAGGCAATTTTCTTGACTATATTGTGAAATAATGGGCAATGTCTCTGCTAAAGAAGAAAAATTACATAAATTTAATTTATGGGTGGCACCCCTTCAACAGTAAATGTTCAAAATTATGTGATCATAGTTTTGCCATTCATTCAAACAGTACTACAGTTTATGATTTTTAATAATCTTAGAATAACGAGTATTTCCATCCATGAAAAAATGAGAGATTAAAAAAATCAACATGTTTTGGATAAAATCTGAGATTCTACCCTATTGTTATGGCATGAAGAAATGTACTTACAAATGTATGCTTACTAAATAAACAAGACTTACAAAAACATTAATATAATATGTAACTGTTTTATTTAATTTTCTGTTTTTTTTCTATAGCCTTTAAAAATGTAAATTATAAAACACTGTAAAGGCATTTCAACAAAACTATATATCTACACAGGAAGCTTTCAAAGACATGTGTTAAGATTGTGTTAATAGACCTTTCTACCATCTATTGGCTTTAATTCTCTTATTTAAAGAAAAACACATATCCTGAAGAGAACTGTTCAAGATGCCACAACTTCCACTGGAAAAACAAAAAGATATCAATAGGAATTCTATTATCTCTTTGACATGGTAGCAGGTGGCTCTGGCAGATGTTAGCTTTTCCTTTTTATTTTCTCTTCTGCAGGTTATTGAAAGGAACAATAAAAAGGCTATAGCTCAATTGAAAACCTGTGCTTTCTTTCATTTGCTTAACTGCATGCAGAGGTAAGGAATTGAAAACTTAAATTTACAACTAAAAATTAAAATACCAGATGGTTCTATAATTGGGTATTTCTTTTCTCCCAGAGCTTACCAGACTTTCTAAAGGATTAAGATACAGGCTAAGAATATGTGTGCATGTAATATCCAATGTTTGTACTTGAAAAAAAAAAGAAGAAAAAAAAGAAAAAAACTTCTTTCATTATTGAGAACTCTGGAGAGTTTGACCAAGTTAAATTTCATAGTAAATTATATCTATACAAGCCTCATGCACTCATACCATTTTTGAGTATTTTATACAACTTAATAAACCATAATTTTTGCAATGAAAACAACATATATATATATATATATATATATATATATATATATATATAT
>JAQQAC010002172.1:41165742-41487978 GCA_029783875.1 Phataginus tricuspis | reverse complement strand
AAATATATATATATATATATATATATATATATATATATATATATTTAAATAAATTCAAATAACCAATACAGAGTTGTATGTTCCATTTTAGGCAAAAACAGCAATATAATTATAAACTTCAGTTGAGGTATTTTCATAAACAAGGTGAGAAAAATATAAAGCAAATAAATATATCAAGTTAAAAATAATTATCTCTGCTATATGTGATGTTCAACAAGAACATAATTACAAATAAGTTCTGTTGAGGTTTCAAAATATTTTATAATATGCACAACAAAAGCCCTCAAAAATATCCAGACTCTAATCCTGGAAGCCTGTCATGAATTCCTTATCTGGCAAAAGGGAATCTGCAGGCGGGATTAAATTAAGGATTTGGGTCTGGGGAAATTATACTGGATTTTCTGGATAGGCCCGAGATGTAATCACAAAGCTTATGAGAGGAGTCAAGATACCCTATACATCTGATTTACTGAAATAACATTTCATTTTAATAGCCTTACTTAAATGAAGTTGAAAAAGATTAAATGAATCCATGTATATTTTTTCAATCATTTTGAGAATACTGTTTTGTTGTTATCAGAAAATGATGTATAAATTACAAAGTGGTAATACTAGCCAAAATTTTAGAATCCTTGCATGATTAATACCTTATGATGAATGAAAAATATTACACACCTAATTTGGGTTTTGAATAATAAAGCTTAGTTATACTACATATATTGTATATATTATAAATATGTAATTACATATTATAAAACTTAAAACAGTTATATTTTATAAAGCTTTAATAAATGATTTTATGAAATTTGCTAAATAACCACTTTGCATATATGAAACCCTGCAAGTTTCTCAAATTGAATGAATTCATACCACTGCACAAGTTCACTTTCCCTAATTTATTTAATGGTGAAGTCAAATTATTTTTACTGTACACATAGTTTAAGAACAAATTCCATTGATTGGTTATATTATCCCACAGATTACATGAGAATTGTGAAGTTAATCCTTTTATGTTGCTACTAGTATGAGGTGATTTTACCATACTTACTATAATGCTTAGCTCATTCAAGGTAGCTACTCAGCCATTTAAAGTAATACTCACTTGACTGTAACGTTGGAAGTTTATATACTGATCTAATTTCAACTAGAGACATTTCTTATCTTTCCCTAAATCTATTGCTATCAGAGTAGTTATTTCTTGGACATGTATTATAATTTCCTGAGAATTTGTTTGACTATCATATTAAATTACCCATTTTATTTCCTAATCAATAGAAACCACACCTTCATGGAGAAGGCCGGTGTAGATGAGTTTGGCAAAATGTCAAACTAATGATTGGCAGATGAATGACTCTCAAAAACACACTGAATATCCCTCTCTTGAGTGATTAATGAATGTGTTCATTCAACAAAGACTATGTGTTTATTACATGATGATGATCAAATCATTAAAAAGAATACTTATATAACTAGGCCTTAAATTCTAGAGTGGAGACATAAATGATATATAAATTATATAGTATATTAAAACATAGTGCTATAGGAAAACTGAATTAAAGTAAGAATAATTACGAATGTTGTTGGCATTGTTTTAATTTTTAAATAAAGTTAACCTCATTTGACATTTGTGCAGAGAAGTAAGTTCCATTTTGCAAGGGTTGCTCTAGCTGCTGGGTTGAGGAGACAAAGAAAGGGAGAGTAAGAAGGACAAGTTTAAAATCTGCGTCTACTTAGGAAATTAGTGCTAAAACCATATTGGAAAAGTTTGCAATTGGATTAGGCTTGAGGTAGTGAAGGTGGTGAAAGTATCCTGATCATGCTTTACTTAGAAGGGAAATCCCAGGGAATGTTACGGCAGAAAAAAAAACAAAACAAAAAAAACCTGTGATATGAAAGGAAAAGAAGTCTCAGGAATGATTAAAATGTATTTGTTTTGAGCAAGTAGAAGGATAACATTATCATTATTTGGGAAAGGGAATGGCTGTAGGGTGGATCAAGTACTTGAGGGGAGTTTGGATGTGGTTTCAGATGTCTAGTTGAAGCTTAAGTAAGAATGTAAAGTCTGTTATTTATAGTAGAAATCTGGGCTAAAATATAAATTGTGTATTTTTTCAGTTTATATGATGTATTTAAAGCCATGAGACTAGAAGAGACGACCAAAAGAGTTGAGTGAGTATAGGCAGGGATTCAAAGATTAAGTTTGGATTCTATAAGGTTAAGAGATTAGAGGAAAAAGAAAGGTAAGAAAAGGAAAGTAGAGGGACTACTTGGTAGTAGTACAATGGTAAGATTTTAATATCCTGGATATCAAATGAAGAAAGTACACTGAAGAAAGGGGATAATGAATTATATGAAGTGCTAAGAACAGTCAGAGATCACTGATGGCACTAACAAAAGCAGTCAAATGAGTTAATTTATCCATTCCATAAGACTGTCTTGGACTTGTCACCACCTTTGTATTTTTTTCTGAACCATTTCCCATCTGGCAAAATAATGTTCCTGGGAAAATCAGCTAGTCTACAACACATTCTTTGTAGAATTTAATATTTGATACAAAGTGATCAGGCAATTGATCATTTACTCCCCTAGTGATAAGGCCATAATAAACACTGATTCATCAGGCATTCTGAAGTTGTGTCAGTCCCCTTTTCAGTCTACACTCATTCTTTGATCATATCTTCTAGCTGCATGGCTTTAAAGACCTCATACAAGTTGGAAAATACTTAACTTATATTTTCAGTCCAGACTTCTCCTCTAAGTGCCAGAAATGTGTAACCAAATGTTCATTCAATATTTTACTTGAACTTAAAATATATGTCTTAAATTGTTCTGAGATATCTGGTCTACAATAAGTGAAATAAGTTAAAATTTTTATTCTAATAAGACTAAATTGGAGCATCCCCTGGAGCCCATAAGGGTGTTTTCTTTTCTTTTTTAAAAATAATTTCTAGTTGAAACATAGTGGAAAAGATCTTTTCATAATAACCTTTATGAATACAGTTTACTATACATTGGATAAGTTCAAGATGAAGAAAAGTTTATTGCTTAAGTTTTAGAATAAATCCTATCCACTAAAGTAATGGAAAATCATTTGCTTAGATCTGCAGCAGAATTATAGGTTCAACTTAGTGTTTAGAATGAGATTACTCCTGTACTTGAGTGAAAGAGAAAATAAACTCTTGAATTTCCATGACTGAAGGAAAATACTACAGAAAGTATGAAATAAGGAGAAATAAGGAAACAGAGAATAAGGATACAGTGAATGACTCCAGTTTACCTATCTACTATCTCTCTCTCTCTCCTTTCTCTCTGTTTAAGGCTTCTGCATCATGATTTGGAAGAAATGCAGAAACTACAGGCATTTGGAAGGCTAGATTTCTCCTAATCTATCATAGGCAAAGAGACTATGGCAGGGAAATTGAAAGTTTCTATTTCAATGACACGTAATAGGATACAGTAACCTGCTTTCAATAGCAAGCAAACCTGCATGCTGAAAGCATAATGAAGCTTAACAAAGATGAAAGTTAACACATACTGAGAAATAAGATTTCCTAAGAAGAAAAAAATAGATTTCATAGTTTTTTTTGGCTTTTCTTTGTTTTTTCCTTTAAAAAGTAGATGGTTAATTTTCAAAGTATACACAGAACTTCAAAAATGAATGATTCTTTCGGTTGGTATAGCTGACCACTGTAGAACACTGGGCAACCACTCTGTCTCCATTAATGTCAGGGACCATTATGTGGCTCATGTCAGTAATCAAAGTACCAGATACTGCAAGGAGCAACTCATTTAACCTCCACTTAACTTCACTGAGCTGCTTTTGCCTTTCATCTTTTCAAGTCCCATTACAGCTTGCCAAGGAGTTGTGGGTCTGTTATTGGCAAATCTGATTTTTTCTTATGTCAGACAGAAGAAACAAATGATTGACACCAACATAACCTTTTGTCTCAGGGAGATCCACGAGATTGCGCTTCAATGGCAGTGGTACAGCAAATGGAGTAGACATATCCAGCTTGACAGGAAGCAAATATTGTACTTCAAAGCAGCTTAAAAGTTAAAAAGGAGAGTTCCATGCTGTTCAGTAACCATTAGCAAAGTCAGTTTACTAGTTATTTATTTTTATAATGTAAGAAAGAAACAGGATCTACTTTCTAAAACAGTTCAAGAAGTTAGCATTTGCCAGTATAAAATGGGTAGGCATTTCAAAATAGGTTTTAAAAAATATATAAAATTCAGAAAAGGCTCTCCCCCTTTTTTAATTATAGCAATTTATTAAGAAATCCTGATTAACATTTCTGCATATATTTGTGAACTACTCTTGAGAATCCAGAGCATTCTTGTGAAAGGTACAAAACATCATGTTTATTTTTGGTCATATCCATACTGAAATAAGCAAAAATGATGGCAGCAAGCAGTGTAATCTTAGAAGCTGAAATGCATTAACTATGATTAGTGCATTTAGCATACACGATACACACACACACACACACACACACACACACACACACACACACACACCCCACTTAATTACAGTTGTGTCAAGATAAATATTTAAATACCAAAAGCTTTTGGAAGTGATGGGGAAAGCAGTTTCAGGTGAGCTTTTTCTAGAAATATGAGAAATTTGTGTTGATGTGTTAAAATAGAGTCTACTTGTATAGAAATCGGTGAGAATTGAAGAGCAAAGAAGGTTGGAGGGGACCAACCATCCACAGACATCATCTGTTTGCCACGAAGGCATCAGGGCTCATTAACAAAACAAACTGCTCCCTCCACCCACAGAAGTGCACCCTGGTTGCCCAGAGCAGAGGATGTCCAAAAGGAAGAGTATGGAGGAAATCACTGCCAGCAAATAAAAAGAATGTGGTTGCTCCATTTCATTCTGTTCAATCACTAGATATAGCAGTTTTCCAGTATATTTCCTAAGAATGATTAGAACTTTGAAAAACAGGTAGAAGGGTTAACATTAGTTCTAATTAATTATCCTGATTAACAGGAAGTTATCTGACAGCAAATTGATATAAGAGCACAAATATCTCATGTCTGCCAATGATAACTAATTTGCAAACAATCTAATCAATTGATTGATGAGTTAATGATGGTATGTACAATCGTGTTTTAGGTTTCTCAAGAGAATCGTATTTTTCTTCTTGTAACTCAGTTAGGAAAGGCACACATCAATATTGCTGCTGCTTTCTTTTATCTCTCTTTTTAAATATATGAGTATATTAATGCACAGAGGTTTATAATCACACAGATAACAAGCAGAAGCAGGATTCCAAAGCAAATGGTAATGTCTTGTCTAGTTTCTACCTGCTTCATTTCCAATTAATATATGACTATATATTAGGAACCACAGTGAGAAGTTCACTAGTTAATTTACTGGAATATCTGACCTAACAATGTTCTTTCATCTAAATAAGAAATGAGTCACTGCTAGATTACAGATGGGCTTCCTGAGGCCTGAGCCCTCCTCTCTGATACTTTGAATCCACAGCTTGATGAAAAATGCTCATAAACATTCAAAAATCACGTTATGTAAAATATTTCAGAAATCTGAACTAGTACAGAATGGGAAAAGCATTTACCAACAAAGATATAAATAAAGGTAAGGTACGGAGTTGGCATAATGAAATTCATTTGCTTTTAAGCATATACATCAATATAAAAATAAGTGAAGGAAACTGAGCAGTGAACACTTTCAAAGTAAGTTTGCCATCAAAATCTCCAGTCCCCTGCCCCTAATGTAATTGGAGTTTTAAATTAAATTTTAGGTCTAAAAGATACTAAGGTACTAAACAAGAAAAAAAAGGCTATATGAGTATGGGGTAATTGTAATTCTTCTAGGAACATACATTACAATAAAAATATCCAATCAGTAAGCATATTTACATGCTGAATAATGCCTTTAGTTAATTATTTATATCCAATTGTACTCTGTGAACTCTGAAGATGGGATTTTTAGAAGAGTAAAGTCAATATAAATTGAGCTCAGTGAAGAAAAAGTCATTACAGTATGAGACAATCTGAATTCAAAATTCTTAATGAGTATTAATAATATTTACAGATAAAGTAAGATCTTAGCTTACACCAATATTATGATATTGGGAGTCATAAGAATGAACTATTTGTTAAGAAATTATAATTGATTAGAACATTATAGTGTTCTTCAATTATAAGACAGGAAAATTTAAAGAGGAAATGTGATCTCATGGTTCATATGTAATTTGTACTATATACAAATAAGCATAAGATTTTTAAAGAATTTCAAATAGACGAACACCCAGGGAAACAGAGCCAGTCTGTAAGACTGAACAGGATTCTACCTGGCTTAGATATACACTTGTGATTCTACCTACCTATAGCATTTATTTTTTTTTTTAGAGATTATGAAGATAATTCAAAGGTTACATTGAATATGATCAAAAAAACACTATAAAATATAGCTACACATGCTTACTATAGATGGGATGCATACTTTTACATATAATTATAAAAGTAATTCTATGACTTCTGAGATTATTCATTCTATTACATATGAGCTTATTATGTAAACTTCCAGTTCTTCCAATCTAGAAACTGATTATAAACTTTAGCTATGAGTGAACAAAGAATGCATCTTTTCTGGTCAAGTTAAGATTTGTCTTGCATATTCCTTTCCACACCTGTATGCCACAGACCATGTATTTTCTATGCAGACCTTCATAATTAGCTTTGAAAACTTTTTTCAACACGTATTTGCTCAAATTATATACAAAATAAAATTTTGATGATATTCCTATGCGGGTCTTATTATATTTATTTATTTTTTTAATTTAAAAAGCCCAATTCAGTGGCTCACTATTTTTTTATTTTGATATTATTAATGTACAATTAAATGAGCAACATTATGGTTACTAGACTTCCCCTATTATCAAGTCGCCACCACATACCCAATAACAGTCACTGTCCATCAGCATAGTAATATGCTATAGAATCACTACTTGCCTTCTCTGTTTTATACTGCCTTCCCCGTATAACCTACCCACTACATTATGTGTGTTAATTGTAATACTTACCCATTTTCCCCTTATCCCTCACTTCCCACCCATGTCCCCCAGTCCCTTTCCGTTACTCCACTCTTGGGATGTGTAAGTCTGCTGCTATATTGTTCCTTCATTTTTTCTTTGTTCTTATACACCACAGATGAGTGAAATCATTTGATACTTGTCTTTCTCCACCTGGCTTACTTCACTAAGCATAATACCCTCTAGCTCCATCCATGATGTTGCAAATGGTAGGATTTGTTTTCTTCTTAAGGCTGAATTATATTCCATTGTGTATATGTACCACATCTTCATTATCCATTCATCTACTGATGGACACTTAGGTTGATTCCATTTCCTGGCTATTATAAATGGTGCGGTGATGAACATAGGGGTGCATATATCTTTTTTTCAAACTGGGCTGCTGCATTCTTAGGGTAAATTCCTAGGAGTGGAATTCCTGGGTCAAATGGCATTTCTATTTTAAGCTTTTTGAGGAACTGCCATACTGCTTTTCACAATGGTTGAACTAATTTACATTCCCACGAGCAATGTAGGAGGCTTCTGCTTTCTCCACATCCTCACCAACATTTGTTGTTTGTCTTTTGGATGGTGGCCATCCTAACTGGTGTGAGGTGCTATCTCATTGTGGTTTTAATTTGCATTTCTCTGATGGTTAGCGATGTGGAGCATCTTTTCATGTGCCTGTTGGCCATCTGAATTTCTTCGTTGGAGAAGTGTCTGTTCAGCTCCTCTGTGCATTTTTTAATTGGCTTATTTGCTTTTTGTTTGTTGAGGTGCGTGAGCTCCTTATATAATTTGGATGTCAATCCCTTATTGGATATGTCCTTTATGAATATATTCTCCCACACTGTAGGATGTCTTTTTATTCTACTGATGATGTCCTTTGCGGTACAGAAGCTTTTTAGTTTGGTATAGTCCCACTTGTTCATTTCTGGTTTTGTTTCCCTTGCTGGGGAGATATGTTCATGAAGAAGTTGCTCATGTTTATGCCCAAGAGAATTTGCCTATGTTTTTTTCTAAGAGTTTTATGGTTTCATGACTTACATTCAGGTCTTTGATCCATTTTGAGTTTACTTTTGTGTATGGGGTTAGACAATAATCCAGTTTCATTCTCTTACATGTAGCTGTCCAGTTTTGCCAACACCAGCTGATGAAGAGGCTGTGATTTACCCATTGTATATCCATGGCTCCTTTTTCATATATTAATTGACCATATATGCTTGGGTTTATATCTGGGATCTTTAGTCTGATCCATTGGTCTATGGGTCTGTTCTTGTGCCAGTACCAAATTGTCTTGATTACTGTGCCTTTGTAGTAGAGCTTGAAGTCAGGGAGACCAATTCTCCTCACTTTATTCTTCCTTCTCAGGATTGCTTTGGCTATTCAGGGACTTTTGTGGTTCCATATGAATTTTAGAACTATTTGCTCTAGTTCACTGAAGAATGCTGATGGTATTTTGATTGGGATTGCATTGAATCTGTAGATCACTTTAGGCATGATAGCCATTTTGACAATATTAATTCTTCCTATCCATGAGCATGGGATATGTTTCCATTTATTGGTTTCTTCTTTAATTTCTCTCATGAGTGTCTTGTAATTTTCTTTAATTTCTCTCATGAGTGTCTTGTAAAGAGTGTAAGTCTTTCAGTTCTTTGGTAAGGTTTATTCCTAGGTATTTTATTCTTTTGAATGCAATTGTGAATGGAATTCTTATCCTGATTTCTCTTTCTACTAGTTCATCGTTAGTGTATACGAATGCAACAGATTTCTGTGTATTAATTTTGTACCCCCCAACTTTGTTGAATTCAGATATTAGATCTAGTCATTTTGGAGTGTCATCTTTAGAGTTTTTTATGTACAATATCATGTCATCTGCCAACAGGGACAGTTTCACTACTTCCTTTCAAATCTGGATGCCTTTTTTTTCTTTGTGTTGTCTGATTGTCATGGCTAGGACCTCTAGAACTATTTTCAGTAAAACTGGGAAGAGTGGGCATCCTTCTCTTGTTTCATATTAAAGGAAAAGCTTACAGCTTCTCACTGTTAAGTATAACGTTGGCTGTGGGTTTGTCATATATGGCCTTTATTATGTTGAGGTACTTGCCCTTCCAGCCCATTTTGTTGAGAGTTTTTATCATGAATGGATGTTGAATTTTGTGCAATGTTTTTTCAACATCTATGTGGATGATCCTGTGGTTTTTGTCCTTCTTTTTCTTGATGTAGTGGATGATGTTGATGAATTTTCGAATGTTGTACCATCCTTGAATCCCTGGGATGTATTCCACTTGATCATGATGGATGATCTTTTTGATGTATTTTTGAATTGGTTTGCTGATATTTTGTTGAGTAGTTTTGCATCTATGTTCATCAGGGATATTGGTATGTAATTTTTTTTTGTGTGGTGTCTTTGTCTGGTTTTGGTATTAGAGTGATTTTGGCCTTGAAGAATGAGTTTGGGAGTGTTCCCTCGTCTGCTACTTTCTGGAAAACTTTAAGGAGGATGGTATTAGGACTTCAATAAATGATAAAATTCAGCACTGAAACCATCTGGTTCAGGCGTTTTGTTCTTGGGTACTTTCGGTCTATTCAATTTTCTGTTTCTTCCTGGGTCAGCCTTGGAAGCTTGTATTTTTCTAGAAAGTTGTCCATTTCTTCTAAGTTATCCAGTTTGTTACCATATAATTTTTCATAGTATTCCCTCATAATTCTTTGTATTTCTGTGGTGTCCGTAGTGATTTTTCCTTCCTCATTTCTGTTTCTGTTTATGTGAGTAGACTCTCTTTTTTTTCTTGATAAGTCTGGCTAGGGGTTTCTATTTTGTTGATTTTCTTGAATAACCAGCTCCTGCTTTCATTGATTCTTTCTATTGTTTTATTCTTCTCGATTTTATTTATTTCTGCTTTAATCTTTATTATGTCCCTCCTTCTACTGACTTTGGGCCTCATTTGTCTTTGTTTTTCTAGTTTCATTAATTGTGAGTTTAGACTGTTCATTTGGGATTGTTCTTCTTTCCTGAGGTAGACTTGTATTGCAATATATTTCCCTCTTAGCATGGTCTTCGCTGCAT
The DNA here is from genome assembly GCA_029783875.1 of Phataginus tricuspis. Classification (NCBI taxonomy): domain Eukaryota; kingdom Metazoa; phylum Chordata; class Mammalia; order Pholidota; family Manidae; genus Phataginus; species Phataginus tricuspis. The sequence goes on along the minus strand of JAQQAC010002172.1, from coordinate 41,477,862 downwards.
TTCCACAGATTTTCTGGTGTTGAATTTCTGTTGTCATTTGTCTCCATATATTGTTTGATCATTGATCCACTGATTATTTAGGGGCATGTTATTAAGCCTCCACATGTTTGTGGACCTTTTCATTTTCTTTGAATAATTTATTTTTAGTTTCATGCCTTTGTGACCTGAGAAGCTTGTTGGTACAATTTTAATCTTTTTGCATTTACTGCGGTTCTTATTGTAGCCTACTCTGTAATATATTCTTGAAAATGCACCATGTGCACTTGAGAAGAATGTGTATCCTGTTGCTTTTAGTTGGAGTGTTCTGTAGATGTCCGTTATGTCCATCTGTTCTAGTATGTTGTTCAGTGCCTCTATTTATTTTCTGTCTGGCTGATCTGTCCTTTGGAGTAGGGGTGTGTTTAAGTCTCCTAAAATGAATGCATTGCATGCTATTTCCCCCTTTAATTCTGTTAGTATTTGTTTCACATATGTAGGTAATCCTGTGTTGGGTGCATATATATTTATAATAGTTATATCCTCTTGTTGGACTGATCCCTTTATCATTATGTAATATCCTTTTTTGTCTCTTGTTACTTTCTTTGCTTTAAAGTCTATTTTGTCTGATGCAAGTACTGCAACTCCTGATTTTTTTCTCCCTATTAGGTGCATGAAATATCTTTTTCCATCTCTTTACTTTCAGTCTGTGTATGTCTTGGGTTTGAAGTTAGTCTCAGCATATAGATTGGTCTTGTTTTTTATCCATTCAGTGACTCTATGTCTTTTGATTGGTGCATTCAGATCATTTAAATTTAGGTTGAATAATGATAGCTTTGTATTTATTGTCATTGCAGGCTTTAGATTTCTGGTTACTAAGGATTCAAGGGTAATTCTCTTACTATCTACGAGTCTAATTTAACTCACTTCATATGCTATTACAAACACAACCTAAAGGGTTTTTTTTTCCCTCCTTTTCTTCCTCCTCCATTCTTTATATCTCAGGTATCATATTCTGTACACTTTGTCTATCCCTTGATTGACCTTGGGAGTAGTTGGTTTGATATTGTATCACCTCAGTAATTAAATATTTTACTTTGCTGTGGTTTCATTTCCCCTGGTGACATCTATTTAGCCTTAGTAATACTTCCATCTATCACAGTCCCTTGAAAATGCACTGTAGAAGTGGTTTGTGGAGATAAATTCTCTCAGCTTTTGCTTATCTGAAAATTGTTTAATCTCTCCTTCAAATATAAATGATAACCTTGCTGGGTAGAGTATTTTTCATTTGAGGCCCTTCTGCTTGCTTGCATTAAATATATTGTGCCACTCCCTTCTGGCCTGTAAGTTTTCTGTTGAGGAATCTGATGACAGTCTGATGGGTTTTCCTTTGTATGTGATCTTTTTTTCTCTCTAGTTGCTTTTAAAGTCTGTCTTTATCCTTGATCTTTGACATTTTAATTACTATGTCTTGATGTTGTGTTCCTTGGGTCCCTTGTGCTGGAAGATCTGTGCATCTCCATGGCCTGAGAGACTATCTACTTCCCCAGATTGGGGAAATTTTCGGCAATTACTTCCTCAATGACAGTTTCTATCCCTTTTTCTCTGTCTTCTTCTTCTGGTACCCCTATTATGTGAATATTGTTCCGTTTGGATTGGTCACACAGTTCTCTCAATATTCTTTCATTCTTAGAGATTCATTTTTCTCTCTGTGCCTCTGCTTCTTTGTATTCCTCTTCTCTAATATCTATTCCATTTACTGTCTCTCTACTACATCGAATCTGCTTTTAAATCCCTCCATTTTATGTTTCATTTCAGATACGGAATTTCCTAATGATTGAATCTCCATCTTAAATTTGTTCCTGAGTTCTTGCATATTTTTCTATACCTCCATAAGCATGTTTATGATTTTTATTTTGAACTCTCTTTTAGGAAGATTGGTGAGTTCAGTTTCATTTGGCCCTGTTTTTGGGGCCTGTAAGATTTTGGTCTGAACCATGTTCTTTTGACATTTCATATTTCTGTGTGGTGCCAACTAGTTTCCAGAAGCTCCAGTCTCTGAATCGCCTCAGCCCCTAGAGTGAGTTTGGGGGTCGTAGGCGAGCAGAGCTGGTGTCTGGGGGTAGGAAAATCTGTTTCCTGATTTCTGTCTGCCACGCCTGTCTCCACTATCAGAGCCAGTGGGCTGAGCATATAGGTGTAAGCCTCTGTGCTTTGCATCTCTAGCTGTTGTAGGTGGGGCCTCCCTCTGGGCCTGACGCCAGCACAGAGAGTGCCAATTTGCGAGCCCATGCTGTCAATCCAGGAGGAAGGTGCAGCAGGCTGTGAATCACACTGGGTGGCCTTGGAGCTGAGCAGCCAGCCAGGGCATGGAGGACCTGAAGTTCCTCAAAGTTTCCAATCTGCTGGGCAGAAATGCCCAGACAACCGTGTTCCCCTATCCCTTCTCCCTTAGAGCAAGCTCCGTGCAAACCCCGCCTCTTCAGATGCCCTCTAGCTGTTAGGAATCCTCTCAGACTGCTTGCCTTTCCCTTCTCCCAGAGCGGCTGAGTGTGGATCCTGTCCTCCACAAATTGCTGGAATCTGTTTCTCAACCATTCTGCCTGTCCCAGCTCCTCATCTGCCAGAGCACCACACAGTGTAGATTTCTGCTCACAAAGCAAATCTCGAGAGCTAGGTGTTCAGCAGTCCCGGGATTCTACCCCCTCCCCGCTCTGTTTCTCTTCCTCCTGCTGGTGAGCTGGGGTGGCAGATGGGCCTGGGTCCCTCCGGATCAAGGTTTTGGTATGTTACCCTGTTTCGTGAGGTCTGCTCTCCTTTTTCTCTTGCAGCATTTTAGAATAACATCATTTTTGTATCATACACACTATTTATTATAGTACTAAGACTTCTTTTCCAAATTCTTCCAGTTGAAAATCAAAGTGTGTCATATTTTCTAATAAATGTAGTTGTAATAAATGAAAGATATTAATGACCAAGGAAACTGGTTTTTGTAGGGATGAAGAGATATATGGGAAATCTGTTCTTTCTACTCATTTATCTATAAACCTAAAACTGCTCTACAAAATATATCCATTAATTTAAAGGATTAAAAAAAAGACAAGTGACTTGAGGACTCAAGATGGTGGCGTGAGAGGTGAGACAGAGAACTCCTCCCCAAACCACAGACAATGAGAAAATATAGTTAATACAACTAACCCTAAAATAGTAAAAGGAAAGAAGGATGCATCAGACTGCATACAGACCTCATGAACAGAGCAGACCTCACCCAACAGTGCACCAGCTCTGCTCCCCTACAACCCCCAACCTCACTCTAGGGGCTGAGCAGCTCCAGAGTCTGGAGCTTCTGGGCACCAGAGGGCACCACACAGAATGACGAAACATCAAAGGAGCCTGGTTCAGACCAAAATGTCACAAACCCCAGAAAAATGGCCAAATCAAACTGAACTCACCAATCTTCCTGAAAGTTCAAAATAAAAATCATAAACATTCTCATGAAGGTATAGAACAATATTGAAGAACTCAGGAATTAATTTAAGATGGAGACTCAATCATTAAGAATCAAAAAGAATAAAATACCTTGGAATAAACCTAACCAAGGAAGTAAAAGATCTATACTCTGAAAACTATGAGACACTCATGAGGGAAATTAAAGAAGATACCAAATAATGGAAACACATCCTGTGCTCATGGATAGGAAGACTTAATATTGCCAAAATAGCCATCCTGCCTAAAGCAATCTACAGATTCAGTGCAATCCCTATCAAAATACCAGTGGCATTCTTCAATGAACTAGAGAAAATAATTCTAAAATTGATATGGAACCACAAAGATCCTGAATAGCCAAAGCAATCCTCAGAAGGAAGAATAAAGCAAGGGGAACAAGGGGACCACATCAAATTAAAAAGCTTCTGTACAGCAAAGGACACCATCAGTAGAACAAAAAGACATCCTATGGTATGGGAGAATATATTCATAAATGACATATCCGATAAGAGGTTGTCATCTAAATTATATAAAGAGCTCATGCACCTCAACAAACAAAAAGCAAATCAGCCAATTAAAAATGGGCAGAGGAACTGAACAGACACTTCTCCAAAGAAGAAATTCAGATGGCCAACAGGCACATGAAAAGATGCTCCACATTGCTAATCATCAGAGAAATGCAAATTAAAACCACAATGAACTAATACCTCACACCATTTAGGTTGGCCACAATCCAAATGACAACAGCAATTGTTGGCAAGGACGTGGAGAAAGGGGAACCCTTCTACACTGCTGGTGGAAATGCAAATTAGTTCAACCATTGTGAAAAGCAGTATGGAGGTTCCTCAAAAATCTCAAAATATAAATACCATTTGACCCAGGAATTCCACTCCTAGGAATTTACCCTAAGAATGCAGCAGCCCAGTTTGAAAAAGACATATGCACCCCTATGTTTATCACAGCACTATTTACAATAGTCAATAAATGGAAACAACCTAAGTGTCCATCAGTAGATGAATGGATAAAGAAGATGTGGTATATATACACAATGGAATATTATTCAGCCATAAGAAGAAAATAAATTCTTTCATTTGCAACAACATGGATGGAGCTAGAGGGTATTATGCTCAGTGAAATAAGCCAGGCAGAGAAAGACAAGTATCAAATGATTTCACTCATCTGTGGAGTGTAAGAACAAAGAAAAAACTGAAGGGACAAAACAGCAGCAGACTCACAGAATCCTAGAATTTACTAACAGTTACCAAAGGGAAAGGGACTGGGGAAGATGGGTGGGAAGGGAGGGCTAAGGGGGAAAATAGGGTATTACAATTAGTACACATAATGTAGCAGGGGGGTGATACGGGGTAGGCAGTATAACACAGAGAAGACAAGTAGTGATTCTGTAGCATCATACTACGCTGATGGACAATGCCTGTAATGGGGTTTGTGGTTGGGACTTGATAATAGGACGAGTCTAGTAACCAAACTGTTGCTCATGTAATTGTACATTAATAATACCAAAACTAAAATAATAATAATTTTTAAAAAGGCAAAGTATCTCCTGTGCCAAACGACTTGTAAAATAACGTTCATATTTAAGATTTTCGTGAATGAGACACATCTGTTAATTATTTTAATAATCCCTTTATAATGAATGAATATTTCACTACTTTGTATTCCTACTAGATTTTTAAAGGTTATTCCATGTCACTTTATAGTATTTAACTATTGAAAATTAACCATTGTTTCATATTATAACTCTCCTAATATAAGACAATGGCATTCAACACATCTAAAAATGGAGAACATAACAGAATTACGTCAAATGATGTGCAGTTCAAGCATGAGAACATGAACTAAGAGAGCTTTCCTATTTTTTAGTATTTTTAATTGAAATTTAGTATATATGCAATATTATATTGGTTTCAAGTATACAACATAGTGATTCGACAGCTATAGACATTACTAAATACTCATCCCAACTAATATACTTAAGATCTGTCAGTACAGAAAGATGTTAGAGAATGACTGACTATATTCTCAATGCTACATTCATCCCAGGACTACTTTATATTAATACTGAGGTTTAGTGCCTCTCGATCCCTTTCACCTATTTCACCCACACAGCCCAACCCCTCTCCCAAGGTAACCTTAAGGGCAGGTCCAGGGCATTAGGAATGGATACCTTACTTTCCCCCCGAAACAGTAATCTCCAGTTTTTTGTTTTTTCCTAGTCTTCCCTACCTAATGGGTGCCAAATTAGCAGGAAAGTTTCCTTTAAGTTGTACTGAGAATGTTAAGATGATTTTATAAATAGGAATGAAAGAACTGATGGCTACTAAAGTAATTTGTAAATCATGTGTATACTATGTTAAACAATCTTCAGTAATTACTGTCTAAAAATGTAATCTAAAATTATACTTGATTTGACAGCTGCCATTCTAATCAGTCAAAATATTGAAATGTCAGCCTCTCAGTTATAAGAAAACAGGATGATACAGGTTAATCAACATATTTTTTTGAAGAAAAATGGACACAAGAGGAATTTGTATGTCAAAATGTTTCATGTTTTACCAGGCACTTATTTGACATACCTTTGATGGCACTAAAAAAATTATCAGGTACTTTTGTCACATAAATAATCACTTTTTACAATAAGTGTTCATACACTTTGTGGATGTTGGAAACAATTTCAACTGATAATGAGTTCTATTTTTATTTTTGTTTCCCACATTCCTGAAGAGATATAACTGTCAACCCCTAGCAGTTTTCCACAGATAGTGTTTTCATCTGCAGAAGCCAAAAATATTTGGCTTTCATTGTTCTTACCATATGCATATTCAAACTGGTTGAAAAGCTGTTGGATGTCATTGTCCTCACAGATACTCAAATGCCACTAAGTTATGTTTACCTTTTCCCTCTCCCTCAAATTCATCAAATGCAGCATCTCAGCTGTCTAGATGCCTGTTACAAATCATTTTCTGGAAAGAATTCAGTTGGCTTTAGCTTACTTCAGGAATAATGGAATTGAAAACAAGTAGCTGGGAAGAGATCAGGAACACAGTGGCAAAACAAATGAGAACTAGTTAGTGGTACAGTATGTACTATTTTACTCCATTTAATTAAATTGACATTTATTGATCTCCTATTACTCAGTGTGCTAGGCAGAGTGGGAGATCCAAAGATCAACTGAACATGACTGCTGTACTGGCAGAACTAAATCTACTGAGAGAAAGAAGGATAAAAAAAATTATATAAAAATGAGGTCAATTCTAATATGCACTATATTTGAGCTATAGGCAAAGAGTAAATTAAACAACGACTGGAGAGATTACATGCAACTGGGTAATTTGTGAATAATTTACTGAGGACAGATCATGAAAGATGGATGGATACTGAAAAGGAAAAGATGGATGGACAACTGAAGGAACACCATAGGCAAAATACATAGACAGGAAATGGTCAAATTTATTAAATAAATCTAAAATCTATTGTTGCTAAAAGTTATTGCTAATATTTGTATTTTCCACCAAAACAGTTCACTGGAAACACATCCATGAGGACTGAATGAGTTTGCTTTGTGAATTATAATATTCTATTAAATTATTTATCAATTTATTCAACAAACATATATGGAGTTTCAGGGTCTGCTCAGTAGTCCTCTAAACATAGTAAATGTTAAAAACTTGAACAAAATTGAATTTGAATAGAAAGTATGAGAGGGCATGAAAATATTCAATTGATAATGGATAAATGCATTTACTAATAGCTGTTTAGAATTGAATATTTGAGATTTTACCCTGATTCCAAGCTAATATGATAGCCTGCAACAATTTTATTGATGCTGGCCAGAGAGATGCAAGTTCTTGGTCAGAGATAAAGGAGAGTTTATTACTCATAGTAATAAGTAGCCCGAATATACACATTTTCTTGCCAGAATCTCCAAACCCTGTCCCAGCGTGACACCAACTGGACCATGTGACAGTTTTATACCCAGTAGGCTGCATTACAGCAGAGTAAATCTGAGCTTAGGGAACACAAATCATTTATAATGTGCTGCAAGCACGCCTGTCATTTGCTCCAAATGAAGAAACTATCTTGGTCTAACAGGGCTGTTGACTATACAAATATCCTTAAAATATAATCCAGAAGAGAGACAGTCAGTGGCTCAGCTTGCAAGATGTGCAGAAATCTGAAGAACTCATGGAGAATTGTGTCCATCAACAGAATTGGAACAAAGAAAAGGAAATTTGTCTTTTTGACTAGAATTCAGAAGGGAATAATGGATCATGGACCCAATAACACATGAGCTGGCTCTTGACAGTTAAGTCAATACAGAATCATAGAGAAGGGGATTACAGACAGAAAGACTAAAGCTGAAGGTATGGGGATGGAAATGTCGAGAATCTTTAGTGAAATATGGCATTGCTGAGGGAAGAGGGGATATAGAGGTAAATTTTGTCCAAACAAATATCCCTACATTTATGTTAGTGCCAGATTATGGAGGTAACTGAATATTCTGCTACATAATTTGTTCTTTCTATAGAAATAATACAGCGTATAATCGGCTTTTAAATAAGGTAAGAATAAAATACTATCATCTGACTAACGGTAAATATTGATAGCCTTATGAAGGAGGTCAAGCGACAACTGAGACTAGGGTCAGGAAAGAAAAAGAATTGGGTGGTTGTAACAGGACACAAAGGTGTGAACATAAATTGAGGAAACTGCAGAGATATTTGAAATTTTAAAGGATGGGATTTATCGATTAATTGCATTAATGACATGAAAGTAAAACTGAAGATGCTGTTCAGGATCTTAGGTGAGAAATGATACTATCAACCAAAAGAGGCAAAAAACACACAATGAACAGAAAAACTGACAAGAAAACTATATTAAAGGGGAACTATTTTTAGTTCTATTTTTAGACACAGTCCTGTTCATAAGAATAGGGGAGATCCAGCTACATATGTCATGTACATACTTTCCAATTCAATTTTATCTTGAGCTTAGGGGAGAAATGGAAGCTGTAGACAGGACCAGCTTTATAGGCAGGTATCCTATGCAGCTGTTCAAAGCCTCACGCTGAAAAGAGGCACACACAATACTCTGCTATTGCCATCTCGACATTCTTAATATATGAACAAGAAGCACTGCTTTTTTCATTTTGTATGGCCCTGCAAATTATATAGCCAGTCCTGACTAACCTGGAAGTCATTACTATGTTAGTAATAAAGCCATTAGACTAAACGTCTAAAGTGAACATATAAATCAAGGGAAAAAAAAGAACCAAAGAATGAACCTATATTAATGATTGTGGGGAAAAAGGCACAAGAGTCAGTGCAGTCCATCAGAAGAGATTCTCCGTAGTTTTTTTGGGGGGAGGTGGAGGAACAGCCTAAGCTGTCATCGTGTTTCCTTTGAACTAATGTTCTATAGCAAAAATTTCTGAAGACCATCCTTGTTCATGTTCTTTTGCACATTGAGACAGACTGTTCTTTTCAAAATACAAATTGAATCTGTTACCCTCAACCTCCTTAGTATAGAACACTTCAATAGTTACCATTGCTGTTAGGAAAAATAAACAAGCAAACAAAAAATACTTAGTCACCCACCTAGCTCTTCATTGTATAGATACTAATTCTATACTTTATTCTGTAGCTAGTCTGATTTTACGTACTCTGCTTTTTGATTCCCTACCCTCCAGACACTCCCGCTTTTATCCAATTCCTTAAACCAATTTTGCTTGCTAATCTTTTCTTCCATGGGACTTTGCTGTTATCTCTGCTGGGAATACCCTCTCCCCTGTCTCCTATCGAGACCCACACATAAGTTATTCTCAATATTAAGATAATATTTTCAACACTAAGGTCTCCATTCCCTACATTTTCTTCCTACACTAAAGATAGGTCAGGAGCTCAGTTCACCCTTTCACAGAATTCTGAATCACTCCAATGTAGTCTCTGTCAAAATATTTAATTTATACATTTTATGAGTATTTGTTTATCTTGGCTCATACTTGGTCAAATAATGTTTTATTAATTTTAATTAGGGAATTTTTTCAATGAAAATAGATATGCCAGTAACAATTAATTGAGGTTGTGAGAAGCAAATATATTTTCTATAAAAATTTTTGAAGGGAAAGATGAGAGGATTTTTGTGATGATGTGGAATTGGCAGGTAGAGTTATGCCCCAAAGGACATATGATCTGAAACGTGGAGGGAGGCTTAAGCTGGAGATATGTGTCATTAGGATACAGCCAGGAGACAGAAAGAGATCACCAAGGAAGTGAATGTTGGTAGAGAAGAGGATCAGGAGTGAGCCCCAAATAACCAATAGTAAGAGTTCAGCAAAAGGATCCAGTGGATAGGACCTGGCTCATGAGATATAATAACAAAGAGTACCTGGTGACCTGCAAGCCAGGTGGAAGTACTGTATGCAAGATGCAATAATAAATTCTATCAAATGTTCCTGGCAGGTCATGTTAGACAGGACTGATAATGTACTACTAGAGTTAGTATTGTGACCTTGATAAGAGCAGGCATGGTGTTCGCATGGACAGAAGCTTCATTAGTGTGAGTATAGGAGAGAATGGGAGATTTGGGGACCATAAGAATAGACAAATGTATTAAGGAGAACAGAGAAATGGGGCATTTCTGATGGGACTGAAATATTCTTCATTAAAGGATGAAGGTCATAGAAGGCATGATAGGATTAGTCTGTGTGGATTCCAGCAGATAGGAGAGTTGAAGCTGCAAAAAATGTAGAAGAAATGAAAAGAGGGGTTTCTGAAGCTGCCTTTTCATTCCTGCTGAAGGAGGTAGAAGGTCTGGTGAGTTTTAGTCTTAGTTTTATGTACTGATCACCCTTCCCCTTTGGCAGGGATGCTCCACCTTACTCTGTGTTATGGGTGTTTTGACCCAAACCATGCTAAATCCACAATTTTGAATAGATGAACTAAATCAAACTAAATAACACAATAATTCAGTGACATAAAGAGTGCACAATTCTTGAGAAATCTGAACTGAGTTTTCTCTTCTTTTTCTCTGATTCTTTTTAATTCTATCACTACAATAAGGTTCCAAAGTATCAGGTAAGGATATTAGATATATAGATACAAGGAAGTTGGTTCCCTTTCTTTATATGTTCATTTTTTAGATATCTTATCACTCTAATTCAAAGATTTCAAATTTCTTCTCCAAAAATATGTAGAATTAACAACATATTTTATGGTAACTACATGGAACCTATGGTTATGTTTATTAATTTGCTGTTCTGTTCATTTGATAATGGTGATTTTCTTTGTTTGTTCTTGTAATTTGGCTTGTTTTCTGTATGGAGGGACTTGCAAGGCTAGTATTCTATATTTATTCAAAATGCTTCCACTAAGCTTTGTTATGTAGCCATCAGCAACTTGAAGATAAAATTGTTTTACATAGCCATGCTATTTCAAATAGAGAGTATCACTGAAGAAATGGCATAGGGATCCTATAGTCTGTTTGGAAAGCCAGTTTAAAGTAATCTTTCAAATACATAATATAGGTCTTGAATATATTTGTTTCAGTTTCTATTAAAATATGCTTCCTACACATAGTGTAGGGAATTATTTCCTTTTTTATTGTTGTTTCTTTGGATTATATTCATGTGGTGAATAAATGTTAAATTTTTAATTAAAATTATTTTTAATAATTTTTTCTCATTATTATTTATCTCAGGCACATTTTACCAAAAAAATACTAAGGGCCCAGGCAAATGAGGCCAGGGATAAATCTTATATTTTTTTATCTTCTAGGATGAGAAGGAAGATGTTCAAGTGAGAAGCTCACCTGTGAGGTCTGTGTACTTGCATGTGGCAAAAGAAGGTGGAAGAGGATCTATTAAAAATAGGAAATCTAGACAAATGGCCACCAAATGCCTCCCTTCTACGTCCATACTGAGAAGGACTTTTATCAGTGTTAGCCACTGGACTTTCACTTCACAAGAAAGTTTTATTGCAAATGAACTAAACAGTAGATTGTAGTCTGACAGTGGTTAACCATGTTTCCAATTTTCTTCCTTTCTATAGTAACTGGTAGTTCTCGGACACCACGAAGATAGCACCGAAAGAAATATTATGCACTGATGGCATTTTTTGAGTTTACCTATTTCCAATTTTCCTCCACTAACAAAGTTATAGGACACTGATCCCAGTATAATTTTTAAATTATGCAATAAGTCTATTAATTATGCAAGTAAACTGGATACTAGGTTGATTAAAATAGTTTGCTTCTAGTATATTATTTGTTATTGGATAAAGGATGAGCTGGGGGCAGTATGTGTTGCAGTTGTCACCACTCCTGTGCAATGATATGGAGCTAAAAGGCTGTGTGGATTTGCTTTTTCTGCTTGGGCTTGTAGCAGCACAAATTAATTGCCAAGACTAATGTCAAGGCACTTTCTTTATGTTTCCTTTGAGGAGTTTTACAGTTTCAGGTCTTATGTTTAATTCTTTAATCCATCCGCAAACTTCATTAATTTGTATGCCAGTCTTATTAGGAATACAATATTAAGCTCCTTTTATATCTGAGAAAATGGAGGCTGAAAAAATTACCAGACTTAGCCAATATCACACAGCTACTAAGTGGCAGACCTGGATTTGAAACCAAGCAGTATTCAAGCTTACCATATTAACTGCTACTATTCAGAGTAATAGGATGAGGAGAAAAGCAAATTACAAAGTGCAAAGATTAAAGAAACATGTCAGAATATGTTTTTAAATTTTAGTTACTAAATTTTACAAAAATAAAACAAAATCTTATTTCCAAATTGTAAGAAAAGGAAGCTTTGCTGTTTTGCTATTTGTAGAATTTGTTGAAATTTAGGCTCTTCCATGATTTCAGTTAAAGATGATGGGACATTCAAGAAGTATTTTTAGAGGCACTAAGACAGTGTTCTATTAAGCTTGGGAAATTCCAGGGTGCTCAATTGTTCCTATGAATCATATGGATTTAGAACAGAAAGGAAAGAACAAACAGTGAGACAGTGAGCAAGGAGACACTATAACCCAAAATGATGGTCTGAACTTGTTTCAGTAATCCTAAAATGGATGTGATTTCTTTTGCCAGCTGCCCTCCTTTCCCATATTAATGCTACACAAGTTTGAGAGCTCCATGGAAAGTCCTATTAAAACAAAATTTATAGTTTCATTTGAAAAACGTATGTATTTGTTGGCTTTAGTAGAATGAAATGGTCATGCTTCTCAATTTATACCCATTGCCTTTTAATACTTCCACAGTAAAGCAAACATATTCACTTTATATTGTGTTGTGCAATTCTGCAGTTCAAACCCATGGCCTTCTCCTACTTTTATGGGGGAAGAAAAAGTTCTCAAAACATGTAATATCTATGATTTAGACAGTGTTGTCATTATTACGGTGATATAATAGGGACTAATAAAAATATCAAAACACTTAGAAAGTCATTTCATATATGTAATATCACTGAAAGGAATCATGTGGAAACAGCCTAAAATATTAAACCAGTCTCTCTTATGGCAAGGCTAATATTTTCTGCCTCACATCTTCCTGGATGAAGCAAGTCATTTATCACATGTGATGGCTCTAGAGATACTTCAGGACCATGAAAATCTCTAATGATAGTAATTTTATATATCTATATAGAGAAAATGGAAACAACTCTGTACCTTAAAAATAAGTTTAGTATAAATAACATATGATTCAATCTGGAAACCAGATCCAAAATATTAAAAGATATGTTACATATTTTAATTGTAGATACAAAGGTGGATATATTATTGGTGAAATCAGGTTGCTGAGTAAAAGCATTGCAAATTTACAGCCCATTTTAACATTTCACTTTCAGTTGCTTACCAAAAAGGGGGACTAGAGTTTGTGCCTAGAAGGTTTTATTGAACCTTTTTCAATAGGGTCCACTCTACTCTTGCCCATATAATATATAGTCCTTAAACTCCCAATTCCTTTCTCTCTAGAACAATATTTTTTTTATCCCTTTTCCCAGAGATTATGCAAAGACAGAGGTTCCCCCTCCCCCAACAGAGCAGTCGTTTCCTATGAGCAAAATGTTTGATCCTTGGAGAAGCCATGCTAACCGAGATGGAAAGGATGAACTCCATTTCAGTAAAAACATATATGTATATGTCTGTTTTTTAAAAAGAGATTTTCTGTGGATTCGCATAGTCTACAATAACTCTAGTACACGATCAGTCAATAATAACTTTACAGAGTACCTTCGTATCTATCAGAGAAAGGGTTCCATATGTGATTAAGTTGACATGAGTACAGCACAATTAACATGAACATATATGACAAGTACTTAACCCACTTAATTAATTTAATCATTCATTATCCCATTTAAAAAGTATTTATGGAGGAAATCCTATGTCCCTGGCACTATGTTAGAAGCTACAAAGATGAAAACAAAGACTGACATGATCTCTGCCACTCGGACCTTATAAACTACCCTCTATGCAGGTATAAGTAATTTCTGTAACTTGTTATTATAATATATTTTTGAGGAGGAGTGTCAGGAAAAAAGAAGCAATGAATATATTTAAAACATTCTTCTATTACCAAGAAGTCATTCTTAACTATCCTCCATTTACTCTTCCTTTTTATACCCAGAAAATCCAATCACCTTGTTTACATTCAAGTCAGTTTTTACACTCAAATAATATAATCACCTTTTTAATACTCATAAAATAAACTAACCATTTTTTTAATAGAAGACACCTACATATTTCTTTAAAATTTTCAGGAGTATTCAGCAAATATTCCTTGAGCCCCTTTATGTGCCAGAGATAGGAGTGATATACATATGTCACTTTTCTCTTTCCCATACCGGGCTTACAGATTTTTACTTTACTATGAATAAGGAACAGAGTGGAGAGCACCATGGAAGGGAATGGAATGGAATGAACAAAGACAAAGTAGAGGGGATCATGGTTGACTTCTCTCATTCACTGCTACCTTTCACAGTATTTTTAGGGAAGGTAGTATATACATAAATACATGTTTTTTAAACTGGAATTGCATCAAAACGTTTAGTTTGCCTGCATGGTAATAAAGAAAGATAATGAGTAATTTATCAATAATTAAAAATAATATTTTACATAACAAGTCATATTTCCAGTTTACCTTGAAAACTTGAAAGGTAGATGGCTCTAGACACCACAGCCATAGGCTAACATCTGTTGACAGATAGTAACTGCACTAGTTGGGGTGAGAATTTAATAATGTCGGTATCTGTTCAAACACTGTGTACTTGAAACCAAATATAAAACTGTACATCAACTATACTTCAATTAAAAAAGAGTGATTTTAACACAGCATTAATTTACAAAAGTTCAATAAGTGTATAAGCTAAAATAAAAAATCTTACAGATACAAATATACAGATGTAGGTATATCTGTGTGAAAATAGTGATGTGCCTAATCTCAGTGCCCTAGATTGATGTATCATTGTGTTTTATGCATCAATAAAACATCTCCTTTGAGATACAGTTTGAGTTTTCCTGAACTAGGTCAATCTCAGATATGGCTGCACATTGTGATTAAATTAGGTGGGTTGTGGCCCAAGCAGTCTCTTAAAAAACAAAACAAGATAAAACAAAAGCTCCAGATAATCCTAATACGCAAACTGGGCTAAGTGTCACTCTCATAGGTATAGAAACTTAGTTTCATATCAATATTAATAAACATTTAATCAGGGGTGAGCCAGTATATGGTTAACAATCTATTCTTTACCAATCAGGGAAGCCCTGATTTGTACCATTTGTCAATTCCTATGATGTAAATAATCCCACATGGCTAATTTCAAGATATCAATATGATATCACTGAACAAGAAGCTATGAATGGGAAGAAATCTGGCCAATCAGCTCTGAGGTTGGTGCAATCTGAATCCAGCATATTACATGATTCAAATGATCACCTGCTATGTTAGGTGTTTGGGGTGAGGTGGGGGGATCTTGTTTTCAAGTCTTTTATTACATTACTAGAGTATTATATCCTATATACACAAAAGTATAAAGAAGCATAGCCTTCTTTGGCCTCAAATGAGGTAGTAATGATAAACACTACCATTCACTGAACTCTTCCTTTCTCTGAGCATTATTTTAACAGCTAATTTACATACAACTACATAGTTATAGATGTATACATAATACATAATTAAATGAACCCTTACTGTGTGCTGGGCATTATTCTAGGCACTTTACCATATTATTTCATTATTTCAATATGTGAGTACTATTTTTCTCTCATTCAGAAAAGGAGAGCAAGTCCCAGAAAAACATATCAACTTTTATCATTTCCTATAACTAGTAAATGTGAATTGAGTCACTTTGATTTCAGAGCAAACATCTCTCACCATTAATGCCATTACCCTATTGGTACAGAAAATAAACATCAGAAAAAGGAATAACTATCCAAGCATAGTGGTCAAAGGTGGAGTCACGCTTAGATGATCTATGACCTTTTATTCTCTTCAGAATTTATAATCAGTAATTCATGCTTCCAATTTCACTGTAAAATCAAGACAAGTAATCATATAACATTGTCTCATGAAAATAAGAAATATATTAATTATGACCAAATGAAGATATTAAGCTACCAGAGTAATAAGGAAACTATGATTTGATACTTTGCATGCATTGATAGAAAAAATAGTGACTGTGGTCCCCTAGAACTTTGTTATAATAATTTTTTTTCCAATTTAAAGTAGAAAATACTTCCATGTTTTTAAACATGTAAAACAACTGGACTCGTTGCTAAGAACTAAATGTATCGTTCTCTATTTTCTTCCAGTATTTATTCCTGAAAAGATATTTAGGAGAAGCCTCATCTTTGCTCTCTCTAGTGTTAAACCCTCTCATTCTCTCTTTTTCTCCCTGCTTGGAGGCAGACATTTTTGGTATACTTTTAATTAAAAATGTCTCTAGAGTCCAGAATCTAACAAGTGTGGATCACTCTTCATGGATTTTCCAGTGAATATACTATACACATTAATTCTGCATAATAAATTGTTTCCCTTGATTACTGTCTGGTAGTTTGAGTCTCAGAAAAGACCTAGAAAAAATGGTACTAATGAGATGGAAAATAATGGGCAGCATTATGTTCCCCCACCAAATCAAGCAAACATATAATAAGAGTGCACACTTCTCACATATGGATTGATTTTGAACTTGTATTTCCAAACAGGGAGAGTGGGTACTGGGTGGGGAACTAAGTGACTTTCTTCTAATTCACCGAAGACTGTCCTACTCTGTCCAGCAATAGCAGCACACTGTTCTTTATAAAGCCAATCTGTCATTTTAATAGATAGGGAATATTTTGTCCATATTATGGAATTTCTTTTAGTATTTGAATATTTTTTCCTCTGATTTTATTCCCTCCTATAGATGTCTTTATAGTTATTTCAGAAGTCGAGAAAATATATACCAATTGTTTCAAGATAAATATAATTTCAAAATCTGTCCAAGTAGTTCTTAAATCATTTGACTCGCTGGACTCTTTCTAAGATACTAGTTCTGTTCTGAGGTTGTTGTCAGTCTTCAGCCCTTCTAAGGCTGTTTCTTTAGTGTGAACCAGGTTTAGTCACTCAGGTCAGGTTTTGCATAAGACTATATATCCTCTGGCCCTAGAAACAACCATAGCATAGGGCTTTTTGTCTGAGCCCACCATGAGGTAGAAAGAAATTTGGAAATGATTAATAGCTACAGAGCAAATACCCAGTACTCTTTAATGAACATACCTAAATTATTTTAATTTTTGTAACAATCATAGGCTTACAGTAAGGAACTATAATAACCTCTGTTTTAGAGATGAGAATGTTGTGGTTTTAGTTTAGGTAACCTGCTCAGTAACAGCCAATGAGATACAAAGTCAAACTGAGAACTCATTTTTCTCCAGCTTTAAGGTCTGAATTCTAATTTCCATATGTAAATGATAATCTTGTACCAATATTAAATATTAAAATAATAGAGATAGTGTGAGGAGAGAGCTTGCATATTATTTTGGCTAATCAGAAAATGCAAGTAGTGTAGAAAGCCCCATAACAGCCAATTCTACCAATAACAGATTAAAGGTTCTTTGGGAAAATGTAAACTGTTTTGACTACTACAGGTTATTTTTTACCTCTTATTTAATAATCATCTGCCTATTTTTTATTAGGCATATGTTTCATAGGATGTTGTCAGAGGAGATAAATTGTAGAGCTCAAATCTTACTAAAAATCCCTAAGTACACAAAGTCAACTTCAATTTGTACACCACCCTTTGCATATTGTGAGGAGAGAAAATATTCACGGGAGAGAGAAATATCATGATAACACACTTTTGTTTTGTTTTTTCCTTTAGAAATCAGAGTTATGACAGCTCTCACTGCTTACGATGGAAAAATCTAATTTCACAGCCAGTTTCAAAATCCTGCTGTTTCAGCAAAGCTTGCAGAGGTAAGTGAATGGGTAGGGTCAGCCTTTATTGTAGCACAGCTATGAAATCTGTAACTTCAGTATTCTTCATATGCAACTTATATTGCTAGCATTACATTTGTTAAAATGAATGGGGTTGCCATGGTGCTGGATCCCCTAAAACTAGTAAGATACTGTAATTGATTTGACATATCTACAGTGGCTAATGCAGTGGCTAATTGAGTATAATCATCATGATTATACTCAATTAAAATATTTTAATTCTGTACAGAGCCCTCATGCAAACAGAATGAAAATAGGGTGGAAGAGGTATGAGCTAAATTATACCAACATTTTATTTAAGAAGGCTGAAAACTGAAATAACCTTTTATATTTAAAAATTGGGAGTCTGAAACTTTCTCTTTAAATCTGTTAATTCTGAACATAGCACAATTTTACAGTTAAGTAGTTTCCTAAAATTTACAAGGAATGATTGCCCTCAGATGGCTACAAAATAAAAATTCAAATATCTATATCTTTAATATTTTGCCCTTCAATAACTTAAAAGGAAAGTAGATGAATAATGTACCAAACTCTCAGTAACTGACTAGTTTTAATGACCAGATTTCATTTTTGCCTTCTGAACTGAAAATAATGTTAAATTACATTCCCAGTGGACATGACTTAAAGAGTTGTGGTACAGCAGAAATTAACACAGTGTAAGAGAGGCTAATATTCATTGTAGAGAAGGTAGAGACAAGAAAACTAATTGTGGTATTCTGAGTTTCATTCTTAGAGAGAGAGCAGGCCTGGAGAGGAGCTGAAAAATATCCTGCCCAGTCCCTGAGGACATCAGCAGGGCTCAAGTCCCGCTAACCAAAAGACAGAAATTCTTGCACCTGAGTCTGGCCCAGACCCTTGGGGACACCTGCTTGGCTAAAGACTGAAAAACCTTTACTATAAAAAAAGACTTACTATAAAACCCAGAACTTTTTTTTCTTTACTGCTGTAGTCTCTCTGACTAAGCCCTTCACTACCTCTGTAGTGAAGTCTTATATTAAAAATCTTGCTGTCACCAATCTGGACTCCTGTATTTCCTTGTCTTTCTTGACCTAACATTCATAGGTTTATCAATGTTCAAACTAATAAATATTTAAATCACACAAGCATAAGCTATACTTACTCTCTAAATATTTCTGTTATTTCTAATAAAGACACACAAAACTTCTTAAAACTCAGAACTTAAGAAATATTCATATTGCTAAGCACTTCTAAAATTTGGTTTAAAATTTTTTCCCTAATACTAAATATTAATTTATCAGTATATATATAAATAGCTTGTAAAATCTTAAATTACTATAATCTTTAAGTTTATAATATAGGAGAGGTGTCCCTAATGTAACTTTACTAAAATTATTTTCATTGTAACACTAATGATTATGTTTAATGTGTTTCTAGGACTTGTATCTGTAGGCTATCTACAGAAATTTAAATACAATATGTAAAAGAAGAGTGCTTTATATGTCATATTGTCATTTCTAAATATAGCCATAAATGATTAAAACAGAGTAATATCAATCAATCAAGTCTAGTCTGTGTTCATTGGAGAGGAAATGCCACCAATTATCTAAATTTGTATTCTTTTCCCCACTCCCTCTACCAGTTACCTTCCATACAGTGGAAGTTCAATATATGTTTGTTAAGTATTTATTGTATATTTTCTGCTTTCCAGAACAATGAATAAGAAAAGCTATTATTCCTTATACATACCACTGCATTCCATGAGTTTGTAGTCCAATTCTATAACATTTTTAAATTCATTTTGTAGATGCCACTGGAGCATTTTATTTACTATCATTAAACAGTAGTTTGAGTAAATTAATCTTCTTTTTAACATATAGTCACCTCATAGGATAGGTTAGTGATTACAAAACATATATGCATACTCATATATGTGGGAGTGTCTGAGAAATTTGAAAGCTATGGACTTTCTCCCAAGAAAATGCCATGTTAAAAATAAAAATTACTTCATGCTAATTCAGAAAGGCATCCTGAATCTAATAGCCTTCAAGGTGAAAACAAAACAAAACAAAACACTATTTTAAAAGACATGTTTTGAAACATGGTAAGAGTTTTCCCTCCTAATATAAACAACTAGAATTTTGATGACACAAATAATGAAACAATGTTTTTCAGATATCACAACACATCACAGCACTGGGATTTTGGGGAGAAATAAAAGTAAGACTTCAATTGCCATGACTTCCTGCCTAGAAAGGCACAATCTGCTTTTTCAGATCACGAGAAAGAGAAACCCAAGCAGAGTGGCAGTCGTGTTGAATTGAGGAGACATATACTGAAGTTTGGGGAAGCCAAAGTAGATGGAATTTTAGCAGCAAAGTACTGAAAATAAACTATGTAGGTAACATGCTCCAAAATCTGTGCAGGGAGTCCCTTGAATATTTGGATGAATCCTGAGAAACACACAAATAGGTTTTAACTAATGTTTCTTGAAACCTGTATACCTAAACAATGACAGTGAATAAAATGCTTATAAAGCCAGGTAGACAGATGTTGCTGTCCAACTGCCAGAGCGGAGAGACCTTGCTGAATACTCAGGGCAGATGGCAGAGACCCAAGGAAAGGCATGCCTTAAAGTAGGGATACACAAGCTTCAGAGTAAGACCACTGAAAACCCACTCTTATAAAGTACAAAAAAAACCAAGTTTTAAAGGATGCAGTAACTAAACTGCTCTCCAGAATAAAGTCAAGTACTGTGTGAAGGGAGAGAAAAAACTGCAGACCAATATCAACATAGAATTTCAATTACCCAAGGATACAAAGGTATTCCTAAAAAATACTCAATATTCATTAGAATAGTAACCCTTATGTCTAAGTCCAACAAAACAAAGTAGTTTAAAATAAAACCACACCACGCCAAATCATATTTATTGATTAAAAAACAGTAACAAAAATCTGAAAACTAGCCAGATCAAAAAAAAAAAAAAGAACCACATTATATATACAGGAACAAAGAATGATTACCCACCTTTCATTAGAAACAATGCAGCAAGATATCTTGGAAGTCTCAAAAGAAAAAGAAAAGTCAACCTACAATTTTCTTTAAAAATATCTTTCAAAAATAAAGATGAAAGCAAAAGTTCAAACTACTACCTGAGAATATTTTTTTTTGCATTAGACCTTTACTATTAGAAATGCTAAAGGAAATTATTTGACTGAAGAATAGTACATGGAAAACTGAATCTACAAAGAGTAATAGGCACTGGAAAGAAAAAAAATTGTAATATGGAAACTTTGCTTCATTCATTTAGCATATTTATTTAAAAGTTAATTTAGTGCCTTGTCATATATAAAAAACAAAGTACTGTGGGATTTATAACACAGGTACAAGTAAAATGTATTATAGCAATAGCACACATGAACTGGGGCTAAAACAGAAGTGAACTACTATAAGGATCTTACATTACATGTGATTCAGTAAGGCTCATATGTGTAATTGCACCAGATTGTAGAATGTGTTAAGTTGAAGATGCATCTTTTAACACTAGGGTAATCAGTAAGAAAGTAAATCACAGAGGGGTAAATAAAAGAACAAATAGTAGAGATACAATGGGATACAAAATATATTCAATCAAAAAGAAGGGTAGGATAAAATGAATGAATAGAAAACAAATAGCAGATGGTAGATGTAAACCCAACCATACTAATATATTAATTAAATATGTGTGGTCTAACAATTTCAGTTAAAAGGAAATGATTGTCAGATTAAATTTAAAAAAATGCTACAACTCAACAACAAAGAAAGACTATTGGTATATGCAAAACCATGGATAAATCTCAAAAACATTATGCTAAGTAAAAGAAACCAAACACAAATGGCTGCTTATTCTAGAATTCTACTTACAAGGAATTCTAGAAAATACAAAATTACAGGGACAGAAATTAGATCACTAGTTTCCAGGGACTAGGGATGGAAGGAAATGATTAAGTATGAAGAAGTATTAGGGAATTTTTAAGGTAAAGGAAATAGTGAAATCTTAATTATGTTGGTGATTTTAGGATTGTATATTTTAAGAAAACTCAGTGAACTATACACATATGAAGGGTGAGATTATATGTAAATTATACCCCAATAAACCTAACTTTAAAAGAATGAAAAAAATCAGCATCCAAGTATAGGCTATATATGAAAAACAATTTAAATATAAAGATAATGAAAGGTAAAAAGTAAAAGTATGAAAATTACATAACATGTAAAATTAAGCATTAAAGAGCTACAATATACATAGTAATATCAGAAAGATAAAGGATAAATTGGTAAACTGCTTAATAAAATGTTTCAATTCATAAAGACATAACAATCTTGAATGTCTGTATATCTAATAACAGAGCTTCAAGATAAATTATGCAAAACTTTCCAAAAAGAGGAAGTATATTTTAACATATGCATAATTACAAAAGATTTCAAAACTCCTCTCTGAAAATTGATAGAAAAAGAGACCAAAAAATTGATAAGAATATACAAGATTAGAACAACACTATCAAATAAATGGATCTGTCTGCCACTTACAGAATACTCCATACAAACAAGGGGGAATGGAGCTTAAATAATTATGCTCCCACAGCCATTATCCTTGAGTTAAGAGTTACCCAGACATGTAAACTCTCCAGCAATTTCAGTGTTTTGTGATTGAAGGCGAAGAGCGTTCCAGTAGGCTCAGAAAAACCCTTATTAAAGACGTGCTGGTGTGGACAATTGGTAGTGAAAGCTAATAGAAGCCTGGTGGGCAGGAAAATAATGTACAGGGTATATGGAGAGAGCACTGGCAGCATGTGCTAAAAGGCACTACTGGGAAAGCTGACAAGGGTATTTTCCATGATGGGATGAGGCAGATCCCACAAGGCCACTGGGAAAGAAAGAAGAGCAATTACAATGATAGAAGGGGAATTAGGACCCAAGGAAATGGATTAAGCTAGGAAAAACTTGATCATTTCTGTTACTTATTAAGGGAGAATGCACAGAATGTTTAGAATGAAGGTTTGCAGATACAGGAAAGGGATTTTAACATGTTGGGGGTCTGAAACCTAAAACTCACAGATAAATGTTACAGTGAGGTTAACTCAGATAAAATGAAACAAGGACTGAGTCAACTGGAGGGAAATGGTGAGAATGAGGCAGAAAGAAACAAAGTTAACTACTGAGTATTACTAAGTAGCACATATCATTCCAAGCTATTAGCAATCTTTCAAAATAGTAATTTTTATTTCCATTTTCCACATTAAATTTTTTTTAGCTAAATAAATAAAACAGAGCCGAGAGTTAAAAAAAAAATGGCTGTGCTCTGCTTCCAGAGTCATAGCTCCTAACCACTCTCTATCCTACCTCTTGGTGAATAATATTATATTTTGATGTGTCAAGTGAGGACCAATTCATAATGAGGAAGGGCTCATGGTGAGGCACTGGACTGAGTTATCAGAGTAGACTGCTGCAGCGTTAAGAGGGTAAAATTCCTGGCAAATAAGGGAGGCAGAGGAACCTAAGGGCAAGCTATATTTCCCAAAGTGAGGCAGTTACTTGCAAACAAATAGAAAAAAGAAAATGAGTTTGAGAAAGGAAATAAGATGTGAAAAGTAAGGATATTTACTTGAGACTAAAGCACATGATACTCAATATTAAAAGAATGCTAACTTCATTTCTCAGTGGAGGAACACGTGGTATGTAGAAGAATGGACACTTAGTATACATTCAAAGAGCCTCAGAACACAATGGAAGTTAATTAATATGGCTTGAATCAAAGAAGAAAATCTAAAATATATGAACAAAGCAGAACAGAATAATTCAGGCCAGGAAGAGTCCACAGATTCTATCCAAATCATAGCGAATTTCCACAGTGCTTAAAGCCAGCTATGCTGCTCTGCATTTTTTGAGCACCTACTATATCATATGGTAACCTTCATCCAAGCACAGCCTTGTTAAGACTGTCCTCAGAATACAGAAGCTATTCCTTTGAATATTATGATCATATACACAATCTTGGTTTTTGAATGGTAAGGACTATTCATTTGTATAGGGCACTTTGTTGTATCATTCTATTCTTTGTGATCTACTCCAGACCCCCTTCACTTGTTTTGATTCATTCTGAAGTGACCACAATCTGCTTGTGTTTCACTTGAACCCAATTTCCTAGGACCAACTGCCGTCCACTCCTATCTAATAGGTTCCATTCCTCTCCAAAAGGTTTGGATCTCCTCATGCCAAACTATTTGTACTTTAATCCTCGTCTTCCCCCTTCTTACTGCCATGGGGTGCAGACCAGGAGGCTGCCCTTCGTGAAATACTTGCCTGCTCACCGTCAGTGCTTTGTACCATGTATGGACTGTTGGGACACTCCAAATACATAAATACTAGTTTCATTTGTGGAATATCTCACTCAGCAATTATGCAGCATAACATATCCTGGATATTTAAATTGTTAATACTATTTTTTCATACAGAAAAATGAGTATGTAGACACTAGGAAAGTTAAAGTTAGGGAATGTAATTTACTAAATCCAAGGCCATCCATAAATGGGAAAAGGGGTATGAACAAAATGTATTGATTTACAAATTGCTAACAAAAGAAAGTAGCAATGCTTGTGCATATGCGTCTTACCATTTTTTTTTCTAAAGTTCAAAAAAAATGGCAAAATACTAAGCACTGGTACTAATTTAAAATTACTTTAAATTTTAATTAAATATAAACAAGGTGAAATTCCCAAGTGTTTTTCTTATAGCTAAATTTAAGCACCAATACAAATGAATAATGTAATATTTGAAAATTATACTCATTAGGGCTAATTTGAAATGTATGAACATCAGTCCATTTGGATATATCAAATTTTTAATTAAAAACTTGAAAAATTGTTGGATTAGTGGAAGATCTTACTAAAAAGAAAAAGTGCATGTGGGTGTTCTGAAAGACACAATACAGGATTCAAAAAAGAGGGGGGCACAAATCTAAAGAAAAATGTGTTTGAAAGTAAGTTTTAACTATTTTAGAGAAATGTTTGCAGAATACACAGATCCAGAGTATCTAACAGAGATCCATTTAATAATATATATCAAAGTGGGAAAGAAAACATTGTTGACTAAACAACTAATCAAATAAAGGACACTTGTCTAAATAATTAAAAACTTTGGAAGAATAAAGAACCAAATGAGTTCGCAGATTTCTTAGGGTCCAACACACAATCCCCTAAGATTAAACAATTCAGAAAATCTAACTCCGATGGTCAAGCTTGAAAAATAAAGCTTAATTTTATTAATCCACCTATTAGGCAATATACTACAATATACTACATGATTGACTCATTCCAGAATTTTCTTTTCTTCCAGAAAATAAAGTTATATTTTGATATCAACATCTACCTTTCTTAAAAATGTATTGTACCATTTCATCCATACACACACACACAGCAACTTGGCTCTGAGATTATTAGAAGCAGGTTAGGAAATGCAGTACTAAGCTAATTAAAAGTGTCACAGAAATCATCTTTGCTGTATGGCATTAGATTCCACACTTCAAGACATGGCTAACAGTGAGAGATCTGTCTGCAAAATAATATGTCTATTGGCTGTATCCTTTTTTTTAAGAGGTACCATAAACTAAGATTATTTAGTGTAGTGGGCAAACTGTGTTCTCCAAGAAGATATGTTAACATCCTTAAACCCTATTGCCCATTAAAATTATCTCATTTAGAAATAAGGTCGTTGCAAATGTATTCAAATTAAGATATGTCATACAGATTAAGATAGGTTCCCAAATCGAATGACTGATATCCTTTTAAGGATAGGGAACTACAGAAACACGGACGCAGAGGGAAGACAGCTGTTTGAGGACAGGTAGGACCTGGAGTGATGGAGCTACAAGCCAAGGCAGGCCAGCATCTACTAGAAGCTGAGAAAAAACAGGGAGGCTCTTTCCAAGAAATTTTAGGGAAAGCATGATGCTGCTGACTCCTTGATTTGGGACTTCTGGCCCCCAGATCTGGAAGAATAAATTTTCTATTTTTAAGTCATCCAAGTTACACTGGGAACACACATCTTTATGTTTGTTTTTTCACCCAAAAAATCTGATTAGGTCACAACCTCATTTTATTTATTTATTTTGTTTAGGTAAGGGAGGAAGTACATAATTCCCTTGTATATTTAGTATAGTAGAAAGGACCTGGGGTTTGACAGACCTAAATTCAGTAAATCTGAGTTTGAATGTCAACTTGGGCACTTAATGTTTTTGACCTTTGTGACCATGAAGTCTGTTTCTCTATGTAAAAAAAATGCAATCAATAAATCTACTTCATAGGATTGTTGTAGTATCAATTATGTGTGATAATATAAGGCATACAATTGGTTCATATCTCTCACCCTGCTTTGTCTATAAGAGGGCAACTTCTCTCTTAAAACATAACAGCTAGTATCCAGGAGTACATGACTATGGGAAAGAATTCAACAGTGATTTAAAGGGTAAAATAGATTGCCAAAATCATTTCACCTGTATTTTTTTGTTCTCTAAGGCCCTGCCAGTTCAGTCTGAGGTTCAGTTGAAGACTGATTCCTATCTTTAATCATTGAAAGAAATAGGAACCCTTAATTACTTTAGCAGCTCATTCTCATTTGGCCTTCCTATAGCTTTTGGACAAAAGTACAAGAAAGAATATGCCTCTAAATTATGAAAAGAATACATACATTAGATATGGCAGTGATTTTCACTTACAGATTTCAAATATAGAAAACAAAGTTTCCAAATATGTCAACATTGTGAAAAGTCTCAAATTGATTAAAAAAAAGCAAAGCTATATATGTATTTTAATTTTAATCCAGCAATTATTTTTACAGTTTCACTTAATATAAGAATTATTTTTCTAATAGCAGTGTATAACTAACTTTGTATTTATGTGTTTATGTGCCTGTGTGTATGTGGACAAAATTTGCGTGTTTCCCGAAAAAAAGTTTTGAGAAATCCCTACTCATGTTTTCCCCAGGTTAGCCTATTAGGGGCCAGATAAATAGACAAGATTTAAGCAACACAGTGCATTATCAGAACTACTTCTCAGTTCATTATAAAAGGAAGAAGGAATGGAAGGAAAGTATTTGAGAGCAATTAAAATTAATTGGAAAAGGGTATATCTATACTTTGAATATGGCTATGTAGCCAGCAATAAGATAATGACATAGATTTTATCAGTACCCTAAAATCTCCATCATATCCCTTTCCTTTCACTACCTCCATGGAAAGTCATAACTGTCCGGCCTTTTGTCTGTTTTTCAAGACAAATATAAACATAAATTAAATCATACAGTATGTATCATATGGTGTCTGGCCTCTTTTGCTCAGCCTTACATTTGTGAGATTTCAACCTGACTGCTATAGTAAAAATAGCTTGTTATAATATTTCATTGCTTGAATATAATATTATTTATCCACTCAACTGTTTTTGGGTTTCCAAGTTTTGTCTATTATGTACAGTGCTATTGTGGACATTTTCTTTATTGGTGAATATACATGGCAATTACATTAACTATTGTCTATGTATCTGGTTTTAACATAGCTACACAAGCTTTCCTTTGGGTATTGTTTGCATATATGTCCTTTCAATACATTTACTTTTCTGTGTTGTAGTATTAAGGTATATATCTAGAACGCAGTTTATAGTTCTGCTTTTTTAAGGCTGAGTCTGAAAATCTTAGATTTTGGATTTAAATTTATAGTCAATTTACATTAATATGATTCTTTTCATATTTGGGTTTATTCCCACTAGTTTTCACTTTTGAATAGTTTTAATTTCTCCCTTCTTTCAGATTATTCAACTTTTCAAATATATTTTCCATCTCTTAGTTGATATTTACATGCTTTTTTAGTATCTATTAACAGTACCTTAGAGTGTAAAAACATCCATCATTGTTTTATTACAATATAATAAAAAATACTACATTTATCATCTTCCTGCAAAGACAGGACCTTACTACCTGATAAATGTATGTAAGCACTCTTACGTTGTTACTGTTGCCATGCATTTTAACTCTAAACACATTTTTAACAAGAAAAATTATATCTTTCATATAGTCAATATTGAAACCTAAATGTTTGCGTTCTTATAGTTCTTGATTATTTCCTGCATATCTATGCTTCTCTTAGTCAGAATTTTCCTTAGTCTTTAACCTTTTACTATAGATATGCTGGCAACTTGTGGCTTGTCCAGTTTGTTCTTATCTGCTCACGAATGACAGTACCTTGTGTCTTTCTACAATGTACCTAAATGTGGAAGCTTCATTCAGATTGTATTTTTGTTTTCATGAAAAGAATTAATATAATACCAACTTTGTAATAGTTAGAAATAAAAGTCCTAGTTTATCTTTTAGTAGAAAATATATAGTCACAAAGTGAGAAACATACGCACTACAATAAGGCATAAACTGTAAACATTATTGCTTTGAATTCTGGGATTTCATGTTGTTATTGGGATGTTTAAAGCAAGCCTCATTCTTTGTAAGGATTTTTTTTAAATCTCTACACAAATATTTACCTAGTAAATTTCACAATTAAGTTATAACTTGTTAGTCATAAAATATTTTTATTAATTTCCATTGCACAATGTATTTTACAATGTCCATTACAAATAATTATTCTGTTATTACAATTATTTTCTTGTCCTTTTACTTTGATTTCACTGTATCTTAAGATATTCTGTGTCTACAACTTAGTTTTCAGTCTTCCATTTTATTTCTTTCTATTCCAGAAGGATTTTTTTATTTGTGTAGTGACATTTTTTGCCCTACAGCTATTATGGAGTTCCCATAATGCTGATTTAATATTATATCTTTGATGTTATAGTAGATTGAATTATTGGCTCCAATTCTTTACCCCTTTCTATATACAATGCCTGTTTCTTAAATAACTTTGCTAAATATCTCAAATATACAGTGTGCGCTGAAACCTTGATATTTTTTGGTCATACAATTTAATTTTTCAAATAGTTATGTTGTTAAAAAAAGCCTCGAGATTTGCTTGCACATTTGGGCTTGTTCTCTTGTGTTTCCACCATCACCTTGAAACAAACATGACCCAGCTAACCTGCTAGTTCACGGAGTATAAGAGACATTGGGAACAGAACACAGCTCAACCTGTAGCCTATAACTACTTGGCCAATGTCAATTTATGTCAGCAAAGCCATTGCAGGTGACCTGCAGATACATGAAAAATATATGATCACTATTTTTTGTCACTGAATGTGTGTGTGTGTATTATTGGTAGTAAATACTAATTGATACATACTAATTATATATGTATATGCAATATATTCAATGAATTAATGTCCTCATTATTTTCAGCTATAACATCAGGCAGACATGTAAGTTTTCTATTTCTTGTGATAATTGAATTCAACTAGTTGATTCTCATTATTTGTACTTGTATGTTTTCCTTTTTTTCTTATATTATTCTTTTACTACACATTTATCTTTTAACGTTGCTATATTTTTTTCTTTGTCTCTCTCCATTTTGCTTTACAAGGGAATGATGCCAAATATTATTTCATTTTGGGTGACTTATTTGTCTTTGGGTGACTTTACCACTACTGCAAAAACTGTTTGTCTTCTCTGTAGAACTATGGCTCAAAGGTTGTAGAGTGTATGTTTTATTTATTTTTAGGTAGAATGAGAGCATAGTTAGGATAGGAAAACTCAGCTAAAACAATGAACAGTTTTGATTGCTGGATGTGGATGTGAGATGTATTCTTCAAGCTCTGATTTTATTTAATGGACTGTATAGGGGTCTTACTCAACCTAATAAGAAGTACTTTTTATTCTTATATGGAAGTCCATTAGATTTTGGAGCCTGGAAGCAAGTCAGCTTTGGCTAATGCTTCTTGAATTGTAAATATCTTTTGTGCATCAGCAGTTATTCTTACTCATAAACTACCACTGGGGAGAGAGGCCTGAAGGAAGGGGGATTTCTATGTCCCTCTTCCTCCTAAATTTCCACTTCCTTTTAAAATTCTCTTCTATTTTTCTCTTCTGCCTTTTTACGGGTTCATGTTGTTCAGGTTTTTTATTCCTAGAGATAGTCTGATTTTCTTGTCAATTTTCCTTGCACTTATGATTTGTTCAAATAGCATTAGCTTAATGGGATCCTAAACCAACTGGAGGAAAAATATATTCATTGGGTTTGTATTATTTTCATACTGAACTGCCTTCTTATCTCTCAGGCTGCTTCTTTACAAATATAAATATGTTCACATTGTTTTTTAGGATTTTGCCACTTAAAGAATATATTCTTTTGGGGGAGACATGGAGGATGCCGGGGACAGGATCATAAGCTGACCCGAGCAGCAGCTTTTCTTCTCTTTCAGTTTTGGAAAATTATGTATACGATTGTCCCTCTTTGTTTTGAGTTGTTGAAGATTTGTTAGGCTTTTATTTATTTATTTGCATTTAGTTACTGTAAAATAATATGTGATTATTGGACTTTGCTATTTCACCTTGAAATTATACATATTACTTTGGGATTCAATTACTTTTGTGATTAAAACTGGCATTTCAACAATACATTAACCGGACATCCGGGAAGATGGCGGCGTGAATGGAGCAGCAGAAATTTCCTCCCAACATTATATTTATCCACGAAAACACAGCAAATACAACTATCCCTAAAAGAGAGACCAGAACACACAGGAAAGCACACATAGTGCAGTCACACCGGAGAGGACTTGGCACCTGGCGAGGCGGCGCATCAGCGGGCAGCCACACCGGAGAGGACTCGGCACCCGGTGAGGTGGCGCACGGGCGGGCAGCTACACCTGAGAGGACTCGGCATCAGGTGAGGCGGTGGACCGGCAGGCAGCTACACCTGAGAGGACTCGGCGTTCGGCGAGGCGGCGCACTGGCGGCAGCCACACAGGAGAGGACTCGGCACATGGTGAGGCGGGTAAGAAACGGAGCCATGACCCGGCAGGACCCGAGCACTCCCCCAACCCAGCGCACCGGCGAGAGGAGAGGATTCAGAGCTGGGAGGGAGTGGAAGTGCAGGTCCGGGAGATAACCAGGCCCGGCGATCTGCGCCGGGAGCACGGACACACAGAGCACGGTGTAGCGGAGATTAGAGAGACAGAGGGCACAGGGTCTCAGCAGGAACGCGCCTGGTTGCTCGCCGCCGGCTCTGGGAAGGAGAAAGAGAAGAAAAAAAAAAAAGGAGAAAAGCGTGCGCTTTTTTCAGCGGTCTTAAAGAGACAGGAGCCCAGCGGAGGATCACATCACCCTGGAACACTCAGTCCAGCAGGCTGGAAGTCTTGGGGCGCTTTGGACCCCTTAGCAGGAGACTGGGAAAGGGTAGCCATATTTAGGAGTCCCACAGAGCTCAACAGACTCCCATTCATTCTCACCCCGACCACAGCTTTAAAGGGCCTTGTGGAGCGGTGTGGCCACAGCTCTGGAATGGTGGTGCAACAGCACCACCTACAGCATTCACACAGAAACCACTCCCGGTGGGCGTTTTTTTTTTTTTTTTAGGTGTTGCTGCTTTTTCTTCCCTTTCTTTCCTTTCTTTCTTTCTCTTTTTTTATTATTAGTATTTTTTTCTCCTCTTTCTTCTCTTTCCATTTTAAAGTCATACAGAGCCCAGCTGACATACGTGACAACTACCAGCAACCAATTCTATAGCCATGAAAAGACAGAGGAATATGTTACAGACAAAGCTGCAAACCTAGACAACCCCAGAGAGAGAACCTGAAGGAATGGACATGCACAGTCTTCCTGAAAAAGAATTCAGAATAAAAGTCATAGCCATGATGACGGATCTAGAGAAAAACGTGCAAGAGCTGAGGGAGGAAATGAGGAAAGACTATGCAGAAATGAGACAAACCATTGACGGGCTTAACAGCAGACTGGATGAGGTACAAGAGCCTGTAAATGAAATACAAAATAGAGAACAGGAATACAAAGAGGCTGAGGCAGAGAGGGATAAAAGGATCTCTAGGAATGAAAGAATATTAAGAGAACTGTGTGACCAAACCAAAAGGAGCAATATTCGCATTATAGAAGTACCAGAGGAAGAAGAGAGAGCAAAAGGGATAGAAAGTGTCTTTGAAGAAATAATTGCTGAAAACTTTCCCACACTGGGGAAGGAAATAGTCTCGCAGTCCACGGAAGCCCACAGATCTCCCAACACAAGGGACCCAAGGAAGACAACAACAAGACACATAATAATCAAGATGGCAAAGATCAAAGATAAGGACAGAGTATTAAAGGCAGCTAGAGAGAGAAAAAAGATCACCTACAAAGGAAAATCCATCAGACTTCTCAAAAGAAACCTTACAGGCGAGAAGAGAATGGCATGATATATTTAACATAATGAAACAGAATGGCCTCGAACTAAGAATATTGTATCCAGTACGATTATCATTTAAATATGACGGAGGGATTAAAAAATTTCAAGACAAACGAAAGTTGAGAGAGTTTGCCTCTCATAAACGACCACTACAGGATATCTTAAAATGACTGCTGTAGAGGGAAGTACCCCTAAGGCTAAAAATATGTCACCAGAGAAAATAAAATCATAGCAAAGAAAGCAGACCATACAAATACTAACTAAAGGCAAAGAATAAAACACCTAATATGTAAATAAAGGAGGAGGAAGAATAGGAAGGGAGAGAAAAAGAAACATCAGACGGCATTCACAATAACTTAACAAGAAAGTTAAGTTAGATTCTTCGATAGTAAATAAGCAACCCTTAAACCTTTGGTAACCACGAATCTAAAGCCAGCAATGGCAATAAGTACATATCAATAATCACCCTAAATGTAAATGTACTGAAAGCACCAATCAAAAGACACAGAGTAACAGAGTGGATAAAAAAGCAAGACCCATCTATATGCTGCTTACAAGAGAGTCACCTAAACCCAAAGATATACACAGACTAAAAGTGAAGGGATGGAAAACGATATTTCATGCAAACAACAAAGAGAAAAAAGCAGGTGTTGCAGTACTTATATCAGATAAAATAGACCTCAAAATGAAGAAAGTAGCAAGAGATAAAGAAGGACATTACATAATGATAAAGGGGTCAGTGCAACAAGAAGATATAACCATTACAAATATATATGCACCCAACACAGGAGCATCAGCATATGTGAAACAAATACTAACAGAATTGAAGGAGGAAATAGACAGCAATGCAATTATTTTAGGACACTTTAACACACCACTCACTCCAAAGGATAGATCAACCAGGCAGAGGATAAGTAAAGACACAGAGGCACAGAACAACACACTAGAACAGACGGACCTAACAGATATCTACAGAACTCTGCATCCAAAAGCAGCAGATTATACATTCTTCTCAAGAGCACATGGAACATTTTCCAGAATAGACCACATACTAGGCCACAAAAAGAACCTCAGTAAATTCAAAAATATTGAAATCCTACCAACCAACTTCTCAGATCACAAAGGTATAAAACTAGAAATAAATTTTAGAAAGAAATCAAAAAGGATCACAAATACATGGAGACTTAACAACATTCTCCTAATGAATCAATGGGTTAACGACCAAATCAAAACAGAAATCAAAGAATATATGGAGACTAACGACAACAACAACACAAAGCCACAACTTCTGTGGGACGCAGCAAAGGCAGTTCTAAGAGGAAAGTATATTGCAATCCAGGCCTATTTAAAGAAGGAAGATCATCCCCAAATGAACAGTCTAAGGACACAATTATTGAAATTGGAAAAAGAAGAACAAATGAGGCCCAAAGTCACCAAAAGGAGAGACATAATAAAGATCAGAGAAGAAATAAATAAAATTGAGAAGAATAAAACAATAGAAAAAAAATCAATGAAACCAAAAGCTGGTTCTTTGAGAAAATAAACAAAATAGATAACCCCCTAGCCAGACTCATTAAGAGAAAAAGAGAATCTACACACATAAACAGAATCAGAAATGAGAAAGGAAAAATAACGACGGACCCAACAGAAATACAAAGAATTATAAGAGAATATTACGAGCATCTATATGCTAACAAGCTGCAAAACCTAGAAGAAATGGACAACTTCTTAGAAAAATACAGCTTCCAAGACTCACCAAGCAGGAAACAGAAAAACTAAACAGACCAATCACCAGCAACAAAATTGAATCGGTAATCAAAAAACTACCCAAGAACAAAAGCCCTGGACCTGATGGATTCACCTCTGAATTCTCCCAGACATATAGAGAAGAAATAACACCCATTCTCCTTAATGTTTTCCAAAAAATAGAAGAGGAGGGAATACTTCCAAACTCTTTCTATGAAGCCAGCATCACTCTAATACCAAAACTGGGCAAAGACCTCACTAAAAAAGAAAATTACAGACCAATATCCCTGATGAATGTGGATGCAAAAATACTCAACAAAATATTAGCAAACTGAATCCAAAAATACATCAAGAGGATCATACACCATGATCAAGTGGGATTCATCCCAGGGATGCAAGGATGGCACAACATTCGAAAATCCATTAACATCATCCATCACATCAATAAAAAGAACAAAAACCACATGATCATTTCCATAGATGCTGAAAAACCATTTGATAAAATTCAGCATCCATTCATGATTAAAACTCTCAACAAAATGGGTATAGACGGCACATACCTCAACATCATAAAAGATATATATATGACAAACCCACAGCTAACGTCATACTTAACAGTGAGAAGCTGAAAGCTTTTCATCTAAGATCGGGAACAAGACAGGGGTGCCCACTCCCTCCACTGTTATTCAACATAGTACTGGAGGTCCTAGCCACAGCAATCAGACAAAACAAAGACATACAGGGCATCCAGATTGGTAAAGAAGAAGTCAAATTGTCACTATTTGCAGATGACATGATATTGTACATAAAAAACCCTAAAGACTCCACTCCAAAACTACTAGAACTAATATCTGAATTCAGCAAAGTTGCAGGATACAAAATTAACACACAGAAATCTGTTGCTTTCCTATACACTAACGATGAACTAACAGAAAGAGAAATCAGAAAAACAATTCCATTTACAATTGCATCAAAAAGAATAAAATACCTAGGTATAAACCTAACGAAGGAAGTGAAAGACCTGTACTCTGAAAACTTCAAGACACTCCTAGGAGAAATTAAAAAAGACACAAACAAATGGAAATGCATCCCATGCTCTTGGCTAGAAAGAATAAATATTTTGTCAAAATGGCTATACTACTTAAAGCAATCTACAGGGATTCAATGCAATCCCTATCAAATTACCAACAGCTTTCTTCAATGCACTGGAACAAATAATTCTAAAATTCATAATGGAACCAGAAAAGACCCCGAATAGTCAAAGCAATCCTGAGAAGGAGGAATCAAACAGGGGGAATTACGCTCCCTGACTTCAAGCTCTACTACAAAGCCACAGTAATCAAAACAATTTGGTACTGGCACAAAAACAGACCCACAGACCAGTGGAACAGAATAGAAAATCTACAGCAACATCTACAAACATCTACAGCCAATTAATATTTGATAAAGGAGCCTTGGATATACAATGGGGAGAGGACAGCCTCTTCAGCAGCTGGTGTTGGAAAAACTGGACAGCTACACGTAAGAGAATGAAACTGGACTACTGTCTAACCCCATACACAAAGGTAAACTCAAGGTGGATCAAAGACCTGAATGTAAGTCAAGAAACCATAAAACTCTTAG
Organism: Phataginus tricuspis; assembly: GCA_029783875.1. Lineage (NCBI taxonomy): Eukaryota > Metazoa > Chordata > Mammalia > Pholidota > Manidae > Phataginus > Phataginus tricuspis. The sequence goes on along the minus strand of JAQQAC010002172.1, from coordinate 41,442,223 downwards.
AAAAAAACAAAGGCAAAAATCTCTTGGACATAAACATGAACGACTTCTTCATGAACATATCCCCCCGGGCAAGGGAAACAAAAGCAAAAATGAACAAATGGGACTATATCAAGTTGAAAAGCTTCTGTTCAGCAAAGGACACCATCAGTAGAACAAAAAGACATCCTACAAAATGGGAAAATATATTCATAAACGATGTATCTTATAAGGGGTTGACATCCAAAATATATATAGAGAACTCACGCACCTTAACAAACAAAAAGCAAATAATCCAATTAAGAAATGGGCAGAGGACATGAATAGACACTTCTCTAAAGAAGAATTTCGGATGGCCAACAGGCACATGAAAAGATGCTCCACATCGTTGGTCATCAGAGAAATGCAGATTAAAACCACAATGAGATATCACCTCACATGAGTGAGGATGGCCAACAACCAAAACACAAACAACAACAAATGTTGGTGAGGATGTGGAGAAAAGGGAACCCTACTACACTGCTGATGGGAATGCAAATTAGTTCAACCATTGTGGAAAGCAGTATGGAGGTTCCTCAATAAACTCAAAATAGAAATACCATTTGACCCAGGAATCCCACTCCTAGGAATTTACCCCCAAGAATGCAGCAGCCCAGTTTGAGAAAGACAGATGCACCCCTATGTTTATTGCAGCACTATTTACAATAGCCAAGAAATGGAAGCAACCTAAGTGTCCATCAGTAGATGAATGGATAAAGAAGTTGTGGTACATATACACAATGGAATATTATTCAGCCATAAGAAGAAAACAAATCCTACCATTTGCAACAACATGGATGGAGCTAGAGGGTATTATGCTCAGTAAAATAAGCCAAGCCGAAAAGGACAAGTATCAAATGATTTCACTCATAGGTGGAGTATAAGAACAAAGAAAAAAAAAAAACTGAAGGAACAAAACAGCAGCAGACTCACAGAACCCAAGAATGGACTAATAGTTACCAAAGGGAAAGGAAGTGGGAAAGAAGGGTGGGAAGGGAGGGATAAGAGGGTAAAAGGGGCATTACGATTAGCAGTCGTAAGGTAGGGGGGGCATGGGGAGGTCTGTACAACTCAGAGAAGACAAGTAGTGATTCTCATCTCACTGCCCTGATGGCCAGTGACTGTAATGGGGTTGGTGGGGGGGACCTGATGAAGGGGGAAGTTTAATCACCATAATATTGCACATGTAATTGTAGGTTAATGATACCAAAATAAATTGTAAATAAAAAAAAATAATACACTAACCCCAAATTATTCTCCTAAAATATTATTTATATGTTCATTCATCAACATTTCTAATTATGGCTCTAGTGTTACATTTCAAATATGGGTCTCTTTCAACTGCTGAGTTACTTGATATGGTCATTAGTTCACACCTCAATTTTCATTAGTCTATTATTTCACATGACGTTCTTGTATTTCTTTTACTTACTATGTTAATAGATATTCCTATTTTTGTAAGAGTGCTATGCTAAAGTCATTTTTCATAAGTGGCAGTTATTTTCTACATGCTTTAATGTCTTTCCTATGGTGGCAGGTCAAGATGGGACTACACATATTTGTGTTTTGTTTTCTATCAATCTTAAGTTACGTGTCCCCTAAAATTCAAACTATATTTCATTCTATTTATAGCTGTTTCTTTAATTTGTAAAAGTATGCAGCAAATACTGAAATCTAGTTAAAACAGGTGGTTAATTTTTCAGACTGAAGGTCTCATATCTGCAGAACAGTAAATTAGAAAGCTTCAAAAGCACAGTTAATTGAATAATTGCACCAACTCTACAAACTGCTAAACCCTCGTATTTGTATCTGTTGAAAATTCTCACAAGTGTACATTAGATTGAAAATGCAGGCTCTGCATATTTACAAAAGGAATTCCCAATCCCTAATGCACCTTTGATTCTCTACAGCAAGAATGTAAGTGAATTTGAAAATCATCTTCTTAAATTATTAATAAACATACACTGCTCTCTTCCAAACAATGGGTAAACATGAATGAGATATTGGGAATTACAGTCACATAAAAACATAATTCTTTAATCAAAAACACTTTAGGCTTTTCTTACTTATTAAAACATTCAAACTGATTTTATACCAGATGTGAAGTCTGTATGCCAAAACATACACATTAAAAAAATAAAACTTCTAAAATTACTATAAAAAGAAAATGCCAAATTGGCATAAATTGTGTAATAAAATTAACACTGACAACTTAATATTCTGCATTACAGAGTTTTAATTTATATAAATAGGGAGAAATAAGTATGATGCACTTTTAATATTTGTACTTATAATTAATTAATATTAATATATTTGCATTAATCTAAAACCATATTCTAACTGATAAATAAAGATGAAAGACTGGTTATGTGTAAAAAGGAACATTTTATGTGATGTTTCAAGAGTGCCATGGATAGAATAAAACTTCAAATTTTCAAAAAGATTAATGACAAATAGCTCTAAATATTTAATGGGACCACACTAATTTTTTTTTTAATCCAGAAATGTGTAGGCTAATACAACAGTGAGAAAAATAAAATAACATTTAATTTAAAAGATTGTGTAAAATTGAATTGATAAACTCCTTATACTTCACTTTGGTTACTGTGGCTGGAAATAAGAAACATTTCTGATTAGTCAACTGACATCCTATCCTGTTAAGTAAATTATTAGCAAAAACACACTTATTTTTACATAATGACAGTTTTAAAAAAAAAGAATATTTCATGGTCACTCTGATCCTTTGGTGGGACAGAGCTCTTACTTACAAAAACACTACTCTGGGAGGAGAGACAACAGAAGTAAAAGGACATGATATATAAACTGTATAATATGCTTGAAAACACAAAATGGTCTTAAAGGTGGTAAAGGAATTAACCTGTTTCATGGTATTCCTACTATTCCCTTTGACATCATCCATCCTCACAAGGAAGACCTGACTCTTATATGTCCAGGGTCAACGAAGCAGCAGAGAGTGCATTTTGAGCAATTGTTAGAAATTAAGAGGATAAAAGGTTAGTAACAGATATGAAAAGAGAAAAGAGAGAGCATTCACGTTTTTGATTGTTACCCTTGGAGAGAAGGGTGGTTTCTTTCATGATTGGCCATCTTGGGGACGTGTGCAGAGGCTGGAAATTAACTGGATATACACAGCCTGAAAACACAGATATAGTAATATCTTGTTTTCTAATTATTTCCTTGGCCTTTTCTTCCCCTAAATTTTACCATTTAATGAAATGAAAAAAAATTCTTTAAACACACACATAACACATAAACAAAACACTCTGAAAGAGTTGAAAATAATTTAATTTTTAGAGTTTCAAAAGGTCCTATCATTCTGCCTTGATATAGTTCATTTTTTTCTTTATATTTTTCTTTACTCTTTCTTCTTCACAAAGTCCAAAATCACCTTAGACATTATCAAATGATTTTCATACCTAGGTGGCTGTTTTTATTTTTATTTCATCTAATCTCATGCAAGAAAAAAGGAGGTTAGGAAAAGATGAGTTTAACAAAACTGAAGTAGGTATTTCTAGTGAAACATTCATTTCCCATCAGGCATTTCTTGAGAAGCCTCTGTATACTAGATGCCAAGAGGGCTTTGTCAAAATAAATTAGATATTAATTGTTCACTTTGATACCTGGAAATTCAGATGGAAGTCTGCAGTGTTAAAAGACAAATACAGTAATATTATTGCTATACTAAACATATATATATATAGCATAGTTGATTTACATTGGTCTCAAATATACACAGAGTGGTTCAACAGTTACTCACATTATAAAATCCTCACCCCAACTAGTGCAGTTACTATCTGTCACACATTAAAGATATTTAATGACAAAAAATTAAAGGCAGTTAAGAACTTGAAACATAATTCTCCCAAATTATTGCCAAAAAGGATCAAATGAGCATTAATTCAGTAGTGTAATATGATTAACTAGTTAAGTAGTTTAGATGATTAGTAGAGGCTCTATAGAAAGTGTTCCCAGGCTAAAAAATTCTGGTTTGCCAATTTACGATCTATAATTTATTGGACACATTACATATTCTCTTCAAGGATTTCTCTGGCTGTGAATTCAAAGTGATTATGGAACCAAATATGTGGTATTTTTAGAAATATCAACTTATTCTTACCAGAGTTCAGAACTGAAAGCTGATGCTACAGCTTCACACTCCTCCAGCAAAATGCCTGGGAAGGGCCCAACAAATGTCATCTATAATTAAAACAATAGTACTTCTTGACAATATTTCAAGTTGTAATCCTGCCATTTGTTTTTCATACAAAATTGTCTTGAAACCTGACAATGTCCAACAAAACAGTCTTTTTATTTTGGCAACACAAGGTTCCAGCACAATGTTTGGGATTTAGTAGGTATTATGTAGATATTTGTGGAATAGTATTTAATATCACAGAAATAACTACAAATCATTAACCTCCTGCATTTGTCATATTTTGGGCTTTCCATGGTTAAAATTCAGAAGGAAAGATACAGTTTTGGGTTTGGGAGCAAAAAATACAAATGCCCTCCCCCTGTTTCTTGAATAAATAATCTGTGACAAATACTCATGATACAAAAATTATATAACGAAAAGACTTGTCAGTACAATGAAAGATCAGCATTATCACTTTGTGGTATGACACTGGGTTTCTCTCCTTTCTGGATCAGAATAATTTTGATTTTTAAAAAAATTTTTATTGATTGAAACAAATGATGAGACAGCAAAACATGAGGTAAGTCAACTTCTTGCACTTATTTATTCCATTTGATCATTAGTCTTTTGTTTGAAGTAGGGGCCTTTGATCTCTAAACTGTCTGGAATTTTGGATTTGACTGCTTCCTTAGTGCTGGGGGCAAAAGATGGTCTAGCCTGTCATTTGGTATAAGGTGACCTCAAGCATTATTTTAAGGGCCTGGGAGTTACAGGCTTTTTCAGGGGTTGATGCCTTACATGTCTTACTGTTTCATTCAGTTAAAAGTACATGATGACATCCAACTACACACACACACATATACACACATATTTTTCAGGTGCTTATATGTAGGTTTTTTCTTAATTTACTATCAAAAAGGAAGTTAGTAAAATTTTCAGAGACACTTAGAACAGATATTTTTTGACATCATTTAGTAGTCAAAAAAAAAAAACCTTTCATTTCAGACCTTAGATACTGCACCCTTCATACCTACAAGAGAAAAGGAAACTTTCCTTTAGCTAGAGCTCAGAGACCTCCACATATTTGGCCTAAAAACAGTAGCAACAATCAGGTAGTCTCGTTTTTTACCCAGAAGAAATATAATAGAACATGGCAGTATTAAGAGTATCAGATACCATACGGATTTATTTTCCAAGGATGATATAACACACTAAACAATCTAAAACAGAAAAACAAATACAGATTTAAATTACCTGACTTCTGCTGCAAAGATCAAATATTCTTTCACCCTCTTATTCAAAAAATATTTACTTAGCTGTTATTATTGCCACATACTATGCTAGATTTGGGGTAAGCAAAACAAACAAAACAAAAAAAAAAACAAGGAAAACACAGTCCTGATGTCATGCAGCTAATAGTATAATTTAGTGTTGACAGACAAGTCAGTAATTACACTAAGGTACTCCACACTCTAAAGTAGGACTACAGTGTGCTCAGGTAACACTAGAAGGTATAAAGCCTATAGAAAGGAAGGGACACAGCTATTCCACACAGGAGTAACTCATATGTAATGGGACAGAGTTGAGAGAAAGCCTTAGAGATCTGAAGAACACTTACTGGGTAGAGGAGATAGTGATTAGAGGTAAACTGGAAAGATTAAAAGGGTAAGGAAAGCCTTACAAACTATCATTAGCATCACTGGCTTTTACCTTAAGCACAGTGAGGCGTCATTTCAAAGGCTTTATGAAGCAAAGCGACATGATTACATTTGCATTTACAAAGTTCATTCTCATTTCAGTGTGAAGTGTGAATTAGAGGGGAACAAAATTGGAGATAGTGGGATTATTTGGAAAGCTGCTGAGTTAATCCAGGAAAGGAAATGAGTATCCCATGTCTTCAGAAAAATATACGGAAGATGAATAACTAAATAAATTCAGCTTTGTAATTTATTGGTAACTATTCTGATGGAAAAAGCTGGTAGGATTCATAGCGATAGAAATATACTCTGTCGATAATGCTGGATACATGTCATATATTTTCCTAAATTCATACAATGTACATCAAGAGTGAACCATAATGTAAACTATAGAACTGGGGTAATTATGATGTGTCAATGAAGGTTCATTAGTTCTAACAAATGTACCACTCTGTTAGGGAATGCTGATGTCAGAGCCTGCAGGATCAGGGCTACATGGGAAATCTTTGCATTTTTACCTCAATTTTGCTGTGAACCTAAAACAGCTCTAAAAAATAAAAATTAATTCAAAACTTTACAAAAATTCCAAAATAGGTATATGTGTTAGTAGATACAAGTACACTTAAAGTCTCAGTATCAGTGTATATGAATCAGACAAAATAACAATACTTATCTAACTTTATTATTTTGAGATAAGGTTAACTTTATGAAGTTGAATAAATTAAAATAATAAAAGTACTCTTTTTAAAACTATTGCTCTCAATGTATGTCATTTTTATAGCCTTAGTAGGACTTCAAAATAATTATTTAATACTAATCTTTTTCAGACACAGAGGTATATTTTATACATGTCCCTTAATCATTACAGCAAGTGAGAGAATACCATTTTCATATTTTAAAATAATTTGTGCAAGCCTCCAAGATAGCCAGAGGCAGAGACAGAGGAGCACCTGCTCTAAGCAAGTCCAAATCGCACTCTATTCACCACTGTCCTGTTCTGTAGCATCAAAAGACTTCATTATCTGAATCCAGTGCAATAAAATAAGAATGAGTGCACAAAGAAAATCTGAAATTGGTCTATTATATGGGAGCTGGCTCACCAGGAACTACAGAATGCAGGACAATCCAAGCCTTAAAATCTGGCAAAGCATTACTGAAAAAAAAATACACTAAATTAGTGCTCTCTTTAATAAGAGAGGCAAAGAGATATTTGTTGTACTAAAAATATATATTTCAACAATATAGAAAAAATTAAACGTAGAAAGTTAAAAATAAAATGGTGGCAGAGGAGCTGAACACACACTTTTCCAAAGAAGAAATTCAGAAGGCCAACAGGCACATGAAAAGATGCTCCACATCGCTAATTATCAGGGAAATGCAAATTAAAACCACAATGAGATTTCACTCACACCAGTTAGTATGGCCAATACAGAAAAGAATAGGAACAACAAATGCTAGCAAGGATGTGGAGAAAGGGGAACCCTCCTACACTGCTGGTGGGAATGTAAACTAGTTCAACCATTGTGGAAAGCAGTATGGAGGTTCCTCAAAAACCCAAAATAGAAATACCATTTGACCCAGGAATTCCACTGCTAGGAATTTACCCTAAGAATGCAGCAGCACAGTGTGAAAAAGACAGATGCACCCCTATGTTTATCACAGCACTATTTACAATAGCCAAGAAATGGAACCTAAGTGTCTATCAGTAGATGAATGGATAAAGAAGATGTGGTATATATACACAATGAAATATTATTCAGCCATAAGAAGAAAATAAATCCAACCATTTGCAACAACACAGATGGAGGTAGAGGGTATTATGCTTAGTGAAATAAGCCAGGCAGAGAAAGACAAGTATCAAATGATTTCACTCATCTGTGGAGCATAAGAACAAAGCAAAAACTGAAGGAACAAAACAGCAGCAGACTCACAGAACCCAAGAATGGATTAACAGTTACCAAAGGGAAAGGGACTGGGGAGGATGGATGGGAAGGGAGAGATAAGGGGGAAAAAGGGGTATTACAATTAGCACACATAATGTAGCTGTAGGCGGGAGGGATATGGGGAAGGCAGTATAACACAGAGAAGACAAGTAATAATTCTATAGCATCTTACTATGCTGATGGACAGTGACTGTAATGGGGTATGTGGTGGGGACATGATAATAGGGGGAGTCTAGTAACCATAATGTTGCTCATGTAATTGTACATTAAAAATACTAAAAATGAAGGAATAAAAGCATAAAAAATAAACAATAAAATAAAATGGTAAATTATTAAGAAAAACACTGGAAAATGAAAAAAAAATCACTACAAATGGCTAGATTATTTGGCAATTTCTCCCAGATTTCAGAATGAAAAATACAGAATTGCAGTGTAAAAGGAGAACTGTAAAGTACACACACTGCTGGCAATATATAAAAGAGCATTATATGCCATTATTTGGAAATATATTTGCTCTTCATGAAAAAATAAAGGTGATTAAATAGATAATCTAGAATTCTTGAACAGGTGAGGGACTTATTTTCATCTGCAAAAACATGAAAAACAATTTTCAATACCACAGAAGACTATTTTGTCTTTTCATAAAATTTCTTTTACATAAGATTAATATTGAAATAACCTGCATAAGCTCACAATTTTATACAATTTTTCCACATATAATCTGGAGAAAACTGATCAGAAGGGACAAATATAAATTTAAATGGAGCTATTACATAGCTTTAAAATAGATGGGGTACACTACCTAGAAAATGCAATAATGTTTGAAATGGATTAATCCCATTTTCCACCACTATGATTTAGAATGGAAATGAAACAAGTTTCAGTATTCAGGACTACATCTTTGTTGGTGAAGATATGTTAGATGTGGGCACTAAAGGGGAAGTCTATCTTTCTGATATCCACAACACAATAAACCACCAATACAACTTTTGTGGGAATGGTAAAGTGACAGTAGTATAGAGGCTGCTATTTGTGAATAGGGTACAATCCTTTACAGTTGTTGTTCACATGCAGAAACGTCAATTCTGTGTTAGTTCTCAGGTTTAATGACAGAACAGCCCCTAGTGACACAATTTATAAGAAAGGGAAATAAGAAATCGAGCGCAGTTCATTTAATCTAAACTTTTAAACAAAATGAAGGACCTTAGAGATCAGCAGAATAAAGCTGATGATGTCAAATAACAAAGCATGAAGATGAATAGATGGATGCTTTCTCTTTATGCTTTGATGTTTGCCTCAGAACAGCAAGTTATTATGCTGGAGAAGGTGATAATTGCATCTAATAATTATTAGAGACTAGGTTCTGCACTAATATTTATGAAAGAAAAGATCAGGTTTTGAAGAACCAGGGATTTTCAATTCAAAATGAATGTCACATACTCATTTAGCTAGATGAACTCCAAAGATCTTTCTAACAAACACTCTACAAATGACAGAATCAAAGAATTCTAGAGTGGGAAGAGAGCATGCGGTAATCAAGCCTAAATGGGTTGCTTTGCATGTAATAAAAATAATGAGAATACCAGAGGTAGCTTAAGCTTGCTTTTGTCAGAGAACCATGCATTACCAGCAATTTAACTAAACGTGTCAGAGAATGGTAATGAGACATTATGACGATGGTTCTTGCGGCACCCATATATCGCAGGTGATACTAAAGCCCTAAACCCTATGTAATCCTCATCTCAAAATCTAATCCTATTGAAAAGATATATTCAAACAACTTTAATTATTGTGGGCTATTTTAAATTACAATTCATTAAGGATAAAATGTATAACTCTTCTCCTTAGGTAAAGAAAACAGTGTGCTAAGAGGCTTTGGAAGTTTAAATATTAGTATTATATTAATGGAAAGACATAATGGAGAAGCACTGGACCTTGATTTGAAAGATACTGAATTGGAAGATACTGTTCTGGTCTTTGGATGTGTGACTACAGCAAAATAGCTTCTGTGATACTTTGAGAAACTTCATGTCCTCTATTTCAATACTCTCTACCACTTTTACTTCTTTCAATGTTAAGAGTGAAACTTAGCAATAGTGAATATTTATATATAATCTGATTTCTAATTGGCTTCCAGATCCCACAATTTCTGACCAGCTACTTGCAGGCTCACCTTGTTTATTTCATTAGCCTCAAAATAGCATGACTTCTCATTTCATATAGTACTACTTTATTTTTGTGTACTACTGTTTTGGTCATTTACTCGTGCATAACAAACCACCACAGAAATTGTGGTTTAAAACAGCAAATTTTTAAATTATCTCTCATGGTTTTATGTATTGACTGGGCTTAGCTAAGCAAGTGGCATTTTACTTGGAGTTAGCTGGTTGTGGTCAGATGGCTTCTGGGACTTGAGTCTTCTGGAGGCTGGCATGAGATGCTCCAATATTTGTGCTTCAGTTGCTTTTGTTCTCTGTCCCTATAGTCAAAGGGCTTGTTTCTCTCATAATGACTTTTATGCATAGTCTCTGCCTATAGTCTCTCCAGTAGTAGCCAGATTTCTTATATGGCCAGTCTGATATTCCAAAAGTGAAAATCCCAGTAAGCAGAAATTGACAACTCTTAAAAAGGCTAGTTTGGAATGGAATCATCGGTGCTGCGGACACATTCTATGATCAAGGGGTCAGCCTAGATTCAGTATGGGAGGGCCTACACAAGGGCATGAAAAATGGAAGCTGTCGTTCATGATAGGGTGATACTTAAGGGCTAATTAGCATAGCAACTTTAGAGTTAAAATGAGAACTTACTGTATTCTTTATTCAAATAATAATAGCATGGTGGGGCTGTGAGTTATTTGCATATTGCATAATAGAAATGGAAGTGACTCTGAAAGGAACAGTTTAACAGCTGGTTTCTGAACTTTCCTCTAGCCTCAGAAATACCTCAAGAAAATTTTTTTAAACTATCCTTGAAATACTCACTTAAAGAATTTATAGAAGCTTATCAGATCCAAAATTCATGAGAATTCAGCATAGGCAATTATGTACTGAAACAAGCACATTCTAAAGCAATTTATTTAGTAATTAATAATTGGTATTGGTAAGATTCCATGCGTCCAAGAATGGAAACTGGTCATGTACTAATGAAGGGGCTTCGTAAGCAGAGAGTTATAAAAGCTGACAGTACTCTGGAGCAAGTTGATGATGTTCCTGAAATGATGAGGTCTCTGCCTACGCTGTCTCATTTCTCATAACCACATGTGTCCCAAGAAAGGAGTGAATGGGTCATTGGAAAACTGCCTAGAAGTTATGAGATTTTTTAACTATGTTGTTACTTTCTTGCTGTGATGCTGTGTTTTTAATCCTGTATTCATTCTAAAACCAAGTAACACTGGTTCAGGATGTAGTCTATCACACTTTGTAGCTTTGTTTTCAATGTTACACCAAGAACCACCATTGCTAGTTGAGTAGAGTGTGTGTGCAAAATTCCAAATATTTTCACCCTTGTCCTCACTTTATTCTCTTACTCATGGACACAAGTCAGGTAATTAATTTATTAGGTGAAATACTTTCCCTTGAGGATGTAATTTATAGATTCAGTGTCACTAAATCCTCTTGAATAAAGACATGGCTGCACGAGTGTATTGTGTGTTGGAGATGGAAAGAGTAAACTTCTATTACCCACAGCTCCTGTCATTTAGAATCAGGTCTACATTCCATAAGAAGCAACACAACTAATCAGGAAGTGATTTGGTTTCTATTCTGGAACTGTAATTGGTTCTGTAAGGCATCTAATTACTAGCAACTCAACCACTTTAGTAAACTTAGAAAGACACTGCTATGCATTAAGAACCTGCTTCCTTTCAGTCATGGTCAACAGCCAGGTCCTTTCTCCCAACTTCTTTGCTGTTACATATATCTAAGTTACAAATGGTATCATGTAATATGAATGGAAATGAGGTGTCACTTCCACAGTAAAATGGTCAAAAACGGACATAGCTTTTCCATTGTCTCATTCCTTATTCCCTGGTCATATAATTCTTGATTAATTTGGAAGTTTGACAGAACTCGGGGCCCTGAATCAAAATTTGCAGAAAACCCCCTTCACAGCTACAGTACATATATTACCTTAATGGAGAGTTTAAAGGACTAAAAAATGATGTTTATCGGTTATACCACTGAGATCTGAGGATTTATCTGTTGCAGCAGCTCACATCATGTACCTTAACTAACAAAGACATTTTTACAAGAAATAGAGGAGTTCTGGCGTAACAAACAACTTATGTATTTGGCTTTGGATTAGAAGTTGGAAATGGGCCATAAGAAACAGAGATTAAAGGCTAGAAAGTTGATGATCATGTCAAATATTTAGAACGAATATTGTCTCTGATAACTGAGGAAGAAAACCTCAAGATTCCAGATCTGGCATTTTCTGGCAAACTAGTTAGAATGAAGTTTTAATGTGTAGGGGCAATTTTTAGGCATTTAATAGGATCCATTTAAAAGAAATAAACTCAGGAGAAGAATGGTTTCTAAGCTGATATGAAAATATACCTGCAGAGTCTAAGAATTTGAAAACTTGAATAGTTAGGAAAGTCTAAAAAGTAGGAAATATAGATTGAAAACAATGTTTATTGGGAGATATTGCAGAAGCAGGAACAGTTGGAAGTGAATTACTGCCAATTACACTCTGTATGAGGAGTAATCTGATATTAATATTAGGCAGAATTGAATGTTAGATACTATAAGATGATTCCTTGACCTTGGACTGTGGGGTTTACAGGATACATGATTTGAGAAACATCAGTCATTTCTTTAAGGTGATCAAGAGCTAGGTTCCAAGAGTATGTACAGTTTCTGCTCTAAAATGGCCTTGTTCCTCCTCTTCAGCATTACTATTTGGTAGAACATCAGCCCACCTCCTACAGTGATTAGGACTGGGGTCCAAGCTTTCCACCTGGAGCTCTTGGCTCAGTGATGTCGTCCTGATTGTCAGTTCACCACTGAACAAGGATTACTGCCTCAAGAACAATCTCAAGTTCACTTCCATGAAGGAAAGTTAAGTTCTCAAATGATCTTGTTTTTTAGAAAGTTTATGTCCTCTTTGGAGTCTAGTCTGCAAGGCACCAGTTTGGACATGTTAATCCTTATCTAATCATTAGGGCTTAAAACAACCTACAGTGAACAGGAACTAAACTGTGAATATTGCAGAACCCTCAAGGAAAACATTTTTTCAAATGCCCTTGAAAATATGTCCACGAAAGTTAATAAACAAATCCCCTGAAGGTAGAACCAGGGACCATGGAGTGAGGGGCAGATAAAATGAAAAAAGAAAAGAAAACAAAAAACACAACCAGAGTCTAAAAGGAAACACATTCCACTGCAAAATCTGAGAAACCATAATGCCTGTCTCATACAATTCTAATATTGCTAGAAATCTAACATTCTATGAAATAGTAATGATTGGGCTTGCTTGAGTATCTTAAGTGAGAGATTTCAAGGAAATTATCCTGTCTCTGGTTCAACATTTTACATTGGGTTTGGAATGTGCATAACTATCCTCTTAATTTCAAAGTTTTCCAGACAAGAACAATCATATCTGTACCTGAGGGAGAGGACTACACGTGACCTGAGGCTCCAGGACCTGGATATTGATGAGTGACTCTGCAGTCCCCTACCTTAAGGTGGATGATAGGATTTTATGTGTGGCAAATAAGGCCAACTAACTTCTTTGTTAGGCACAGTAGGCAGAAGGCACAGTAGGTAATACTTCCAGGGACCCACAAAAATGTTTTGTTGTCTTTTAAAATCCTACAAGAAAATTAATTTTAAGTAAAAAATATTTAATGTATATGATTAATGTCTTTACCTTTCAACCAATGCAGTTGTACAACAGAGTTTTAATGATTTTGGTAAAGGAAGTGTCCTGTGAAGGCAAAACTTTCTAAAACCCTCTAAAGTCATAACGTTGCCCTGGTGGGAAGAAGAGTACAATGAAAATTTGATGACAAAATGACAAACTGTGATAGAGACAATGTTATATGTTCAGTAAATACTTATTATTATTCTTCACGGGCAAAAAGTTAAACTATATTGGCCATCTTCTAACATCCAGGTGATTATTGCTCTCAAAGAGGAAGTTAATTGTCAGTTTCACGCATAGATAGTTAAAATCACTTATGTCTTCTCCATCCTCCCTCTCCATCCCCGTTCCTTGGCTCAGGGATGCAGATGTCCTTGGCACCTAATGTGAAAGGAGCCTGGGTCCCTGAAAGAAGGCATCAAAGATCCCTGATGAACCACACTGTACTTTGAATGAATAAGAAATACTGTTTTATTCTGTTCAGTCACTAAGATTTAGGGTTATGCTACAATAGCTAGTGTACCTTAACGACACCAGGGTAATCTGAATATATCAGAATATTCTTTGAGCTAATCTCTTTAATCAACACACAATATCTTTATTCATGATAAAAAATACACTTTCTGAATCCTAAGTATACTACAGTATGTGAAAATCACTGTATTTTCAAAGATGGAAAAGCCATCATTTTTTTCTGCCCAAAACAGGATGACACTTAAATGTAATTTTCAATCCAGTCCCTAGATAAAATAATCTCAAATATGCATGTATACAGTAAATAAATTCTCTATATTATATACTTCACAAAAGAAAAATCCTTTTTTTCTGACACATGATAAACCCTGATATAATTTCTTTCCAACCTTCACCATCCATGTTTGATAACTTCACACACACATGTGAACATGTACTCCTTAAATTCCCTACCTTGTGAATTTTTGAGTCTCACTTTCTTCTTTTATACAATGAAAACAATATTTATATAGTGACTGTCATTATTGTAATAGGTTATGACTTAGATTATAGGTAAAAATACTTCGTAGGTTGCAAAGCACAGAACTAATGTAATTGTTATTACATTGACAAATAAAGAAAGGAAAGCCTTACTGTCCAGTAAGAAGGCAGACCCAACATCTAACAATAGTCAATGTAAAACATTTTGAAGTCTCCTAAGGGATAAGGAAAAGATGTGGAGAGGAATCAAAGATAAACTTAGGTTAAAATTTTTTTCTTTGTTTGGAAATTTGTATTATGGAATGTGGGAACCAAAGCAAAATGAAAAGCAAATTCTATTAATAAAAAAGTTTCTAATGATCAAGGTCTATTGCAGAAAGTATTGTGTCCATAAAAGACCAATAACACTTCATATTTTATTATTAGATAGGTGGGAACGAGAAATTATGTATTTTCTTTAAATGTCAAAAACTAGACACAGTTAAATATCAAGGTAAGAGAACAACAAAGTAACTTTGTTTTCTTTCCCTCTTATTCTCCACTTTGCAGATGAACTAACTGAAATTCAGAGAGAATTGTTACTCTGCTTCCTAAAACTTCCCTGATAAGTTAAAAGCATATCAATGTGCCAACCTTCCTAACTGTATCAATGTAACCAAGGAACTTCAAGCAATAACATCACACCCAGGATGAGCCAACGCCAGTGAATATAGGGCATATTTTGTAAAGCCTATCTTCTAAAAAATGATACCTTAAAAAAAAATGATCCCTAAACGTAAGCCATGAAATAAACATTAAGGATTTATTTAAGCCTGTGAAAGTTACATGGGTTTCTATTTTAAAAGTTTTTCAGATTCCACATCTTTTAACTTATTGCCCCAGTTTTTGACTGATGATGGGAAAGATTTTTTGCAATGTTGTTCAAATGAGCTTGTGTTATCAGAGAGTATTTCTTTTCATTTGTTTCACACTTAAACTCTCTATCAGCTGACCAAGCTAGCTGGAAATACATTTCCTTATTTACAGTAAAAATTAAATGATATATATTCTAATTTTACCTTACCCGCTAAACAGGAAAAGTTTCTTCACTGAGTTAAAAAAAAGTGTTTGTCTAAATATACATGGTAAACACACCCACAAATATATATACATATATGCTAGTTAAAAATTATTTTTTATTTAAAAACTCTGTGATTATCTCAATAAGAAACACTGTTCAAAAATCCACCTTGGAATCATTTTAGGTCTTTTCCAACACTATTTGTATGTGTATAAATACAAAAATATATTTAAATTTCTAGTTACTGGATGCATATTAAGCAATGAATGTAAAAATACTGGGAATTTTAGTCATGAAATAATGGAGAATTTATGCTGTTTTATAGCTTATTTAAACAATTTGATTTTTATATAATTACCTCCAAGTTCCACGCTCAAACCAAATAGGATGTTTTTGTTCAATTTCAGTGTACTGGCATGTAATTGCTTATTATTCTTGGTGTATAGATGAGTGATATCTATATAAAGTCTCTATTCAAAGGAAGAACAAAGAGACTATTGGAAAAATGGATATAAGAAACTACAGGTGAAAAGAAAACTTTAAGAATACTGGAGTATTTCATGAAACGCAAAGAAGAATTTAAGAGCCACATTTTAGAATGAATAGAACCAGGTTATCCCTGCAGAGTTTAACAGCAGGTATTTCTGGATATTTCAAACTGTCTCTTTAGTCTAAATTTCTATGTTCCCAAAAATATTATTGGCCTAGCATGGATCCATCTACTTACTAGACCAAGTAACAAAACCATGAACACTAGAGACCACTCCAAAGTGGGAGAAGGAAACACCAAGATAGCAAAACAAAGTATAAAGTTCAATATATGTCATTAGAGTTCCTCAAAACAAAGGGGCATTATAGAGAAAGCAGAAACAGGTCCATATATTTAATTCTCTAGGGATTGAATATATGGAAAAGGTATTTTTTGCTTGTTTCTTCCAACTCTTCTAACTATGTATGGTAAAGAGCATACTCAATACTGTTCTATTTATTGGTTTACTGTCCATTAATTAATTTCAATCTGGTTTGGAGCTAGTACTGTAAATTAAGCATTCTATGTATGGTGATGGATGTTTTTCAATGTTGAGCCATTATTACAGTTACATAGAGCAACATTCAGATAAATTAGATAATTACATTTCTTGAATGATGGTTAATAAGCTAGAATGTCCTTTCATATATCTCATATTCCAATACATGCTAAAGAAAAAAAATAGGAACAAAAAGATGACCTATATGATTTTAAAATAAAAAGCATTAAACTCATTTATAATGTATACACATGTTCATTATTCAAACTTATATTGTACATTTCACACCACTGATGAATGACATGGAGGTTCAATTTGTTGAAATGGACTATGAACAGAGCTGAGTCACATGATTCCAGAGTATAATTATTACAAGCCTGTAAATTAATTTAAAAATATTTACCAATTATTAATCCACAGTTCTCATATATTGCTGCCATTTAAGGATGTTGTTACTGCTGTGACATATTTTTCCTTTTGAAAATGTAATTTTCAAATTTTTCATGTAAATATATATCCATTATTGTGTGGTCATATTTCTCTGTTCTAATACTGTACAAGCTAAATAAAGCTTCCATATTTTTAATATTCCTTTTATATTGCTAATTAAGAAAATATTAAGTGCTCTTATTTTTCACATTTTCCTTAACATTTAAGCACACTTACTAAAGAGTATATCTATAGTTTTGCTACATGACACCTATTTATAGCTCTATCTAAAATACACATAACATAAAAGACATAATACTATTCACATTTAAGAAATTAGAGTATTGTGTAAACATAATGTTTATATGCACTATGAAGCCAAAAAAATGTATTTGATTTTCCTTATTATGATGTTTACTTTATTGTACTGGTCTAGAACTGAACCTGAAATATATCTGAGGTATGCCTGTATTAGAAAGAGAAACAGACCTAGAGCACTAGAGCTATGTATATGATTTATCCTCTTTAAACTCAAGTCCACCCAACCTGCTCAGCCTCCCATACTTTATACCAAATGACCATTTTTTGTTTGACATGAACCTGCCATGACAGTTAAGTCACGTAGGAATTGGCGTATTTTCCAAAGGGCAGCCTAACCAAAGCTCATGGGGATCAATTTGTGCTGGTAAAGAGTTGAAGTGGAAGACTCATGATCTTAAATGAGCCAGGGAGGAGTCCTTGTAATTTCATACACATAACATGTGTAAGTAGAATATTGATTAATGTCATTATCATTTACTCAAAATAATGCAAAATTTAAAATTATTTGCCTCATGACATGATAATACAGGTCAATATTGGAACCACTGTGTTATTTATGTAAAACCATCATAAGATTGTATATCAATGATACTTTAATAAAAAAATTATTTGCCTCATGAGAAAATTAAAACTACAAAATGTTAGAATGTTTAATTCATTAAGTAGAGCTCAAATACCTTTCTGTTCTCTTGATTTTGATACTAAACATTTACACATTTTATTGCACATACATAAAATACATATGTGAAAACTGAGACATAAAACTATTACACAAAATAAGTTGCTACAAGTTATGCATCATCAATAATTTGAAAAGGAAATCTGTATATAAGATGCATTCGTTATAATACCACACACCTACACTTCTGAGCCTTTTCCATCAACAGCTTCTATGTAGCCCATCAGTTTGGCTTGTTGCTGAAAAATGTCATTTCATCTAGAATAGTGCTCTTTATTTTATTTAAGGACATTGGTTCCTCAAGTTTTTGTTTTTTGTCTTTGTTTTCTTTCAGGTTTGCTTTTGCACATAGAAAAAGTATCTATTTTTGTGATATATTTTAAACACACATATATACATATAATAACATATTTTTTTCTTTAGAGAAAGAAGACAGTGAGATGAAGCATATCATTATAATGTGAACATTCTAAATACAGTCTTTCCATTTCTATGTATTAAATCATAATGTAGTATATCATTACTCTGAGAGTTACCTGGGAAATATGGGAGCAAGAAGACAGATCAATTAAGAATTATTGAAGTAATGTCTGTAAGCCTACATTCTAGAAGATACAGCAATTATTTATACTTTGTTTTGCTATTTTGGTGTTTCCTTCTCCCACTTTGGAGTGGTCTCTAGTGTTTATGATTTTGTTACTTGGTCTAGTAAGTAGACGGATCCATGCTAGGCCAATAATATTTTTGGGAACATAGAAATTAGTGTGTTTGGGATATGACTGAAATGGTTTGACAGTACAGAAATAAGATGGCCATTATTAGTAGGGGCTTAACAGGCTGAATGAAATAAAATGTTCATATTGTTCTGCAATGTACGTTTTTTTTACAAATTTATTGTGCATATGTAAAAAGCCTTCTTTGTGTTTTTTTTTTCTTTTTCTAACTTAATTTTTTGGTATCTTTTTTTCTTTATTAAGGTATCATTATATACACTCTTATGAAGGTTTCACAAGAAAAACAATGTGGTTACTACATTCACCCTTATTATCGAGTCTCCCACATGCCCCATTGCAGTCACTGTCCGTGTAAGATGGCAGTAAGATGCCACAGAGTCCCTATTTGTCTTCTCTGAGCCACACTGTCTTCCCTTGACCCCCCACACACCATGTGCACCAATCATGATACCCACAATCCCCTTCTCCCTCCCTCCCCACCTGCCTTCCCCACACCCCTACCCTTTGGTAACCACTAGTCCCTTCTTGGAGTCTTTAAGTCTCCTGCTATTTTGTTCCTTCAGTTGTGCTTTGTTGTTATACTCCATAAATGAGGGAAATTATTTGGTAATTGTCTTTCTCTTCCTGACTTATTTCACTGAGCAAAATACCCTCTAGCTCCATCCATGTTGTTGCAAATGGTAGGATTTGTTTCTTTCTTATGATTGAATAGTACTCCATTGTGTATATGTACCACCTCTTCTTTATCCATTCATCTACTGATGGACACTTAGGTTGCTTCCATATCTTGGCTACTGTAAATTGTGCAGCGATAAACATAGGGGTACATCTGTCTTTGTGAATCTGAGAAGTTGTTTTCTTTGGGTAAATTCCTAGGAGTGGAATTCCTGGGTCAAATGGTATTTCTATTTTTAGTTTTTTGAGAAAATTTCATATTGCTTTCCACAATGGGTGAACTAGGTACATTCCCACCGGTAGTGTAGGAGGGTACCCCTTTCTCCACATCCTCACCAGCATTTGTTGTTTCTAGTCTTTTCTATGTTGAACATCCTTACTGGTGTGAGGTGATATCTCGTTGTGGTTTTAATTTGCATTTCTCTGATAATTAGCGATGTGGAGCATCTTTTCATGTGCCTTTTCATGTTCATCTGAATTTCTTCTTTGGAGAAGAGTCTGTTCATATCCTCTGCCCATTTTTTAGTAGGGCTATTCATTGTTTTGACTGCATATGGATCAACTATAACTTACACAAGCAAGCCTCTATCAGCAGATATTTAAATGGGACATTTAGTTTAAGGTGGGCATCTAAATTCAAATGTTACAGTGAATTACTATATATATATATGTCTATGCCTATGTGTACGTATATGTATATTACAGCACAAGAGTATAACTGATTTATATTCTATTTGTTGAAATTTTCTTTCTGCCCTTTATTTTCTGTATTGAAATCTTGGGCTTCATAATTCTGCTTCTTTCTCTAAATAATGCTTTTTCCAGTACTTCATCTTAAAAAAAAAAGGCCCTTCTGCTAGATAGCTAAAGGAATTTTAGCAAGACAAGAAGCTGAAAAAACTTCTCTGTTTCATGAAGCCACTGAAAAGCATACTAATCTTCTGAATAAAATTGTTCTTAGAGGAAAAATTCATCAAAATGCAGTATTATAAGACATCCAGTCTTGGAAACTATTGCATTCTGTAAAAATAACCTTTAAGCCCAAGAGTCTTTAATTCCCACTAATTTGCTGCCATAGTATCTATGTTTACTAAAAGTATCCTTAGTTGTAAGTTTTCTTTCTTAAGCCAGTAGAAGATCATGACACTTCCCCCTTTTTTACCATGAGATGACCAGGCTCATGAAAATCAGTAATAGACACCCAGAATACATGGAATTTTATAGGAAAAGTAAATGAACTCAAATTCAGATAATTTGGAAAATTTCCACAAAATGCCTTAAACCATTTATATTCTTACTAATAGCATGTGAGGGGGCACCTTTCTCTACTCTCTTTACAACTGTAGATATTATCAATATTTTCACAGTCTGAAATATGAAAAAAATTAATTGTAATAGTTTGATTTGCTTTTTAATTGGTTATTAGAGATGTTGAACACTGACAATTCTTTTTCTCTGTGTGCTTATTGATATCATTATATATTATTGTTTGGCTCTGTTAAATTTATATAGCATTTCATAACATATTATTCATATTTACATGTTACAAATGTAATTATATATAAAGGTAATTATTAAAATTGATTAATATTTAAATGTTTAAAATAAATAAAACTTAAAATATATAATTATCAAAATCTAAACAAAGGTATTAGATCTAAATAATATAAAATGAAGAGTTTTCATCACAACAGTATAAAGTGGTAGCATTGGCAACAAGTGAAATGTATAATAATATAGGAATTACTGTGTATATAAAGAATTACAGAATGGAAGTTTTAGTTGATAATTCAGTAATTTCATGAGTATTAGAGTATTGCATAGGATAAGAATATTTCTCTCATAATAAGGTAATGGAACAAAGCCATTTTTATTAACATCAGGGTGTTATTTGACCTGAACTACTTTCTTGTCAGTACCTTGAATTGGGGACTGGAAAATAGTCAGTATAGCATTGTAAAACAGTCATTATAAACATATATTTATTTCTATAATTATGCATTCAGGTTATATACATAGACACAGCTTCATTCCATAAGTATTCATCAAAGTCTATCCAAATAACCGATTTTGCAAAAGGAGAGAATAAAGATTACTCTTTATAGAGAAATCAAGGAAGGTTTTTATAGAAATATGAGTATGTTTATCTTCGTTGAAGGCTTTAAAAGTAGGTATTTTATCAGAAATAAAGAAGTGATAAGAAGTAAATCAGTAAAACATAATATGATAGAAGCCAAAAGAGGAGAAAGTTATATGGAGCAAAATGCATTTGATAATGAGGTGTGAAAGATAAAAGGATGAGATATAGATTGAGAACACTGCACTGAATTTGGCAACCTTTAAGTTGTTCATGAACTTCAAAGGATTAATATCTTTATTCTGACAAATTAGATACTAAACAGAAACAGATTAAAGACATATTTAATAGCACCAGACTCACAGACACTGAGAAGGGACTGGTGACTTGAGGAAGGGGTTTGGGTGGGTGCATGGGGAGGGTGAAGGGGATAAAGGGGTACAAAAATTCTCAATCATAATAAAAGTTGATCACAGGGACAGTAGTACAGCATGGAGAAAACAGCCAATGTTTCTGTAACATCCTCCTATGTTGACAGGTAGTAACTGCCCTAGTGGGGGTAAGGATTAGTAATATGGGTGACTGTTGAGTCACTGTGTTGCATATTTGAAACCAATATAAGATTGTATGTCAATAATACTTCAATTAAAAAAAAGACATATTAAAAATCTAGACATATATATATATATATATATATCAGAAAGCTTTTTATTGAAGCATGATTTACCTACAGACAACTGCACAAATTATAGGTGTACAGCTTAGTAAATGCCAAACTGAACACACATCTATCAATTACCCAGTTAAAGAATTCTAATATTACTACTACAACTAGATAGATCCTTGTGTCCCCACCTAATCTTACTAGACTTTCTTCTTGACTTTTAATGACTATCCAGACTTTTAACATCACTGATTTGTTTTCCCTATTTTTGAACTTATATAAATTGAAAAGGGGTATTTATGTGATTTGATGTTTGGATACTGTTGCTCAGTTCTATGTTTGTGAGATTCAGTATTATTGCAGGCAATAGTATGTTGTTTCTTTTCATTTCTGTATAGTTCTTCATTAAATGAATGTTTCATAATTTATTTTTATATTCCATTTTCATCTCTTATTGATGAGTATTTAGATCAGTATATGCCTATTTTATATCTCCTCAGACCATTTGCATTTGTCTGTGCCTGTGACAGACCCTAAAGCCTTCTCACCTTGAGCTCCTAAAATTTGCATCATCTGCGCCAGAGGGCTTTCTCTGACACTGAGGGACCTTACACAGCTGTGTGCAGACACATTCCAGAAGTGGGAAATATATGCTGCTGGGGCAACTCTCAGCCCATGGGGAATGGAAGCTAACTGCCCCAGCAGATAAATGCCCCAGATTTCTTGTCTTTGTGCAGAATAGTTCTAAGTTGTTTTACACATATGACTCAGATGGTCCCCAAAAGATTGGATTCCAGTTGCTCACTGTTCTAAACTTCATTTTTTTTTTCTTCACCCTCTCTTTCACTGTTTTCCTTATTTATGTTTCATAATAAATCTATCTCATGCAAGTCACTGTTTAGGTGTCAGGTTTAGGGGGAACTAAGACTAAAGCAGCTTGCTCCAGAAACTGCTTTAGAAAGAGGGCTTCAATATTTGACTCTGGAATTTTGATGATAAAATGGTAACAAAGAACATACTGCTGCTAGAACTTTGGGTGACAACATTTGGCATGCTGTCCCAATACAACACTAAGACTTTCACCTTTGGCACACAATGATAAATAGTAAATAAAACAGCAAGCACTTGCTATGCAGAAGTTCTGGTATTTAAAGATGTAAGGTCAGAAGTCACTATAATTATTATAGATATATTGAAGGAGAAGAATGATGTAAGTTTTTTTCTCTTATGTTTTTTCTATATTTTCCTTATTTTTGTCTCTACTTCAAAAAGAATATTTTCTTCTGAAGTATCTTTGCCACAAAAAGTTATTAACACATTTTACATAGTTTAAGTTTCTAGTTCTTAAATTTCTCCTTATCTTTCTTTTCCATTTTACTCCTGAAATTCTCCATCTATTCTTTATATCTTTGCACATGTTAATCAGTTATTCTAAAATCTGTATCCCTTACTCTATTAGCTTTATTTCCTTTGAGTCTCTTTCTAATTACCATAATTTTCTTATTTCTATTTAAGTCCTCTTGTGTGTGTCATGATTTTTAATTGAATGTTGAACATCATATATGAACAAATTTACACATTTTAAATCATAGAAGGATACTTTTTTAATATTCTGTTATGAAGTTTGGCTTGGTGAAAATCATCATAAACCAATCAGGGATTGAAATGATGGTTTTCAGTTCTCAAGAAACAGTCTATCACATAATTTCTCCTAGAAAATCTGGCCCCTTACTAAATATGTAATATCCTTCCCAGCTACACGACAGGTGCGGCACTTCACTATTTGTTTCCTCATCTGTGAGGGACAGAAGCAACATCTGCTAAGGCCTCAGTCTCTCCACAGAGCTTTCAAAGTTGGTATTCTTTTATAGGGAAACATGGTGTCAAATGCTACACTGACCTATATTATTATCTGCAGCCACCTTCACCTCCCTCAAAATTTGATGTTAGTGTTCTGTTACCATGAAACATGTTTTTTTCTTAACCAATTGCCCATCTGTTCTATTTATTCTCTTAAGAAGAGTTCATTTGAAACAATCTAGCTCACCACGGTCTGCAGCAGAACTCCTCATATTTTTCTCAATAAGTAAAGGAAATACTCATCTTTTAATATTTTAGATCTTCTGTTATGTCTCACACTAGATATTTTACGTAATATGTTTTAGACAAATAATACTTCTACTTCAATTGCAGAGAGTTACAGATTGGTAGTTTGTCTTACTTACCTATTTATAAATCATCTTGTATGTTAGGCCCCCTGATACCAGTTGCCATATTGAAGAACATATGAGTGGTTATTAATTTTCTTCATGCCCTTCAACTAATCCTAAAGTTGGATTTATCCCAAGTTAGCTGAATTTCTTCCTTGGAAATAAAAACAGTATTTGTTTTCATTTTATTCATCATTTTTCATTTCCCTGATTTACCCGGCAATAGAACCACCTGTTATTTTATCAAATTATATAATGGTTTTAGATGGCTGTAGCATTTGCTAATAACACCCTACCCTTGATATCTAGTAAATATAATAGCCACCTCATTTAACTAACTTGCAAATTGTTTTTCTAATCTGAAATATTCTTTTCTTGAAAGCCTAGTGCACCCTAGGCAGCACAATTTAAGGTTACTTATTATGGTTCCCGAGAGGTAAAATTACCCAGCATTAAAATTCCAGCCACTGCCTGATTTAATCACCTGAAAATTTACTACATACTGGGTTTTATCACTGAAAAAAAATGGACACAATTCTTAAATAGTTGGAAGAATATAAATGTAACAAAGTTCAAAATGATAACTGCACTAGTCTATGGACAACCAGGTTCTGTTTCCTGCCAACAAATTAATGTATTTACTAGGATGATATATTGAAAGAAATTTAAAGTAAGGCTAAAAATGTCCCATAGAAGATATGGTATTATATATATTGAATATTATAAGAATAATTCATCAATATTAATTTTATAACTGTTTCTTTGTAAAATATATTTTGAAATATTCTTTTTACAACAACTTAAGAAAATATTTTTCATGGTCATTTATTACAAATTAACCTTTTTCTGCCATAAGACATAAACTATGTCTTATACATATTTCATATAATTAGAAGTTAGATATGTAGGGTTTTTTTCTTCTTAAGACCTGCTTTAAGGTAACTATTAGTTACTAATCACTTATTATAAAAATTCCATATCTTTAAAAATTAGAACAAGGTAAATTGCATTGACATATATTTTAAATACACTTTTGTCAGGCATAACTTAGGTATAATAAAATGTACCCATTTTTCATGTAGAGTGCAATAAATTTGACAAATGTATTCTCCACTTCACCACAGCCTCAATCAACTACAGACATGTCATCACTCCAGAAGATCCCCTTGTAATCAATCAATCCCAGCCTATCACTGATTTACTTTATGCCATGATAAACTGGTTATGTCTTCTCTAGAATTTCATTAAAATTAAGTCATGCAATATGCATCCTTATGTGTCTATCTTCTTTTGGCTCAGCTTAATGTTTTGAGATTAAAAATCTCTTTTAAATACTATACTCAGAGACTTCCAGGAAGATGGCGGTATGAGCAGAACGGCGGAAATCTCCTCCCAAAACTCATATATCTATGCAAATACAACTATTCAAAAAGAGAGACCAGAATACACAGGAAAGCACACAGTGTGCATCTGCACCTGAGAGGACATGGCACCCCGCAAAGCTGGTAAGATAAGGAGCGGGACCCGAGCACTCCCCCACCACAGCACACCGGCGGGAGGAGAGGATTCAGAGCCAGGAGGGAGTGGAAGTACACCCCGGGAAATAACCAGCCTCGGTGATCTGTGCAAGGAGTGCTGACACACATCGCGTGGTGTAGCAGAGATTGGAGAGACAGAGGGTGCGGGATCTGGGCAGGGAACACATGCGGGTCCTTGCAGCTGGCTCCCGGGAAGAAAAAAAGAAAAGAAAAGAAAAGTGCGCACTTTTTTCAGCGGTCTTAAAGAGACAGGAGCCCAGCAGAGGAGCCACATCACACTGGCACACTGAGCCCAGCAGGCTGGGAGTCCTGGGGAGTTTCGGACCCCTTAGCTGGTGACTGGGAAAGGATGAGCGCACTTAGACTTCCCACACAGATCAACAGCCTCCCATTCATTCCCACCCCAGCCAGAGCTATAAAGGGCTCTGGGGAGTGGTGCGGCAATGCCTGCAGAATAGTGGAGCAACAGCACCACCTACAGCATCCCCACAGAATCTATACTTGGTGGGTGGTGTTTTTTTTTGTTTTGTTTTGTATTTTTTTGTTTGTTTTGTTTTGTTTTTTCTTCTCTTTCTTTTTTCTTTTCATTTATTTCCTTTTTTCTTTTTTTTCTCTTTCTTTCTTTTTTTTTTCTTTTTAAACTCTTAAAGAGCCCAGCTGACATACATGGCAACTACCAGTGACCACTTCTATAGCCATGAAAAGACAGAGGAATATGGTCCAGACTAAGATCAACCAGACAACCCCAGAGAGGGAGCCTAAAGGGATGGAAATGCACAATCGTCCTGAAAAAGAATTCAGAATAAAAGTCATAACCATACTGATGGATCTACAGAGAAATGTGCAAGAGCTGAGGGAGTGAGGGAAGGGAGGAAAGACAATGCAGAAATCAGACAAGTGAACGACAGGCTTAAGAGCAGAATGGATGAGATGCAAGAGACAGTTAATGGAATAGAAATCAGAGAACAGCAATACAGAGAAGCTGAGGCAGAGAGAGATAAAAGGATCTCTAGGAATGAAAGAATATTAAGAGAACTGTGTGACCAATCCAAATGGAACAATATTCACATTACAGGAGTACCAGAGAGAGAAAAAGGGATAGAAAGTGTCTTTGAAGAAATAATTGCTGAAAACTTCCCCATGTTGGGGAAGGAAATAGTCTTGCAGTACATGGGAGCCCACAGATATCCCAACACAAGGGACGCAAGGAAGACAACACCAAGACACATAACAATTAAATTGGCAAAGATCAAAGATAAAGACAGAGTATTAAAGGCAGCTAGAGAGAGAAAAAAGATCACCTACAAAGGAAAACCCATCAGACTATCATCACACTTCTCAACAGAAACCTTACAGGCCAGAATAATGGCATAATATATTTAACGTAATGAAACAGAAGGGCCTCGAACAAAGAATAGTGTATCCAGCATGATTATCATTTAAATATGATGGAGGGATTAAACAATTTCCAGAGAAGCGAAAGTTGAGAGAGTTTGCCTCTCATAAACCACCACTACAGGATATCTTAAACGGACTGCTCTAGAGGGAAGCACCCCTAAGGCTAAAAAGATGTCACCAGAGAAAATAAAATCAGAGTAAAGAAAGCAGACCATCCAAATACTAACTAAAGGCAAAGAATAAAACAGCTAATATATAAAGAATAGAGGAGGAAGAATAAGAAGGGAGAGAAATAAAGAAACATCAGACAGTGTTTACAATAACTTAACAAGAAAGTTATATTAGATTGTTAGATAGTAAAGAAGCAACCCTTGAACCTCTGGTAATCACGAATCTAAAGCCAGCAATGGAAATAAGTACATATCTATCGATAATCACTCTAAATGTAAATGGACTGAATGCACCAATCAAAAGACAAAAAACACAGAGTAACAGAATGGATAAAAAAGCAAGACCCATCTATATGCTGCTTACAAGAGACTCACCTCAAACCCAAAGATATACACAGACTAAAAGTGAAGGGATGAAAAAAGATATTTCATGCAAACAACAAAGAGAAAAAAGCAGGTGTTGCAGTTCTTGTATCAGACAAAATAGACTTCAAAACAAAGAAAGTAGCAGGAGATAAAGAAGGACATTACATAATGATAAAGGGGTCAGTCCAACAAGAAGATATAACCATTATAAATATGTATGCACCCAACACAGGAGCACCAGCATATGTGAAACAAATACTAACAGAATTAAAGAAGGAAATAGAATGCAATGCATTCATTTTCGGAGACTTCAACACACCACTCACTCCACAGGACAGATCAACCAGACAGAGAATAAGTAAAGACACAGAGGCACTGAACAACACACTAGAACAGATGGACCTAACAGACATCTACAGAACTCTGCATCCAAAAGCAGCAGGATACACATTCTTCTCAAGTGCACATGGAACATTTTCCAGAATAGGCCACAAAAAGAACCTCACTAAATTAGAAAATATTGAAATCCTACAAAACAACATCTTGGATCACAAAGGTATAAAACTATAAATAAATTTTAGAAAGAAATCAAAAAGGCTCATAAATACATGGAGACTTAACAACATTATCCTAATGAATCAATGGGTTAATGACCAAATCAAAACAGAAATCAAAGAATATATGGACACGAATGACAACAACAACACAAAGCCACAACTTCTGTGGGACGCAGCAAAGGCAGTTCTAAAAGGAAAGTATATTGCAATTCAGGCCTATTTAAGGAAGGAAGAACATTCCCAAATGAACAGTCTAAAGACACAATTATTGAAATTGGAAAAAGAAGAACAGATGAGGCCCAAAGTCACCAGAAGGAGAGACATAATAAAGATCAGAGAAGAAATAAATAAAATTGAGAAGAATAAAACAATAGAAAAAATCAATGAAACCAAGAGCTGGTTCCTTGAAAAAATAAACAAAATAGATAAGCCCCTATCCAGTCTCATTAAGAGAAAAAGGGAATCTACACACATAAACAGAATCAGAAATGAGAAAGGAAAAATCACGACAGACACCACAGAAATACAAAGAATTATAAGAGAATATTATGAGAAGCTATAAGCTAACAAGCCGGAAAACATAGAATAAATGGACAACTTCCTAGAAAAATACAACCTTCCAAGACTGACGAAGCAAGAAACAGAAAATCTAAACAGACCAATCACCAGCAACGAAATTGAATCAGTAATCAAAAAACTACCCAAGAACAAAACCCCTCGACCAAATGGATTCACCTCTGAATTCTACAAGACATACAGAGAAGAAATAATACCCATTCTCCTTAAACTTTTTCAAAAAACAGAAGACAAGGGAATACTTCCAAACTCATTCTATGAAGCCAGCATGACTCTAATACCAAAACCTGGCAAAGACCTCACCAAAAAAGAAAATTACAGATCAATATCCCTGATGAACATAGATGCAAAAATACTCAACAAAATATTAGCAAACTGAATTCAAAAATACATCAAGAGGATCATAGACCATGATCAAGTGGGATTCATCCCAGGGATGCAAGGATGGTACAACATTCGAAAATACATCAACATCATCCACCACATCAACAAAAAGAAGAACAAAAACCACATGATCATCTCCATAGATGCTGAAAAAGCATTTGATAAAATTCAGCATCCATTCATGATTAAAACTCTCAACAAAATGGGTATAGACGGCAAGTACCTCAACATCATAAAGGCCATATATGACAAACCCACAGCTAACATCATACTTAACAGCGAGAAGCTGAAAGCTTTTCATCTAAGATCGGGAACAAGACTGGGATGGCCACTATCTCCACTGTTATTCAACATAGTACTGGAGGTCCTAGCCATGGCAATCAGACAAAACAAAGACATACAATGCATCTAGATTGGTAAAGAAGAAGTCAAATTTTCACTATTTGCAGATGACATGATACTGTACATAAAAAACCCTAAAGAATCCACTCCAAAACTACTAGAAATAATATCTGAGTTCAGCAAATTTGCAGGATACAAAATTAACACACAGAAATCTGTTGCTTTCCTATACACTAACGATGAACTAACAGAAAGAGAAATCAGGAAAATAATTCCATTCACAATTGCATCAAAAAGAATAAAATTCCTAGGAATAAACCTAATGAAGGTAGTGAAAGACCTGTACTCTGAAAACTACAAGACACTCCTAGGAGAAATTAAAGAGGGCACTAACAAATGGAAATGCATCCCATGCTCTTGACTAGGAAAAATAAATAATGTCAAAATGGCTATACTACCTAAAGCAATCTACAGATTCAACGCAATCCCTATCAAACTACCAACAGCTTTCTTCAATGAACTGGAACAAATAATTCTAAAATTCATAATGGAACCAGAAAAGACCCCGAATAGCCAAAGCAATCCTGAGAAGGAGGAATCAAACAGGGGGAATTACGCTCCCTGATTTCGAGCTCTACTACAAAGCCACAGTAATCAAGACAATTTGGTATTGGCCCAAAAACAGACCCACAGACAGGGGAAACAGAATAGAAAATCCAAGCATTAACCCAAACATTTATAGCCAATTAATATTTGATAAAGGAGCCTTGGATATACAATGGGGAGCTGACAGCCTCTTCAGCAGCTGGTGTTGGAAAAACTGGACTGCTACATGTAAGAGAATGAAACTGGACTACTGTCTAACCCCATACACAAAGGTAAACTCAAGGTGGATCAAAGACCTGAATGTAAGTCATGAAACCATAAAACTCTTAGAAAAAAACATAGGCAAAAATCTCTTGGACATAAACATGAGTGACTTCTTCATGAACATATCTCTCCGGGCAAGGGAAACAAAAGCAAAAATGAACAAGTGGGACTATATCAAGCTGAAAAGCTTCTGTACAGCAAAGGCCACCATCAGTAGAACAAAAAGAAATCCTACAGTATGGGAGAATATATTCATAAATGATGTATCTGATAAGGGGTTGACATCCAAAATATATAAAGAACTCACACACCTTAACAAACAAAAAGCAAATAATCCAATTAAGAAATGGGTAGAGGACATGAATAGACACTTCTCTAAAGAAGAAATTCAGATGGCCAACAAGCACATGAAAAGATGCTCCACATCGCTAATCATCAGAGAAATGCAGATTATAACCACAATGAGATATCACCTCACACCAGCGAGGATGGCCAACATCCAAAACACAAACAACAAATGTTGGCGAGGATGTGGAGAAAAGGGAACCCTCCTACACTGCTGCTGGGAATGGAAATTAGTTCAACCATTGTGGAAAGCAGCATGGAGATTCCTCAAAAAACTCAAAATAGAAATACCATTTGACCCAGGAATTCTACTCCTAGGAATTTACCCTAAGAATGCAGCAGCCCAGTTTGAAAAGACAGATGCACCCCTATGTTTATCACAGCACTATTTACAATAGCCAAGAAATGGAAGCAACCTAAGTGTCCATCAGTAGATGAATGGATAAAGAAGATGTGGTATATATACACAATGGAATATTATTCAGCCATAAGAAGAAAACAACTCCTATCATTTGCAACAACATGGATGGAGCTAGAGGGTATTATGCTCAGTGAAATAAGCCAAGCCGAAAAAGACAAGTATCAAATGATTTCACTCATATGTGGAGTATAAGAACAAAGAAAACAAAAAACTGAAAGAACAAAACAGCAGCAGACTCACAGAACCGAAGAACAGACTAATAGTTACCAAAGGGAAAGGGACTGGGGAAGATGGGTGGGAAGGGAGGGATAAGAGGGAAAAAGGGGCATTATGATTAGCAGATGTAATGTTAGGGGGGCATGGGGAGGGCTGTGCAACTCAGAGAAGACAAGTAGTGACTCTATAGCAGCTCACTACGCTGATGTACAGTGACTGTAATTGGGTTGGTGGGGGGCACCTGATGAAGGGGGTTGTTTAATTCCCATAATATTGCACATGTAATTGTAGATTAATGATACCAAAATAAATTATTTAAAAAAAAGAGAGAATAGTAAGAAACTTTTCTAGATCATCATAACTTTGGTGGGAAGTCATTTCTCTAGAAATCAAGAGAAAAAGAACTCCTTGTGGCATTCTGCTATAATAACGTTTTCTAGATTTGTCCTATAAAGGTCAAATCTAAGGACATAAGATCAATTCTCTCAGTATCTCCAAAAATCATTCAAAAGCTTACTGAACATGTCTAAATAATGGTGAAGGTGTAACTTAGAAAATATTTCTGACCAATATGCTGCTAGACATTAAAATGAGTTCCCAAGGGAAGTGATTAAATTTTTTTCAGGAAACCTGAAGCAATTCGTGTTAATTTTAAAAGATTAAAATTAATTAAGGTAACTTTTTTTTCCCCAGCAAGGTAAACGTTCAAGATTTAAAGATTCTTCTTAATTGTTATACTCTGCAATCCACAAATTCATCTGATGAGTAAGAAATCCCCCCTGTGAGTTTCTATAACCACTAAAATTACCGAGTCATAGGAAGTAATTATGAGGAAGAAAAAGCAGCAACATGCTATATACGTGATCGATTCCCAAATTTTCCTGTTTTAAATTTATCTGTCCTGTTCTCCTTTTTAAGTTATATTTCTTTTATTTATTGTCTTCTTCTCCCATTTTTTCTCAGTATTTTTCTCACTTTGACCCATAACATTTGTAAGAAAATTTTTAACACCCAAAAAAGTTTTAAGAAAATTTGTAACACCCTTGAAATTTGTAAAAAAATTATAGTAAAATATTAAAATTTTTAAATTACTTATGGGAATTACATAAATTTCTCTTATTATATATATATGTCTTACTATCATAATCTCTGTTACCTAATAGACTGTATTATAATCTCTTCCAGATTTTAATATGTTGAAATCAGGTATTCTTTCCTATGTTTTATTATGCATTATATATAATAAGGGCCTATTTCTGTGGACCTACAAGGGGATATTACCCAGAACACAGAAATGCAATATTCCATAATGTAAAATATCTTATTCATCAATACTTACAGAATAAATGGAAATTTTCAACTTGACTTTTGTCTTTAAATTCTATGAAAATGAATCTCATGCAGGAGTTGGGGTGACACTGGTCTCTCAGGCCACTTTTGGGTATCACAATTATAAGAGAGCAGTATTAGCATTTGGTGGCTAGGGCCTGAGACTAGACATTTTGCCTTGCAACAACTGTATGCACAATAAAGAATTACCAGGTCTCACTCTGTATTTGAATGTTCTTCCTGACATTTATGAAATGAAACATGCTCATAATAATGAAAGCAGTTGGCTCGGTTTTATTCGTTTTCATAAACACATAATATTTTCTTGGTTTGGTTTTAATTTCCTGAATTTTCCAGAAATATAGCTACCATGGATATTGAGGAAAAATGTTACTGTTTTTCTTATAACTTTATCATAAGTTGTTCATTCCTTTGTAAAATAACATTATCAATGGCAACACCATTTGTGGCATTAAAATACACCACCACAAAAAAAAATACTATACTCAAAATAGATTGTTAAATATAGTATTACTAACGTATTTCTTTCTGCAGTCAGTATACAAATTATGGTATTCAGTTACATAGAATAGATATGAATAGAATATAATGAAAGTGGAATGATTAAATACACTTTGTACTGTTCCACAGGACCAACCACTGGGCACAAGTAGGAAGAAAAAAGATGTTAGTTCAATAGACAAATGAAATGTCTGTTATTTGGAATTGTCTAACATTTAGTGAGATTTATCTACCTTGGTGAACTCCCAATTACTGCAAATATAAAGTCAAACATGACTGACTGATCAGGGTAATTTACAGATGTCATCTTTCCAGGGAAGAACTTTTCCTTTCAGAAAAGCAACTAATCGAACTGCTTTTGAATAACCAAAACTCTTCCACACCTTCCCTGAGTTTTAAATCTAGTGAGGAAAGGAAAACTAAAACCCAACTAAATTTCGGTACAGAAAGTAGCAAGTATATAAAAGGAAATTAAAGAGGGAGAATATGGAATTGTACACACACGAGTCCTTCTCTCTAATAGAGAAACAGGACAATGACATACTGGCAGGATTTTGTCAAATTGAGTTGAAAGCTGAAGAAGTGATTTCAGACCGAGGAAACAATGTAAACAAATCTAGATCAATATTCAAAATGTTCAGAATGCTAAAATATCACTGTTTGGGGAATGTGAGGAAGTAATTGAAAATCTAGCTAGAAATATAGGTAGATCAAAGGCAGACCATGGAAGTTTTCAGATGCTTAGTGACATGTTTCTTCAAACATTAGGGAGATATTGAAGGTTTGCAGTTTCTGAATGCAATCCTTTTTATTATCTGACAACATTAGTTAATTCCTATAACAAATCATGTAGAATTGGAGAACCTCTAGTAGTTTCTAGTGATGGAATGTGATGGCCCATAGATGCTGTAACTGTGAGCATGTGTGTGTGAATATATGTATGTACATATGTATTGTGTATATAATAAGGAAATTCTATTTGTATTTTTTGAATATGTTTAACATTTTAGGAGATAGAATGCTGTTAAATACCTGTTAGGTAACTGAAAATAATCATACAATGTTTTTCTTTATCCTTAACAATGGGGTGGAAAATATTTACTTGTTTATACTGAGCCGCACTTGCTTTCCTGAAATAAATCCCATTTAATCATAATGGGCTTTTTCTTTTTTAAGTATACTCTTGGTCTATTTGCAAATACTTTAAATGACATTTTACATTAATATTCATAAGTGAGTTTGCTTGTACTTTTCTTTTATGGTACAATCTTTTCATGTCTTAGTATCAATATGTGCGAGCTTTATGAAACAAATGTGAAAGTTTTCATTCCATTTCTATACTCTGTAATATTTTATGATTATCTTACTGATTTATGATTATCTTATCCTTAAAGTTCTCTTGTAAAATTACCTAAACTTGGTCCTGTTGGGTAGACTTCTATTTTTAACTTAAATTTTACTAAAATATGTTTATTTAGAGTATTTATTTATTTAATAGTTTCTCCTTTTAGCATGGTATTTGGTCAGGTTAGATTTTTTTATTTACAGTGGTAAATTTAGGAGGCTAAAATTGTGCAGAGTAAATTTACATTTATATTAACTCCTCTTTATTATTTCTTGCTTGCCATTTTCAATTGCTGTATTTGTAGTTGGAGTTCTACTTTTTATTTTTCCTTTTGGTTGTATTTGTTACTAATTCATTTATTTTGCAGTTTTTTCTTACAACAACATTTTTTGCATTTATCTTAAGTTTATCAGATAAATTACAGGTTGCTCAGTTAAATCTGAATTTCAAAAGAAGAACATTTTTTTTCTAAGTATAATTTTGCCCCAAATGTTGCATGGGCCATACTCATATTAATAACTGTCTGTTGTTTTTCTGAAATTCAAATTTAATTGTACACTCTGGATTTTTATTTGGTAAGACGCTATCCTATTTATTTGACCTAATGCTTTTTTTATTTTTAACTATGTTTTATATATAATTATCTTTATTAACTCCTTGTTTCTCTTTTTTGGTATCCTATGATGTTATTTTCCTATATTTTTGAACTAGGTGTTTAATTAGATTATTTTATTTACTTTTACTTACATTTTATTTACTTTTAATGGTAAATTGATTCCTCAAATAAATTAGGTTTTTTGATATGACATGGTATTATCATTCAAGAAAGTCGGTCATTATATTTCCTAGTTTCCTTTTGTCCCAAGATTTGTTTAATTTCATTAAAAAATACCAGATGGGAAGGAACTTTTAAATTTGTTATAATTTATCATTTTAATGTATTATTTGGATAAAAATTCTATTTGGATTATTTCTATTATTTAAATATATATTAAGGATTTCTTTGTTGTCTAATATATCATCACTTTTTCTGAGTATATCATATGCCCTTAAACTTTTATAATTATTTATTATAGAAGCTCAGAACTTGATATTTTAAGTCTTTGTCAGTTGTGGTGTTTGGACCTACTTCTGTTCACTGATTTATTTTGTCTACTTAATCTGTCTTCATGAGGAAGGTATATTTAAGTTTTCTCTTATTCCTATATTTCTGTGTATTTTTCCTTGGATCTGCTCTACTTTCTAATTGAAAGTTATTGCTGGATTATTCGGTATATGAATATAAATTACTATTATGTGACAGTGTCCTTGTCTCTTTAAATCTTTTTTTGTGTGAAATGTACTTAAACAAATAGGAAGATTGTGACTTTTTTTGGGAGGGGGGGTTTACATTTGTCTGTTACGCCTCTGACCATTCTTTCATTTTGAACATCTTTGTCCCTAAATGGGCTGGTTCAGGACTAGATATTGATATGTTTGGTCTCAGTTTTTGGTGTATTTTTCTATTTTATTTTTAATTCATCCAGTCTTACACAATTTACTTTACGCTCTTTTTTGACCTATCTTTTGTCATAATAGGAAGTTTTTAATATGAAGTTTGTGTATATTATGCATGTTTCTTTTAACCAGATGCGAAATCATATTTATTTTTTCTAAATTACATATCTATTTTTATTTACCACCTAATCACCTAGTGTACATCTTATTAAAAATGAATCTTTTCTTTTATATAACCATAGTAAAAGTTCTCTAATAAGAAAATTAACACTGAAACAGTACTATTATAACATATAATTCTTATTTAGATATTAACAATTGTCCCTTTGATGGTCTTTTTGGTAAATAAAAGCCTAAATATATTTATAATATGCCTTTTTTTGTAAGGACAAAAGAAAATTTAGAAAAATACACACTATTTTCTCATCTGTGCAAGAAAAACAGGAAGGGTGGATACAAAAATAATGAAGTTGGTTACATGCAAGAGGTAGAAAGGAATAGCATTGAAAGGATAGGGTGATAGGTACAGGGATGGTATCCAAGTTCTTGGAAGATAACTTTTTGTATATTTCTCACTTGGAGAATCATGGAAATTTTTCACATACCCAAAAGAGAATGAAAATCAACAATGATAGGATGGATGGAACAAAACTGAGTATAGGCAAAACAAAAGTAACTGTAAGGAAGGAGAAATAATCTAAGTATATTTTGAACATAATGCTTTCACTTTATTTTCAGCCTTATGAAACAATTTCATAAATATTCTATGTGTATTCTGGAACTGAGAAAATTATTAAATATACTGTGGACGATGAAAGCCCGGATTCTCACCAATGGAGTGCAATTAGAAATGTGCTAAGGGTGAAGGCTAGAATGAAACATCATGCTCAATTGGAATTGATTATTAATTTATTAGTTTAATGTGCATGTATATAGGCAGAAATGTTTATAGGTGTGTTTATATATACACATAAAATCACATAAATATATATTTTTATCAATGTATAGATATATACACATTCATATATATACACATATTTGATTATGAATGTACATGTATTTGTGGATATAATTTCTATATGCAGGAATCATGTTGAAATTTTTCTAAGCCTGAAAATATTTCAAATGAAAAAGCTTAAAAATATGCTATTCCACTGACATCATCTTAAAATCTTCCACAAGTCTTTCTTTTCTTTTTGATGAAAATTCTTAAACTAAATTGAAACATAAAATCACATTTTTCTTCTTTCATAATATTTGTTTCTTTTGAAGCATTTCCAGCATTTTCTATTTTTGTTACTTTTCTTTACTAGTGAACATATTTGATGAGCTCAAGAAAAATGAGTGCTTGAGGCTAGAAAGATCACCACTTTTGTCACAATAATTTCCATCTATTTATCAACTGAATTACTATTACCATCTCTGGCCATTTTGTGCTATACAATTTACTCATTAAAGTTGATCCATGTCATATTGTAACCATTAAAGTGAAGTATACTTGATATTGTTCAGTGAAGATAATGACTTCAGACTCCTAATATCTTTCCAAGTCAGTTATCACAAAAGTGACAAGACTAAAGATGCATCTTGAATAGTGCATTTATCTTCCGGATACAGTGCTGTACACTTAAATATTTACACTCTCAGTTGCTTGTCACTAACAGTTATAAGGCTTATCCTACAGTTTCAATTATTTAAAATGTCAATAATTGCTCAATTTTGTGCACAAAATTATGCAATTTTCTCCTCTGTATTTATGGAAGTTGACTATAGACACGGACATGAATGCAATAGTGTATTGGAGCTGGCTCATACTGGTTCTCAAGATCTGACTGAGTATACCTCTCCCAACTCCATGTTCAGTGACATCCAGATAGCTTAAAATCACCATAATGGGCATACTTACAATGTGGGAACTGATAAATGGCATCAATCAAAAGTAACTGTAAGGAACTGTATTCCTTCGCTTTCACCCCAGGGAGCTGTTTGGTAAGTATTTACCAGCACTCTACTACTCTAATGTCCTCTGGAAAAATGAGACATTCTACACTGATAAAACTTTAAGTGGAAACTCAGAAGTTCAGTAAGGTCTCCTCTTTGCTCATTCAGCCTCAGCTGCACTGTCGCTGCTTTCCTAGGGAAAGTAGGCTCCAAAGCAGGATTTTTCACTTGCAGTTTCCTCTGCCTGGAATATTATTTGCCCAGATAGTTTCATACTTTGTTTCTTCATTCCTTTTAGTTATATCCTAAAAGCAATTAATCAGTGAAGCTTTTCCTGATCACACTATTATGAAAGAACTTCCAGGGTACCCCGCACCGTGATGCTCTTCCCAAACAATATACAGATAGATTAGTTTTATGCAGTAGATAATAGCAAACATTTCTCTCTGAAATATTTCTTACTAATTTGCCAACTGACTACTGCTTATTTACTGCCAGTTTTGCTCTAATTTTGCTCTTCAAGGTCAAAAAAAGTGGCACATAATTGGACCTCAAAATATATGTTGAATAGATGACAATAATGGAGATATAACTATAAATAGTATTTTTAAATGTAAATTGTTTTTACTATAAAAGTAGTTTAAAGTTTTTATATTCTTAAAATTGGTTGCTTTAGTAATATATATATAGTTTGTTTTTATCTGTTTCTTAATGTATCTCTTAATATAATTATATAAATGTTTTCTTTAAACATTCTTCTAATATGACTTTTTATTCATATTACTAGATGTTTACTATATAAGTTAGCTATTATAAATGTCACATTGGAGAACTGCTTTCTTAATGAAACTTTTTTTATACAAAACCTTTTAATATGTAAAAAACATGTTCTTATGTATAAAGTGTTTAATTTTCAACACGTTTATTAAAAAATACAGTTAACATGTTTGCTAATGTTATTAATGAAATTATATAACATGTTACAATATTAGAAGTTTATTTTTTCAAATTCTCACTGATTACATATTTAAACTGTTAACTGTTTCCCTGTTCTAGAAACATATTTTTATTTGTGTTTTTTATTAGTGGCAAGGTTTATATAATTTAAATTGTATAAAATTAAATTTTCATAACTCATACATTAATTGCATACACCCATTGAAGTTTATAAAGGCTTTATTAATTATTGTCTCACCTTATCCCTACAATGGGACCTACTGTCCCAAATTTGTAGGTGGTGACATTGAATAGCTTTTTGGCTTGGGAATATGTTTTTCTTGTCAGATTGTGATCTCTAAATTCCTTGGAAACAAGAAACATGTCTTGTTGAGTTTTGTATTCCCAAGAAATAGCATAATAGCTCTTAGATAATAAGTGAGAGTTATGAATAAATGAATGTATTTTCAGGGTACTTGCATTAGAGTATCTCAGAAAGTTACTTGTATAAGACAGCATTTCTGAACTTAAATCAAGGACTTCTGACCTTAAGTCCATTGTTCTTTCTTCGAAGATAAATAGGAAGCACTTAATTTTTTTAATTAAAAAAATTTTTGAAGACTAGATTCATGGCAAAATTTCAGGTCAGATACAATGATCTACCATATACTCCTTCTCATGCCTCTGTGCCTGTCTAGTCTTTTACAGTATCAACATCCCAACCAGGTGGTACATTTGTTACAATTAATGAACCTACCTTGACACATTATCACCCACACTTCGGAGTTTGCATTATTATATAATGGACATGTACCCATCATTTTGGTATGATCCAGATTATTTTCACTCTCCTAAAAATAATGTGTGTTATGCCTATACATCCCTCCCTGCTGTGTCCCCAATCCCTGGCAACAACTTTTTTCTTTAACTGTCTCTGCAGTTTTGCCTTTTCCAGAATATCACATAGTTGGAATCACATGGTAGATAGTCTTTTGATATTGTCTTCTTTCCCTTATTAATATGCATTTAAGTTTCCTTCATGTCTTTTCATGGTTTCATAGCTCTTTCCCTTTTAGCACTGAGTAAAATTTCATTGTTGGGACGCACCAGTTTATTTCCCCATTCCTACTGAAGGACATCTTGGTTGCTTTCAAGTTTTGGCAATCATGAACAAAGCTTCTACAAATGTTTGTGTGCAGGTAGTTGTGTGGAAGTTTTCAACTCTACTGGACAAAAATCAATGAGCGTGACTGTGGGATTGGATGGTAAGAGAACACTGAATTTTGTAAGATCTGCAAATTGTCTTCCAAAACGGCTGTACCATTTTGCAATCACAAGCAATGAGAGAGCTCCTGTTGCTCCATATCTTCATCAGCATGTACTGTTGTCAGTGTTCTAGATCTTGGCCATTCTAATAGGTTTATAATGATATCTCACTGACAATTTGTATCTCCCTGATGACATATCATGTGGATCATCTTTTCATATGCTTATTTGTCATCAATATATCTTCACTGGTGAAATTCCTGTTAGTATTTTCAGCCCACTTTTTAATTGGGCTGTTTTCTTATTGTTCAGTTTGAAGAGTCTGTATACTTGGGATAATTGCCCTTTATCAGTGTGTTTCTTGCAAACATTTCTTCTAGCTCATGGTTTGTCATCTCATTCTCTTGACATTTTCTTTCCCATAGTAGTAATTTTTAATTTTAATGAAATCCAGCTTATGAATTATTTCTTTCAAGTATTGTGCATCTGGTATTACATCTAAAAAGTCATTGTCATACCACAGGTCATCTAAGTTTTCTCCTTTGTTATAAGAGTTGTATAGTTTGCATTTTCTGTTTAGGTCCATGATCCATTTTGAGTTAATTTTTGTAAGGTAAGGGGTGTAAGGTATGTATCTACATTTTTTTATTTTTGCACAAGGATGTCCAGTCATCCTAGCACCATTTGGTGAGATGACTATTCTTGCTGCATGGTATTGGCTATCATCTTTTGTCAAAGATAAGTTGACAGTATTTATATAGATCTATTTCTGGTTCTCTATTTGGTTCCATTTACCTATTTGTCTATTCTTTATCCAATATCACACTGTCTTGGTTTATTGTAGCTTTACATTAAGAGTTGAAGTTGGGTATTGTCATCTCCAACTTTGTTCTTCACCTTCAATACTAATTTGGCTATTCTATGTGTCTTGACTTTCCATATAAACTTTAGAATCAGTTTGTTGATATCCACAAAATAACTTGCTGGGGTTTTGATTGTTTATTGCATTGCATCTATAGATTAAGTTGGGAAGAACTGACATCTTAACAATATAAGCACCTTAATTTATATGAGAGCAGAAAATGTCTGTCTGGAAATTATTATGCACCAATAGCATATATGATGATTTTGTCATTCACCAAATAAATTAGTAACATCTAAAGTGTGGAGCTATGGGAATTTAGAATTGTATAAACATATTTTTAAAAAGACTTGCTAACTAGTAAATTTCATTAACAGATTATGACCTCTCTTCTTTCAAACCATCTTTCATATTTAGAGAGCTCTTCAGAAAGGCCACTGTGGTAATAAAATATTAAAATGAAAATTATGCTTCTTGTGGTTCTTAATATCTTTTTCCTTTCCCACAATTGTAGGTTTACAACAAAAATAATGTAGTTTGGATATATCTTTGTTGTCAGTGAAATGCAATTTTTGAGCAATACTCTATATTCTTAAAGTATAATGAATATATATTTATTATGCTTCATATACTGAACCCTAGAAAACCCAAATAGTCAACTAAGGTAGACATTTCTAAATTATATAACTAAAGAAACCTCAAAGACTAACGAAATATGAGTCAGAAATAACACCTACTGTGATTGAACCATGACACTGGCTAGTATAAGCAGTACTTGGAGATAAACTGAAAACATTGGGGGCAATCATTGCTTATTATCATTAACATTTAGAGTTGGGATTTCATTATTTAGAACTGAGTCTGAGTCTGAATAGACCTTGGTCATAATAAATGAATAAACTGACTAAGAGTGTTTTAATTAGCTTTCAGTGTAGCTGATTTGCAGTAATGGGGGAGAGCAGAGTATAATAATGAAAGTGAGCAAAGTGGTAAATGTATATACAGGTTCTTTTTGAGGCAAGAATAATTTTTACTCCCAGCTCTGCCACTTAATTACTGTGTAAACTTGAGCAAGAAATTTGCCACTTTCAGCATCATTTTCTTCATCAGTAGTGTTATAATTTTAGATAGCCCTCTTTCTGAAGATTGTTTTTTTTTGAGAAATGACATAAAATTTGTGAGTGCAGCATACTCTTTGACCTCCTCCTAGGCACTTATTAAATTTTGCTTCAGATACTAGCTTTTTTAATGCATTGACAACCCTCAGGATTCAAATCTCCAAATAATTTTAATTTACTTCTAGTTTAAAAATATGCTATTACAGGCAAAGTAGTTCAGTGTTACTTGCTTATGGGCCTTAAGCAACCCTCCAAAACTGCAGGAGACATGAGAGACACAGGAGACATCTCTTTCTATTTAATAATTTACACTAAAATAAATGAAAAGATTTTTAGAGGAAATATTTAAGATACAAATATCGGTATGGTTTTTACAGAGGAGGCTTTGCTAATTTGCTTTGGGAGAAGCAATACTTTATTGGACATGCTGTTTTTCCCAGTGCAGGTATTCTCTTCCCTAGCAAAGGTACACAAAGAATGCCAGTTTAATGCTCTGGAAAAGATTGCCAGTTCTGCCCGAGTTCAGTTCATACATCTGAAGGCAGCCTCAGGTTTCTTGCAGATGGCCACATTTCAAGCCCTTTGACAAAACCCATATAAAAAAAGATATGATGTTCAAGGAATGTAGTTGGCTTGAATAATTTAACAGCTACATATAGGCCTATGAAATATTAAAGGGACAATAGTGTTCAACAGGGAATTTTAGAGATTCTAGCTTGACATTAGTTTCCTCCTTGAACAGTTCATTGGTTGGCTATAGCGATAGTTCATGTGCTATGATGGTGGTAGGAAGCACTTTAATTAAAGCTAAACCAGCTTACTGACATTCAGGTATTTAAAAAAATAAAATAACTCAAATAACTTAAATTTTCTTTGGAATATTTAGCTGATATTATAAATAATTTTGAAGAACATTCCATCCCTGCTACTTTTAAATAAATGTGTTAAGAACAAGAACTGTTCAAGTAGCTATGTTTTTCCTTCAAAAATATGATAGGCTTTAATAATCCCTTTTTTAAGTGGAAGTCAAGGAAGCAGGCACACAGTCTCTGAGGTTGTGCTGACATGATCTGAAGAATCAATGCCTATCATTTCATATGGTACATTGACAAACTCAACCCACTTGATCATCAGGAGCATCTCCACAGAGACTCCGATGTAATGCTGATACCCACATAAGGCAGAATGGCCCAAACAGGACCCTCATTTTCTTAATTGCACATCTATGGTTTACCATTTGTAATATGGCTTAAAAGTTTCTATTTGTTTCTAAAATATATGTCATTAATTTTTTCACATAACAAT
Source organism: Phataginus tricuspis (assembly GCA_029783875.1). Taxonomy (NCBI): domain Eukaryota; kingdom Metazoa; phylum Chordata; class Mammalia; order Pholidota; family Manidae; genus Phataginus; species Phataginus tricuspis. The sequence continues at coordinate 41,398,415 of JAQQAC010002172.1, read as the reverse complement.
GTGCTTACAGAAAACTGTAGTTAGATAAAGGGGCATTGTACATACCTTTGAGTGAAGCACTTGTTTGAAATATCTTACTTTAAGTACTGAGCTACTTTGCTATTACTTCCAAAAGGCCTCTGTTTTGTTTTGAATTTCCTAATGCTGTGCACTTTTGCTCTGAAAGACATCTAATGATGAGGGAAAGGATGAGTGAACGTGGAAAATAAGGGGCTCGTTTCCCAAAGGGAAACAGCTATGATTCTGATCTCATTGTTAGATGAATGCTTTATATCAGTTAAGCAGTGATGTTGAGCTCCCACCAAATACTCAGTTCCCACTGGAAACAATTATGTTCTTTCAACACTTATGGATATCCACAGCATGTCCAAGACTATATATGGTTCACTCGGAAGAATCGACAGGTCCACAAAACGATGATTACTATTCTCTGGGCATTAACAATCTCAGAAGAATCATAAAGTAAACAGCTAAATGTAAGATAACTGAAATCAATATAGTCCCTTCACTAGGTTTTACAGTTTTTTAAATTGGTTCTGCATACCTAATTTCATAGGAAATCCAGTTTGAATAATCCAATGGTAAAGATTTGGAAAGAGGGGTTGTATCCCAAGCAGAAGTAATTCACCAAGCTAGACACTGTGCCACTTACTGTGAATTCAGAGATCTGTAAGACACAGAATATGCCTTTGGGAACAGAGTCACAGGCTTGGAAGAGCAAGTTACCTTTGAAATTGTCATAAACTATGCTTTCTTTTAAAAAGTTCCCAAATGTTCTGGTTTGGCTACCACTCGTTTAACTCTTGTTCCAGACATGCTAAAGGGGACAAGTGCTGTATCCTGTACATTCCCTGTAAATGGTAAAGCAAGAAAATTACCACAACTCATTCCTTGACCACTATGAGATAATCAATTAGTAATGGCACTGTTTCATGATGCACATCAATAGAGTATTCTGACAAGACAAATACTGCCTATCTGTCAGAACTGGCATTTGAAGTAAAACCCAGGCTCAACCCATTCTCACCTCATCCTCTGACGTAGTAGTCCTTTGTTCTTGGCTGGCTCCCACTTACCTCCAGCAAACGCTACCCCTTCCTTCCTAAGCCATGTTTTATCTCATTACTTAACAGGATAAGTAATTTCTTTAGTTAAAATATCCTAAGTTACAGGGTTGCTTGGATTTTGTTACATAGTTTAGTTCAAGCTATTCTTTTATTTCTACCCTTCTGTTCTGGTTTTATATGATCTTTGAAGACATGAGTTTTGCCTTAATTGTTGGCATATTATTTCTGTTTCTGATGCAACATGTAGCATCAGAATTCACTATTTCCATACTATCTTTTCCATTTAAGTTTATCTTTGGTAGTATTTGAGTGTTGAATGAGTGTACTAAACACAGACATTAACTGCACCAATAGCAGAGAAATATAAATAATGAAAATGATATAATGCATATCTGCAAAAAATTCAAAGCGGATTTACATCTGTAAAAGCACATAAAAATTTACCTCAAAAAATCACTATAAAATTATTGGTTTGAAATATAACTTTAGGAGTATTTTCTTTTATTCTTAATTTTAATGAAATGTTACTAAGAAAGTTTACAGAGAACACTTTATTTTGTATCAGGAGTTACAATGTAAAAAAATTGATGAATATATTTTAACACTAAAAGTTAAATCAGCTCATGAAAACAAGCCAGGAGACTTTAATTGTTTAAGGGAGTTATGTGTGTGAGTGTGTTTGAGTGCATGTGTATGTATGTGCATGTACAACCCAATGATTTTTTCTTCTAAATTATAGCTAAAATAAGTGTACATCCTAGAAATTAGCAGAATTATAAATGATCAACTCATATTTGAACATCTACTGAGTTAATCACTATTAAGAATACCAAAGAGACATATAGTACCTAATCTCAAGCACGAAACTGCTTTATTAGAGAGGTAAAACATACCAGGCAATGTTTTCCTTCTTCAATACATTTTTCCCTGTATTTATTCTTCCTGTTTCTTTAGTCAATACTATCTAAAACCTGTTTTCAGTAGGAATGTCACATTTATTTAAAAAATACATGAATGAAGAAGTGTTAATCAGGTGCTTTACAGAATTAAGTGACAATAGATCTGGAATCCACTCTCAGGTCTGTCATTACTAATGCATTTTGATTGTCCCCAAAAGTTTGTCCTGAAAACAATGTAACATAATGCATGTGAAAATACTTTGAAAATTATAAAACTTTTAACGTATGTGCCTGTTTCACACTATAATGTGAATAATCTACAGAATGTTTACTATATAAGCCTATGTTTTTAAATGATCAACTTTAAAAGATAGCTACAGATTTTCTTTTCCAAAAATTAGGAAATCAGTATTTTTAACTTTAAGCTCAGGAATGTTATTCAAAACCTTTACAATCACAGTGGTTAGGCACTAAGAGTCCTGGTGAGGGATGCCTGCTCTAACTCCCTCAGACTGGGATGATGAAGGTATATAGAGTCTTGGGAGGTGCCAGGGTGGCTAGATTGGTGAGAGGGGTGATATTAGCAGGTGGTATTAACAACAAATGATTGGTACAACCATACTGCTACACATTCATTCTGTAATTCTAATTATATTTTCTCAATCTAAAACTCAGTTTAAGTATATTATTATTCTTAGTACTTCTGTCAGTTACCTCTTCACCTTTAAGCAATATACCTAAAGTACTATTACTTATGAAATTCAACTTACCTGATTGAACTTCTAGAAATATAAGATAAGAACATTCACTTTCCTTACAATATTCCAGCAATATCCTGTACAGCCAATTACATTCCTAAATTATTTTTAATAAAGTAAACAGATTAAAGCCATGATTCAACTTATCTAGTCTATTAGTGCTTCTTCTATAGTCAAAACAACTTGGCTCAGTATCTGAAAAGTAATTTTAAAATTACAGAAAGTCTTTATATTTTCCAAAACCCATGAAGTAACGTAACTGCACAGAATACAGCAAAAGTTCTACAAATTTCCCTTTATCTCCCATTACCTTTTATCTTACTCCACACCCATTGTGGCATCTCTCTTTACCAAACTCCTGCACTCTCCTCTTTTATCCACAACTTAATTGTTCTTTGTCTTTGTTGTGCTTTGTTTTCCTTTTTAAATACAAATGTCTCTCCAAAGCCAAACTCATATATCTACTTTTCACTCCCCTACATTAACTTTTACATCTCCAAGAATCTCTTCTTTTACTTTTGAAATTCACTGCTGCTAACTGCCAAAGAAGCTATACATGGGACTCAAAAAAGACACAGTAAGGAACTAAACCTTTTGTAAGCAGAGAAAAAAGTAAATAAAAAATATCCATTCAATGATAACAGTTAGTCAACCACATGTATGTGTGTGTGTGTATACACACATATACTTAAATTCTGCTTACATTTTGTTCAGTGATTGAATATCCATAGTTAAATTTTACCTACATTTTAATAGTTAATTTTATCGTTTTTTTTTCAGGAAACACTTCTTTCAAAACTTCGTTGACTGAAGTTCATCTTCAAGAGTATTTTGCTCAAGAAGTGTGCAGGGATACACTAGCCCTCATTCCTGTGCATGTTGGAAACCTGTGTGGTCTTGATAACAGAACTGGAGCTCAGCTAGCTATGAAGTTTCTAGGTCAAAATTTATTTTCTATATACCCAACATCACTAGTCATTAGGGAAATGCAAATTAAAATCACAATAAGACATCACTTCATATTTGTTAAAGCAGCCATCATTAAAAGGATAAGAGATAAAAAATGATGACGTGGATTTGAAGAAAAGTGCACTTTTGTGGGATTGTAAACTGGTACAGTCACTATGGAAAACAGTATGGCGGTTCCTCAAAAAATTTAAAGTAGAACTATCATAATATCTAGCAAGTCTATTTCTGGGAATATAGCCAAAGGAAATGAAAACACTACCTCAAAAAGACATCGGTATGCCCATGTTCATAGTATCATTATTTATAATAGCCAAGACATAGAACAACTTAAGTGTTCATCGATGGATAAAATAATTGTGCTATGTATTTATAACTCATTAAAAAAATGAAGAAATTCCATGATTTGTGACAACATGGATGGACCTTAAATGTACTAAGCTAAGTGAAATAAGACAGAGAAATATAGATATTGTATGATCTCATTTATATATGGGATCTATAAAAACAAAACAAACAACAAAAAATGTCCAAAATCATAGAAAAAGAGATAGGATTTGTTCTTACTATAGGTGATGGTTGGGTAGAGAGGGACTTGGAAGAAGTTGATCAAAAGATACCAGTTTCTAGTTATAAGTACTAGGATGTAAGGTTGTGGAGAAATGGAGATTTCTGATGATTCCTGCCTGGCCTTAATAGTGCCCACTGTATATAATAAGACCATGTTTGTACATTTATGGGATGTTTACTAGTGACAGAGCCCATTGGTCAGTCACAGGAGTACCTGCCCAAGGGAGGGGTAGAGAGGAAACACCCATTCTTTCCTCTCTCTGTGTTCCTGTTATGTAATTGGTCAGGAGTCTGTCAGTCATGAGGCACCTGCCCACAGAATTCCTCCCAGGTGCTAAGGGCAAGGAAGTAGGGGGCCACCGGGAGAGTGAGGAGCAAGCCATGAGAGTGCGGAGAGAGCTGAGGAGGAAAACCTGGCAGGAGAGCTGAGAAAACAGAGGCTGGAAGCGGAAAGCAGAGTGGATGAGAGACTGAGACTTACTGCCATAAGAATAAAACCCCCTTTAACCTCTTGACCTTGCCTTTATTCAGTCTCATCAAATTCATAGGAACTTATCCCAGGTGGGGAACCCCTCCTCCTACAGCAACAAAGGTACATGCTGGCTGTAGTTAACACTATTGTATCATATCTAGGAAAACTGTTAAGAAAGCCTAAGAATCAATGCTTATTGTTTCAAATGGTACTCAACCCCATGTTATAAATCAGGAACATCTTCATTAGATTCCAATTATAATGCTGATAACAAGTAGGAAAATAACTTTTTTATTGTATCTTGAAAAAATTATGGATGTTAACTAAACTTACTTTGGTAATTACTTCACAATATATGTAAATCAAACCATCATGCTAAATACCTTAAACTTATACAGTGATATGAATAAATAATTTCTCAGTAACAGTAGAAAAAAATGTTTTTTCTTTTTTTGCTTTTCTTCTTTAATGACTTTACAGAACTTGCTTCTAGACATGAAGTTTTCTTTGGGGGAAGAAACTCTAAGAGCTTAAAAATATTTGTCCTACTTATAAAAATCTTTGCTGTTTTTCTTGCTTTGATTACTAAATGATTGTTTAACTGCTCAAACTATAAATTATGTATTTGAATAATTTTTTATATTAATTTTTATAAAGTTTTTTAAAACATATACTTTAAATATATAGATTCAGATCTTTAATTCAAGAAGAAAACATTTTTTCTTTGATTTTGATGTATTAAGTTCAATTGTTTCTATTACCTGGGTATACGAATTATGCATGCATGGATTATTCCTTATCTCTCTTCCTTATCTATTTTTTATCCTAGGCTTTTTTCTTCTCAATTTGTCTTTATTTTCACTGAGACTCTCTCTATGCTTTATGCTTCAGAATGTCCTCATCTCCATTCTGATGCATCTCACACATCGTTCATTTTTGTATTCACTTTTTAAATTTTTTTTTTCTGAATTCTACAACTTGACTTTTCTTTCTTCCTTTTTTTCAGACCACTCATGTTTGCTCCCCTTTTACCCCTTACTTTTGATATGTTTTAAGGGAGCTTTATTAAAATTTTCTTGGTTTTATGGTAAAATATTTATCACAAATATCAATTCTCAGAATTTTTTATTCAGTTTGTCATGTTTCTTCCCTTACAAATAGAGAGTAAATGGATCAATATTTTTGAATAAGATCATTATACACGGCCAATTATATGTTAAATGAGATTGTGGTAGAAATATGGAGCTGTTTAGCAACTTTAGATTTCAGTAAGATATCTCAAAACAGGTTCTTACAAACTACTCCTGTGTGTCAATAATCCTTTACAGAGTCATTTACCATTTATTTATATCAACTGACCAAAATCTGACTTCTCAGTTATTGCTACATTATCTCCCTTGCCCTTCTATGCCTAATATATATATATATAAAGATGGTATATGAATATGTTCTCCATTAGCTCTACCAGTTTTTCCATTTTCAGTAAGGAATCAGATATTTTGGCAGCCATCTCTAACATGTTGGCATAGATGTTAAAGCAATGGGTCATTAAAATTAACCTCCAGTGAGGATTCAAGATGGCAGTGTGAATGGTGAGACACAGAACTCCTCCCAAAACCACAAATAGTACACAAATATTGTTAATTAATACAACTAACCCTAAAAGAGCAACAGGAAAGAAGGCTGCACCAGACTGCATACAGACATCATGAATAGAGCGAACCTCATGAAACAGGGTAATGTATGAAAGCCTTGATCCAGTGGAACCCAAGCCCTTCCCCCACCCCAGCTTACCAGTGAGAGAAAGAGAAACAGAGCAGGAAGTGAGGGGAATCCAGGGACTACTGAACACCTAGCCCTGGAGATATGCTTTGCAAGGAGAAACCTACTCTGTGTGGTGCTATGGAGATTGGGGAGCTGGGACAGGTGGAGTGCCTGAGAGACTGACATTCTGGCCATTTGTGGAGGATGGGATCCATATATGGGGGCTCTGGGACTAAGGAAAGGCAGGTGGTCTGAGAGGCTTTCTAGCAGCAAGAGGGCTACTGAAGGGGCGGGGGTTGCAAGGAGCTTGCTGCAAGGGAGAAGGGAGAGCTGGACAAGGTTGTCTGAGCGTGCTCTGCCCAGCAGGTTGGGAACTTTGAGGAGCTTCAGGAGCTCCATGCCACTGGCTACCTACTCAGCTCCAAATCCCCCCACAGTGACACGCAGCCTACCGAGCCTTCCTCCTGGCATGACAGCACTGGCTTGCAAACCGGAAGTCACTCTGCTGGCATGAGGCCAGCCAGAGGGGGGTCCCACCTACATCAGCCAGAGACGCCAAGTACAGAGGCATACACCTGTATGCTAGGACCACTGGCTATGATACTGGAGACAGATCTATCTTCTCCCCAGGTACAAGCTCCACTCCCCAATGATGCCCAACCTCACTCTAGGGGCTGAAAGGCTCCAGATATTAGGGCTTCTGAGCACTAGAGAGCACCACATAGAAATATGAAACATCAAAAGAACCTGGTTCAGACCAAAATCATACAAACCCCAGAAAAAGGACCAAATGAAATGTAAATCACCAATCTTCCTGAAAGAGGTTTAAAATAAAAATCATAAACATGTTTATGGAGGTACATAAAAACATTCAAGAACGCAGGAACGAATTTAACACAGAGATTTAATCATTAAGAAATTCCATATCTGAAATGAAACATACAGTGGAGGGATTTAAAAGAAGATTAGATGTAGTAGATGAGACAGTAAATGGAATAGAAATTAGAGAAGAGGAATACGAAGAAGCTCAGACACAGAAAGAAAAAAGAATCTCTAAGAATGAAAGAATATTGAGAGAACCATGTGACCAGTCCAAACACAACAATATTCGCATCATAGGGGTACCAGAAGAAGAGAGAGAAAAGGGGATAGAAAGTGTCAATGAGGAGGTAATTACTGAAAACTTCTCTGATCTGGGGAAGGAGATAAACTCTCAAGCCACGTACATGTACAGATCTCCCAACACAAGGGACCCAAGGAAGACAAAATCAAGACATATAATAATTAAAGTGGCAAAGATCAAGGATAAAGACAGACTTTTAAAAGTAGCTAGAGAGAGGAAAATGATCACAAACAAAGGAAAACCCATCAGGCTATCATCAGATTTCTCAACAGAAACCTTAGAGGCCAGAAGGGAGTGTCATGATATATTTAATGCAATGAAGCAGAAGGGTCTTGAACCAAGAATACTCTACCCAGAAAGGTTGTAATATAAATTTGAAGGAAAGATTAAACAATTTCAGAAAAACAAAAGCTGAGAGAATTTATCTCCCACAAACCACCTCAACAGTGCATTTTGGAGGGACTCCTATAGATGGAAGTATTCCTAAGACTAAATAGATGTCACCAAAGGGATAGACAAAGAGTACAGAATATGATTCATAACATAAAAAAAATGGAGGAAGAGGAAAAAGAAAAGGAGGAAAAAAAATGAACCTTTAATTTGTGTTGGCAACAGCATACGAAGTGAGTTAAATTTGACTGTTAGATAGTAAGGGAATAACTCTTGAACCTTTGGTAACCACGAATCTAAAGACTGCAATGGCAATAAGTACACACTTATCGATAATCACCCTAAATGTAAATGGTCTGAAAGCACCAATCAAAAGACATAGAGTCACTGAATGGATAAAAAAACAAGAACCATCTATATGCTGCCTATAAGAGACTCACATCAAATTCAAAGACATACACAGACTGAAAGTAAAGGGATGGAAAAAGATATTTCATGCAACTAATAGTGAGAAAAAAGCAGGAGTTGCTGTACTTCTATCAGACAAAATAGACTTCAAAACAAAGAAAGTAACTAGAGACAAACAAGGACATTAAATAATGATAAAAGGGTCAGTCAAACAAGAGGATATAACTATTAAAAATATCTATGGACCCAACAAAGGATCACCTACTTATGTGAAACAAATACAAACAGAATTAAACGGGGAACTAGAATGCAATGCATTCATATTACGATACTCCAACACACCACTCACGGCAAAGGACAGGTCAACCAGAGAGAAAATAAATGGAGACAGAGGCACTCAACAATGTATTAGAACACTCCATCCAAAAGCAACAGGATACACTTTCTTCTCAAGTGCACATGGAACATTTTCAAGAATAGATCATATACTAGGCCACAAAACAAACCTCAAAAATTGAAAAAGATTAAAATTGTACCAAACAGCTTCTCAGATCACAAAGGTATGAAACTAGAAATAAATTACACAAGGAAAATGAAAGAGCCCACAAACACATGAAGGCTTACTAACATGCTCCTAAATAATCAATGGATCAATGACCAATTAAAAACAGAGATCAAGCAATATATGGAGACAAAGGACAAAAATAATTCAACATGACAATATCCGTGTGACACAGTGAAGGCTGTGCTAAGAGTGAAATATATTGCAATACAGGCCAACCTCAGGAAAGAACAAAAATCCCAAATGAATAGTGTAAACTCACAATTAATGAAACTAGAAAAGGAAGAACAAATGAGGCCCAAAGTCAGTATAAGGAGGGATATAATAAAGATTAAAGCAGAAATAAATGTAATTGAGAAGAATAAAACAATAGAAAGAATCAATGAAAGCAGGAGCTGGTTCTTGGAGAAAATAAACAAAATAGATAAACCCCTAGCAAGACTTATCAAGAAAAGAATGTAGTCTACACACATAAAAAGAATCAGAAATGAGAACAGAAAAACAACTATGGACACCACAGAAATACAAAAATTATGAGAGAATACTATGAAAAATTATATAGTAACAAACTGGATAACCTAGAAGAAATGGACAACTTTCTAGAAAAATACAACCTTCCAAGACTGACCCAGGAAGAAACAGAAAATCTGAATAGACCAATTACCAGCAAAGAAATTGAACTGGTAATCAAAAAATTACATAAGGACAAAACTCATGGACCGAATGGTTTCACTGCTGAACTTTATCAAACATTTAATGAAGAACTAATACCCATCCTCCTTAAAGTTTTCCAAAAAGTAGAAAAGGAGGGAATGCTCCCAAACTCATTCTATGAGACCAACATCACTCTAATACCAAAACCAGGCAAAGATACCACAAAAAAAGTAGATTACAGATCAATATCCCTGATGAACAGAGATGCAAAAATACTCAACAAAATATTAGCAAACTGAATTCAAAAATACATGAAAAAGATCATCCATCATGATCAAGTGGGATTTGATCCAGGGATGCAAAGATGGTACAACATTCAAAAATCCATCAACATCATCCACCACATCAACAAAAAGAAGGACAAAAACCACATGATCATCACCATACATACTGAAGAAGCATTTGACAAAATTCAACATCCATTTATGATAAAACTCTCAACAAAATGAGTATGGAGGGCAAGAACCTCAACATCATAAAGGCCATATATGACAAACCCACAGCTAACATCATATTAACAGCGAGAAGCTGAAAGCTTTTCATTTAAGATCGGGAACAAGACAGGGATGCCCACTCTCTCCACTGTTATTCAACATAGTACTGGAGGCCATAGCCATGGCAATCAGACAACAGAAAGAAATACAAGGCATCCAGATTGGTAAGGAAGAAGTCAACTGTCCCTGTTTGCAGATGACATGATGTTGTACATAAAAAACCCTAAAGAATCCACTCCAAAACTACTAGATCTAATATGTGAACTCAGCAAAGTTGCGGGATACAAAGTTAATAAAAAGAAATCTGTTGCATTCCTGTATAGTATTGGTGAACTAGCAGAAAGGGAAATCAGGAAAACAATTCCCTTCACAATCACATCAAAAAGAATAAAATATCTAGGGATAAACATAACCAAGGAAGTGAAAGACCTATAGTCTGAAAACTACAGGACACTGTTAAGAGAAATTAAAAAGGACACTAATAAATAGAAGTTCATCCCATGCTCTTGGCTAAGAAGAATTAATATTGTTAAAATGGCCATCCTGCCTAAAGCAATCTACAGATTCAATGCAATCCCTATCAATGTACCAACAGCATTCTTCAGTGAACTAGAGCAAATAGTTCTAAAATTCATATGGAACAAATAGTCAAAGCTAACCTGAGAAGGAAGAAGAAAGCAGGATGAATTACGCTCTTTGACTTCAAGCTCTACTACAAAGCCACAGCGATTAAGACAATTTGTTACTGGCACAAAAACAGACCCATAGATCAGTGGAACAGAATAGAGAGTCCAGATATAAATCCAAGCATATATGTTCAATTAATATATGCTAAAGGAGCCATGGATATACAATGGGGGAAATGACAGCCTCTTCAACAGCCGGTGTTGGTAAAACTGGATAGCTACATGTAAGAGAATTAAAGTGTATTACTGTCTAACCCAATACACAAAAGTAAACTCAAAATGGATCAAAGACCTGAATGTAAGTCATGAAACTATAAAACTCTTAGAAAAAACATAGGCAAAAATCTCTTGGACATAAACATGAGCAACGTCTTCATGAACATATCTCCTGAGCAAGGTAAACAAAAACAAAAATGAACAAGTGGGAGTATATCAAACTAAAATGGTTCTGTACAGCAAAGGACACCAGCAGTACAACAAAAAGACATCCTACAGTATAGGAAAATATATTCATAAATGACATATCCGATGAGGTGTTGACATCCAAAATATATAAAGAACTCACACACCTCAGCAAACAAAAAGCAAATAAGCCAATTAAAAAATGGCAGAGGACATGAATAGACACTTCTCCAAAGAAGAAATTCAGATGGTCAACAGGCACATGAAAAGATGCTCCACATCGCTGGTCATCAGCGAAATGCAAATTAAAACCACAATGAGATATCACCTCACAGCAGTCAGGATGGCCAACATCCAAAAGACAAACAACAACAAATGTTGGCAAGGATGTGGAGAAAGGGGAACCCTCCTACACTGCTGGTGGGAAAGTAAACTAGTTCAACCATTGTGGAAAGAAGTATGGAGGTTCCTCAAAAAACTCAAAATAGAAATACCATTTGACCCAGGAATTCCACTCCTAGGAATTTACCCTAAGAACACAGCATCACAGTTTGAAAATGACCACACCCCTATGTTTATTGCAGCACTATTTACAATAGCCACGAAATGGAAACAACTTAAGTGTCCATCAATAGATGAATGGATAAATAAGATGTGGTACATATACACAATGGAATATTATTCAGCCATAAGTAGAAAACAAATCCTACCATTTGCAACAACATGGATGGAGCTGGAGGGTATTATGCTCAGTGGGATAAACCAGGCAGAGAAAGACAAGTATCATATGATTTCACTCATCTGTGGAGTATAAGAACAAAGAAAAAACTGAAGGAACAAAACAGCAGCAGACTCACAGAACCCAAGAATGAGCTAACAGTTACCAAAGGGAAAGGGACTGGGGAGGATGGATGGGAAGGGAGGGATAAGGGGCGAAAAGGGGCATTCCGATTAGCACACATATTGCAGCAGGGGGGGAGACACGAGAAAGGTAGTATTTACAGAGAAGAGAAGTAATGATTCTATAGCATGTTACTACGCTGATGGACAGTGACTATAATGGGGTATGTGGGAGGGACTTGATAATAGGGGGTCTAGTAACCATAATTTTGTTCAAGTGATTGTACATTAATGATACCAAAATTTTAAAAAAATTGTCTTTTGATGCACAAGATTTTTAAATTTTCATGAAAAAAACAATACTGAGATCATGAGCCAAAGCAAGCATTGGGGCCATGGCATAAATGACGATAAAAGTGTCATGAGATGGAAGTTCCCTGTATCACCTTAAAAGTGAAATTAAATCATGAATTAAAAAAACAGAGATAATAAATCCATGAAGATTTTTAAATTTTCACATGCAAAGCATTGAACTTTGCTCAGAATATTGCTTAAAAAGGAATATTAAAGCAAAACAATTATGAGGAAAAGTTTTGGAAATGGAGGGATACAAAAAGGAATTGTAGTAGCTCTTAAGGAGATCATTCTTTTTTGATAAATTTTAATAATTTTACACCATTCTACAAATATCCCTTTTAAATAGTACAGAATTCATGGTTACAATCAATTGCTACTGCAAGCTCTATTACTCCCCGTTACATTTTCATCTCTTTCTTCCACTGATTCTTGGAAAGTCTTGCTATCAAACTGACCTGTTCTGACTGTTCTTGGTCAGAAGGAATGACCACTAAAAACTATTAAACTTCTCTTCCATTTTAAAATACTATTTCGGGTATGAATTTTAATCCAAAAGACAAAATTTTCTTTTTGAGAAAAAATATTCCCTATTCCTCATCCCAGTGAAATAGTGATTTTCCTTTAACATAACCACATATATTTTCACTACATTATTTTTAGTGCATGCCCATATCTCTTCATACATTTTCACTCATTTGTTGTAAATCAAGTCCCTCCTTGTTTCACCCATCCATGCAAGTGACATTTCAGAGATTTATGTCTAAACTGTAAGCTAGGATATAAATTTTAAGCTTTGCAAATAATTTATGGGGTATGAGGTAGAATAATGCCTACTTTCATGTGAAGAGTTCAGCAAGAGCCAGTTTTCTACAGATAAGCTCAAACAAGGATAATTGCTCTCTGACACCTTGGCCTTTTTTCCTTTAACCTTCTGAAAGCTATTTTGTAATATTTCAGAACTCTTATTGTACTCGAGGGAAAACTTAAGTCATGAGACTAGTTCACGACATTCAAGTAATTGAGTATTTATTTTCTGTGTGGTTTATAATACTACAGGTATCATAATGTGTAATTTATTAGATATGATGTAAGATGTTATGCCAATCGTATGATTTATTCCTTAAATCTTTAGTGGGGAAAGAAAAATTGACTGTTGAGAACAGAACAAGCTGCCAATAATTTCCTTACAAGATCTCCAGGAGGCACCACTTGTTTTCATTTTTTAGCTGCCAACCTAATTACATTTTTTTTACTCTCATGTAGAAAAAAATGGAAAAAGCACAAGTTTCATGTCTCCAGTTTATTCTACTTCCAACATACTATTTTCATTATTAGCACCGTTGTTGTCATTCTCGGTATCACAATACCTTACATTTTTTTAGGCCATCACAACTTGAAAGTTATCATGACAGGGTTTTATTCTTCACTCGGTCTGAAGGTAATCACATCCTTTAAGTGGCCTTCACTGACCATCTAATCAGGAAGAAATGTCATATGAGTTAGTCTCATATCACCTTTGCAATATATTGGGCTGAGCAGTATTTTAGTTGTAGGTATAAGTTACGGCATTTTTTTAAGTGCTTGCATAAAAGAGTATAAAAATAACTTAATGATGATGCTAATGTAGGGGCAAGTACTATGATAGACAACTGACTCATCAAAGATTTCTCAAACCATTATATTTATTTGTCAACACTTATTACTATATATACATATAGGTGGTTCCACAACCTTTCTTAAATATTTCTATTGAAGTATAATTCACATGCCATATAATTCACTTTTAAAATGTATGACTCACTGTTTTTTTAGTATATTTTCAGTCCTACAACCAAAAGGAACAAAATTCTGCCACTAGCCAGAATAAGCAAGGAAATAGACCCTTCCTTAGAGAAGCCAAAATGGAAGATAGGTTGCTAATTCCTTGATTTTAGACAGTGAGGACCACTGAAACACACAGCTATAAGACAATGCATTTGTTTTGTATAAAATACAAACTTGTGGTAATTTGCAGCAGAAGCTCTCCCTTCTGGCCTGCAAAGTTTCTGCTGAAAAATATTCTGAGGTTCTTACCAGGGTTCCTCTGTACACAACAATTTGTTTTTCTCTGTTGCTTTGAAAATTCTGTTTGATTTCACTTTTCACAATAATAATATGTCTTGGTGTGAGTCTGTATGAATTCCTTTTATGTGGTCATTTTTGGGCTTGCTGGTTTTAGCTGTTTGTTCCTTTCCCTAGGTTAGGGAAGTTAACAGCCATTATTCTTTGAATAAGCTTTCTGCCCCTTTCTCTTCTTCTGGGGTACCTATTAAAGGCACATCAGTCGGTTTGATGGTGCCCCATTAGTCCGGTAAGCTCGCTTCACTCTTTTTCATTCCTTTTTCTTATTGATCCTCTAATTAGATGCAGTCTACTGCCCAGTCTTTGAATTCACTGATGCTTTCTTCCATTTCATCTAGTCTGCTATTGAACCCCTCGATTGAATTTTTCAGTTCAATTATTATATTCTTTAGTTCTATGATTTGTTTGGTACTTCTTTATATATTATCTTTGTTGAAATTCTCACTTTGTGCCTTACTCTTCTGACTCACTGAGCATCTTTATGACTGCTATTTTGAACTCTGTAGAGAAAATCCCTTATCTCCATTTCATTAAAATAATTTCTGGATATTAACTGGTGGTTGTCATAGAGAAGGGGTGTGGGGGATAAGCAAAATAGGTGAAGGGGATTAAGAGGTACATCTTCTATTTAAAAATAAGTCATGGAGATGAAAAGGAGAGCAAAGGGTTTATGGTCAATAATATTGTAATGACTTTGTATTGTGACAGATGGTAAGTACACTTACTGTGGATAGCATATAAGCATTTTGTAATGTATATAAATGTTGAACCACTACGTTGTACACCTTAGACTAATATATGTCAACTATACTTCAATAATTTTTTTTAAAGGTCATTTTTCTGAGAAATCATCTTGTTCTTTTATTGGGAACACATTCCATTATTTCATTATCCTTAACTCTCTGTGTTGGTTTCTGCACATTAGATTAAACAGCCACCTTTCCCAGTCCTGACAGATAGGTCTTACATAGGAGATGAGATCTTGCCAATCAGCCAGGCCCACGATCCTGGTCATTTCTCAAACCTTTGTGACTGTCCAAACTGCCATCCTTGTTCATACTAGTGCCCAGTAGCTGAGAATGTACTAAACCCATCGGGGGCCTATGGTGGTGTAACCCAGTGGAAACCAAGATGCATCCTAATTAGAAACTGGACAGAGAGCACCTGGTAAAGTATACAGTTAAGCTCCTTTGATGGAGAAATTGGGAGATGGTAGTTTTTGCCTTTTTTGTCTATGCTGAGCCATGGTGCATAGCTGGGGGAGTGGGGCAGTTGTTCCTCTTCCATTTAAAAACTGCTTCTTTTTTTGCTATACTCCTACGGGATTTGTGAATGTAAACCCCATTGGCTATCAGAGCTAGGTGATCTGGCAGTCTCCCCCATCTTAGGCAGTAACTGTAAAAGTTGGGGAGCTCAATGTATAGGCAAGTTCCTTACAGGGAGATAGTGGCAACTTCATTTATTACTGGAGGGAGCCAGAGGATTAAAGTGGGGGAAGCGGTCATTAGCTTTTCAGGGCTCTGGGGAGGACTGCAGTAAGCCCCATACGCATGCTACTTAGAAGCCAGATCCTCTGGCAAGTAAACTGTGTTGTCAAACTCCTCCCAATGAAAAACTGAGAGATGGGCACTTTTTTTTTTGCCTGTCCCATCAGTGGTGAGCCCTGGTGTTTTTTGCTATAGCTTTATAAGATTCATGAATGTAAGACCTACTGGCTATCAGAGGTAGGTAATTTCAGATTCTATCCCTTGGTGTCAGCCACAAAAGATGGGGTACTAGATTTCTGGACAAGTTACATCCAGGGAGATGGTAGCAACTTTGTTTTATTGTTGGAACGAGCTTGAGGGTGAAGGCAGGTAAAGTGGTCAACAACTCCTTCAGGTTCTGGGGAGAATCACAAATAGTGATCCTGGACTTGGGGATCCCTCCCGATTGGTTGGTGTTGTGCTAGGAGTGTGGTTTATGACTTAGCCTTTCCTACCCGTTTCACTGTGGAAATTTTCTTAGTGGTCTGATGTGTAGTGTAGTCTGATGTCACTCAGCTAGTTTCTGTATTTCTCTCAGAGGCACCTGCTCCGGGTAGAGCTGCATATTCAGCGCACCCACGGTGGGAGAGTTTAGGAGCCTGCTAATCACCATCTTGGTACCTCTCCTAGTATGTGGTCATAGTCAACACCAGGATAAGTTAAATTCCTCTTTTGTTTATATTACTTCAACTTGGGATTCCCTTTTTTTACCCAAAAGAGATTTTGGTTATATTGTAATAATTTTCACTGATAACAAATATGATTCTAAAAGGATCAGAAAAATTATGTTAAAAGAAAAAATAATATGTGTATATATTAGGGTGAGAACAATGGGGGTGAATACAAGAAATGTGGTCTACTTATAAAAGTCATCCTTTTGTACCTTAGGGGCAAAATCATGGTTTGTATCTGTGAGAAGTTGTGAAGGGAAAACACTGTTTAATGTTGGAAAGAAAGATTGACCCTGATGATAGGACACCTGAGTTACCAATGAAGAAATAAAATAATTAGGGTGAGCCATGTTTATTAGCAGATGGATTATTCTGGCCAAGATACTTAAAATGAAATCAAGTGGTCAATATATTTCATGTTCAGAGAGTAGGGCTGTTTCATCTTGCATTTACGTGTTATAAGCAGCTAGACTGTAGAAATGAAACCAGTATAAAGGGAAGGTTATAAACTCTGGATTAGAATATCTGATTGTGGTTTGGGAAACACCCTGTGTGACATTTGAGCCCTCTGTGATATGTATAAGCCACCTGTGGTTAACAGAGACTCCATTTTAATGTTTGATAATATCGCCTTGAGTATATGGTAGTACTGCTATATTTAGTTGTTAATCTATTTTAATGCATCAAATTTGAATATTCATTAAAACATGTCAACAAGATAAAATGCAAATAGATAAGACAATTTGAAAGGGTGTTAATAAATAGATGACACTGGTAAAATAACAACATGAAATTTATTAAATCAAGCTTAGATCTAATTAAATTTCTCAAGGTAGTTCTATGTTCAGGAGTCTGCAAGCATATTTGTTTAAGTCTCTATTTCCTTCTTAGATCTGTTTTAATATCTACAGTACATGATGCCTTTAGGAAGAATTTTTTATCATTATGGCCTCTCATTATGCAGAAAACACTCAGGTTTATGTCTCTCTGTTTGATAATTTAGCTTTGGCAGCAGATGATCTGACTCAGAGTCTGTCTACAGTGAGTAATTGAATGTCAGAAATGCTTTAAATTAAATTTTGACAAAGATGAAATGCTTAGTGGGGGAATTTAAATGTTTGTTAAGTTCTTTGTCCTTTTTTTCATGGCCTCTTAATGGTTGCTATCTTGTATCTGCTTTTCCAAAGAAGAGTCTGTGAGCTATTTAAGATTCTATTGGGGGAGCCTCAGTCACATTCAATCTGCTCCTCTGTGTTCTTTCACCAGCTTAAGTATAAAAAAAAAGAACAACAAAGAATTTCTGGCCTGATGGCATAATTAGCATATTTCATTTCCTCTTAACAGATATAGATATAAGAAGTAGTGATCTCAAAATAATAAAATAAAAATTTGGTGGAATTTAGAAGTAGTCGTCTTCAGATACACTGAGGAGTCAATTGAATTACCAATTGATGATACTGAAGAACCAGTAAGAAATATTCATGTTTACTTGCATGTGGCTTACACATATACCTATTTACTATAATTATATTCAATGTAGACCCATAGGAATGAAATGTAAAGGAGAATACCACATTTGCAGGCACTAAACATGTCTTAGGAATAAAATATAAACTCCATATTAAGATTGAGTAGATTCAAATTCCAGCTCTTCTTACTATTTGTGTAACACTGGAAAGTTACTAAATAATCAGCTTCATTTTTACCATTCATAACTTGGTAGTTATAACATCCTTATATTTAATACAATCAACAAATATTTATCATATACATACTGTGAGATAGCCATAACAAAGGACTAGAGGATGGAATAACAAAACAAAGTTTCTTCATGCATGGAACTTAAATTCTACTGGGGGATAATAAATGAAAGAATAAAATATGTAGGTTGGCATATATGTATTATCATCATTATATATAGCACATGGAAACAGAACAGCAACAAGGTATCTTTTTTTTTTTAATTAGTAAAATGCTCACTTACTGTTGGAGGACTGTGGGTAAAACTGTAATATTTCCAGAAAATCTCGCCTGGCCTTAGTACATCTCCATATCTATGTTTTTCCAAAGGGTACAGAGAAGTAGTCTGTCTCTATATTAATAGGTAATTACAAAGGGAAGTAAGGGCATATCTGGACCAGAGAGGTTGGGCGGGGTCCCTTTTTTGCAGCCAGGTCATGAGAGACACAGGCAAGCAGAAGTGGACAACTACTTCTAAGCAATAAACAGATTTCTCCCGAATTATTTCTCCCTCTGACTGAATTTGGTTCAAAGGCATTTTGCCCCAGGCTGGGAAAACATGTTCCTCCTGGAGTTACATCTGGAAGTAGTCGGCAGAACCTCTGGACCCAAAATCTTGTCTTCATGGGTGTGACTCTTGGGCAGGCTGCCTCTAGAGATGGTGGGGAAATGCCCAGAACCCCCACTGTGGATGATGAAGAGGCCCCAGTGACTGCAGCAGTGGAGGGTGTGGCCTCACACAGGAGCCCCCTATCTGTGTGGTTTCCAATTGGGGAGCGCCTAGTGGGCAACTTGTATAGGGTAAAGTACCTTCTAGAGGGGTGGGGCCTTCCCCAGAAAAGAAGGATGGTGATACCCAAAGTTGTGGAATTAGCCCTCCATCAGATAGAAGACTGAGTGCCCATATAGCAGTCAGGATTGTGGAATGTCTGTTTCTCAAGATAGTGGAAAGTGTTATCAAGGAGAGAGACACACTTTGGCATCACTTGGAGGAGCTGGGCAATGACCTATGGCATGCCCTTAAGAAAGAGAAACAGTTATTGAGAAGACGGGTAGTGCTCCTGGAAGATACGCTTGCAGCTAGGAAGGAGACATCAGGAGAATCCACATTGCAGGAGGCCATGCAAGAGGGGGAAGATAGAGTGGTGTCTTCAGCCCCAGAGATGGTAGAGGACATGTTGTGTGGGGAACTACCTTTGAATCTCAGCCGCGCCACAAAGATGGCCGCTGAGAACCCTTTGAATCTCAGCTGTGCCACAAAAATGGCTGCTGAGAACCCTTTGAGTTTCAGCTGCCCTCGCTCTGGTCTGCCTCTTACGTCAGAGACAACTGCGCATGCGAACAACTCTGTGCGTGTTTGGAAATTTGAAAGTCGCCTTGTTACCATAAGGTGTAACCAATCAGAAGAGACCACACCCTATATATTCCGTGTTCTGAGCTGCAATAAATGAGTTCCTGCTTCAACTGAGCTCACTGTCACGTCTGATTGTCTCCAGGGATGGCGGCAGCTGCAGAACGGGCAGACAGTCGGCTCTTACCTCCCTTGCTTCGCCTTGTCGGGGCATGCCTCTACCTCCCTTCCTTTCCCTCCACTGGCTCGGAGGGTCACAAAAAGAGCTAGTCACAGAAAGAGCTGGTAATCCTGACGGTGAGCAGGACCGGCGGGGGAGAGGCCAGAAAACCCTGACAATGTTGAGGGAGGATGAGGGGGTGAGGCCAAGGGCAGCACTATTTCCAAGGCCACCGCCAGAGGTACCAGCCTCTCCTGTATCAAAGGCCTGCCCGGTTGTAATTAAGAAAATAAAAACACAACAACTGCAGGCTCCTCAGGGAAAGGAGCAGACCCCTCCCCAGGTTGTGGAGCACTCCGAGCTCTGACCATATACCCAGGATGAGCTGGTGGACATGAGCATACAGTTTCAGCAGAAGCCATAGGAACCTCTGCCTACATGGCTCTTGTGTCTCTGGGATATGGGGGTGGAAAACATTGTTATGTCAGGTTCTGAAATGGGTAGACTGGCTTCCCTAATGACTCACGCTTCACTCTGGCAGTGGTTGCAAATTGCCCACCACACCTCAGGGAATCAGGTGCTTCTGGATTGGCTGACAGCAGCCATCAGGGCAGTTTGGCCTAATCAGGGTGCTATGTCATACTTACCCACTAGCTGGAAAACATATGCACATCTACAGCAGGTGTTGCCAGAGTACAGCATGAAAAATATCATCTATAATATGAACCCCCCAGGGCCCTGATGAGGAGTTGTTCACCACAGGAATGAGAAATCAGGTGCTCCATACAGCTCCCCCATGTCTCTTTGGGTCCCTAGTGATTATTCCTGCCCCCCACATAAGGCAACCCATAAGTGAGGCTACTCATACTTTAGCAGATATGGGGGAGGTTGAAACAATAAGAGTATGGAAAGAAGTATGGGCTACAACAGAAAGGAGAGTTGCAAAGGGCTCCTTGAAGGTCTCAAGGACCCAGATGTGGGTTGATTTGATAAAGACTGGGGTAAGTAAAAGGAAAACTTGATGGGCAGCCCAATAGGATCTTGTTAGAACTGTGGCACCAATTAAAGCCAGAGCAGCAATTCCAGCTGCTGACACGAAAGCAGGAGGCAAAGACCCATGTCCGGCCTGTGTCCCTGCAGGACTTCCTAGGGAACAGTACTCAGGCTTTGCCTGTGCCCTCACCCCAGAGAAGGAAGATTTGATGTTGTGGCTTGACTGCGGGGGCGGGGATCAAGGGCCCCATATGGTGGGGACCAGGGGCCACATGTAGAATTAGCAATTCATTGGTTCCCCATGAATGTACAATGTGTCCTGGTGCTGGTGGACACAGGAGCTGAATGTTCTTTGATTTATGGCAACCCTGAGCATTTTCCCAGGACCCCTGCTGTGATAGATGGCTATGGGGGTAAGGCAATTAGAGTGAAGTAAGCCCAAATCCCATTGGGGATAGGGCATTTACCCCCAAAGGAGTATATGGTGTACACTTCTCTCATCCCTGAATATATTTTGGGGATAAATATCCTGCAGGGCCTGTGGTTACAGACCACTGAAGGTGAGTTCAGAATGAGGGTGCACGTGTAAAGGCAGTTCTGAGGGGACATGCTAAGCACCCACCTGTACCTCAGCAGGCAACAAATACCAAGCGTATAAATTGCCTGGGGAACAAAAGGATATTGGAGAAACTCTACAGAAGTTAGAGAAGGTGGGCATCATAAAGCCCACTCATAGTGCTTTTAATCTCCAGCGTGACCAATAAAAAAGCTGGATGGCTCTTGGTATATAACCAGGGATTTCAGGGAACTGAATAAAGTCACACCTCCTTTGCATGCTACTGTCCCCTCTATAGCATCACTTATGGACACCCTCAGCCATGAACTAGTGATGTATTATGTGGATGTTGCTAATGCTTTCTTCTCTATTAATATAGCACAGGAAAGTCAGGAACAGTTTGCCTGCACATGACAAGGCCGGCAGTGGACATTCACTGTCCTTCCACAGGGATACATCCACAGTCCCACGATTTGTCATGAACTTGTAGCCCAGGACTTGGCCACATGGAAGAAACTACAAATGTGCGGCTGTATCATTACAATGATGATATCATGCTCATGTCTGATTCTTTTCCAGATACAGAAAGGGAGTTCCCAACCTGCTGCAACATCTACAGGAGAAAGGATGGGCTGTGAACAGCACCAAGGTTCAGGGACCAGGGTTTGTCAGTAAAATTCTTGGCGGTTGTCTGGTGGGTGAAACTAAATTTATCCCAGAAGCAGTCATAGACAAAGTCCAGGCTTTCCCTACCCCTACCACTGTGGCAGTATTACAAGAGTTTTTGGGCTTTTTGCGCTACTGGAGAGTTTTTATTCCACACTTGGCAAAAATTCTAAAGCCCTTATACCGGTTGGTATGAAAGGGCATAAGGTGGGACTGGGATGAGGCATGTGCAGCTGCTTCTACTTCTGTCAAGACCGTACAGGCCTTGAGTGTAATGGACTCATCAATGCCCTGTGAGTTAGATGTTCTGTAACTAAATATGGTTATGGATGGGGTCTTTGGCAGCAGCTTGAACCGACACACCAACCCATTGGATTCTGGTCACAACTAAGGAAAGGAACAGAATTCTGGTACATCTTGACAGAGAAGCAAATGGCTGCTGTGTATCATACCTTGCTGGCTACAGAGCCTATCACCAGAACATCTCCAACTAAGGTAATAACTGTCTATCTCATCATGGGGTGGGTGTGGGACTGGACCCAAAGGCCATGGAGTGGTGTGGCACAGATGCCTACATAGGCCACATGGGGCGCATACTTACAGCAGTGTAATGGCCTGTCTGCTAACCCATTAATTGGAAAATTCCAATGGTTATTGGGGCCAGTGATGTAAAGCAGTGAAAAGCAGGAATAATTTGCTTTTGAGCCACTGGTAGCTGAGAGTCCTTATCAGGAGGGAAAAGCCCCTATACCTGAAGATGCTTGGTATACAAACAGCTCCAGGTGTGGGCAGCCCCTGAAGTTTAGGGCCATGGCTTTCGATCCTAAGACTGAAACAATATAGATGGAGGATGGAGTGGGGAAGAGCAGTCAGTGGGCTGTGCTGCAGACAGTGTGACTTGTGATCACTCAAGGGACCTCCCCTATAGTTATCTGCACTGACAGCTGAGCCGTCCACTGGGGCTTGACCCTGTGGCTACTGACATGGTGTCATCCCAACTGGATGGTTGGTCAACAGCCTCTTTAGGGGCAAGAGTTGTGGCAAAACCTATGGGCCTCTGGTCAGACTAAGACAGTTACCATATATCATGGGACTGGCCATTTCCTTTGGCATCCCCAAGGAATGATGAAGCAGATACACTGGCCCAGGTCCTTTGGCTAAACAGAAAGCCTGCTTTTGATGCGGCCCAATGGTTACATCAGTGTATGTTGCACGCAGGGAAAAAGACAATGTGGGCTGTAGCCCTTTTGTGGGGCTTGCCATTGACCTTTGAAGAAGTCAGCAGAGCCCGGAAGGAGTGCCTGTGTGCTCTAAGAGGGACTTATACCAAGTCCCATGGCAACATGGGACAATAATAAGGGGGCTGATGCCTCATATCAGAAGGATATCAATATGCCATGTTTTGTGTGGACATGACTATTGGCCCATTGGTTGCTTTTCCTGCACATTGTGAAGATAAGCAAACCATCAAAAGGGGCCTACAGCATCTCTTTGCAGCCTATGACAAGCTGCAGATGACTGAGAGGGATCAAGGCACCCACTTTACTGAACATGTGCTACAAGAATGGGTGCAACAATTTGGAATAAAGTGGAAATTTCATGTACCATATAACCCTACTGAGGCAGGCATGATAGAGAGGTACAATGGTTTGTTGAAATCTGGCCTGAAGTTGGACACCAATAGTCTATGTGCTGGGCAGTTAACTTATGGACAGTGCTACAGCATTTGAATAAGCTTTGAAAAGGAGCTGACTGCGGAATGGGCGAGCTATGGACTAAATCTGCATGGGACTTTAAGCCTAGCTGAATCCTCCATCTTAAGGATTATGATTATTTTATTGCTGTTGTTATTATATGTTATTAGTCTAGCTACAATGCTCCAGTTTTCTCACACAGGGGCCATTGCAGAAGATGGGGAGTGAGTAGATCGTGAGGTAAGATTTCTGGAGTGGTGGGCAGTATGTAAAACTGAAATATTCCCAGAATCTCTCACCTGACCTTAATTCATCTCCATACCAATAGGTGTTTCCAAGGGATGGAGAGTAGCCATCTCCATATCAATAGGTAATTACAAGGAGGAGCAAGGGCATATCTGGACTGGAGAGTTTCGGTCACTTCCCTTTTTGAAGTCAAGTTGTGAGAGACAGGGGTGAACAGAAGTGGATGACTGCTTTTAAGCAAGAAATGGGTTTTTCCTACTTTATTTCTTCCTCGACTGATTTTGGTTTCAAAGATCACTTGTCCTGGTATTCAAAAATATTTTCCTCCTAGAGTTACAAGAATTAACTCTAATTCCATATACCTTGCAAATCCAGAACCAAGAATTCTATAGAGTCAGAAAGATACTAAAAATTGTAAATAAAAGGTATGTTGTTTAATATTACTGATATACATGCAAAGTGATGCCATTCACATAACAGTTTATGCTACTGAAGGCAAGAAAAACTATCAAATCACTGTGACTAAGGTACTAGGTCCAGTATGTGTTATCATGCTTTTTGTAAGCCAAGAGAATTTGCTAGAAGAAAGTTTCATTCTGTCTGTCCTTACTTTTTTTAAATTACTTATAAAATATTTTTAAAATTAAGTTATCACTGATATACAATCTTATGAAGATTTCACATGAGCAATACTGTGGTTTCAACATTCACCCACATTATCAAGTCCCCCCCCAACACTCCATGGCAGTCATTGTCTATCAGCATAGTAAGATGCAATGGAGTCATTACTTGTCTTCTTCATGCTATACTCCTTTCCCCATGACCTACCTGTATTGTAAGTGCTAATTATAATACCCCTCAATCCCCTTTCTCCCTTCCTCCCCACCCACCCTCTCCAGCCCCTTCCCTTTGGTAACCACTAGTCTCTTCATTGAGTCTGTGAGTCTGCTGCTATTTTGTTCCTTCAATTTTGCTTTGTTGTTAAACTCCACAAATGAGTGAAATCATTTGGTACTCGTCCTTCACCACCTGGCTTATTACACTCATCTGTCTACCCTTTCTTACACACCCCTATCTCTTTGCTATTACCAAAAAGTGTGACAACAAACATAACCTGTGGTATAGGTGGAATCTCTTTTAAACAGCCTCTTTAAAATGATAATTGGTGCCTTTCTTCTAGAAATCACTGTTCTTGAAGAACAGGTAGTGAATAACCTGTTACTTGCATCCTTTTACAAAACCTTAATTGCTGCAGAGAACAAAATAAAACAGCACAGTTATTTTCATTACCAAGGGTTTTGGATGACCTGGTCTTAAATTAAATATTTTTTGGCTTTCTTAGTGGATTAACAAAGATTAGCAAATCACCACATATTTACCATTACAAATGCATAGATTTTCTTTCTGTTAGCATCATCTGAAAATATATTTGGGTTCAACATATAGAATCATCCTATCTAAAAATATATATGCAGAAAAAATCCTCAAGTAAGTAACTGATATTGTGTATGATTTTTATCTTAATTAATGCTGCTTTGTATTTTTAATTTAAAAAATAAATATTAGGTATTATTTAAAAGTCTTAGGTCAGTAAAATCAATTATCTATATACCAAATAATTCAAAATAAATAATAGACCCTAAGATAGGAAACAATCTCAATCAAAATAAAAAAATTCTCTGTAAGGACTGTTAATTGCTGTCACTATTGTTTCCCTGTATTTTAAATTCTCTATAATAAGCATATATTGCCTTTATATTAAAATAAGTTTCATTTTAATAAATTTTATTTCATCATTATCTGGAGATATATATATGAATGTATTATAGGTGGCCCTCCAAAACCTAGTGAAAGTGAAACCATTTCGTTTAAAGATGCTATGTTAGAACAAGTTACTAGGCTGCACTCCTGGACTGCAGTAGAAACAGGGAGTATCTCCCTGCTGTTCACAAGGCTATGGCAAAGCACAAGAATGTAGAGCTGTATTGTGTCCAAAGGAAAAATCAAGAGAAGCGGAATGAACTCCACTCTTACCTGCTTTTCTGCATACAATGATTGCATTCCTTCAAATAATAACTCCCCAGTCTTGATAAAAGCTAGCCTAACGGGTGGGGGATAGCGACTTCAGTAGAGCAGCTGCCTGAATGTCTTCCACTGCTCTGTAAGTAACCTCTTACTAAAACTCACTTACTCACCAAGCTGACTCATCCTAGTCATTTCTTTGGTCTGCTGGATTCCTCACAACACAGGGAGAAGGTATTTCTTTTACTTCCCTCTAGGAAATTCACATAACATGAATAATATCTTAAATTAGTTAGGTTCAATAATGCCTTATGATAGTTTTCTCTCCAGTAATTGTCAAGTCTCATAATATTTTGAACTTTAGCATGTCACTGTTGTTTAACAATAATTATACTGAAATATGTATTTTAGTCATTATACTTCCCAGAGCCAGAACTTATGTCTAACACCAATTCCAATGCCACTGCCACCTAGTTCACTACCTACCTCAACTCCAGTAGTAGCTATCTGCTGTTGACTCCAACTAGCACCAGCAATGAGGCTGGGGAATGTCAGAGCCAGAGATGAAGATCAATATTAATGTCATTTCTATAATAACTATTAGCTACATGCAGACCCTAGAATGAACAGGGATATGGAGCATCTGGGAGGATGTTGGAAATTGGAAGTAACTTTATACAGGATCTGTGGGGTTTTCTCCAGTGGTTTTTGAATCCAGGGATTCATTCAGGAGTATCCCATTTCAAAGCCGACACTTCAAAAGGAACCCTAGAGAGGAACCATTTTAAGTAGAGGCAGCAGCCAGCTAGAGGTGGGACTGAAACACTCATCTGTCTAGCCTCCCATGCCATCTGGGTTCAAGGGACTTCCCACGTTAATGTCTCTGTATAAACAAGATCCGCCCAGGGTTTCTAAGCCTGGCATCCAGAGCCTAATAGGGACCTTCATGGAAGTAGAAATAGAAGCCTCCTGTTAGGAAAAGATGGATAGAGTTTTAAGGCACTCTCCTCTATGGGAATAGCCTTTAGTATTTGCTGGGTTGAAATGGTTCTCTAGGGGTGGACACAATAAGCTGGATGTGTCCATAGTTCCAGGTCTGTGAAATGTGTTCTGAAAGTGTATAGAAGGTACAAACTTGGCTGCCCCAGCAAAGGGTTAGGGAGCTTTGGCAGCAGTTACCCACTCCCAGGCTCATCTGGTCAGAGCTTTACGTTCCTGGGAAAAGACCCAGAGATCCAAAGACCTCCCTAGAGACTCCAGAATCAAGAAATGGCTGTTAATACAACCCAATGTTCCCTGCCATGTACCTCCCAGCTCATCCCCTGTTTGAGCCTTTTCAGAATCTTGATGTGCAATGTGAGACATCAGGAAATCTGAAAATGTTTTTCCCACTGTTCTATTTTTCAATTACTAGACCAGAAACTTTTATTTAGTGACTTAGTTTTATGGTACATGTGTATTTGATAGGAAATGACAGATTTTAGAATCAAGGTTCTAGATTTTATTTTTAAAAGTCCTTAGGATTTTTATTTTGTTTATAGATTGATTTAGAGAGAAGGGTTATCTTTACAATGATGAGTGTTCCTTTCTAGAAAATTATCATTTCATTCCATTCATTTAAGACCTTGTGGGTAAAACTGCAGTATTTCCAGAATTTCTCGCCTGGCTGTAGTGCCTCTCCACACAACAGGAGTTTCCAAGGGGTGGAGAGAAGTAGTCCATCTCCATATCAATAGATAATCACAAGGGCCAGCAAGGGCTTATCTGGACTGGAAAGGTTGGGTGCGGGTCTCTTCTTCTGCAGCCGGGTCACGAGAGACACAGGAGAGCAGAAGTGCACTGCTTATAAGAAATAAATGGGTTTCTCTCACTCTATTTCTCCCTTTGATTTCGGTTTCAAAGACAGTTTGCTCTGGGATTTTCTCCCAGGAGTTACAGACCTCTTTTATACTTTTTTAGAAAGCTTTTATAGATTTTTGAGATTTTATCAATAGTCTTTCATATTTATTAATAAAGTTTTTGATGCATATTTATAATTTGTTGATATCAAAAATATGGCTTTTTATTTACCTACAAAGCCACTATTTCCTCTAATAAAATGTGTTTATTTTTTAAATGGGTTATACATGCTTATTGTAAACATTTTAAAAGATGCTTCCAATTTTAGTTGCGAAAAGATAGCATAATAGGACAGCAAGGCAAAAACCTCCTTCCACACATACACCAAGGAAGCAACTACAGCAAATACAGCTAACCATGAAAATGACCTGAGGACTGCAGAACAGACCATCTACCCCTGGTGAAGAAGAGAGGACCACAGTGAGAAGTGTAAAGGGGCAGAATCAGGAATCAAGCCCTTCCCCATTCTAGCCCACAAGTGGATAGGAGAGGAAAAGACAGTGGAGCAGATAAGCACTCAGGAATCCTGCACACCTGGCCCTGAATATCTGCTCTGGGAATAGTAGTACACATTCCACTGGCCTTTGGTGATTAATGGGGCTGGACACCAGGGAGAGCTGGAGCACTCTGGAGGCTGAGACTTTTTGTGGATGACAATCACACTCCATCCACCCATTGAGAATCAACACAGAGGCAGTGGTCTGAAGGATTTACTAGCAGTGGGAAGTGTGCCAGAGAAGCAGGGATCAGAGGGAGCTCTCTAAGAAGGAGAAAGGGCTAGTGGATGATATTTCCCCAATATTCTCTCAGTGCAACTGTTCAGTAACTTGAGGAAGAACAGCTCCAAATCACTCATTCTCCCTTGCTGATGGCTCAAACCCATGGAGGCGTTCACCTGTGTACCTGTCCTGCCCAGCCTGTTAGGCCCAGCAGAAGTCCAATTTTGCCTACTGGCAAACAGAGGGCAGACTACACTTCTAGGCTCTTCAAGCTCTCCAACACCTCCAGCAGCTCAATAGGCCAGAGGCTTGGAGGGGCCATTCCCAAACTGTCCACCTGCCCCAGTGCCTCAACCCCAATGCCCCATGGCATGCCTGCCCCACCTGGCACACTTGGTCAAGAAGTGGTCCACTGTCGCTGATCAGCAGGCAGAGGACAGCTGCACCCACAACAAAATTCCAGCAAAAGCAACTCACATTAAGGGGAACACAGAGGCTAGCTGCAGGGATAAACCACAGCTGTCAGACAGGCAGAAAGGCAGGTCCTGCCAACAGTCCACCAACAGCACTGTGGCTCAGCTGCAGAAAAGAGTAAGGCACTGGTGAGCAGAGTCTTGAGATTCTGGGAACCATAGGATTCCCACTTCATAAAGCCATTACTTTCAAGACCAGGATACATTGCTGATCTCTCTAATAAAAAGGAAGAAACACAGAAACTGAGACAAATGATAAGGAATAGGAATATGGTCCAGACAGAAGAACAAGAAAAAGGGCTAAATGAAACAAAGATTAGCAATCTTCATGATAAAGAACTCAAAGTAACAATCATAAAAGTGCTCACTAAACTGGGGAAGAGAATTTATGATTTCAGCTAAAAAAATTCAATAAAGAGATGGAAAATACAGAGAAAAGCCACACAGAACTAAAGAATACAATAACTGAAATGAAAAGAAAAAAACCCCACCACAGTAGGAATGAATAGTAGGCTGTTGGAAATAGAGGAATGTCAATGAGATGGAAAACAGATAACAGAAAAACAATCAAACAAGAAACAGACAAAAAAAATTCTAAAAATAAGAAGATGCTAAGAGAACTGTGTGACACCTGCAATTGAAATAATATTCACACGATAGGGATCCCAGAAGGAAAAGAGAGAGACAAAGGAGTAGATATTCTCTTTGAAGAAATAATAGCTAAAAACACCCCCAATCTGGGGAAGGAAATAGACATACAGGTCCTGAAACCACAGAGAGCCCCCAGCAAGATGAACCCCAGGAAGACAAGACCAAGACATGTAGTAATTAAAATGGCAATGATTAAAGAGAAAAAGAGAATCTCAAAAGCAGCAAGAGATGGGAGGATGAATACCTATAAAAGAAACTCCATAAAGCTATCATCAGATTTTTCAGCAGAAATCTCATGGGCCAGATGGGAGTGACATGAAATACTCAAAGTATTGAAAGGAAAGAACCTAGAACCAAGAATTCTCTAACCAGCAAGGTTATCATTCAAAATTGAAAGATAGATTAAGATTCCCAGATAAATGAAGCTTAAAATAATTCACCACCACTAAATCTTCCTTATAGGATATGTTACAGGAATTCCATTAGATGGAAATTTCCTAAAGTCTAAATATTTTTCTTCTGTGAAAATAAGCCTACACTGAAGGATTAGACCAATTATTTAAAAACAAGCATGAGGTTCCGAAAATAAAAATAGCAAAAACAACTATACACAAAACTGGTCAAGGGATATACAAAAGATCCAAAAATAATGACATCTTATGCATAAAATATGTAAGAGGAAGAAAAAAAAGTAATACTTTTAGAATGTGTTCAAAATGGATTGACCATCAACTTAATATAGACTGTTATATATTCAGGAAATTATGAACCTTACGGTAACCACAAACTTAAAGTCTATAACAGATACACAGAAAACTAAAGGAGAAATACAATAACAACACTAAAGAAAACCATCAAATAACAAGAGACGAGTATAAAAGAGGAAGAAAGGAAACAGAGTAACTACAAAAACAACCAGAAAACAATAAAATGGAAATAAGTACATACCTACTAATAATTACTTTAATGTAAAGGGACTGAATGAACCAATAAAAAGACAAAGGGTGGAAGAATGGATAAAGAAAAAAGATACATCTATATGCTGTCTACAAGAAACTATTTCAGACTTAAAGACATACACAGACTGAAAGTGAAGGAAGGAAAGAAGGTATTTCGTGCAAATGAAAGAGAGGAAAAAGCAGGAGTAGTAGAACTTAACAAACAAACTAGACCTCAAAACAAGAAAGTAACAAGAGACAAAGAAGGACATTACATAATGACAAAGGGATCAGTCCAATTAGAGGATATAACAATCAGAAACGTCTCTACACCCAACAAAGGGGCACCTAAGTATGTAACCCATATACTAACAGAGTTAAAGGGAGAAATAGGAACACAATCATATTAGGGGACTCTAACACACCACTCCCATCAAAGGATAGATCATCCAGACAGAAATAAATAAGGAAACAAAGGTATGGAATGACACATTAGACCAGATAGACTTGACAGATAGATACAGAATATCTATCCAAAAACAGCAGGATAGACATTTTTCTCAACTGCACATATAAGGATCTCCAGAATAGATCACATATTAGGACACAAAAAGAACCTAAATAAATTTTAAAAGATTGATTTTGTATCAAGCATCTTGTCAGACCATAATGGGGTATGAAACTAGAAATTAATTATAAGAAAAAAAAGCTGGAAAAAACACATACACATGGAGTATGATGTCAGCTGTGGGTTTGTCATATATGGCCTTTATTATGTTGAGGTATGTTACTTCCATACCCATTTTTTCCAAGTTTTTATCCTGAACGGACGTTTTATTTTGTCAAATGTTTCTTAGTATCTATTGAGTTGATTATATGGTTTTTATCCTTTATTTTGTTAATATGATGTACACATGGATTGATTTATGAATATTGTAGCATCATTGTGTCCCTGGAATAATTCCCACTTGATCATGGTGGATGATCTTTTGGTTGGCTAGAATTTTGTTGAAGATTTTTGCATCTATGTTCATCAGGAATATTAGTCTGCAATTTTCTCTGTAGTGTCTTTGACTAGTTTTGGTACTAGAGTGATGCTAACCTCATAGAATGAGTTTGACAATATTTCCTCCACTTCTACATTTTGAAATATTTTAAGAAGAATAGGTATTAGCTCTTCTTTAAATGTTTGGTAGAATTTATCTGTGAAGCCATTTTGTCCTGTATTTTGTTTGTTGGGAATTTTGTTCTGGATTTCTTTTGTTGGGTTTGTTTATTTTGTACTCTTTTTTCTTGAATAGTGTGGCTAAGGGTTTGACTGCTTTGTTTATTTTCTTGAGGAACCAGCTCTTGGTTTCATTGATTTTTCTTTATTTTTTCTTCACTAATTTATTTATTTCTGCTCTGATCTTTATCCTGTCCCTCCTTCTACTGTCTTTGGTTTCATTCCTTTTTCTTTTTCTAGTTCCTTTAGTTGTGAGATTAGACTGTTTATTTGGGTTTGTTCCTATGTCTTGACTTAGGTCTGTATTGCTATTTACTTCTCTCTTAGAACTGCTTTTTGATCAATCCCACATATTTTGAACCATTGTGTCTGTTTTCATTTGTCTCCATATAGTCTTTCACTTCCTGTTTGATCACTGCTACACTGGTTATTTAGAAGCATGTAGTTTAGTCTCCACATGTTTGTTAAAGAAGAAACAAATAAATGGAAAGCTATCCCATGCTCATGGATAGGAACGATTATTATTTTCAAAATGACCATCCTACCCAAATCAATTTACAGAAACAATGCAATTCCTCTCAAAATACCAACAGCATTTTTCAATGAACTAGAACAAATATTTCTAAAATTCATATGGAACCACAAAAGACCCAGAATGCCAAAGCAATCCTGAGAAAGAAGGACAAAGCTGGGTGTATTATGCAACCTGACTTCAAGTTATACTACAAAGCTACAGTAATCAAAATAGTATGGTACCAGCCCAAGCACAGACCCACAGATCAAAGGAATGGGACAGAGAGCCCAGATATAAACCCATGCATATATGGTAAATTAATATATGATAAAGAAGCAATGAATATACAATGAGGAAAAACAGCCTCTTCAATAACTGGTGTGGGGAACACTGGACAGCTACATGCAAGCAAATGAAACTGGATTACTGCCTAACTCAATACATACAAGTAAATTCAAAATGGATCAGAGACCTGAATGTAAGACATGAAATAACAAAACTTTTAGAAGAAAACATAGGCAAAAATCTCTTGAACATATGTTTGAGCACTTTTTTTCCTAGGCACATCTCCTTGGTCAATGGAAACAAAATAAAAAATGAACAAACAGGACTACATCAAACTAAAAAGATTCTGTACAGCAAAGGAAACCATAAGTAGAACAAAAAGGCATCCTACAGTATGGCAGAATACATTCATAAATGATTTATCTGACAAGGGGTTAACATCCAAAATATATGAAGAGCACATATACCTTAGTACCAAAAAAAAAACCCAAATAACCTGATTTAAAAAATGGGTTGAGGACCTGAACAGACATTTTTTTTAAAAGAAGATACACAGATGGCCAAAGGCACATGAAAAGATGCTCCACATTGCTAATCATCAGGGAAATGCAAATCAAAACCACAATGAGATATCCCCTCAAACCAGTTAGAATGGACATGATCCAAAAGATGAGAAATAACAAGGTTGCTCAAAAAACTGAAAATAGAAATGCCATACAATCCAGTAATTCCACTTGTAGAAACTTACCCAAAGAAAACAAAATCTGTTTCAAAAGATAATATGTATCCTATGTTTACTGCCTCATTATTTATAGTAGCCATGATATGGAAGCAACTAAAACATTCATCAAGAGATGAATGGATAAAGAAGTGGTATATGCATATAACAGAATATTATTCATCAATAAATAAGAAAGAAATGATGCCATTTGGGACAAAATGGATGGACATAGAGGGTATTATGCTAAGTGAAATAAGCCCGGTAGAGAAAGACAAATACCATATGATTTCACTTACATTTGGAATCTAAAAACAAAATGAAACAAAATAAACAAAACAGCAATAAACTCAAAGACACCAAGAAGCGGCTGGTGGTTACCATGGGAGAGGGCTCAGGGTAAGTGAGTGGAATAGGTTAAGGGGATAAAGAGTCAAAATCTCAATCATAACTTAAATTAGCCACAGGTATGAAATTATAGCATAGAGAATATAGGCAATAGTTCTATAACATCTTTCTTTATTGCCAAATAGTTACTACACTAGTTTGGGTCAGTGTTAATAATATATAGAACTCCCAAATCACTATTCTGTATACTTGATGTCAATATAATAGTGCATATCAAGTATGCTTCAATAAAAAAGAGCATCAAAAAAAATCCACCTTCAGAAAACTGACACAGTTGATTAAAAAAATTATTAAAAGATGCTTCCATTTATATGCTCTATTCAGTTTTAAATGGGTTCTACCATTTCTTTATTCCAACTCATTGTACATTTGAAGTTAGCTTTTATATACAGATTTAAAATTTGTACATTATTGTCTTTCTTCAAATTGCATTCCCTAGACTTCCCAGTGAATATTCAGAGTGTTAAAAATGGACACCCTAGTTAATCTTGCTGATTTAGGAATAAATTTCTGTTACTATACTATGTATAATCCCCCCTGGGTTAATAATTAATATATTTACAGAGCCCTTATTTCTTATTTAATTAAGGGCTTTTAAATCAGGAATGCATGTTTTTAAACTTGACCAAATAAATTTTCAAAGAAATGACTATGAGTTTTATGCTGATCTATTAATATGGTAAACTAAATTAATATATTTCCTAATATTGAACCATGATTATATTCCGGGATTAAATCCATCTCCTCATTCTTTAATAATAATGTTTACACCAGATATGAGACTAAAGATGGTGGTGTGAGATGTGAGATACAGCCTTTCTCCTAAAACCGCATATAATATGAAAACTTAATTAATACAACTAATCCTGAAAGAGTAACAGGAAAGAGGACCATGCCAGACTGCATACACCTGGAGGAAAGAGCAGACCTCACAAAACAGGGTAATGTGCCAAAGCTGTGGCCCGGTGAGACCCAAGCCATTCCCTCACCCCAGCTCACCAGCAGGAAGAAGAGAAACAGAGTGGGGAGGGAGTGGAGGCCTGGGACTGCTGAATACCTAACTCCGGAGATCTGCTCTGGGAGCAGAAACCTACATTTCATGGTGCTTGCATGATACTCTCATTATTAATGGGGTTGGAAAGCTAAGACAGGAAGAATTCCTGGAGAGAGTGAGATTCCAGCTGCTTGTGGAAAACAGGGATCCATATCCGGCTACTCTGGGACAAAAGAAAAGTAGGCAGTCTGAGAGACTTCCTAACAAGGAAGCCCTTAGCAAGAGGGCTGTTAAAGGGGCAAGGATTGCACAGAGTTTACTGCTCAGGAGAGAGGACAGGTAGATAAAATTCTCCAGGTGCACTCTGCCCAGCAGGTTGGGAGCTTTACCATATGGACCTCATATTTAAGGAGGAAAAGGAAATCTTCCTCCTTAGACGATCTTCAGGTGCTCCACCTCACTGGCTGGCTACCCAGTTCCAAGGAGCCCCTCGGGGATATGCAGCCTATTGCACCTTTCTCCTGGGTAGCACCAGCTGGTTTGCAAACCAGCAAACCCTACCCTGGCATTAGGCCAGCCAGAGGGAAGATCTGTCTACAGTAACTACAAACACAATGCATTGAGACTTATACCTGTGTGCTCAGCCCACTGGTTCAGGCAGTGGAGACAGGCATAGCAGCCGGGAAGCAGGAAACAGCTCTTTCCTCCCCCCAGGCACCAACACCACTCTCCGGCGACCCCTGACATTGCTTCAGGGGCTGAGCAGCTCCGGGGAGTAGAGCTTCTGGGCACTAGAGGGCGCCATATACAAATATGAAAAGCCAAAGGAACCTGGTTCAGAGTAAAATTATTAATACAACTTCTGAGAAAGATTTAAATGACATCAATCTCATGACTCTCCCTGAAAGGCAGCTCAAAATAAAAATCATTAACATGCTCATCGAGGTATGGAAAGATATTCAAAAACTCAGGAATGAATTCTGGTCGGAGATCCAATCGTTGAATAGCACAATGGAGGGTATTAAAAGCAAACTGCATACAGTGGAGGAGATGAGAAATGAAATAGAAACTCGAGAAGAGGACTACAAAGAAGCTAAGTCACAGAGAGAAAAAAGAATCTGACAAATGAAATAATATTGAGAGAATTTTGTGACCAATCCAAACGGAACAATATTCGCATTATAGGGGTAGCAGAAGAAGAGAGAGAAAAAGGTATAGAAAGTGTCTTTGAGGAGGTAATTGCTGAAAACGTCCCCAATCTGGGGAAGGAGATAGTCTCTCAGGTCATGGAGATGCACAGATCTCCCAACACAAGGGACCCAAGGAAGACAACACCAAGACATATAGTAATTAAAATGACAAAGATCAAGGATAAGGACAAACTATTAAAAGCAGCCAAAGAGAGAAATAAGATCACACACAAAGGAAAGCCCATGAGGCTATCATCAGACTTCTCAACAGAAACCTTATAGGCCAGATGGTGTGGCATAATATATTTAATGAAATGAAGCAGAAGGGCCTTGAACCAAGATGACTTTTTCTGGCAAGATTATCATTTAAATTTGAAGGAGGGATTAAACAATTTTCAGATAAACAAAAGCTGAGAGAATTTACCTCCCACAAACCATCTCTACAGTGTATTTTGGAGGGACTGCTATAGATGGAAGTGTTCCTAAGGTTTAATAGCTGTCACAAGAGGTAATAAAACCACAGTAAAGAAGTAGAACAGCTAATTACTAAGCAAATGCAAAATTAAATTAACTACCCCCAAAGTCACTCAAGGGATAGAAAAAGAGCACAGAATATGGTACCTAATATATAAAGAATGGAGGAGGAAGAAAAAGAAAACCTTTAGATTGTGTTTATAATAGCATATTAAGTGAATTAAGTTAGACTCTTAGATAGTAAGGAAGTTAACTTTGAACCTTTGGTAACCACGAATCTAAAGCCTGCAATGACAATAAGTACATACCTATCAATAATCACCCTAAATGTAAATGGACTGAATACACCCATGAAAAGACATACAGTCACTGAATGGATAAAAAACAAGACCCATCTATATGCTGCCTACAAGAGACTCACTTTAAACCCAAAGACATACACAGACTAAAAGTGAAGGGATGGAAAAAGATAATAGGGAGAAAATAGCAGGAGTTGCAGTACTTGTATCAGACAAAATAGACTTCAAAACAAAGAAAATCACAAGAGACAAAGGACATTACATAAAAATGAAAGGGTCAATCCAAGAAGACATAACCATTATTAATATCTATGCGCCCAACAAAAGAGCACCTACATATGTGAAACAAATACAGAATAAAAAGGAGAAATAGAATGCAATGCATTCATTCTAGGAGACTTCAACACTCCACTCACGCTGAAGGACCGATCAACCAGACAGAAAAGAAGTAAGGAGACAGAGACACTGAATAACACATTAGAACAGACGGACCTAACAGACATCTACAGAACTCTACACCCCAAAGCAGATGAATACACATTCCTCTCAAGTGCACATGGAACATTTCAACAATAGATCACATACTGGGCCACAAAAAGAGCCTCGGTAAATTCGAAAAGTTTGAAATTATACCAACGAGTTTCTCAGACCACAAATGTATGATACTAGAAATAAATTACTCAAAGAAAATGAAAGATCCCACAAACACATGGAGGCTTAACAACATGCTCTTAAATAACCAATGGACCAATGACCAAATAAAAACAGAGATCAAGCAATATATGGAGAAAAATGACAACAATATTCAACACTGCAAATTCTGTGGAATGCAATGAAGGCTGTGCTAAGAGGGAAGTATATTGTAATACAGGCCTACCTCAGGAAAGAAGAACAATCCCATATGAGCAGTCTAAACTCACAATTAACGAAACTAGAAAAAGAAGAACAAATGAGGCCCAAAGTCAGTAGAAGGAGGGACATAATAAAGATTAGAGCAGAAATAAATAAAATCGAGAAGATTAAAACAATAGAAGGAATAAATGAAAGCAAGGGCTGGATCTTTGAGAACATAAACAAAATAGATAAACCCCTAGCCAGACTTATCAAGAAAAAAAGAGAGTCTACTCACATAAACAGAATCAGAAATGAGAAAGGAAAAATCACTAAAGATACCACAGAAATACAAAAAATTATGAGAGAATACTATGAAAAATTATATACTAACAAATGGGAAAACCTAGAAGAAATGGACAACTTTCTAGAGAATTACAACCTTCCAAGGCTGACCTAGAGAGAAACAGAAAATCTGAACAGACCAATTACCAGCAATGAAATGGAACTGGTAATCAAAAACCTACCTAAGAACAAAATCCCTGAAACAGATGGCTTCACTGCTGAATTTTATCAAACATTTAGTGAAGACCTAATACCCATCCTCCTTAAAGTTTTCCAACGTGTAGAAGAAGAGGGAATACTTCCAAACTCATTCTATGAGGCCAGCAGCACTCTAAAACCAAAGCCAAAAGACGCCACAAAAAAACAAAATTACAGACCAATATCCCTGAAGAACATAGATACAAAAATACTCAGCAAAATATTAGCAGACCAAATTCAAATATACATAAAAAAGGTTATTCATCATGATCAAGTAGGATTTATTCCAGGAATGCAAGGATGGTACAACATTTGAAAATCCATCAACATCATCCACCACATCAACGAAAAGAAGGACAAAAACCACATGATCATCTCCATAGATGCTGAAAAAGCATTTGACAAAATTAATGATCCACTCATGAAAAAACTCTCAACAAAATGGGTATAGAGAGTGAGTACCTCAGCATCATAAAGGCCATATATGATATAACCACAGCCTACATTACACTTAACAGGGAGAAGCTGAAAGCATTTCCTTTAAGATCAGGAACAAGACAAGGATGCCCTCTCTCCACACTTCTATTCAACATAGTACTGTAAGTCCTAGCTACAGCAATCAGACAACTCAAAGAAATAAAAGGCATCCAGATTGGCAAGGGAGAAGTTAAACTGTCCCTGTTTGAAGATGACATGATATTGTACATAAAAAACCCTAAAGAATCCACTCCAAAAGTACTAGATCTAATATCTGAATTCAGCAAAGTTGTGGATACAAAATTAATACACAGAAACTGTGGCATTCCTATACACTAACAATGAACTAGCAAAGAGAGAAATCAGGAAAGCAATTCCATTAACAGTCGCATCAAAAAGAATAAAATACCTAGGAATAAACCTAACCAAGGAAGTGAAAAACCTATACTCTGAAAACTGCACAACACTTATGAGAGAAATTAAAGAAGATATCAATAAATGGAAACACATCCCGTGTTCATGGATAAGAAGAATTAATATTGTCAAAATGGCCATCCTGCCTAAAGCAATCTACAAATTCAATGCAGTTCCTATCAAAATACCAATAGCATTCTTCAACAAACTAGAGAAAATAGTTCTAAAAATCATATGGAACCACAAAATACCCTGAATAGTCAAAGCAATCCTGAGAAGGAAGTATAAAGAGGGGAAAATTATGCTCCCTGACTTCAAGCTCTACAACAAGGCCACAGTAATCAAGACAATTTGGTACTGGCACAAGAACAGACCCATAGACCAATGGAACAGACTAGAGAGCCTTGATATAAACTCAAGTGTATATGGTCAATTAATATACGATAAGTGAAACAGGAATAGACAATGGGGAAATGACAGTCTCTTCAACAGCTTGTGTTGGCAAAACTTGACAGCTACATGTCAGAGAATGAAACTGGATTATTGTTTAACCCCATACACAAAAGTAAACTTGAAATGGATCAAGGACCTGAATGTAAGTCATGAAACCATAAAACTCTTAGAAGACAGCATAGGCAAAAATCTCCTGAATATAAGCATAAGCAACTTCTTCCTGAACGCATCTCCTTGAGCAAGGGGAAAAAAAGCAAAAATGAACTCATGGGACTACATCAAACTAAAAAGTTTCTGTACAGCAAAGGACACCATCAAAAGCACAGAAAGGCATCCTACAGTATGGGAGAATATATTTGTAAATGACATATTCAACAAGGGGTTAACATCCAAAATATATAAATAACTTACACTCCTCTACACCCAAGAAGCAAATAACCCTATTAAAAAGTGGGCAGAGGATATGAAAAGACAGTTCTACACGAAGAAATTCAGATGGCCAACAGACACATGAAAAGATGCTCTACATCACTAATCATCAAGGAAATGCACATTAACACCACAATGAGATATCACCTCACACCAGTAAGGATGGCCAGCATCGAAAAGACTAAGAACAAAAATGCTGGTGAGGATGCGGAGAAAGGGAAACCCTCCTACTCTGCTGGTGGGAATGTAAGCTAGTTCAACTATTATGGAAAGCAATATGGAGGTTCCTCAAAAAACTAAAAATAGAAATATCATTTGACCTGGGAATCCCACTCCTTGGAATTTATCCTAAGAATGCAGGGCCTAGTTTGAAAAAGACATATGAACCCCTATGTTTATCACAGCACTATTTACAATAGCCAAGATATGGAAGCAACCTAAGTGTCCATGAGTAGATGAATGGATAAAAAAGAAGTGGTACATGTACACAATGCAATACTACTCAGCCATAAGAAAGAAACAAATCCTACTATTTGCAACAACATGGATGGAGCTGGAGGATATTAGTGAAATAAGTCAGGTGGAGAAAAACAAGTGCCAAATGATTTACCTCATTTGTGGAGTATAATAATGAAGCAAAACTGAAGGAACAAAATAGCAGCAGACTCAGAGACTCCAAGAAGGAACAAGTGGTTACCAAATGAGAGTGGTGTGGGAGGGCGGGTATGGAGGGAGGGAGAAGGGGATTGAGGGGTATCATGTTTAGTACACATGATGTGGGGGATCATGGGGAAAACAGTGTAACACAGAGAAGCAAATATTGAATCTGTGGCAACTTACTACACTGATGGGCAGTGACTGCATTGGGGTATGGGTGGGGACTTGATAATATGACACTAACCGCATTATTTTTTCATGTGAAACCTTCATCAGAGTGTATATCAATAATACCTTAATAAAATAATAATAATAATAATAATAATAATAATAATGTTTATACCAATATTAATAATGTAATTGGTTTTAATATTCTTTCATTGTAATAAGTTTATGAGTGCATTATGGTTTTCTGGTTTCAAAATATAATTTAGAAGGTTTTATTTCTTCCTCTATTAAACATCAAAATACTCATATTACATGTTTCTTAGAAATGTTGTAGAATTTCTCCTCTATAACTGCCTGCATTTGGTGAATGTTGAACTCTTATCCAGAGCATTTTAAACTAAAAATTTTGAAATGGAGATTCTGTTAAAAATATGTGATGGATATAGTCATATCAGCATTGATTACCTTTGTTATATTTTTAGTCTCTGACAATTATTTCTTTAGTTAATTATCCCTCTAGTTAATATGAAAGCATTTTACATAATTTATAATTTTTTAATTCAAATATTTATTAAATACCTGCTATGTATAAAGCAATGATTCAAAAGAGAAACTAACCCATAAATCTTCCTGTCTGCCAAAGCAAAAAATAAATCCTTTTTAAAAGCTAATTTAGCTATCCTTGTATATTTTCAGACTTGGTAACAGAAATAGTTTACTCTAGAATTTGATGGAGTTTAATGTTTCTCTCTGACATAACCTGTTAGATGTGACAATAAATAGGATTACCAAATACACAAATAAGCATAAATAACTTCAGCAAGAGTGAGAAGAAAGTACACGGCTTTAATTTTAAAAAATTACTCTTATTCTTTGGTCATTTGCATAGATTAGTGATATTTTAGATATTTAACACAGGCTGTCATATGGGTACACTTTGTCACTAAGAAGGTTTCCTTGTCACTATAGCTCTGCACATGCAACTTTCCTGAGAGAGGTCACCTCCAACCACTATTACTGAAAACAATACTCACAGGGCATAAGAAAATCAATCAAGAGTGTTAAGTAGGTAATTTGTATGCTGAATGAGCTAGATCATTTTATTTGCATATTTTCTTATCTATATTTATTTTCTCTTATATTCCCAACTTCTAGGTTACTTGTTATGTGTGGCTGAGATGGCTAGTAATCCATAACAGAGTCTTACTCTCCTAGCCTGGGATTGTGGCTGGGGTGCTGCTGACCCAGAGATTGTATTTCTTGACTCTCACTGTGGGTATGTGGAGTCATGTGTTTATTTTTGCCAATAGAGTAAGAGCAGAAACTATCTGTACCATTGCTAGTCAGAACTTTAAGAAGTGGATGGAGTTTTTTGTTCTATTTTCCTCTTTCTGTTGGCTGGAAGAAGAGGATACTCAAGCCACAGGGATAATAGAGCCACAAGAGGAAGGAGTCTGGGTCCCTGAATCACATGGAGGAAGATCTCCCAACAAAATATTCAATCCCACATTAATTTTTTTTCTCTCCTGCAGAGGACTTTTTCCCTGATAGTTCACCTTATCCTTTATTATGGCATATTGGGATTGATTTCAGTTTTTTCACAATTATAAATAATGCTGCAGAGAACTCTTTAATGAATATTTGCACCTATTCCTTATTACTGCCTTATGATAAATTCCTATAGGTGGAATGACTAGGTCAAAGGCTTTGTATATCTGCTTCCAAATGGCCCTTTGGATAAATGGTTCATTCCCCCTATACTTTATAGTTTCTTAGAAAATCATCTATTTAATCTAGATTCTCAAAAAGTGTGCATAGAATTGGGCAAATAATTTACAATTTATAAACAAGAAGCTTTTACTTTCTACTTCACATGAGGATTTTTGTAAATGAAATAACTTGGTCTACCATTTTTATTTTTCTATTTGGTCAGTGAGTTTTATAATTAATGAAAAACTCTGATTCCAGCAATAAGTTTTCAGAATGGTATATTTTCCTCATTTTCTGTTTTCAAAGGTACTTTGTTTGGAAACCAAGTAAAGCTTTTTCAAAGGTTATTATCAAGAACATTTTAAACCAGTTTTGAAATGGAGATATACTAATGCTGTTTTTAAAATATTATGGATACAGTCATATTAGCATCAGTAACCTTTGTTATTCCTTTTAGTCATAAGGTTCAGTCTTCCTAAGTATGCCATTTAGATATACAATATATTGAGATGCTTCAGCTATAACTATTTTCAACTAAAGTCTCAGTATTAGCTCTGATGCTTATTTTCATGTGGATTTTAAAATTAACATAGAATTTTTTGGACTTTTAATATGTATATTGTTTTCATATTCTAAAAAAAATCCTAATTTGCATTCTATCTAAAGCATTTTAAAAGTTATTTTCTTCAAAAGGAAGTAGCATTATTCCACTGCTTGTATCTCCATGAGGAACATTTTACGAAGGAAGGAAGTTTCACGAACTGATGCTCTTGCTAAAACTACAT
This sequence comes from Phataginus tricuspis, assembly GCA_029783875.1. Taxonomy (NCBI): domain Eukaryota; kingdom Metazoa; phylum Chordata; class Mammalia; order Pholidota; family Manidae; genus Phataginus; species Phataginus tricuspis. The sequence continues at coordinate 41,354,943 of JAQQAC010002172.1, read as the reverse complement.
ATGAGAAATGTCCAAAAATTCATGGAGTGCATATAGGTTTTGGCTTACATGATTCATTACATTATTTTCCCAAAGATGCTAGATTTGTACAGATAAATTGGTAAATAATTTTCTGTTTTGTTAAATCAGAAATTTGTGAAAATAACAAAACTATAATACAAGTTAAAGGAAGGTTTCTACAATTTTAAACTACAAACTTGTAATTTTGTTTCTTTTTTGAGTGATGTTTAAGATGAGATTATTTTAGCTTTTTTTTTTTTTGTATTCTTGGCCAAAAATGATATAGTTTGAATTGAGTGCCTACCATGAGTTAAACAGAACAATTAAGGACTGAACAGAGGAGAAATGAATAGATATAAAATGTCAGCCTTAGATGATGTGTCTTTCATTTACATTACAACATAAAAACTGCTATCTTACTTCCATCTAGGAAGATCTTCCATGCATGATGCAATCTCAAACTTGTCAGTGACTTTCTATCTGAGAGATAGGCATGCAGTAAACCTGAAGGAGAGGTCATTTCAAGCAGCGATGAAATGGTAGGTATTTATCACAGGTGGTTATAATACCCTCTGCCCTATCCTAATAGGAAACATTAGTTAGCTTTGAACTTCCCTCTCTCTTTCAGAATTTGACTTTTAATTTTGAAGAAAATATAACAGACACCTTAAGAATCTCAGGTTCAGTCCCTAAACTGACAAACAATCCCAGAATAACTAGTTAATCATGTGCTGTATAAAATAAGTATATAAATAAAAGAGTTTATTAATATGGATAAAATGTATGTTTATGTCTCTCATCTCACTAGGATGTTAACTTCCAAATAAATTTCCATTTCTCATGATTCCAGGTGCCTTGCCTGTCTACTCTTTGCAATGGGCTGTTTCCGCCAATCTTAAGGAATAACTTAGGAAGGCTCTTTAAATTTGTAATCATGTTTAACTATAGAAATTTTGGAGATATACAGATCTTTGAGAATTTTAAGACTGGGTTAAATTATAGAAGCAATTTGTTTAAACCTTAAAACCATATTCATACTTTCCTGTTTCTGCTTTGCTATCTAAGACTTTGCTAATACATGGAAGTTTTCTTGCTTGTTACCTAAGCCACTATCATTTTTCTTGCACAATGGCATAAATATATGCCTATCCATTAAGAATCACAGACACTGAACAGGAGATTAAAGATGGCGGCATGAGAGGTGAAGACAGAGACTTCCTCCTAAAACCACATATAATAAGAAAATATAACTAATACAACTACTCTTAAAAGAGCAACAGGAAAGACACTGCAACAAACTGCATACACCTGGAGACAAGAGCAGACCCCGTGGAAAAGGGTAACATACCAAAGCTGTGGTCCTGTGGGATCCAAACCCTTCCCCCAACCCAGCTCAACCGCAGGAGGAAGAGGAATGGAGCAGGGACGGAGTGCAGATATGGGACTGCTGAATACCTAACTCTGGATATCTGCTCAGGGAGCACAAATCTGCATTTCATAGTGCTTGCATTATACTCTGGTAATTAGGGGGTTGGAAAGCTAAGACAAGGAAAATTCCTGGACAGACTAAGATTCCAGCTGCTTGTGGAAAGTGGGGATCTATATCCAGCTGCCCTGGGACAAAAGAAAGGCGGGCAGTCTGAGAGACTTCCTAACAAAGAAACCCTTAGCAAGAGTGCTATTAAAGGGGCAATGATTGCACAGAGCTTACTGCTCAGGAGAAAGGACAGGTAGACAAAATTTTCCAGGTGCACTTTGCCCAGCACATTGGGAGCTTTCACAGTTTTCAGATGCTCCAGGTCCCTGGCTCCCTACACAGCTCCAAGAACCTCTTTTGTGACACGCAGACTACTGCACCTTTCTCCTGGCCAGCCCCACTGGGCTTGCAAACTGGGAAACCCTACCCTGGCATTAGGCCAGCCAGAGGGAACATCTGTCTACAGCAACTAAAAAAGCAAACACAGAGGCTTATACCTATGTGCTTGGCCCACTGGTTCAGACAGTGGAGACAGGCATAGCAGCCAGGAAGCAGGAAACAGCTCTTTCCTCAGCCGAGGCACCAATATCACTCTGCGGGAATCCCCAACATTGCTTCAGGGTCTGAGCAGCTCCAAAGAGTAGAGCTTCTCTGCACTAGAGGGCACCATACACAAATATGAAATGCCAAAGGAACCTGGTCCAGAGTAAAATTATTAATACAACTCCTGAGAAATACTTAAATGATATTGACCTCGTGACTCTCCCTGAAGGGAGTTCAAAATAAAAATCATTAACATGCTCATGGAGGTATGGAAAGATATTCAAGAACTCAGGAATGAATTACACTCAGAGATCCAATCATTGAAGAGCACAATGGACGGTATTAAAAGCAGACTGGATATGGTGGAGGAGACAAAAAATGAAATACAAACTAGAGAAGAGGAATACAAAGAAGCTGAGGCACAGGGAGAAAAAAGGATCTCTAAGAATGAAATAATATTGAGAAAACTGTGTGACCAGTCCAAACAGAACAATATTCACATTATAGGGGTACCAGAAGAAGAAGAGAGAGAAAAAGGAATAGAAAGTGTCTTTGAGGAGGTGATTGCTGAAAACTTCCACAGTCTGGGGAAGGAGATAGTCTCTCAGGCCATGGAGGTGCACAGATCTCCCAACACAAGGGACCCAAGGAAGACAACATCAAGACATATAGTAATTAAAATGGCAAAGACCAAGGATAAGGACAGACTATTAAAAGCAGCCAGAGAGAGAAATAAGATCACATACAATGGAAAGCTGATCAGGCTATCATCAGACTTCTCAGCAGAAACCTTACAGGCCAGAAGGGAGCGGTGTGATGTATTTAATGTAATGAAGCAGAAGGGCCTTGAACCAAGATTACTTTATCTGGTAAGATTATCATTTAAATTAGAAGGAGGGATTAGGCAATTTTCAGATAAGCAAAAGCTGAGAGAATTTACCTCCCACAAACCATCTCTACAGTGTATTTTGGAGGGACTGCTATAGATGGAAGTGTTCCTATGGTTTAATAGCTGTTACCAGAGGTAATAAAACCACAGTAAAGAAAGTAGAACAGCTAATAACTAAGCAAATTAAAAAAAATTAAATTAACTATCCCCAAAGTCAAACAAGGGATAAACAAACAGTACAGAATATGATACCTAATATATAAAGAACGGAGGAGGAAGAAAAAGGAGGAGGAAAAAAACAAAAACAAAAAAAAGAACCTTTAGATTGTGTTTGTAAGTTTGTAATAGCATATTAAGTGAGTTAAGTTGGACCATTAGATAGTAAGGAAGTTAACCTGGAACCTTTGGTAACCACGAATCTGAAGCCTGCAATGCCAATAAGTACATACTTATCCATAATCACCCTAAATGTAAATGGACTGAATGAACCAAAGAAAAGATATAGAGTCACTGAATGGATAAAAAAACAAAAACAATCTATATGTTGCCTTCAAGAGACTCACTTTAAACCCAAAGACATACACAGACTAAAAGTGAAGGGATGGCGAAAGACATTTCATGCAACTAATAGGGAGAAAAAAGCAGGAGTTGCAGTACTTATGTCAGACAAAATGAACTTCAAAACAGAGTCACAAGAGACAAAGAAGGACATTACATAATGATAAAAGGGTCAAATCAACAAGAAGATATAATCATTATGAATATCTATGTACCCAACACGAGAGCTGTACATATGTGAAACAAATACTAACAGAATTAAAGGGGGAAATAGAATGCAATGCATTCATTTTAAGAGATTTCAACACACCACTCACTCTGAAGGACAGATCAACCAGACAGAAAATAAGTAAGGAGATAGAAGCACTGAACAACACATTAGAACAGATGGACCTAACAGACATATACAGAACTCTAAACCCAAAAGCAGCAGAATACACATTCTTCTCAAGTGCACATGGAACATTTTCAAGAATAGATCATATACTAGGCCACAAAAAGAGCCCCCGTAAATTAAAAAGATTGAAATTGTACCAATCAGCTTCTCAGACTACAAAGGTATGAAACTAGAAATGAATTACACAGAGAAATGAAAAATCCCACAAACACATGGAGGCTTAATAACATGCTCCTAAATAATCAATGGATCAATGAACAAATAAAAACAGAGATCAAGCAATATTTGGAGACAAATGACAATAATAATTCAACACCACAAAATCTGTGGGACACAGCAAAGGCCATGCTAAGAGGAAAGTATATTGCAATACAGGTCTACCTCAGGAAAGAAGAACATTCCCATATGAGCAGTCTAAACTCACAATAAAGGAAACTAGAAAAAGAAGAACAAATGAGACCCAAACTCAGTAAAAGGAGGGACATAATAAAGATTAGAGCAGAAATAAATAAAATCAAGAAGAATAAAACAATAGAAAGGATCAATGAAACAAGAGCTGGTTCTTTGAGAAAATAAACAAAATATATAAACCCCTAGCCAGACTTATCAAGAAAAAAAGAGAGTCTACTCACATAAACAGAATCATAAATGAGAAAGGAAAAATCACTACAGACAGCACAGAAATACAAAGAATTATTAGAGAATACTATGAAAAATTATATTCTAACAAACTGGAGAACCTAGATGAAATGGACAACTTTCTAGAAAAATACAACCTTCCAAGGCTGACCAAGAAAGAAACAGAAAATCTCAACAGACCAATTACCAGCATCAAAATTGAACTGGTAATCAAAAACCTACACCTGGACAAGATGGCTTCACTACTGATTTTATCATACATTCAGTGAAGATGTAATACCCATCCTTCTAAAAGTTTTCCAAGAGTAGAAGAAGAGGGAATATTTCCAAACTCATTCTATGAGGCCAGCATCACTCTAATACCAAAACTGGGTACAGACACAACAAAAAAAAAAAGTACAGACCAATATCCCTGATGAACATAGACGCAAAAATACTCAACAAAATATTAGCAAACAGAATTCAAAAATACATCGAAAAGATCACCCATCATGATCAAGTAGGATTTATTCCAGGGATGCAAGGATGGTTCAACATTTGAAAATCCATCAACATCATCCACCGCATCAACAAAAAAGAAGAACAAAAACCACATGATCATCTCCATAGATGCTGAAAAAGCATTAACCAAATTCAACGTACATTCATGATAAAAACTCTCAACAAAATGGGTATAGACAGCAAGTACCTCAACATGATAAAGGCCATATATGACAAACCCACTTATACTTAACAGCGAGAAGCTGAAAGCTTTTCCTTTAAGGTCGGGAACAAGACAAGGATGCCCACTCTCCCCACTTTAATTCAACATAGTTCTGGAGGTCCTAGACACAACAATCAGACAACACAAAGAAATAAAAGGCATCCAGATTGGCAGGGAAGAAGTTAAAGTCTCTGTTTGCAGATGACATGATATTGTACATAAAAAAACCCTAAAGAATCTACTCCAAAACTACTAGATCTAATATATGAATTCAGCAAAGTTACAGGACACAAAATTAATGCACAGAAATCTATAGCATCCCAATACACTAACAATGTCCTAGCAGAGAGAGAAATTAGGAAAACAATTCCTTTCAAAGATGCATCAATAAGAATAAAATACCTAGGAGTAAACCTAACCAAGGAAGTGGAAGACTTATACTCTGAAAACTACAAGACACTCATGAGAGAAATTAAAGAAGATACCAATAAATGGAAACACATCCCATGCTCATGGATAGGAAGAATTAATGTTGTCAAAATGGCCACCCTGCCTAAAACAATCTACAGATTCAATGCAATTCCTATCAAAATACCAACAGCATTTTTCAATGAACTAGAGAAAATCATTCTAAAATTCATATGGAACCACAAAAGACCCTGAATAGCCAAAGCAATCCTGAGAAGGAAGAATAAAGCTGGGGGGATTATGCTCCCCAACTTCAAGCTCTACTACAAAGTCACAGTAATCAAGACAATTTGGTACATGGACAAGAACAGACCCATAGACCAATGGAACAGACTAGAGAGACCTGATATAAACCCAACCATATATGGTCAATTAATATATGATAAAGTAGCCATGGACATACAATGGGGAAATGACAGCCTCTTCAACAGCTGGTGTTGGCAAAACTTGACAGTTACATTCAAGAGAACTGGATTATTGTTTAACCCCATGCACAAGAGTAAACTCGAAATGGATCAAGGACCTGAATGTAAGTCATGAAACCATAAAGCTCTTAGGAGACAACATAGGCAAAAATCTCCTGAATATAAGCATGAGTGACTTCTTCTGGAACGCATCTACTCAAGCAAGGGAAACAAACGCAAAAATGAACTCATGGGACTACATCAAACTAAAAAGTTTCTGTACGGCAAAGGACACCATCAAAAGCACAAAAAGGCATCCTACAGTATGGGAGAATATATTTGTAAATGACATATCCAACAAGGGGTTAACATCCAAAATATATAAAGAACTTACACTCCTCTACACCCAAGAAGCAAATAACCCAATTAAAAAGTGGGCAGAGGATATAAAGAGACAGTTCTCCAAGGAAGAAATTCAGATGGCCAACAGACACATGAAAAGATGCTCCACATCACTAATCATAAGGGAAATGCAAATTAACACCACAATGAGGTATCACCTCACACCAGTAAGGATGGCCACCATTCAAAAGACTAAGAACAACAAATGCTGGCAAAGATGCAGGGAAAGGGGAACCCTCCTACACTGCTGGTGGGAATGTAAGTTGGTTCAACCATTTGGAAAGCAATATGGAGGTTCCTCAAAAAACTCAAAATAGAAATATGATTTGACCCAGGAATCCCACTCCTTGGAATTTACCCAAAGAATACAACTTCTCATATTCAAAAATACATATGCACCCCTGTTTATTGCAGCACTTTTTACAATAGCCAAGATATGGAATCAACCTAAGTGCCCATCAGTAGAGGAATGGATAAAGAAGAGGTGGTACATATACACAATGGAATACTATTCAGCCATAAGAAGGAAACAAATCCTGCCATTTGCAACAACATGGATGGAGATGGAGGATATTATGCTCAGTGAAATAAGCCAGGTGGAGAAAGACAAGTGCCAAATGATTTCCCTCATTTGTGGAGTATAGTAATTAAGCAAAACTGAAGGAACAAAATAGTAGCAGACTCAGAGACTCCAAGAAGGAACTAGTGGTTACCAAAGGGGAGGGGTATGGGACCGTGGGTGGGGTGTGTGGGAGAAGGGGATTGTGGGGTATTATGTTTAGTCCACATGGTGTGGGGAATCACGGGAAAACAGTGTAGCACAGAGAAGGCAGTGAATCTGTGTCATCTTACTACACTAATGGACAGTGATTGAAGTGGGGTATGAGTGGGGACTTGATAATATGGGTAAATGTAGTAACCACATTGTTTTTTCATGTGAAACCTTCATAAGAGTGTATATCAATAATACCTTAATAAAAAAAAAAGAATCACAGACACTGTGCTGGGAGTAGTATTTATAAACACTTAGCTGAAACTACACAAGGTAGGGTGTGGTTAAATCAATTTCTGGTTAAGAAGGGAAATGGTCTGAGTTACTGGTGCCTGTCACCAGCACACACTGGGCCATGTGCTAGCTGCTGATAATAGTGACTAACTGGGTGAAACAGTTGAGGTTTTTGTTTGTTTTTTTAAATCTTGAGGTTAGGGGTCATTAAAACTACCATAGAGTGAAGGAAATATTATTCCAGAACCTTAGCTCTATATGCCATTAAACCTGACACATTCTCACACTGTTCTACATTTTATTTAATGTCTCCTTTCCAATATTAATGCTATTCTCTGTTTTGTGAGTGTTTTTCTAACTACTAGTATATGACAATCATTAGTAGTACAAGTTAAAATTAAATTTAATTACAGATCCTATTAATGATCAGAGAAAGGTATTCCCATACAGAAGACAAAACTCCATCTAGTAGTTTAATATTCTGATTTAGATTATGAAAGTTTGACTCAAACTGTCTACTATAATTTAATGATGATGATAATATATTCAGAAGCTCCTCCAAATACCCGTCACTGTTTAATCCTACACCCTGAAAAACTGACACTTCATGCAATCATCAAGGACTTTTCAACACCACAAAAATAATACCAGTCTTTTAAAGAATATTCTCTATAAAAGAATGTCTTCCTGGTAAACAGATTGGAGGAGCAGAAGAGGTATGTACAAGACTATGCCTCACACTGTTTAACTTGAGGGTTTATCACTGTGGGATTCCATTATTTTTGTTTTCTCTCAAGTCTGAGAGAAGGCAGTGAAAAACAGCCTATCTTTGGCCTGAACTAAGATTAGCTTTAAAACAAACTATTTTTATTCAAAAATACCATCTCTATTCCCTAGCCCCTTAATTCTAGAGTGTCTAAGTCAAATCCACCCAAATATAGAGTTTTAAAAGGTGACAGCGTTAGAAATGTGCCTACTTCCAGACACCACTGGTATAAGATATAATATACATATTAGTATGTTAAATTATCTATTAAGCTTGAACATTGGACACACTCTATTTTCATACTGGCTAATAATTACTTTTTAATATCATATTAAAGAGTAAAGAAAAGACTTTAAAATAGTATTGAGTTACTTAAATTGTTTACTGTAATTCTGACATGATGTATAATATTATACTGTTTCACAATTAGATAATAAACGAAAGGCAATCTTTTAAATTGATTTTCTAGAATGTGTTCTCTGTCAATCTTCATTAGATAAGCGATTTTTATGGTACTTTGGCAACATGACAAATACTTCTCACCTGCTAATGACAACTTTCCTCCATCTTGAGGAAGAACAAACACATATAAACCAAAATTAGCATGTTACAGAAGATGCAGGATAATAAATGACCCCAGAAGAGAAGGAGCAAGAAGCAGAAATAAAGTGGATGGCAAAACTGCAGCTTAATATTATGCTCTAATACCTGACACATCAAATTGTAAACATGAAAACAAATATTAAAATGTCTTTATTCTAGTACAAAATGACAAGGTAAAATACAAGATCCAGCCTTACATAAAACAGCAATTTTAATCATTAAATTGAACTCATAAATGTGCTTGCAAACTCTTGTTATTTTTAAAAAATGTTCAGTATAAGATATACTAATAGAGCCATGTTAGCCTGAAAATGTGCTAAATGGTCAGTTTCTATACATGAGGAAAAAACAAAAATCTATGCTTTTTCTTCTAATTCTCCAGACAATATTTTGCTTTTAAGCAACTATTGGTATTTTGGTATTCAATGTATTATTTTATCTATTAATTTATCAATTGTTCATTTACTTTGCATATCTTTAGACTGCTCATACTTCCTTTATTTTTGACCCTACTTTTTTATTTTAAGCTGGTAATTTTAATACATTAAATTACTCATTTTTCACTTATTTTATTTTTTTCAGGTCATATAAAATAAATATATTTGAACTGAATTAGTTAAAACCTGGTCAATCCTTCTCTTTATGGATTCATGGTTGTATGTGACACCTTATTTCAAAAACTAATTTAAAATCCTCAAATCTATCCATGGATGAAGACAACTGAATTTATTACACTGAAAAATAGAGGCATTTTGGCAAATAATTGGTTTACAACCACTCTAGACAGCTGAATAAACCTACTGGACAGGATCTTGAAAACTGTCCAATATTTTATTGTCAGACTACTTCTGTGTGACATAAACTGTCACTTTTCTTGTCAATATCCTAAAACCATGATAGAATTTTGTGATCATGATGTTACACCTACCATATATTTTTTATCACTGTGTTTAACTCCTCTCTGAAAAAATTTTCTCAAGGTCTGAAGGTATTAACAACCTTTGAAATATATACACTATAGATTGTTCTCCCAAAATTCATACATTGATTGAGGTTCTAACCCCAAATATGGTGATATTTGCATATGGATCTATTGGATGGTAATTAGGCTTAGATGAGGGCAGAAGACTGGGCCTTCATGATGGGATTTAGTTCTCTCATTAAGAATGGACATCAGAGAACTTGCTTTCAATCTCTACCTGCAGGCCCTGAGGAAAGGCCATGTGAGAACACAGCCATCTTCAACCCAAGGAGAGAGCCTTCACCAGACAATGACCCTGATGACACCTTGATCCTGAATTTGCAGTCTCCAGAACTCTAAGAAATAAAATTCCTGCTGTTCAAGCCACTCAGACCATGATATTTTGTCATGGCAGCCTAAGACAAGTAATACAATATGCATTTATTATAAAGATTACAGAAGCACTATTGATACTCTTGTATCTACTGTAAGGACTTTTTTCTGTGCCCCATAAAAGTTACCTCTTAACTAACAACTCTAGATCTAAAAAAGATACACCATAGTTTGAAAGATCCTATGGGAACATGCTATGTTTACCAACTTGGATAGCAATCAGTGTGAGAAAAATTACATATAAATATGCATGTATAAATGTTGATCAAAATTTCTAGTCTTTTACTCTATCTCCATTTGGAAGCCAAATAGGATAGAGAAGACATGTGTGCATATGTGTGTTTGTGGTGTACAAGTTGGCATATATGTGCTTATATGGGTTTATGTATATATTTACTTTAAATTTTAGATTCATACAATTCATTATATAAATATATATATATATTTACTTTGGATTATTAATGCAATTATTCCAAGCTATTAAATTAAAAAAAAAATTTTGCTACTTTTATCTCAACCACTCCTGATTGTTTTAACTCATTGTAATCTGTTTCACTTAACTGTTATAAACCCAAACAAATGAAAGAGAAAAGAAAGTATAGGTCAGTATTCTTATATACCTCATCAGATTAGTAATATTTGAGATTATGATTGCTTCTTAATCAAAACATATGTATTATGCATCAACATTGTGTTTGCTACTGTAAAAGACACTACGTAATTGTGAAGAACTGTTATAGTGAAAAGTCTTGTCATTTAACTGATGAAACAGGATGCATACAAACTACATTCTAAACTGTAGCCTAAGAAAAATAATCAAAGACATAAATGTAAGAGTGAAAGCTACAAACTCAGAGATTAACTCTTCTGACTTCTTAAAAATGATACAACATTGGAAACAAAAGATAAATTGGATTTATCAGTACTAAAACTTAGTGCTTCAGACATAACTAAAAATATGAAAAGAAAACCCAGATAGTAAGAAAAATATCTGCAAATCAAATATCGGATAAAGGACTTATATCCATAATATATAAAGAATTTTTACAATTCAATAAAAATGCAAATAACCCAATTAAAACATGGGCAAGTGATCTAAATAAACATTTCTTCCATGAAGATATACAAGTTGCCACTAAGCACATCAAAAGATGCTTAGCAGCATTAGTTAACAGGGAAATGTAACACAGTGAGATACCACTTCATACCCACTAGGATAGTCAACTACAAGGGTTGGTGAGGATATAACAAAACAAGATACTGATACACTGCTGGTAGGAATACTGCAGACCCTTTGGAAAACATTCTGCTAGTTCCTGTAATGGTTAAAGACAGAGTTTCCATATGACCTAGAAATACTACTCCTAGGTATATATTCAAGAGAAATGAATACATATGTCCACACAAAAAATGTGCACATGAATGTTTAGAATAGCATTATTTATATAGCCAAAAGGTGGAAATGATCCATATATCCATCAACTATAGAATGGATAAAAACCTACAGCAAACCAAAACAATGGAATATTTAGACATAAGAGGAATGAAATACTGATACATGCTACAAGATAGATAAGTGAATCTAGAAAACATAAGGGAAATGAAAGTGGACAGTCACAAAATACCAAAAACTATATGATTGCATTCATATGAAATGTGCAGAAAAGAAAAATATATACCTTCTGAAAGTAGATTTTAGTTGTTGCTTAGGGATGATTATGGGGATGGCAGGGATAAAGGCATGACAGTCACAGGATATAGGGTTTACTTTTGAGGTAATGAAAATGTTCTACAATTGTGATGGCTACACATATTTGTGAATATACTAAAAGAAATGTTGAATTGCAATCTAAGAATGGGTGAATTGGACAGTATGTGAATTATATCTCAGGTTGTTTTAAAAAGTTAACTAATACAAACTTCATTGTAAATGTAAAAATATTTAACATTGTATTTCTTAAATGCTAAACAATAAAGAGGAAAAATACATGACATCAACACACTTTTATAAGTAAATATATTATTCTTAAACATATCTGTATTGCTTAACCTGTGATATCACTGGTATGGTAAAATAAAAAAAACAAATGGATACAAGCCTTGAAAATTCCCTGAGCAAACAAAACCAGTTTGGTCATACAAACAAAGCTTAATTTCACTTACTTTTCAAAACTAACTTGACATGGGTCATTTCTTGTTTATGCCTCTAGAAATCATAAGCAAAATAAGCTGTTTCCCAAAATTGACATGAAATAACCACTTAAAAATTCCCTATCATTTAAGAAAATTGTATTATTACAACCAATCACTAAAAATAGTCACCGTGTCCTCATTATATAAGATGCTTTAAAACAATATACCCGAGTCTCATTCCATATTTGGTTTGTATGCTCTTGGTTCACAAGCTATTTTTTGGTGTGTGCACAATAAACTAATTATTACTGCAGTGATTCATTGGTTTTATTTCTGATGTTTCTGAACTTTGGACAGTTCAATCAAAGCATTCCTTACTGACAGTCAAAAGTCCCTTACAGCTCTCATGCAGACTCTTAGAAATCAATTCTTTCTCTTGTACACCTGTACCAGGGTGACACATTAAGTTGCTGCTCTCTTATCTTTGTTTCTCAAACACTCTTTCTATTATTCCTATTTGATTTCATATGATAACTTGGCTATAAAAACTTTATCCTAGTTTCTATACAAACATCTACTACACAATAGCATAAATATTTTGAGAGTGGAAACATGATACAAAGTTCATTTCAGTTTGACAGAGAATAGAGGTCTGTCCCAAATAGTGAGAAAAAAATATGGGACTTACTTGCCACAGGTTGGTTTCTTCAAGAAGTAGACTCTGATGCAGGAGAGTAGAGAGCATGAGGCTTATTGAGTCCTCCTAGGGTCAAACAGCCATGGAGAGAAAAGAATGAGGCTAGATCAGTCAGAAAAGTCAAGCTGCAAATTCAGTTTCAAAGGAATGGCTCAGCCATCTTTGCAGGGAGCTAACCGAGATTAAATGAGAAAGCAGGGTATTTCTACCTCTGTGTTGAGCAATTACTGGATGAGGATCAGTCAGAGATGTGGTTATGCCCTTTGATAATGTTCTACAGCTGAGGCAAGCATGAAGCATCATGGAAGGAATCTCTGATAGGGGTCCACAGCTGAATGCTGGATGCCAGCAGCACTCAGAGCAACTGGACTAATAAAATATTTATTTCTGAAGAGGGACAAAGGCATTTCAACTAAAAACATCACTGAAAAATAAATATTTATTGCCTTAAATGATACACTAATCTAAATTAATAAACTCGTCCTAAAACTACAATCAAACAAGGCTATAACTCCACACACAGATGTTTCTTTTGAAAACTAATTTTTCAGTCTCATTATTGGTCATTTGAAGGTAGTGTTGCTTTTTCTCTGGCTGCTTCTCAGATTTTCTCTTTTGATTTTTAGCAATTTAAAATGATTTTCGTAGTGTGATTCTTTGTATTCACCACATTTGGAATTTGTACCTCTTTCTGAGTTCTCGATATTGTTTTCCTTTGCCCTGCCTCACACTCCACTCTGCATTGATCTTGTAGTATAATTGGCAGAGCTGACACTTTCATTTTTCTTGCAAATTTTTCTTCTGCTCTTTTCTACATTTTCCAACCATTTTTCCTTCATATCATATTGGCCTATATTGTAGTTTTCTGATTCTCTCTTTTTGTTCATTTAATCTGCTGTTAAAATAACTTACTGAGTTATTAATTGCTATATATTATTTTCTTTTAGGAGATCCAATTAATTATTTCCTATGCTAGAGTTCTCTGATGAAAGTTTTCATTTTGTCAGTACGGTTATTTTACAGCTGTTTTAATGTTTTTAATAACTCCCCAATCTTAATCAAAGATGGAACATTTTATTGAATGTTTTTTGTTGATTTTAGCTAAATTAATACTGTATTTAAATGTGTGTAGTTGTTAATGTAATGGTATTCTATGGAAAAATTTAGAGTTTCTTAATGTTATATTCCTTCAGTAAGGTTAATTTTCACCTGATAATTATAATAGGTTTACTGAAGATTAGATTTCATGGGACTGTTCTATTTATGGCTTACTAGTGGTAAATAGCTTTTTAGGGGACTAAACTAGACCATGGATATTTACTAGAGTAACTCATATTGGGCATGCCCTGAACTCCACGTTTTAAAACCTAAAATTCTTTAAGACAACCAAAGTTTGTTTAGCTTTCAGGACACTTAGCTTCATTGTTCTTTTTGCCTTCTTGGCCTCTTATTCCAGATGAAGACAATAAGTGGCCATAGAGGATGTGGCATAGAACACTGAGCTATCCTGTTGTTCTCTTTTCTTTAGAACCTTGGCCCCTCACCTTTTGCCTCTCTTTGAAACTCTGAACTTCAATGTTTGTTTTCTATCCCAATGAAACTATTATAAGCAATAGACTTCAACACTAGTCTTGCTCTGTCAATTCTCTGTGTCTTATAGAAAAGCAAATTTTCTAAGGGGAGAAATGATAGTGAATGCCTGGTGAATAATAATGAAACTCCCATTAAAAGATACAAATATGCACTTTTGAGCTTTTCATGACACTAGAATGAAGGTTTGTGGCCTATCTTGGGCATTAAATGGGTAGTAAGTAATGCAAGATGGCAGAGAATACTGAAGAAATGGAAGGTATACCAAAGACCAGAATATAGGGCAACATTATATCCATCAAGTTTGACAGCACTGTCATTATTCAGCAGAGACATTATTCACCAGAAGTATCTGGTGTCCATAAAAATAGGGCAGCTGAATCTAGTGCTCAGATGTCTGAGCAGTGATATGCTCACTAGGCTGATCCTATGACATATTTTGTTTGTGGTTCTGATGATGAGTAAACTTTAAATTACTCTCAACATTTCCAGCAATTAGGTATAATGTCCAGTAAACTATCAATAAATTATTTTCTGCTGTTTGCACAGAATGAATTATATTACATTCAAAAAATCTGCACATTCATAAACAAGTATGATTGTGTGCTTCCTAACATGCTATTATCAACTTTTTAGATAGTTGCCAATTGAAGAGGTGAAAAACTACATTTCATTATTATTTTAACTTTAACTGAAAACTTAAATGTAAGTAAACTCATTTTTTAAGTTGAAATATACATGATATACAATCTTATATTAGTTTCAAGTATACAATACAGAAGTTCACCTGTTACCCACATTATTAAATCCTCAACACTAGTATAGTTACTATCTGTCAACATGGAAAGATGTCACAGAATCATTGGCTATATTCTCCATGCTATATTAGCATACCCATGATCAACTTACACTATGATTGAGAATTTTTGTGCCCCTTTATACCCCTCCAGCTCCTCCCCACCTCCACACCCCAAAACCTTCCTCATGCTAACAACCTGACACTTCTCAGAGTCTATGAGGCTACTGCTAATTTGTTTACTTTGTTTTGTTTTTATATTCCACAAATAAGTGAAATCGTAACATATTTGTCCTCCACCTGGCTTATTTCACTTAGCATAATACTCTGTAGGTCCATCCACGTTGTCACAAATGGCAGGACCTCTTTCTTTTTTATGGCTGAATAGTATTCCATTTTGTATATGTACCACCTCTTGTTTACACATTCATGTATTAATGGATAGTTTGACTACTTCTACACTTTGGATATATTTATTGTAAATAATGTGGCAATAAACATAAAGGTGCATATACCTTTTCAAATCAGAGATCTTGTTTTCTTTGTATAAATTCCTAGAAGTGGAATTACTGGTTTAAATGGTATTTCTATTTATAGTTTTTTGAGGAATCACATACTACTTTCCACAGTGTCTGCACCAAATTACATTCCCATCAACAATGTAGGAGGGTTTCCTTTTCCCTACATCCTTGCCAGCCCTTGTTATTTCTTCTCTTTTGAATAGTAGCCATTCCAACTGGTGTGAGGTGGTATCTCATTGTAGTTTTGATTTGCATTTTCCTGATGATTAGGGATGTGGAGCATCTTTTCACGTGCCTGTTGGCCATTTGAATTTCTTCTTTGGAGAAGTGTCTATTCAGATCCTCTGCCCATTTTTTAATTGCGTTATTTGCTTTTTGGGTGTTGAGGCATGTGAGTTCTTTATATATTTTGGATGTTAACCCCTTATTGGATATGTCATTTATGAATATAATTTCCCATACTGTAGGATGCCTTTTTGCTCTACTGATGGTGTCCTTTGCTGTACAGAATCTTTTTAGCTTGATCTAGTCCCATTTGTTCATTTTTGCTTTTGTTTCCCTTGCCCAAAGAGATGTGTTCAGGAAAAAGTTGCTATACAGTATTCCAGTTTCATTCTCTTACCTGTAGCTGTCCAGTTTTGCCAACACCAGTTGTTGAAGAAGCTGTCATTTCCCCATTGTATATCCATGGCTCCTTTATCATACATTAATTGTTCATATATGTGTGGGTTTATACCTGGGCTCTCTATTCTGTTCCATTGATCTATGGGTCTGTTCTTTTAACAGTACCAAATTGTCTCAATTACTGTGGCTTTGTAGTAGAAGTTAAAGATAGCGTAATACCCCCAACTTTGTTCTTCCTTCTCAGGACTGCTTTGGCGATTCGGGGTCTTTTGTGGTTCCATATGAGTTTTAGAACTATTTGTTCTAGTTTGTTGCAGAATGCCTTTGGTATTTTGATAGGAATTGCACTGAATCTACAGATTGCTTTAGGCAGGATGGTCATTTTGACAATATTAATTCTTCCTATCCATGTGCACGGAATGTATTTCCATTTATTGGTGTCTTCTTTAATTTCTCTCATGTGTGTCTTGTAGTTTTCAGGGTAGAGATCCTTCACCCCCTTAGTTGGGTTTATTCCTCATTGTCTTATTCTTTTTGATACAATTGTAAATGGAATTGTTTTCCTAATTTCTCTTTCTACTAAGTCATTTTTAGTATACAGGAACACAACAGATTTCTGTACATTAATTTTTTATCCTACAACTCTGCTAAATTCAGTTATTAGTTCTAAGGTTTTTTTTGGTGGAGTCTTTAAGGTTTTCTATGTATGATATTATGTCATCTGCAAATAAGGACAGTTTACCTTCTTCTTTACCAATTTGGATGCCTTTTGTCTCTTTGCCTTGTCTGACTGCCATGGCTAGGACCTCCAGTACTATTCAAAACAAAGAAAGTAACAAACTTTGGGTTTCATTTCTCTACCTTTTCTAGTTTCTTTAGCTGTGAGTTTAGACTGTTTATTTGGATTGTTGCCCAGCTGGGGGGATGCCTGCAGGAGCTGACTCCAAATGCCCCTTCATCCTTTCTGATTGTTGTTTCTTGAAGTAGTCCTGTATTGCTATGTAGTTCCTCTTATAACCAATATTCCAAATACTTTGAACTGTTGTGATTTTGTTTTTATTGTTTAATTTCTTCATTGATTTTTCACTGATTCACTGATTATTTAGAAACATGTTGTTTAGCTTTCATGTGTTTGTAGGCTTTTTGTTTTCTTGGTGTAATTTATTTCCAGTTTCATACCATTGAGGTCTGAGAAGTTGCTTGATACAATTTCAATCTTTTTTAATTCACTGATGCTCTTTTTGTGACCTATTATGTGATCTAGTCTGGAGAATGTTCCACGTTCACTTGAGATAAAAGTATATTGTGCTGCTTTTGGGTGGCATGTTCTGTAGATACCTGTTTATTCCATCTGATCCAATGTGTTGTTCAGTGCCTCTGTTTCCTTATTTTCAGTCTGGTTGATCTGTTAATGTGAATGGTGTGTTAAAGTCTAAAATGAATATGTTGCAATCTATTTCCCCCTTTAATTTTGTTAGTATTTGTTTTACATCTTTAGGTGCTCCTATGTTGGATGCACAGATATTTATAATAGTTATTTCCCCTTGTTGGACTGATTCCTTTATCGTTATGTAATGTTCTTATTTGTCTCTTCTTACTTTCTTCGTTTTGATGTCCAGCTGGGCTGAGAGAGTACTGACAAAGCTGGGAAAACCTCCCTCCACCTGTCAGGCAGCAAAGTCTGATCACTGCTGGGAAGAGAGGTTCATGTGGATTAGCAGGTGGGTGCACAGAAAAAGTACCTGGAGGCTGTGCCACCAGAGATGTGGGTGGTGCATCTGGAGCTGCCTCCCGAGAGCACCTAAGTAGTTGGACAGATGAAGAGCTGGGGTTGTATCATTCACCTGCCCTTTCTCTAGGGGAGAGAGCTCTGTCCAACTCCGGCCTGTCTAGCACCCTTTCCTCTGCTGGTAAACCTTTCAAATTGTATTCTCTGATCAGTGGGACCACTGGAGTATGCCTGTCTTCTACAAGTGACAGTTGTCTCAGTCTCCCAGAGAGCTCCAACTCTCCCTGGAGTTCAGCCCTACTAATCACCAAAGCTTGAAGCAATTTCAATCAATTGAAGCAATGTGGGCTTGGATTCCCAGAATGGATCTCCAGGGCCAGGTGTGTAGAGTTCTTGAGCCCTTATCCTCTCCCTCCAGCTTGTGGGCTGGGACTGGGGAAGAGCTTGGGTCCCAGCTGATTGTGGCTCTGCCACTTTACCCTTTTCTGTGTGGGCGTGGCTTCCTCACCAGGTGTTCTGCTGTCTTCATGTAATTTTCAGGGTTTGTTGTTTTTGCTGTAGCTGTTTCCTTGGTTTGTATGTGTGAGGAGGTTTTCACCTTGTCTTCCACTCTGCCATCTTTTTCACTGGAAGCCTAAGTAAATTCATTTTTGTATTTTTAAACTAGCCATCATTTATTGATTGTTCACTAAGTGCAAGTAATTTGTGAAGTGTTTTACATTAATCTTCCATTTAACTCATCAAAATCTTTTGATGTAGGCACTAGCATCATCTCTTTTAAATAATAAAAGAAACAAATGTTTAGAAATAAAGAGTGATTTTCCCATATACTATAGCAAATGAGTGTTGAACTGGGATTTCAACCCAAGAAGCCTGATTTCAGAGCCCATATGCCCAAGTACTATGCTTCAGTGGTTCCCTTTAATATAAGATACATTTATATTATACAGTATGATTGATAACTATCATGTTTGTACATTAAGAGGAAAAAATAAGGCCAACCTTGTTTTATAATTATAATGGAGACTATGAATTGCATTATTGTCATACAAATATATGATCAATGTATAATGGTCATGTAATACAAAAAAATTTCAAATTCATTAGAAAGCTGAAATAAATTATAATAGATAAGATTTGGCTTAATATTTTATGTGTGCAAAACATAAAATGTAAAAAATAAATAGTTGCTGAACACCTATGTTTTCTAAGCAAATGTTTCTTCACATATTTTTAGAAGATATATATATGTCTATATATATACACACACACATATGTATACACATACACATATATATCTGATGCATATATATATATATATATGTATGTATATTTATATGTATTCTGGAAAATCTTTTTAGTTGACAAAAATATTAAGAAGTCCTGTAACCATACAGAGAAGAGTGCTTTTTAAAACATACACAAAACCCCAAAAAACAAACCAAAACAAAACTCGGTCTGACAGGATTTATTGTAGACTGACCTCGAACGGAATTATCTGCTTTGCTAGAAAAACAAATCACGACAAGAATTTGTTGACAAATAAATCAAGACTCAAAAGTAGTACCAATAACATTTAAGTGCCTACATGATGAAATTCAATGTATGTTCTCTAAAGATACCTCAACTTCCTAATGAATTACAAATAGATACTATATGTCTACATTTTCATCTGTGCCCTAGAGCCATTTTGAGATATGCTTATGTAATGTAATTCTTATATTTCTCCAAACTTAATGTTGTCCATTGTTAAAATTCTGAGTATAATATCCAGAATAAGATCTCAATCTTCTTATGCTTTAAAATGTTACCTTTCTTTGAACATTTCCAACACTAAATTTTTTATATTATGACAAACACCAAAGCTATGTCATGTTTGCAGATTGCTTATTGTTTTGGAAATATGATAATTCTTATTGGTGTGGTCTATGCTTTTTTTTGGATCGCTCCATTTATATCACACATATATGAAGAATCAAAATAATGTGCTGGCCAGCAGCATACTAAATCCTCTCCTCAATTCATATATTAAATGATTTTTCACTTTTGGCTGGAATTTCACCAGTTTTGGGGGTTTAATAAAAAAAGAAAATAGGAAAGATGACTTTGACACACTACTGTATGTAGAAGGAAACACTTGTTTTCTATTTCTCTTGAGAATAATAAATCCCTTTACTCTTAGGAAAACATTGATTGTTTTCAGCTATGGCAATAAGTAACCCCCTGAGTCAGTTTTAATCCCATCATATTTGATCAATCACTATTTCCTTCAGTAGCAAATTTCTTAGAATCAGTCAAGCAGAAAGTCTTTTTCGATAGCCCAGGCTTGGAAAATCAGCTAAACAGAAAGGCTCCACTTGGTAACTTGCTTTCACAGATAAAAGTTCAACCAATCTCTAATCACTTCCACTTCTCAAAGTCTGCATCCTTAAGAGCCCCAATTACTTTAACTCTATGTAAGATTAGCTTTCTGCTTTTCCTTTTGGCTTTCCTAGGAAAAGACTGCTTACACAAAGTAATATAGCTTTTCTCTGAGGCAATAATGGATGATGGTCCCTCCTCTTTTGCACTTTTCAATGAAAATATAACTAAATATTCTCTTTTAATGTCATTATTCTAGAAAAAAAAAGGTTATGGGTTCCTTGAGTGAAAAAAAGTCCACTCTTATACCAATAATTATTCCTATGTCATTTAGCAAAACACATTATATATTATGGGTACACAATATATCAAATAGAAAAACGTTTGAGTCACAAGGTATTTTAGGTGTCATACAATCCAGTGGTGCCTAAATTTTGGCTTTTTAGTAGTAGAAGCTTTCTTAAAAGAAAATTTCATATCAAATTTAACTTATACCTAAAAAAAGTATAATGTCTCTGGGAGAAGCTATAAAAGTGAAGCTAACCCTCTCCCATTAGTTCTATTATACACCTCACCTCTCTCCATGCTTCCATTTGCTTCTTTATATCACTTCAGACTTTGCTAAATAGTTTAAACTGTTGATGTGTTTCTATTCCCTCAATTTGCAGATGAGGAAAGTGAGGCATCAGTGACTTCCTCAAAGCCATGGTACTTATATACAAATAAAAAAATTTCCTGTAACTGACTAAATATCCATGTCCAGCAATTCTTTAAGTTATGGCCTTTATTTAAAATATATTATCATTTTCATGTATGTGGATTCATTAACATGTATGATGGTAATTATATTTTGCATTAATTTTATTAAAAACAATATTCAAAGCTAGAGTAATCAAAACAGTATAGCAGTGGCATAAAAAGACATATGAAACATGAATAGAGAAACCCAAGTATATACAGTTAACTAATACTTAACAAGCAAGCCAAGTATATTCAGCAGAGAGAAAAAAAACACTCTTCAATAAACAGTCTAGGAAAACTGGATATTCTCATCAAAATGAAAATAGGCCCCTACCTTACACCACTAACAAAAATTAATTCAAAATGGATTACAGACTTAAAGTTAAGACCTGAAACCAAAAAATACCTAGAAGAAAACATAGGGAGAAAGCTCCTTGATGTTGGTCTTGGCAATGATTTTTGAATATGACATCTGAAGTACAAGCAAATAAAAAAATAAACAACTGTGACTACATCAAACTAAAGAGCTTTGCACAGCAAAACAAACAACCAACATAATGAAAAGACAATCTACAGAATGGGAGAAACGATTTGCAAACTGCATATTAATAAGGGGTTGATATCCAAAAAATAAAAGAAGTCCACTCAACTGAATAGCATAAAAACAAAATAATCCAGTTTTAAAATGGAAGTACCTGAACAGACATTTTTATTCAAATAAGACATGAAAATGACAAACAGGTACATGGAAAGGCAGTCAGTGTCACAAATCATAAGAGAAATGCAAATCAAAGACATAACGAGATATTACCCCATACTTGTTAGAATGGCTAGCATCAAAAACACAAGAGAAAAGTGCTGTCAAGGATGTGGAGAAAAGGAAACCCTTTTGTACTGCTGGTGGGAACCTAATTTGGTATAATAACTATGAAAAATAGTATGCTATTTCCTCAAAAAATAAAAACAGAATTACTATATTACCTAGCAATTCCACTTCTGGAAATATATCTAAAGGAAATGATAATACTACCATGAAAAGGTTTCTACAGTCCCATGTTCACGAAAGCATTATTTACAATTGCTGGGACATGGAAAAAACTGATTTTGCTTGACAAATAATTTTGTAATATTCCACATACTTTATCATTGGAAACAAGGAAAAATAATGTAGAGCTCTGGAATTGAAAGTGTTTCTCTAATGCATAGATTGTAATTTAAAGTATATTGGTAAAGGTAGAGTAAAATGAGAGGATGACAGTTTAGCAGAGATTTGAAAGATATGAAGAAATTAGCAGGATGTTATATGGGTGAAGAGAATTTTAGAAAAATTAGCCAGGCAAAGGTCCTAAGGTAAAGTGTACATGGATTACTCAAGAAATAGTAAGGAAGACAGTCTGTCTAGGTAGAATATATGAGGGAGAAATGTAAAACATGAGTTCAAAAGGTGAAAATAAGCCAGAGCATAGAGGGACAGTCTTACCACAGGGCTTCAATCTAAGTAAAATGAGGAACTATTGCAATGCAGGGTGTTGAACTGAAAAGTATCTGATATGCTCACTAAAAAGGAACTATTACGTTGTTTGAGTAAACTAAACAAAAGATGAGATACGGGTAGCCTGCACTTAATGTCCAATAGGATTTGCCTGGGAGTTGAGTGGCGTGTGAGTTTGGTAGAAGAGGGGTTGGAAAGCAAGAGAAAGAGAGATATCAAAGCTGACCCTGAGGTTTCTGGTTTGATGGAGTTATTAACCACTGAAATAAAGGAATTTGCTGGTGAAGAAGTTTTATGGGGACAAGACAGATCAACTAGACATGCTGAGTTAGCAGTATCAACTGGGCACACAAAAAGAGGACACAGTTCCAACAAGCTTGTCTTGATTTCAGGCTGTAGGTAAAATATACGAACAACAACATATAAATGCAATTTTTAATGAAGATTAAAAAAGAGTAAAAATGACTGGGTTAAATGGTGACGTGAGAGGTGAGAGACAGGCTTCCTCCTAAAACTGCATATAATACGACAATATAATTAATACAACTAATTCTGAAAGAGCAACAGGAAAGAGAGCTGCACCAGACTGCATACACCTGGAGAAAAGAATAAACTTCAAGGAACAGGGTAAGGTACCAAAGCCATGGCCCGGCAGGACTTAAGCCCTTCCCCAACCCCAACTCACTGGCGGGAGGTAGAGAAATGTAGTGGGGAGGGAGTGGAGGCCTGGGACTGCTGAACACCTAGCTCTGGAGATCTGCTCTGGGAGCACAAACCTACATTTCATGGTGCTTTCATGGTGCTCTCATGATTAGGAGGGTTGGAAAGCTAAGACAGGCAGAATACCTGGAGAGACTGAGATTCCAGCTGCTTGTGGAAATCAAGGATCAATATCTGGCTGCTCTGGGACAAAAGAAAGGCGGACAGTATGAGAGACTTCCTAACAGTGAGAGGGCTGCTAAAGGGGCAAGTATTGCACAGAGCTTACTGCTCAGGAGAAAGGACCGGTAGACAAAATAGTCCGGGTGCACTCTGCACAGCAGATTGGGAACTTTCACAATCTTCAGGAACTTCAGCTCCCTGGCTAGCTACACAGCTACAAGGCCCCACTCTGCGATATTCAGCCTATTGTGCCTTTCTCTCAGCTAGCCCTACTGGATTCATAAACCGGCAAAACCTACTGTGGCATTAGGCCAGCCAGAGGGAAACCCTGTATATAGCAGCTACAAAAACAAAGCATAGAGGCTTATACCTGTCTGCTCTGACCACTGGTTCTGGCAGAGGAGACAGGCACAGCAGCAGGGAAGCAGGAAATAGCTCTTTCTTTCCCCCAGGAGCCAACAATGATTCCCTGTAAGCCCCAACATTGCTCCAGGGATTGGGCAGCTCCAGAGAGTAGAGCTTCTGGGCATTAGAGGGAGCCACACACAAATATGAAACGTCAAAGGAACCTGGTTCATAGCAAATTTTGAATATAACACCAGAGAAAGATTAATGAAATCGACCTCATGAATCTTCCTGAAAGAGATTTCGAAATAAAAAAATCATTAACATGCTCAGGGAGGGGCAGAAAAATATTCAAGAAGTCAGGAATGAATTCAGGTCGGAGATCCAATCATTACGGAACATGGTATCAGAAATGAAACATACAATGGAAGGTTTTAAAAGCAGATTATATATTGTGGAGGAAGCGATAAATGAAATAGAAACTAGAAAAGAGAAATACAAAGATGCTGAGGCACAGAGAGAAAAAAGAATCTCTAAGAATGAAGGAATATTGAGAGAACTGTGTGACCAATTGAAATGGAACAATATTCACATCATAGGGGTACCAGAAGAAGAGAGAGAAAATGGGATAGAAGTGTCTTTGAGGAGGTAATTGCTGAAAACTTGCCCAGTCTGGGGAAGGAGATAGGCTCTCAGTTCATGAAGGTGCACATATCTCCCAACACAAGAGACCAAAGGAATACAACACCAAGACATATAGTAATTTAAATGGCAAATATCAAGGATAAGGACAGACTTTAAAAAGCAGCCAGAGAGAGAAATAAGATCACATACAAAGGAAAGCATATCAGGCTATCATCAGACTTCTCAGCAGAAACCTTACAGGCCAGAAGGGAGTGGCATAATATATTTAATGCAATGAAGCAGAAGGGCTTTGAACCAAGAATACTCTACCTAGCCAGGGTATCATTTAAATTTGAAGGAGGGATTAAACAATTATCAGATAAGCAAAATCTGAGAGAATTTACCTCCCACAAACCACTTCTACAGTGCATTTTGGAGGGACTCCAATAAATGGAAGTATTCCTAAGGCTAAATAGATGTCACCCAAGGGATAGACAAAAAGTACAGAATATGATTCATAACATACAAAGAATGGAGAAGGAAGAAACAGGAGAAAAAAAAAACCTTTAGGTTCTGTTTGTAATAGCATACGAAGTGAGTTAAATGAGACTGTTAGATAGTAAGGGAATTACCCTTGAACCTTTGGTAACCACGAATCTAATGTGAGCAATGGCATAAAATACATACCTATCGATAATCACCCTAAATGTAAATGGTCTGAAGTAAATGTAAATGGGCAGAGACCTGAGCACCTGAGCCTGGGGCTGGCTCCCCAGGGTCTCTGACTCAGCTGGGAGCCCCCTCCCCAAAACCTGAGGCCAACACCTTCACCTGTGGTATCTGGATGCCTGGAACCTGGGCTGCAGCCTGAGAAGATAGTAGAGGCAGGCAGTAGCACCTTGCAGCTCTTCTCCCCATCCACCTCTGTCCCAGGGGCCAGGTTCTACCTGCATGGTGGTACGTGGCCTGACTGTCAAGATGAGTGTCATGTACATAAGAAAAAAAAAAAAAAAACAATAAAAAGACATAGAGTTAGGGACTCTCTTGTACACTCCTGGCATGAGCTGGGAGCTCTTTCCTTTCACTTTATCTCTAAATAAAAGCCTGTACCTTGTTCTCCTACCTAAAACAAACAACAAAAAAGACATAGAGTGACTGAATGAATAAAAAAGCAAGACTCATCTGTATGCTGCCTAAAAGAGACTCACTTCAAACCAAAAGACATACACAGACTGAAAGTAAAGGGATGGAAAAAGATATATTATGCAACAAAGAGTGAGAAAAAAGCAGGAGTTGCAGTACTTGTATCAGAAAAAATAGACTTCAAAACAAAGAAAGTAATAAGAGACAAAGAAGGACATTACATA
Source organism: Phataginus tricuspis (assembly GCA_029783875.1). Lineage (NCBI taxonomy): Eukaryota > Metazoa > Chordata > Mammalia > Pholidota > Manidae > Phataginus > Phataginus tricuspis. The sequence goes on along the minus strand of JAQQAC010002172.1, from coordinate 41,328,832 downwards.
ATGATAAAAGGGTCAGCCCAACAAGAGAATATAACTATTATAAATATCTATGCACCCAACACAGGATCACCTACATGTGTGAACCAAATACTAATAGAATTAAAGGGGGAAATACAATACAGTGAATGCATTTTAGGAGACTTCAACACACCACTCACTCCAAAGGACAGATCAACCAGACAGAAAATAAGTAAAGAGAAAGAGGCACTGAAAAACATATTAGAACACATGGATGTAATGGACATCTACAGAAGACTCCCTCCAAAAGCAAAACGTACACATTCTTCTCAAGTGCACATGGAACATTTTCAAGAATAGATCATATACTAAGCCACAATACCAACATCAGTAAATGGAAAAAGATTGAAATTGTAGCAACCAGCTTCTCAGATCACAAAGGTATGAAACTATGAATAAGTTACACAAGAAAATGAAAAAGCCCACAAACACATGGAGGCTTAATGACATGCTCCTAAATAATCAGTTGATCAATGACCAAATAAAAACAGAGATCAAGCAATATATGGAGACAAATGACAACAAAAATTCAACACCACAAAATCTGAGGAATGCATCAAAGACAGTGCTAAGGAGAAATATACTGCAATACACGCCTACCTCAGGAATGAAGAACAATCCAATATGAACAGTCTAAACTCACAATTACAAAACTAGAAAAGGAAGAACAAATGAGGCCCAAAGTCAAGAGAAGGAGGTACAAAATAAGGATTAGAGCAGAAATAAATAAAAGTGAGAAGAATATAACAATAGAAAGAATCAATGAAAGCAAGAGTTGGTTCCTTGAGAAAATAAAATAGATAAACACCTAGCCAGATTTATCAAGAAAAAAGTGAGTCTACACACATAAACAGAATCAGAAATGAGAAAGGAAAAATCACTATGGACAACACAGAAATACAAAGAATTATTAGAGAATATTATGAAAAATTATATACTAACAAATTGGATAACCTAGAAGAAATAGACAACTTTCTAGAAAAATACAACCTTCCCACGCTGACCCATGAAGAAACAGATAATGTGAACAGACCAATTACCAGCAATGAAATTGAAATGGTAATGAAAAACTACCTGAGAACAAAACTCCTGAACCACATGGCTTAACCACTGAATTTTATCAAACATTTAGTGAGGATCTAATACTTATCCTCCTTAAAGATTTCCAAAAAGTAGTAGAGGAGGGAATACTTCCAAACTCATTCTGTGAGGCCAGCATTACTCTAATACCAAAACCAGGCAAAGACACCACAAAGAAACAAAATTACAGACCAATATCCCTGATGAACATAGATGCAAAAATACTCAACAAAATATTAGCAAACCAAAATCAAAAATACATAAAAAATATCATCCATCATGATAAAGTAGGATTTATTCCAGAGATGCAAGGATGGTACAACAATCGAAAATCCATCCACATCATCCACCACATCGACAAAAAGAAGTTCAAAAACCACATGATCATCTCCATAGATGCTGAAAAAGCATTTAACAAAATTCAACATCCATTCATGATAAAAACTCTCAACAAAATGGGTATAGAGAGCAAGTACCTCAACATAATAAAGGCCATATATGAAAACCTACAGCCAACATTATACTTAACAGTGAGAAGCTAAAAACTTTTCCTTTAAGATCTGGAACAAGACAAGGATACCCACTCTCTCCACCACTATTCAACATAGTACTGGAGGTCCTAGCCACGGCAATAAGATAATACAAATAAATAAAAGCCATCCAGATTGGCAAGGAAGCAGTTAAACTGGCCCTGTTTGCAGATGACATGGTATTGTATGTAAAAAACACTAAAGAATCCACTCCAAACTGCTAGATCTAATATGTGAATTCAGCAAAGTTGCGGGATACAAAATTAATGCACAGAAATCTGTGGCATTCCTATACACTATGATGAACCAGCAGAAAAAGAAATCAGGAAAAGAATTCCATTCACAGAATAAATAAAATATCTACAAATAAACCTAACCAAGGGAATGAAAGACCTATACTATGAAAACTACAGGACACTCATGAGAGAAATTAAAGAAGATACCAATAAATGGAAACACATCCCATGCTATGGATAGGAAGAACTAATATTGTCAAAATGGCCATCCTGTCTAAAGCAATCTACAGATTCAATGCAATTCCTATCAAAATACTGACACCATTCCTCAATGAACTAGAAAAATAATTCTAAAATTCATATGGAACAACAGAAGACCCCAAATAGCCAAAGCAATCCTGAGAAGGAAGAATAAAGCTGATGGGATTATGCTCCCCAACTTCAACCTCTACTACTTTACTACAAAGCTACAGTAATCAAGACAATTTCATACTTTCACAAGAGTAGACCCATAGATCAATGGAATAGAGAGCCCAGATATAAACCCACACATACAAGACCAATTAATATATGATAAAGGAGCCATGGATATAAAATTGGGCAATAACAGCCTCTTCAACAGCTTCTGTTGGCAAAACTGGACAGCTACATGGAAGAGAATGCAACTGGAGTGCTTCTAACTCCATACACAAAATAAACTCAAAATGGATAAAATACCTGAATTAAGTCATGAAATCATAAAACTCTTAGTAGAAAACATAGGCAAAAATCTCTTGAATATAAACATGAGGAACTTTTTCCTTAACACATCTCCTCAGGCAAGGGAAACAAAAGCAAAAGTGAAAAAGTGGGACTATATCAAAGTAAAAGACTTCTGTACAGCAAAGGACACCACCAGCAGAATAAAAAGGCATCCAACAGTATGGGAGAATGCATTCATAAATGACATATCTGACAAGAGGTTAAAATCCAAAATATTTAAAGAGCTCATATGCATCAACACACAAAAAGCAAATAACCCAATTAAAAAATGGGCAGAGGACCTTAACACACTTCTTCAAAAAATAAATTCAGATGGCCAACAGGCACATGAAAAGATGGTCTACATCGCTAATTATCAGGGAAATGCTAATTAAAACTACAATGATGTATCACCTCAAACTTTTTAGCCTGGCCAACATCCAAATGTCAAGCAACAACAAATGCTGGTGAGGATGTGGAGAAAGGGGAACCCTCCTACACTGTTGGTGGTAATGTAAATTAGTTCAACCATTGTGTAAAGCAATATGAAGGTTCCTCAAAAAATTAAAAATAGAAATACCATTTAACTCAGGAGTTCCACTCCTAGGAATTTACCTGTAAAAAAACAAGATACCAGATTCAAAGAGACATATACACCCCTATGTTTACTGCAGCACTCTTTAATATAGCCAAGACATGGAAGCAACCTAAGTGTCCATCAGTAGGTGAATGGGTAATGAAGTTATGGTACATATACATAATGGAATACTATTCAGCCATAAGTTGAAAACAAATCCTACCATTTGCAATAACATGGATGGAGCTAGGGGTATCATTCTCAGTGAAATAATCCAGGAGGAGAAAGACAAGTACCAAATGTTTTCACTCATTTGTGATGTATAACAATGAAGCAAAACTGAAGGAACATAACAGCAGCAGACTCACAGACTCCAAGAAGGGACTAGCGGTTACCAAAGGGGAGGGGTGGGGGAAGGCGGGTCCAGAGGGAAGGAGATGGGGATTTAGGGGTATTATGTTTAGTACACATGGTGTGAGGGGTCACAGGAAAACAGTGTAGCACAGAGAAGGCAAATAGTGAATCTGTAGCTTCTTACTACACTGATGGACAGTGACTGCATTGGGGTGTGGGTGGGGACTTGATAATACGGGTAAATGTAGTAACCACATTGTTTTTCATGTGAAACCTTCATAAGAGTGTATATCAATAATAGGTTAATAAAAAATTTTAAAATATTCATCTGAAAACTCTTAACAGAAAACAAACAAATAAATAAATAAAAACTTTTATTCAACAAAAAGGAGTAAAAACCAACAACTAAGCTCTGATACACTCTAAGAGATCTGTCAAACGTGGAACTTGCAAAGGCAACTGAAAAGAAACAACTAGAGAGGTAAGAATAAAGCAGGAGGGTGGGCCTCAGAAGCCAAGTGGAGGACTTCTTTTTTTTAATTTTTTTACCATGGAGAAAAGAGTGAAGGAGTATCAAGTAAAACTTAGATGTTTCAGAAGATTATACTTGAGAAATATTCATTAAATCTAATAACTTGAAGGCTATTGATAATTCTCACAAAAACAGATTTGATGGTCTCATTAGATAGAATGGGAGTATAAAAGACCCTCTCAGGGAGTTAAAGGGGATACAAATCAAAAGTAATTTGTCAAGTGAGTTGGAGCAATGCTGTCTTAAATAATATTGAACATGCACCTTTTGAGTAAGCCTAAACAGACTTTCTAATATACAAAATCTATGGAGTTCCCTGGAGCTTATTGTAGTGACTTAATTAAAAATGTATTTTCTATTACAAAACATTTGTAGAATTAGGGTTCTATGCATTTTGAAAATAAGATCTTGTGGTCATTCAGGTATCTGGATTTTAGAAGAAAGATGGGTAGAGCAAAGCCTGTTAAAATATGTGGAGTTTTCTAATTATGTTTAATTTGCTATATACACATATGTTCTTAAGTTAGCTTGCCAAGCCATCTTTAGTTCACACCATGATGTGGGTTTAACTCCCCTAAATCAATTTTATATATATCCTTAAATTTCTGAATTTAAATAACACCTCTAGCATTTGGAAGGGAAACTAAGCAAAGTAGAATGCAATCTCCTGGTTCCTCAACTGGGAAGATAGCTAATCAAATACCTGACAAAATGACATTCCAATGATCTCACACTATAATTTCAGCAATTCTTCACAAAATTCCTTAAGACTTATTACTAACAAGGTCATGTATATTTTTTCCCTGAATTAAATACATACAATGTATGACTTCTCATAAAATGTACTAGTTTTAAAATTCCACTACTCAAAGCAAGGATTCATAATTTTGTTTCTAAAGCAACAGCAGCCACTTTGTGATATTGGCAGTGATCTCTATTCAGTTCATGTCCCACTCAGTACATGATGGAGCATTTACTGTGCATTCTCCTGAGTGTAAAGTGTCAAACTACTTTCAAACCACCTGTTCTCATAGATAATAAAGAAAACTTTAGCAGCAAGGCAGCAAACTGTGTTTTCACATCAGTTTTTACAAAATGGAAGTAAAGGACATGAATAGGATTTGGAATGTAGAATAACCTATCTTTTAGATATATTTAAGGAACTGGAGGATATTATGCAAATGGAAGGAAATACAAATTGGGGACACATATTCAGACAATTACCATATAGTTTGTGACACTCTACTATCTCCTATAGAGTCAAGTTTTACCAGTTGAGGACAACTGAAGGGAAAGCCAGTCTCCATTAATAAAGAAATACAAATTAATTTATCTATACATACATGTGTACATGTGTGAATTCATTCTATAAAGTCCTGCTGAGGCATATTAAAAAACATCCTACCCATGTAATCATCTTAACAGTCTTTTAAGTCATGCATTATTTTCATTCAACATGCAAGAAAACTAAAAAATATCTAAATTGTGCAATGTCCAATGTCACATAAATATTTCAGCAAACACTGATTGCCTAACCTATTTGGTGACAAACCTAACCAATTAGGTTTGTCACCAAATTCTTTGTTTAAAAAATACAACTCTAATTTTTCTAGTTATTGGAAGACATATGTTTCATGGGTCCCTCTTCAGACCAAGAGGATCAATCTTTGAAATTATATTCCCCTGATTAGGCATCATGGAGATGACATAACCTAATGAGATAGAAGTTAGACTTGGGACTGTTTTTCCCTGTTCTTATAAACAATACAAGATAAAGACCATCTTCTAGGCTCTGCATATATTTGTTTTAGGACATGATGCTGGCAGCTGCTATATCCAAACAGCAACCATAAGACACATGTCAGAGAATTACACAGAACGTGATGAGACCCTTGCGTCATTGAGTCACTGTATTCACTTATCCCTTAACAGCTAACCCCTGCACTACTGTTACCTGACATTAACAGGGGCCCTGAATATATCACTGGAATGGCTTTTACTGCCAGTGGAACTGGGTGATGTTGTTATGAAGAGACAGAATGGTAACTTAAAAGCATGACTTGTGATTCAAATCAGTGGGTTCTAGCCTTTGCAAAACGTGGAACTATTTTCAAATATATATAGTTTACATAACTGAAATGGAATATTCATTACAACAGTCGTTTTATGATTTTCAATTCATATAATACAAACATAGAATTTTAGTACTTCAAAAGAACAATATCAACATTCCAGTCACCTCTATTTAACTTCTAAAAAATGGCTACTCAAATCCAGGTAGTGAAAACCTTCCTTTTCTGTCCCCTATTCCCTAAGTACAACTTGGGTTTGAACCCTAACGTCATAAAAAATAACTATGGCTTATTAGGAGAAGAAAATCCTTTTTCTCTTTTAGTCTCATACTATTGTTATGACTTGTCAGTAAAATTGCAATATTTCCAGAATCTCTCACCTGGCCTTAGTGCATCTCCATATCAATAGGTGTTTCTAAGGGGTGGACAGAAGTAGTGCATCTCCAAATCAATAGGTGATTACAAGGGGGAGCAAGGGCATATCTGGACCAGAATGGTTGGGTGGGATCCCTTTTTGGAGCTGGGGCATGAGAGACACAGGTGAGTAGAAGTGGACAAATGCTTATAAATGATAAATGGGTTTTTCCCACTTTATTTCTCCCTTTGAAGGATTTCAGCTTCAAAGATAATTTGCCCCGAATGGGAAACTTATTTTCCTCCCGGAGTTACATTACTATTACTATGCTTACAACTATTTAGTCTTATTACTTATTACAAATGTTTTATCAGACAGATATTACAATTATTGAGGATTAAAAGATATTACACATATAGAATTACTGGTACTAGCTGCCAATAAACATTACTTTTTATACATACACTTTTCTGCACAAAGAATATTCAGCAAAATTACAATTCTGAGAAATGCACTTGAGAAATGGGTACTATGTTAAATATATTCACACTACAAAATGCACTCCAGGTCTTTCTTTTAGAATTACAACAACATAATAAAGGCTCTGAGAAGTTCTGGAATAAAAGCATTTGCATTTGTTATCTGTTGTTGCAAGTTACTGTTTCTAAATATTTAGCATATAAAATACAATAAACATGTAGTGCCTTCCATAGGTTCCTTGGATCAGGAATCTGGGAGCACTTAGCCAGCTGGTTCTGGCTCATAGTCTCTCATGCGGTTGTATTCAGGATATTTGCTAGGACTTTCACTCATCTGAAGTGTTGACTAAAATAGGAGGATGTGATTGCAAGACAGCGCACTCATTTATTTGCCTGGCAAATCAGTGTATATTACTTATATAAAGACCCAGTGACTTGTTACATGGACTTTCCGCAGAGCTGCTTAAGTGTCCTCATGAAATGGTAGTTGGATTCCCCCAAAACAAGCAATCTAGGAGAGTGAAGCAAGGAGGAAGCTTAAAATGCCTTTTATAATCGAGGCTAGGAATTTACACACTGTTGTCACATGTTAGACATTAGAGCCAGTCACTAAGCCCATCCCACAGTGAGAAGAAGTGGGTTTTAGCCCTGCTTCTTAAAAGGGAAGGATAGCAAAATATCATGGGCCTACTGTTAAGCCACCACAGGATCTGTTGTAACTTTATTTAATCTAGATTTTCCTAAAGTAACATGGTTCTAAGAATTCCCTTCAGGCACTCCTGTGGTTTAATAGAAGAATTATGTGTGATCTAGTTAGAATAAACAAATTAGGAAAGTATGTCATGAGAAGATAAAGAAATATCACGAAATATGTAAGCAGCTTGACAGCTTTTTAAATAGTTTGTTTTTAAATAGTTCCTTGAATTATGGTTATGGTATTCACCTGCATCTAATAATTTATAACCATTGATCATGATCTTGGCAGTCATGATGTTTAAACTATACAATTGGACATAAAGTAGTAAGATTTTGGAGAGGCATTTTCTAACTGCAATTTGGCATATACTGTTGTATTATTAAGTTTTAAATAGTGTTAGTGAGAACATTAACTAGGACCACTATTCTGGAATGTGATACCAGTGTAAGGAAGAGTAAAAAAGAATAGTTTTTATAGCAGAAGGGTTCTGATTCCTCATCAACTATTAGGTTGATAAAACTGACATTTGTAAATAAAATACAGTCCTCACTGAAAGGCCAAGGAACAACCAGAAGAATGGAATCCCAAAGAGTTCCTTATTCCTGACTGTAATCTTTGATTTATAAGCAGTGCTATAGCATTTTCTTGAAGACTTTACATGTCTAGCCACTGCCTTACAGTAGGATCTTAAACAAATGCCAATCAGGAAATAGTTGCAGGCAGCTTAAGTACCTTATAAGCATCTAAAATATACACATCAACAAAGTCATAGAGCCACTGGAGTCCAGATCACTTAGGAGATACTTAACTCTGCTACTATCAGTATAACAGAAGATAATAACAAAATCACCAAGATATGTTACACAAACAAAAGCATGAACAAACACAGGATGCACTGACGGGAACACAGAAAAATAAAAAGAGTTCCAAATTTTGTGTTTTGTAGAGAAAACAGGACATAAGAAAACCAATTGTTAGAATTTAATGGTCTTTAGATTGCAGTTGCTTTCTTTATCTACTGTTTTGTTCCTTACTCAGGTTTCAGCTATTCTGTGCCCCATGTAGCCCCATCATCAAGAATTGTACCTCTGGGAAATGACAATTTTCCAGAAGAGCAATTTTTATATCTAAAAGACAAGAGTAATATGAGAAGAATGGTGTTGCTGTTAAAGTATGTCCTCAGGATTATAAACTACATTATGCAGTCATGAACTTCTGTATTAATGTCATTTAACCTTTGGCAATATTAGTCTAGAGAGGATCTTGTGAAGGATGGTACATTAATTTTTAGAAGTGATGGGCTGTGATATTCCTGCTGTGATATTCAATGCCATAGACTGAACTTCAGCACAGCCCTCTGAAGACATAAGATATATTCTCTCTATAGGGCAAAGCTTACATACATGTGGGAAGAGCTGTGAATTTAGATAGTTCAACCTGTCCTTTGAATAGTAGGATATAATGGGCCATTTTATAAAAGGTTCTATAAAACAGCCCAGTTTCTGGTTACTGTCCACTATATTTTTTAACTCTTTCATCAATCAATTTATTCTATAAAAGATTCTGGGGACTGCAGCATATATATTAAAATAAATATCATTGTTCCAAAATTCTACATATTTCCAAACTATTTACAGAAAAAAAAAAGGAACTAACCATTAGTTAAAACATAATGAGATTAAGGTTTTAGTAGCAGTTTGCACAAATTACTGAGAATAGAAAATGTAATTATCTGGCTGGATCAAGAGGTGAAGGCTCTAGAAGATTCCTTCTAGAGAAAGATTATTGACCAAACTGATGGGTGGGGAAAAGAATAAGGCAATGAATATGGACCTGGAGTCACACTGAAATTAAATCCTTGCTCTTCTATTTTCTGAATGACTTTAGACCTATTATTTAACCTCATGGTATTTCAGTCATCTCATACTTATAACAAATGCTCCATTCGTTTCCCACAAGCAACTCAAAACAGAAATTCAGTGAAATTCCAAGAACTGCAAAGTATTTCTCCTAAACATTTCTCTGCATATCCTTCTTGTCTCGATGGTCTACAATTTAGTATAGACCTCAGCATTTCACACATGAGTTAGAACATATTTCCAATGAGGCAGTTTGATAAAAGCTGTCCTGCCATATAAATCATTCTCCACAATGTGATTCATATCATTTTCCTGAGAAATCTGCCTGCTCATATAAATTTTCTTTTATTAAGGTATCATTGTTATATAATCGTATGCAGGTTTCACATGAGCAACATTGTGGTTACTACATTCACCCCTATTATCAAGTACCCCCCACATACACAGTCACTGTTCATCAGTGTACTAAGATGCTACACAGTCATTATTTGTCTTCTATGGGCTATACTGCCCTCCCCGTGACCCCCCTACATTATGTGTGCTAATCATAATACCCCTTAATCCCTTTCTCACACTCTTTCCCTTTGGTAACCGCTAGTCCCTTCTTGGAGTCTGTGAGTCTGCTGCTGTTTTGTTTTTTCAGTGTTTGCTTTGTTATTATACTCCACAAATGAGTGAAAACATTTGGTACTAGTATTTCTCCTCCTGGCTTATTTCACTGAGCATGAAAGCCCTAGCTCCATCAATGTTGTTGCAAATGGTAGGATTTGTTTTAAACTTATGGCTGAATAGTATTCCATTGTGTATATGTACCACAACTTCATTACCCATTCACCTACTGATGGACACTTAGGTTGCCACGATGTCTTGGCTATATTAAAGAGTGCTTCAATAAACATAGGGGTGCATATGTCTTTTTGAATCTGGGATCTTTTTTTTTTACAGGTAAATTCCTAGAAGTGGAATTCCTGAGTTAAATGGTACTTCTATTTTTAATTTTTTGAGGAAACTCCATATTGCTTTACACAATGGTTTAACTAATTTATATTCCCACCAACAGTGTAGGAGGGTTCCCCTTTCTCCACATCCTCGCCAGCATTTATTGTTGCTTGACATTTGGATGTCATATGCTAACAAGTGTGAGGTGATATCTCATTGGGGTTTTAATTTGCATTTCCCTGATAATTAGCAATGTAGAGCATCTTTTCATGTGCCTGTGGGCCGTCTGAATTTCTTCTGGGGAGAAGTGTCCGTTCAGGTCCTCTGCCCATTTTTTAATTGGGTTATTTGCTTTTTGTGTGTTGAGGCATATGAGCTCTTTAAATATTTTGGATTTTAACCTCTTGTCAGATATGTCATTTATGAATGTATTCTCCCATACTGTTGGATGCCTTTTTGATCTGCTGATGGTGTCCTTTGCTGTACAAAAGTCTTTTAGTTTGATATAGTCCCACTTTTTCACTTTTGCTTTTGTTTCCCTTGCCTGAGGAGATGTGTTAAGGAAAAAGTTCCTCATGTTTATATTCAAGAGATATTTGCCTGTGTTTTCTACTAAGAGTTTTATGATTTAATGACTAACATTCAGGTATTTTATCCATTTTGAGTTTATTTTGTGTATTGAGTTAGAAGCACTTCAGTTGCAGTCTCTTCCATATAGCTGTCCAGTATTGCCAACAGAAGCTGTTGAAGAGGCTGTTATTGCCCAATTTTATATCCATGGCTCCTTTATCATATATTAATTGGTCTTGTATGTGTGGGTTTATATCTGGGCTCTCTATTCTATTCCATTGATCTATGGGTCTGCTCTTTTGCCAGTACCAAATTGTCTTGATTTGTGGCTTTGTAGTAAAGTAGTAGAGGTTGAAGTTGGGGAATGTAATCACCCCTGCTTTATTCTTCCTTCTTAGAATTGCTTTGGCTATTTGGGGTCTTTTGTGGTTCCATATGAATTTTAGAATTATTTTTCTAGTTCATTGAAGAATGCCATTGGTATTTTGATAGGGATTGCACTGAATCTGTTGATTGCTTTAGGTGGATGACCATTTTGACAATACTAACTCTTCCTATCCATGAACACGGTATGTATTTCCATTTATTCATGTCTTCTTTAATTTCTTTCATGAGCATCTTATAGTTTTTCTTATAGGGTATAGGTCTTTCACTTCCTTAGTTATGTTTATTCCTAGGTATTTTATTCTTTCTGATGTTATTCTGAATGGAATTGTTTTCCTTTCTTCTCTTTCTGCTAGTTCATTGTTAGTATATAATGCAACAGATTTCTGTGTATTAATTGTATATCCTGCAACTTTGATGAATTCAGTTACTAGTTCTAGTAGTTTTGGAGTGGATTTTTTAGGGTTTTTTTAATGTACAATATCATGTCATTTGCAATAATGACAGTTAACTTCATCCTTACCAATCTGGTTGACTTTTATTTCTTTGTGTTTTCTGATTGCTGTGGCTAGGACCTCAAGTACTATGTTGAATAAAAGTGGGGATAGTGGGCATCCTAGTATTGTCCCCAGTCTTAGAGGAAAAGCTTTCAGCTTTATCGTGTTAAGTATCATTTGGGCTGTGGTTTTTCATATATTGTCTTTATTATGTTGAGGTACTTGCCCCCCATACCCATTTTGTTGAAAGTTTTTATCATGAATGGATGTTGAATTTTCTCAAGTTCTTTTTCATAATCTATTGAGATTATCATGTGATTTTTGTCTTTTTGTTAATATATGGTATGATTTGATGTATTTTAAAATATTGTACCATCCTTGCATCCCTGGAATAAATCCCACTTGATCATGATGGATGACCTTTTTAATTTATTTTTGAATTTGGTTTGCTAATATTTTGTTGAGTATTTTTGCATCTATGTTCATCAGGGATATTGGTCTGTAATTTTCTTTTTTATTTGTGGTGTCTTTGCCTGGTTTTGGCATTAGAGTGATTCTGGCTTCATGGAATGACTTTGGAAGTATTTTCTCTTCTGCTTTTTGGAAACCTTTAAGGAGGATGGGTATTAGGGTCTCTAAATGTCTGATAAAATTCAGTGGTAAAGCTATCTGGTCTGGGGGTTTCTTTTTGGTTACTTTTTTGATTACCAATGCAATTTAATTGTTGATATTTGGTCTGTTCAGATTTTCTGTTTCTTCCTGGGTCAGTCTTGGAAGGATGTATTTTTCTACAAAGTTGTACTTTTCTTCTTGATTATCCTATTTGTTAGCATATAATTGTTCATAGTATTCTCTAATAAGTCTTTGTATTTCTGTGATGTCCATTGTGATTTTTCCTTTCTCATTTCTGATTCTGATTATGTGTGTAGACTCTATTTTTTTCTTGATAAGTCTGGCTATGGGTTTATCTATTTTGTTTATTTTCTCAAAGAACCAGCTCTTGGTTTTATTAATTCTTTCTATTGTATTATTCTTTTCCATTTTATTAAATTTTTCTCTGATCTTTATTATGTCCCTCCTTCTACTGACTTTTGGCCTCATTTGTTCTTTTTTTTCTAGTTTCGCTAATTGTGCATTTGGACTGTTCATTTGGGTTTGTTCTTCCGTCTTGAGATAAGCTTGTATTGCTATATACTTTCCTCTTAGAAGTGCCTTTGCTGTGCCCCACAGAAGTTGTGGTGTTGAACTTTTGTTTTCATTTGTTTCCATATATTACTTTATCTCTGCTTTTCTATGGTCATTGATTCATTGACTATTTAGGAGCATGTTGTTAAACCTCCATGTTTTGTGGGTCTTTTTTTTCTTTGTACAATTTATTTCTAGTTATTGTTACCTGAGAGTTTGGTTCATTCAATTTCAATCTTTTTTAATTTACTGAGGCTCTTTTTGTGTCCTAGTATGTGATCTATTCTGGAAAACATTCCATGTGCACTTGAGAAGAATGTGTATCCAGTTGCTTCTGGGTGTAGTGTTTTGTAGATGTCTTTTAGGTCCATCTGTATTACTGTGTTGTTCGGTGCCTTTGTCTCCTTACTTTATTTTCTCTCTGGTAGATCTGTCTTGATGTGAATTATGTGTTGAGTCGCTTAACATGAATGTGCTGCATTCTATTTCTTCCTTTGAGTCTGTTAGTATTTGTTTCACATATTTAGGTGTTCCTTTGTTGGGTGCATAGATACTTATAATGGTTATATCCTCTTGTTGGGCTTACCCCTTTATCATTATGCAATGTCCTTATTTGTTTCTTGTGACTTTCTTTGTTTTATAGTCTATTTTGTCTGATACATGTGCTGAAACTCCTGTTTTTTTCTCCCTAATACTTGAATGAAGTATTTCTTTCCGTCTCTTCACTTTTAGTTTCTATACATGTCTTTGGGTTTGAAGTGAGTCTCTCATAGGCAGCATATAGATGGGTGTTGTTTTTTATCCATTTTGTAACTCTCTGTCTTGATTGGTGCATTCAGTCAATTTACATTTAGGGTGATTATCGATAGAGATGTACTTTGTGACATTGCAGGTTTTAGATCTGTAGTTACCAAAGGTTCATGGGCAGCTTCTTTACTAACAGGCTAACATAACTTGTTTATTACACTATTTCAAACACAATATAAAGGTCCTTTTTTTCCCCTTCTTTTTCTTCCTCTTCCACTCTGTATATATTAGGTGTCATATTCTGAAGTCTTTGTGCATTCTTTGACTGACTTTGGCGGTTGCTGATTTAATTTTGCATTTGCTTAGTAATTAATTGGTCTACTTCCTTTTTTTGTGGTTTTATTTTCTCTGATGACAGCTATTTAGCCTTAAGAACACTGCCATTTATAGCAGTCCCTCCAAAATACACTGTAGAGATGGTTTTTGGGTGGTAAATTCCTTCAATTTTTGCTTATCTGGAAGTTTAATCCCTGCTTCAAATTTAAATGATAATCTTGCCAGGGAGCATTATCTTGGTTTAAGGCCCTTCTGTTTCATTACATTAAATACATCATACCTCTCCCTTCTGGCCTGTAAGGTTTCTGCTGGGAAGTCTGATGATAGCCTGATGGGCTTTCCTTTGCAGGTGATCTTTTTCCTCTATCTGGCTGCTTTAAATACTCTCCTTGTCCTTGACCTTTGTCATTTTAATTATTATATGTTTTAGTGTTGTCCTCCTTAGGTCCCTTGTGTTGGGAGATCTGTGCACTCCTGTGACCTGAGGAACTATTTTCTTCCCAAGATTGGGGAAGTTTTCAGCAATTATTTCCTCAAAGAGATTTTCTATCCTTTTTTCTCTTCTTCTTCTGGTACCCCTATAATGCAAATATTGTTCCATTTGGATTGGTTGCACAGTTCTCTTAATATTCTTTCATTCTCAGACATCCATTTACCTCTCTGTGCCTCAGCTTCTTTGTATTCCTGTTCTCTCATTTCTATGTCATTTACCATGTCCTCTACCTCTTCTAGTCTGCTTTTAAATCCCTCCATTGTATGTTTTATTACAGATACTGTATTTTTCAAAGTGTCTATCTCTCTCTTGGATTTGTCCCTTAGATCTTGCATATTTTTATGTAGCTCTGTTAGCATGTTTATGACTTCTATTTTGAAATCTTTATCAGGAAGATTGGTGATTTCAGTTTCACTGAGCCCTCTTTCTGTTTTTATTGAAATTTTGGATTGAACAAGGTTCCTCTGCCTTTTCATAATCCTACTGAATAATGTCCAATAATAGTTTTGTGTAGATAGCATCCTTTAGTGCCCAGAAGCTCTACTCTCTGGAGCTGCCCAGCACCTGGAGCAATGATGGGGTTCACAGGCGAGTGGTACCGGTGCCTGCTGGGAGGAAAGTGCTCTTTCCTGCTTCCCAGCCACAGTGTCTGATTTCACTGTCAGGGCCAGCGAGGCGAGCATGCAGAAGCAGCCTCTTCGATAGGCCCCTGTAGTGTGTAGGTAGGGCTGCCCTCTGGCTCGCCTGGAATAATGGCAAGGGTTTCAGGCAAGCAGCACCAGTATCTGTTCGGAGGATAGAGCTCTTTCCTGCTTCCCGGCCACAGTGCCTTCCTCCACTGTCAGAGCCAGTGAACTGAGCACACAGGGAGCATCCTCTGCCATACATCCTTGTGGCTGTCATAGGCAGGGCTGCCCTCCATCTGGCCTGTCACAATGGTGGGGGCAGAAGTTTTGTGAGCAGGTGCTGGCAGGAAGGAAGGAGTGGCAGACTGCGTATTGCGGGGGGGCGGCCTCAGCACTGTATTGCCAGCTAGGGGGATGGAGCACCTGAAGCTTCTGAAAGTTCCCAGCCTGCTGAGTTAAATGTGCATGACAATTTTGTTCACCTGTCCCTTCTCTTGAGCAACAAGCTCTGTGTAATCCTTTCCACTTTACAAGCCCTCTCACTGTTGGGAAATCTTTCAAAGTGCCCACCTTTCTTTTGTCTCAGAGCAGCCAGCTGTGGAAACTTATTCTCTGCAAGTGACTGGAATCTCTGTCTCTCCAAGTCTTCCACCTTTCTTTGCTTTCCAAACTCTCTAATCCCCAGAGCACCATGCAATGTGGGTTTGTGCTCCTGTAGTAGATCTCCAGGGCTGGGTATTTAGCAGTCTTGGGCTTCTACTCCCTCCCCACTCTGTTTCTCTTCCTCCTGCTGATGAGCTGGGGTCGGGGGTGGGCTCAGGTCCCACTGGATTGGGGCTTTGCTACTTTACCCTATTCCATGAGATCTTCTCTATTCCCCAGATGTAGGCTGGCTGTTTCAATCTTCTTTCTGGACACTCTTTTAGAATTAATTGTATTTGATGTATTCTTGTGTTATATGTGGTTTGAAGAGGATATTTCTGCCTCACGTCTCACACTGCCATCTTTTCCTGACTCAAAGAAATTCTTATGTTATGTAAATTTTGCATAGCAATATGAATGGATGCTAGTAGTTTTCTTAAGTCACTTATTAATATAATAAAACTAGTCCTACTTTAACCCTTCCCAGTTTTTCTTCTTTTATTTTAAAGATTTAGCTGTTATTATGGTATACAGTTTGCTATATATTTATATTATCTACCATAGTGATTAAATTTTTGGCTTTTTCTACAGCTTTTTTGAGGTGTAACTTATATACAGAAAAAGTACTTAATGTATACAATATGATGAATTTGGACTTATGCATACCTTGTGGTACAATTACAATCAAGGTTATTACAATCAAATTCATGAACATATCACCTCCAAAAGTTTGTGTGTGTAACACTGTCTCCCACCAACTTCTTTAAGCCATCTTCTGCCACAGATACTCCTCAATGTTGCAGCCATAATAATAAATTGTAATACCATTTACTGACTGCCTTCTCAGTCAGGAACCAAACTAAGTATTTTACCAGTATTTTATCTTCCAAAATAATGTATAGGTTAGGGAATATACATATCCTAATTTCACAGATGAAACTTAAGTGCACTGATTTAGTTACTAACTGACCAGACACTACATGACAAGTAACTGGAGGACCCAGAATTTGTACCATAATTTACATCTAGAATCCTTGGTTGTACATCACTGTAAACACATAGATTTGAAGTGTTGTGAATGAACTTTTTCCCACATTCAAATGATTTTTCTTATGTTCTCCCTATAAGTCTTTACTATAGTTCTACTCATTCAAATACTACCATTGAACTCAAGCACTTTCTCTTCCAAAAAGCCTTTCTTCATTCCGTATGTTCACAGAGACCTTAGCAGAACTGTACTGCAGGCTAATCCATCAGCCTGCAATTATCCTAAGAGTAGGAGTTCTTCATTATGAGTAAATTATCTCTAAATATTTGCCAAGTTAATTTATTAAATGATTGTAAAACTTTCATAGAAAGATATTCATTTATCCCATGCACTTATTAACCATCTTCCTATGTATTCTCCAACATCCCATTCAGTCCTTTTTACAAACAACTAAATGATTCTCATAAGGCATAAATCAAATCATATCTTTCCACTGTTTCAAAATCTGCAAAGATTTACTGTTATAACAAAATCTGAATTACTACTTGGTCATTCAAGAGTTAAAGAATGCACTTTCTGCCATTCTCTTACCTCCTCACTCTTGCCACCTTTTACTATCCTCCAGACATCCCCCTGTTTGTTGAACATGCCACGTTTATTCTCAACCTGAACATTTTGTACTTTCTATTCCTCTATTAGGACATTCTTCACCCACACATTTACATAACTTCCCCATCATCGTTTAGTTTTCAGGTCAAAAATCACCTCCTGTTGAAAGTTTCTTTGGCCTCCCTGTGACAATAGACTTCTACGCACCACATTTGCAAAACCTTTTTTCCATTACCCAGGTTTAATTTTGTCATAGCAGTTGTCACTATCACTATCATTATCTGAAATCATCTCTCTTATAAGAGAATAGTTCTTGGAATCCCCACTATAATACAGGCTCAGTAAAGATAGTGAATTTATTCTCACTATTCTGTCAGGTATGGAATAGTAGTAAGTGTCTAATTATTATTTTTGAATGAGTGATAGAAAACACACAACTATGCATTAGAAAATGCATGTGGAAATCTTTAACATTTAGCAGGAATAAAGAATAACAATTGCAAAATAAGATGCCAAATTATTTATGAGAATTATTCATGAAGAGTAACTGGAACACAACATGAGAGGATAACAGAAATGTAACATATTAAGATTTTTAAAGGTAAAAGGCTAGAATTTAGTCATATAATGATATGGAGAAGACAGTGCTAATATCAATTATTATTTACCTTGGATGACTAAATTAATAGTGTTAATACTAAATCTTAGAAAATTACAAGAAGAAAGCATATTTTAGGGCTACAGTTTGGGAATAAAATTATTTTAGAAGTACTGTATTTTAAGTGCCAATGGAGCATCCTACTACAGAACTGGCTATTTTGGGGGGAGCTAAGAAGTAATATTAGAGGGAAAAATATATTTGAACCATCTGAAGTGGACAATACTATCCAAAAAATACTTAGTGTAAGAGAGAAGTTAACAGTAGGCTTGGAAGAAGTAATAGGAATAAGAGACTGAGTGACAAACCCCTTTGAGATAACTGCTTCAGTGGTGGTAGGGATGAATCACTGGATCACGCACTCTAAGTAAGGCAAGTATAAATCATGTTCAGAATGAGGAAGACATAGAGATCAGGAGAGATGCCACCTGCTGGTGAATATATACTACTGCTCTCACTTTGCCCTACTCCACAATTTCATGTCTTAAGGAACAAAGGATCCTGAAATATATGCAGGGTATGGGAAGGCCTCTTGCTCCATCTGTAACCTAGAAGCCCTGTCCTCTTTCTCGGTGCAATTCCACAAACACATGAAAATTTTTTTTCCATCAACCAGAAAACTATCTAGTCACAAGCTTAGCCTTTGTGTAGGAATACCTCCTCTGGCCCTAGTGTTCTTTCTGTGTAATAATTTGATTTTTACTATTTCTTTTCCATGTGCTAGTGAAGTCAATGATATTTGGCTCTAGGCCAGTGTGTGTTTATGAACAGCTAATTGGTAAAATGTTAACGATGGATTTTACCGTTATTGTGCAATTAGGGGTAGGAATTACAGAAAAAGTACAATCGTGAAAATGAATGATTTTTGCATTCCTATACACTAATGTTGAACTATAAGACAGAAAAATCAGGACAACAATTCCATTCACAACTGCATCAAAAAGAATAAAATACCGAGGAATAAACCTAACCAAGGAAGTGAAATATCTATACTCTGAAAACTACAAGAAGCTCATGAGAGAAATTAAAGAAGATACCAATAAATGGAAACACATCCCATGCACATGGATAGGAAGAATTAATATTGTCAAAATGGCCATCCTGCCTAAAGCAATCTACAGATTCAATGCAATCCCTATGAAAATACCAACAGCATTCTTCAACAAACTAGAGCAAATAGTTCTAAAATTCATATGGAACCACAAAAGACCCCAAATAGCCAAAGCAATCCTGAGATGAAAGAATAAAGCAGGGGAATTACGCTCCCTGACTTCAAGCTCTACTACAAAGCCACAGTAATCAAGACAATTTGGTACTGTCAAAAGAACAGACCCATAGACCAATGGAACAGACTAGAGAGTCCAGATATAAACCCAGCATATATGGTCAATTAATATATGATAACAGAGCTATGGATATACAATGGGAAAATGACAGGCTCTTCAACAGCTGGTGTTGGCAAAACTTGACAGCTACATGTAAGAGAATGAAACTGGATCATTTTATAACCTAATATACAAAAGTAAACTCAAAATGGATCAAAGACCTGAATGTAAGTCAGGAAACCATAAAACTCTTAGGAAAAAATATAGGCAAAAATCTCTTGAATGTAAACATGAGCAACTTTTTCCTGAATGCACCTCCTCAAGCAAGGAAAACAAAATAAAAAATGAACAAATGGGACTACATCATGCTAAAAAGCTTCTGTACAGCAAAGGATACTATCAGCAAAACAAAAAGGCATACTACAGTATGGGAGAATATATTTGTAAGTGATGTATCTGACAACAGAGTAACATCCAATATATATAAAGAACTCATATGCCTCAATACCCAAAAAGCAAATAACCCTATTAAAAAATGGGTGGATGATATGAACAGACAATTCTCCAAAGAAGAAATTCAGGTGGCCAACAGGCACATGAAAACATGCTCCACATCACTAATTATCAGGTAAATGCAAATTAAAACCACAATGAAATATCACCTCACACCAGTTAGGATAGCCAACATAGAAAAGAATAGGAATAACAAATGCTGGTGAGAATGCAGAGAAAGGGGAACCCTCCTAAACTGCTGGTGGGAATGTAAACTAGTTCAACCATTGTGGAAAACTAAAAATAGAAATAGCATTTGATCCAGGAATTCCACTCCTAGGAATTTACCCTAAGAATGAGGAGCTCAGTTCAAAAAACACTATGTAACAGTATGTTTATCACAGCACTATTTACAATAGCCAAGAAATGGAAGCAACACCTAAGTGTCCATTAGTAGATGAATGGATATAGAAGATGTGGTACATATACATAATGGAGTATTATTCAGCGAGAAGAAAAAAGCAAATACTACCATTTGCAACAACATGGATGGAGCTAAAGTGTATTTTGCTCAGTGAAATAAGCCAGGCAGAGAAAGAGAAGTATCAAATGATTTCCCTCATCTGTGGAGTATAAGAACAAAGCAAAAACTGAAGGAACAAAACAGCAGCAGACTCACAGAACCCAAGAATGGACTAACAATTGCCAAAGGGAAAGGGACTGGCAGGGGAGGTGGGAAGGGAGGGAGAAGGGGAATAAGGGGCATTACGATTACCACACATAACTAGCGGTGGGGGCATGGTGAAGGCAGTATAGCACAGAGAAGACAAGTAGTGATTCTATAGCATCTTAACTGTGCTGATGGACAGTGACTGTAATGGGGTATGTGGTGGGGACTCGATAATGGGGGGAATCTAGTAATCACAGGGTTGCTCATGTAATTGTGTATGAATTATACCAAAAGAAAAAAAAAGAGGAAAAAGAAAATGAATGCTGCTTGTTTTATTTTTTAGGCAAGGAATAAATTAAAAGAGAGGTTAACCATTACTGACACTATTAAAACAAATGTACAGGGAGCTCTAACACTCAAAGGCTTAAACAAATATTTAAAATAAAGATTATTTTGAGAGGAAATATAGTCTTCTCTTTCTGTGTGTTAAAATATAATGCTTAATACTTTGAATAACATTAGATAAAAAGTAACAATAAATAAATGAAATAAAATATGATCCATTATCACCCCTAGCAATTCTGTGACAAAGATGTTTTAATGCCTCTGAATTCAAGTTGGCAAAAACAAATTAAAATGCAAGAATACCCTTAATAAGAATGACAATAATATTTTTATTTCAAATCTAATATTTGAAATAAGGACAGAAATCTGTATTAGTAGGAGGCAGTGTCTAGAGTCAAGTCCGAGAGCGGGATTCCCACTTGCTAGTCTGCTCTGAGTATTTGAGAGGTAAGCCATATTGACTAATTAATGTTTAGTTTACCACTGTGACCAAAACTGATGTGTGTTTAGCTTAACTTGTGAATAACTGCTTCTATATCTTGAGAACAGTTTGAATATTTAAAATGCCTGACAAAAAACCTTCACCAGTTAGTGTTTATAAGGTGCTCCCTGGGAGTCAGGGCTCAGACTTTGGTTCCTTCCATAGAGTATAGGAATGTCCTGCCACTCAGCCTTTTGAACCTTTAGAGGATGAAGAGCCAATATTAAGGAGATACATATGTAATTTAGTTGTAAGTCATAAGTCTTTTTTAATAGATATTGTATTTGACCCATAATGAATCCAGCATTTTAGGTTGGGTTGAACTGTACCTAGAGATGAACCTTGGAGAAGATCTTTTGGGACATCTGGAGAAGTACATAGAGGGGAGCTCCTGAGATATAGATTCATCCATCACTTGATCTAACACTGGGAATATAGAAAAATAAAATTTTAGAAGTTAAGGTCAATTTTATTAGATTGTTCCCAAATAAATTATATAATACTTCAGGAAAGTAAAATATCAATAATAATAATAATAATGAATTTTTAATCTAAGTATTTTATTGTATGACATAATGAAAACTCAATGTTTCAGTGGAAATACATAAAAAAATCTCATGTCATTTGACTTGTGATATTTGAAATATGAATACGTACACAAGTATACAAATAAAATTCACAAAAAAAATTTCACATCAATGAATGAATTCAGCAATTGGTTTTCTGTTAGAAACAACATGAACACTGACTTCCAAAATTTTAGGTTCTTATCCTAATGAAATTTCATACTCACTGTTCTCCAATAATTTAAAAATTAGAAAAAAATCCTCAAGACATAAATAAGATAGAGTAATAACATCAACTGCAACTGACAAGCAGAGGTCTCAATTTAAGAACAGACTGTAATAAAAGAAGTATTCTTCTTTGTAATGTAGATCAGCATTTTTAAAATCTAGACTAAAATGATATGAAATGCTCTGAAAAACAGGAGCAGAAAAGTATGTAGCTTAATAGTTTAATGTAACCAAATGGGTTGTAAATATAACTGCTGTATTCATTTCTTAGAATATCACAGTGATCACTGAGTTTAGAAATCAGCTTTATTTTTTAAACTCACTTTCGAATCTTATTTGATTACATCTCTCTTTTGGTCATATAACAACTATTACTATCACCTGAAAATTATATTTGGCAGAAATATTTGAGAAACATCAGGCCATCAAATTAAAAAATCATTGAATTTATGAAGAGATTTGTTAAATTAGGATTCCAATTAGAATAAATGTATGTTTCTAGATTTTAGGAGTTACTTGATCAACTCTTGCCGTGTCTTCATTTCATTACTTCTTACATCTATGCTTTCACTTGTATTCTTAATGTGATCACTTAAGCCTAAACTCTTATCTCCATAAATATAGAAGTTTAATATGAGCCTCAAGGGCCCTACATCCCCAATTTATTGATTTCCCTCTCATATGTCTTACATGTAACTGAACAATTGTACATACACAATTTTTATAGAAAACTGTTGCTCATAAGACTTCCTTGAATAACTGTTACTAGCAAGATCAAATCTGACCAGTGTCTATTTCAACCTCATCTCCCCACTCTTGCCTACATAGGTGTTCAGGAATCAAGAGCAGTCTGCTCCTTATACTATGATGATGTCATAGTTATTCAGACTTCCAAGCCTTGATACACGCCTTTTCTTGTCTTGCAATATTCTCCTCTATTTAATATCTCCAGGTATTACTTGCAGAACTTTTTTTCAAATCTTATTCTTACTCATAATAATATCCTTCTTCTCTGAATTCATAATATTTTTCTCTATGCCAACTGTGTGTGGCATTTAAGTAGATTTTACCTTGCCCTATCTATGTAATAATTTCCTTATTGGGTTCCTTGAATTTTTAAACACCTATATTTTGCTAAATCTATTTCCTGAAGTTTACCAATCCAGAGTTTACCTCTTTTTATTTATTCATTAGACAACCATTATTGAGGACATGCTATATTCTAAAAAGTTTGCCGAAGAATCCCTGAAAATTCAAAGATAAAACAACCTCTTTTTTACTTTGAGAGCTCAGTCTAAAATGAAGATATGAAATAGCAGATAATTATACTGCATTTTATTTCCTTGTCACAGAGCCATGCATATAGAAGGTAATATATACCTTTATATGGAAAGTAACAAAAATTTATTAATGAGTCCTTATTTCTAGGCACTGCTTAAGTCATTTCTAGATAAAGTAATATGTTCAATTAGTAAGCACAGTTCCAGAAACATAATAAACACTCTAAAAAGATCTGCTTTTCAAATATGCATTTTAATTATTATTAATGCTATTTTAGTTATTCCATTCAATGTACCTTTTAGATAAAAGGCATTTGTACCTTTTAAGATAAAGAAATTGGGCACAGGTAAATGTTTGTTTTTATTATTAAAGTATCATTGACATACAATGTTATGATGATTTCACACAATACAAACAGTGGTTCAACATTTACCCATATTATCAAGACCTCAACCCCTCCACTGAAGTCACTGTCTATAAACGTAGTAAGATGTTGTAGTCACTGATTGTATTTTCCATGTTGTATTACAGTCCCAATGACCTACCTATGTTGTGACTGCAAATTTTAGTGTCCCTTGTGATTGCAAATTTTACTGTCCCTTAATTCCCTTCTCCCTCCCTATCTACCCTCTGCAACACCTCCCCTTTGGTACTCACTGGTCACAGGTATATTTAAATAAAATTATTTAACCCTGGGATCAATTAACAGATGTTGGAATTAAACTCATCATTTTAATCTTAGAATCTTTGCTTTTTCCTGTAAGTAACCTTGACAATGATGTCTCTCTCAGTGCCATTTTTAAGTAAGAATGGGTTTGAGTAAAGATAATCTTGTGTTCATACAAGATAAACTTTTTATGAGTTCCTTGGTTTCTCATTTCTTTTTTTCCATTTTATAAAATAAGTGCTTCAGCGAGAGGCAGAGAATGGAAACATCAGTATTAGAATGTAGTTGCTTCTTTTCTCCTTAGAGTTTATGCTGACTCTACGGTTCAGTCATAAGAGGTCCATTTAGTTTGCACTGAGAATAGTAGGTGACATTTTAAGACTTAAGGGTATCATTCATCTACAGCATTTTAAATGAAAATATTGTTTTTGAAACTGGCATTTTAACTTTTTAAATGCTGAGATTATCAGTTAATTTTCTTTACATTTTGGAGAATATGTGGATCATCACAACAACTAAGGAGGACCCTTGTCCAATAGGACCTTGTTTTTAATAGTGCAACATTCAGAGTCTCTCTAATGAGGCTTGAAATGCTAAAAATCTTTTGTCCTGTACATCTTAGCCAATCAGTAGTGCCTGATTCATTATAATCTTTCACAGACCTGAAACTAAGTAATATGTCTTTGTTAGTGCCATTCAAAGGTGAGTCCAAAGTAGATTTTGTCTTTTTCATAATTATTATCAAATATATATATAATCATTATTCAAGACATTTATCAACGATGTGCTTAATGCCATGCCACACATTAAACTGTATTAAGCACTTTACAAATATGGTCTCAATTTTTCTAACTCTGTGAGGTAGCCATTATGATTTTCCACCACATGGTACATGCAGAAAATTGAATCTTGATTTGAGATACCTAATCTAATAATTGGCACCCCTTACTTATGGGCAATGTTTGTTGAGCACAGAATATAAACTCTTAACCACATGTATATACTATTTATAAGTAAAGTTAGCTGAAAGTGTAGGTAGGAAGAGTAGATAAACAAGCACATTGAAAAAGAAAAATGATACCTTTTCAAAATGTAGTTTTAGTTAAAGTCTTAGTTCTTACTTATTACATTATTCACCTAAATTATTCAACCGAAGTCACCAGGTAAGCTTTGCTGCTTTCATACACCCTTTTTTCCAGAGCATTGATATACCAGTGAGTCCGCTAGAGGACTTTTCTCTATGGTCTTTCGGATTTCTGAATCTCTGGTGCAGTTAGTTGTATTTTTATTAGAAATAAGGGAAATAAAGATTTGCTTTATATGAAATGGGATCAAAGGTATTGAGAAGCATGATACCATGTTTATTAACCCTGCACGATGAGATCTGAGTCACAGTATCCAGCATGAGAAAAGTATATTCATTCTATAGCAAGTCTTTTTGGGCTATATACTTCTCAAATCCAAAACAAGCTAAGAAAGTTTTGATTTTATATTTCTATCTACTGTTATCAGACTGAAGCTTTTGCTTTAGAGAAGAGCACCAATATATATTTTTCACTCCTGATGCTTTTACTCAAGATACAGGTGTTTGCCTAGGCTTTCCTCACAGCCGATCTCTGGCTCAAAATGGCTCTAAAGCAACATTTGTTACATAATATACTTTAAGAGTTATGGTGTTATTATTGGGGGATTCTAATAGGCTAAGGACAATACTATCTAATTTTTACATCTAAATATGACTTTTTCTACCACCTATTTTAAAAGAAACTGATTCCTATCAGCCTATCCCCAACTAAAGCATTAAACAATAGAATATTCTATTCCCAATGCTTTTAATGACAACTTAAAAAGCACTACACTTAAATGAAACATAGTCTGGAAAATTCAGTTTCCTGAATGAATATAATTACATATATTTTCATAGTTTTATGTTTAAAAATTGCTTTCATATCCTTTATCTCATTTACTTTTCACAAAAGCTTGTGAGACAAGGCATGAGTCAGAGCTATTTTACAGTTATCACTTAAGCTCAAAGAAACTAAGGGACCTCCTTAATACATATAGGTTGTAAAGCAAATACTACAATCAGGTCTCAAGTTCTTTCCACCTCTTTATGGCTCCAGTGCATTTGTTCATCACTTATCCAATATTACCCTTCTAAAGAGCAACTTCTTTGTGTAGTGCATCTGCAATAATCATCTAATTTGGGGTATCAAAATGTATATTTTAAGCCAAATCATCTCATAATATTTGCATACAGTCTAAACAGTTCAGAATTCAGAAAGAAGAGTCCTTTCTAATTTTAAATAAAAATGTTTATTTAATATCAGAATGAGAGTATCATTGCCTGATTTATCCCATAATGCCAAAGTTATGATTTATAAAAATTCATCTATTTTATGTTCTGCCCAAGAAGAAGAAATATTTTGAAGCCTCCAGGCTATCTTTGCCTAGCTTCTATAACTTAGCAGTTACTTAGCAAATGCTTATTTCCTGTGTACTAAAAAAGGAGAATCATATTATTTTTTAAATATGTTATGGGTTGAATAAATATAAAGCCTCCAAACTTAAGAATTTCATTATGAAGGTACCCTGTGATATATATAGATGATTTAGTAGCAGCAATTTTGAATATAGTTTAAATAACTATAACATATAAATATAATCAAAATGGCACTATGGAGATATATATATATATATATGTACACACACATGTATACACACACATACACATATATGTGTATATATGTATATTTTTATATATGTGTATGTGTGTATATATATATACGTGTATGTAATATCAGTAAAACATAAGTTAAAAAGTAACAGTTGATTTCTGCTTTTGAGTAAATGGAATACAAAAGTGTCAGAAGAGTACTACTACTAAGAAAACTTTTAAGTTATTTAAAAAATAATTTAAATATTTTTGAAAACTGATGGGCAATAAACATGAAAGTAACTATAATTACATAGAGGACAAACTGTGAGAGATGATTTATGATTACCAGCTACTTTTCCACAGGGGATATTTGTAGATTAACAGAAAATAAAAGATGCTGAAATGTTTTGCAAAGAAAGAGGGTGACTATTGTTGGAGAGGGAAATGGAGCTGTGTGTTTGATGATTTCATGGAGAAGAGATAACACTGATGATCTCAGTGAAGTTTGGAGTTCAGGGCCCATAAGGAGGAGGGGAGAGGATGAAAAAAATAGCCTCTTGGTAAAAAAAAAGCTCTGGAAAGTTACACATCCTCCAGGAGTGGTGAATCAGAATATTAAAAGCTAATAAGGAATAACATTTCAGCAAAGCTGAAATAATAAAGCCTGGATTCCCTTCTTTCAAAACAACTAAAAATGTTGACAGAATATATGAAATAAACATTTTCAGCTGTTGTACATCAGTCAACCAAGTCAGTGATCCTGACAGAGGGGAAACAAAGGATGCAAGCTCTGTAGTTGCAAGTACTTGCTGGATGAGAAGAGTGTCCAGGGCTCAACGCAGGAAGAGGAAATTCAGGCAGAGCCTGGTCGAGCTTACAAGATTGAGTTAAGATTTCAGGGAACCCAAGCAGCTGAAATTCTTGCTAAAGTTATCAAGTCAGAAAACTGGAGTGGCTGGAACTACAGAGAATAAGAGGGAGGCAGGTGGAGGAGAACCAGATTATCTGCAAAGAGTTCCCCCTTGAGTCCTCCGCTGAGTACTAAGCATATGTATGAGGAAAAAAGTGCCCACTATCATCTGAAAGGAAGACAGGGAGCTATCCCTGGAGCTCTACAGGTTTAAGAATAATTTGTGTTTGTAGCATCCAGAGTAGAGAAACTTGGAATTCAAGGCATTTTCGGTAATTAAAACAATAATGCTTCAGTAGTAATGAAAATTCTACTTGATTCAGGACTGTTCTGGAAATTCTAACATTTTCCAAAATTTCCTATTCACTGTATTTCCTGTTAGGATAGGCCCCAAGGGGGATTCTCTTGTGAGAGTTGGAGTGCTGAAGAAAGGAAGCATTCATTGTGTTGTAGACACACATGTGGTTTGCTGATCTCCTGACTTGTTTCCCTGGACCTGAATAGCAGTTGCGCCTGCAGTTGCTTGCTCTACACTCTGGATTTTTATTCAGTTTCTCTGACTCCTGGGCCAGGAGTACATGTGCTTAGTTAAGCTAAGGACATTGACTTAGGCAGGATACTTTCTCAACTAGGTCAGAGGTAAGAAAAGGGGGCATGGTTTTCAGTTAATGCTTGTGAGGTTCAAGCTCATAGGGTTCCAGGCTACTTCTAAGCTTTTCATATGACTACTTACCCTGTGGACTTCAGGCTCCAGCAATAGATGCAGAAATAGCCTTGTAGAAACTGCTTAGCCAGCCCCCATAATTAAATGAGCTAATTTTTTCAAGTCCTGTGTATATACACTAATGGTTCTGCAACTTCATACTAATGGTTCTGCTACTTCTCTGGTTGAAACCTCACTAATATATACACTAAAAAATCAAACTGCTACCAGGTAATTTAATGCATTAGAAAACAAACCTCAAATATATTTAAGGGATACAAAAAATATCCAGCCCCCAACATGACCAAATTCACATTTTTTGTCATTTAATTAAAAAAAATTACCAGACATGCAAAGATGCAGGAAAAATTAATCAACAGAAAGAAATCCAGAAATGACAGATGATAAAGACATTAAAATAGTACTATAGATCATTTAAACAAAAATAAGAAGGAAAATTTTGAGAACATTAGCATGTATCTGGAAGGTATTCTTAAAAGATACAAATAAACCATCTAGAGATGGGAAATAGGTCTAAGATGAAAAATATAGTAGATGGGATACACAGCAGATTATATACTGTAGCAAAAAAGATTAGCAAGCTTGAAAACAATCAATAGGAACTATACAAAATGAAACAGACTCCTGAACATTTTTCACACAGAAATGAAAAACTAAGTACAAGAGAAAGGCTATACACACATGCTCATAGCAGCTTCATTTCTTATAGCTACAAACTGGAAATAACCCAAATGTCCTTCCTTGGGTGAATGGTTACAAACAATGCTATATCCATACCAGGAAATACTATTCAGCAATAAAAATGAAGAAACTATTGACACATGTAACAACTTACATGGACATCTGGGGAGTTACTCTGAATAAAAAAGCCAGTTTCAAATGTTTACATACAGGGGATTTGGGCAAGATGGCAGAATAGAGAGAGTCTGAATCTATTCTTTCCCATCTACACACCAAATCTACACCCACAAATACAGCATTCACCCTGAAGAACAAGGACTGAGGTGATCACCCCTTCTAGAAAAAGGGACAAAGAGATCACATTAAAAAAAAATGGCAGAAGAGACAGAGTCATGGAAACCCAGGGAGATGATAATACTGACAGAGACAGACATGAACTCCCTCCTCAGAGGTGCAGGAAAAAAAGACTTCTGGTTTAAAGTACAATTTGGCACTTGGCAAAGATACTATTAGAGGCAATCCAGGATCACAGAAGCTAGCAAACATCATTGTTCATGCTCCTTCTGCACATCTAGCACAACCAAGAGCAGGATCTGGGCACACTCAGCAATCTCAGACTTGGTCTAGGCAGCCCCTTGGCCCCCAACCATACCCAGGTGCCCTGCAGGAAATCCAGCAGTCTACCTTGCTGCCTGCTGTTATCTACTGGCCCAGCTTCCATCAGCAGGACTGGAATGTTCCCAGGCTCACAACAAAGGTGCATAAATCTGCACACTGGTGCCACTGAGACAACTCCCCAAAGCACCACCAGGGAATCTGCATGCCAGCAGCAGGACCCAGTGTGCACTGATATGAGAATTCCCAAGAGCAGCCCAGAGGATGCAGGGGCTGAGGGGGTAAATAAAAGGAGCCTGAATCTCTGCCACCAGTGGGACCTAGTGGGTATGAGACATAGTAATTCCCTGGAACAGTCCCCATTGGATACATGGGCATACAGGTGAGCAGGCACAGAGGACTCAGCTGGCATCCATCTGAGAGTTATCTGGAGTGCAACCCAAAACTATGGCTGGCCTGTGATCTACTCCCACCAGCACAGAACTGACAGGTGTCCACCCAGAAATCCACACAGGACCCCTACAATGGAACCCCATGGCTGAGCCCTGGGAACCATCCCTAGGAGCCCCAGCAGCAAGAAAAGCCTATCTCATATTTACTCAACTTTCAGCTTACCAAAACCATGAGGCACATGCAGTCTGCACAGGGGACTCTCCCACATAAAACCAATCCTTCAAGACTGGGAAGAGAGACCTCTTTCAACTAATTCATAGAAACAAGCACAAAAACTCATGCAAAATGAAGAGACACATATGCTCCAACAACAGAACAAGAAAAAAAAACAGAAAAAATTCTAAATGAAACAGAGTTAACCAATATACCTGATAGAGAATTTAAAGAATGGTAATTAAGATACTCACTGGACTTGAGAAAACAATAGTGGAACTCAAGGCAGACCTCAACAAAGATAATCTAAAAAAGAGAAAAAAAAGAGGTGAAGAATTCAAAAGATAAAATAAAAAATATATTAAAGAGAATGAATAGCAGACTAGATGATGCAGAAGAATGGTTGAGGGATTTGGAAGATGAATAATTTGGAAAAAAAAAGTGCTCAAGCTGAACAGCATAAGGAAGAAACAATGAAAAGAAATGAGGATAGGATAAGAGAACTCTTGGACAACTTAAAACATCCTAACATCTGCATTACAGGAATCCAAGAAGGAGAAGAAAGGAATAGAAAAATTATTTGAAGAGACAATAGCTGGAAACTTCCCTGACCAGGGAAAGTAAACAGTCTACCAGGTACAGGAGGCACAGAGAACTCCAAACAAGATGAACCCAAGGAGGACACCAAGACACCTTGTAATCAAAATGTCAAAGATAAAGAGAGAATCTTAAAAGCAGGAAGAGAAAAGCAACAAATTATGGATAAGGGAAATCCCCTAAGGTTATCAGTGGATTTTCCTGCAGAAACTCTATTGAACAGAAGGGGATGATATATTCAAAGTACTGAGTGAAAAACACTTCCAACCATGAACATTCTACCCAGAAAAGTTAACATTTGGAATTTAAAGAGACTTTAAATAAAAGTTAAAAGAGTTCACCACTACTAAACCAGCCTTAACAAGAAATTTTAAAGATTTCCTTAAGAGGAAAAGGAAAGACCCTAATTAGAAACAGGAAATTTAAGAAAGGGAAAAGTTTGTAAAAGCAAACTTACAGCAGAAGAAGTAGATTAATTACTTAAAAGCTAGTAGGAATGTCAAAAAGACAAAAGTAGCAAACTAATTATATCTAAAAATTAAGGGAATCAGTAAATGAAAAGTTATAAAAGAATATATTGTATACGCAGAACATGGTGCAGGAGGGGTAGGAAATGTAGTGCTGTTAGAATGTGTTTAAACTTAAGTGACCATCAATTTACTACAGATTGTTATACTTACAGGATATCATTTAAGAATACAGTGGAAGCCACAAGCCAAAAACTTGTCATAGCTACACAAAAAAGAAAGAAAAGCCCAACCATAACAGTAAAGAAAATCATAAAACAAGAGAAGAGAGTAAGGGGGGGAAGAAAGCATCAGAGAAGAACAACAAAAACAACCAGGAAACATTTAACAAAATGGCAATAAGAACATACATATTGATAATTACTTTAAATGTAAACAGCCTAAATGTTCCATTCAAAAGACAGAGAGTGATTGAATGGATTAAAAAAATATAATAAGACCCATCTATCTGCTGCCTACAAGAGATTCACTTCAGACTTAAGACACACACAAACTGAAAACAAAGGAGTGAAAACAGATATACCATGCAAAAACGGACAAAAAAGAAAAGTAGGAGTAGCAATACTTATATCAGACAAAATAGATTTCAAAACAAAGAAAGTGACAAGAGACAAAGAAGGACATTACATAATAATAAAGAGAAAGTATAACAAGAGGATATAACAATTGTAAACATCTATGTACCAAACACAGGAGCATCTAAATATATAAATCAAATATTAACAGACCTACAGGGACAAATAGCAACACAATCATATTAAGGGATTTTAACACCCCACTTTAATCAACTGATAAATCATCGAGACAGAAAATAAGGAAACAGAGGCATTGAATGACACATTAGACAAGATAGACATAACAGATATATACATAACATCCAATCTGAAAGCAACAGAATACACATTTTTCTAAAGTGCACAAGGAACATTCTCCAAAATGAATGACATATTAGGACACTAAACAAGTCTCAACAAATTTAAGACGACTGAAATTGTATCAAGCATCTTCTCAGATCACAATGGTATGAAACTAGAAATCAATTACAAGAAAAAAACCTGGAAAAAACACAAACAAATATGGAAGCAAAACAAATTCTTCGAAATGATGAATGGATCAAAGAACCTATCAAAGAGGAAATCACAAATACATGGAGATAAATCAACACAGAAACACAACAGTTCAAAATATATGGGATGAAACAAAAATGGTTCTAAGAGGGAAGCTATACCGTTCTACCAAGAAAAGAACAATCTCAAATAAACAATCTAATCCTACAACTAAAGGAACTAGAAAAAAAATAAACAAAGCCACAAATTAGTAGAAGGTGGCATATTATAAATAACAGAGTAGAAATAAATAAGAGACTTATAAAACATCAATGAAACCAAGAGCTGGGAGTTCTTCAAGAAGGTAAACAATATAAACAACATCCAGCCAGACTTAAGAAAAAAAGAGAAGAGGACACGAATAAAATCACAATTGAAAGAGAATTTACAACTAGCACCACAGAAATTCAAAGAACTGTAAGTGAATTCTATGAAAACTTGTCTGCCAATAAATTAGGCATTCTAGAAGAAATGGACAAATTCCTAGAAACATACAATCTCCCAATACTGACCAGAAGAAACAAAAGTCTGTTAAGACCAATTACAAAGTTGAACTGTTTATTAAAAAACTTTCAACAAACAAAAATCTGGGACCAGATAGCTTCCAAACTCTTCTACAAAGCCAGAAACACCCTAATACCAAAACCAGACAAAGACAATAAAAAAAGAAAACTACAGACCAATATCCCTGAGGAACATAGATGCTACAATCCTCAAAAAAAGTATGAGCAGACTGAATTCAAAAATACATCAAAAGGATCATTCATAACATCCAAGGGGATTTTTCCAAGGATGCATGGATGGTACAATATTTATGTCAATCCATGTGACACACCACATAAAAAAAAGGAAGGATAAAAACCATATGATCATTTCAATAGATGCTGAAAAATAATTTGACATATTTCAACATCTATTCATAATAATAACTCTCAACAAAGTGGGCATAGAAGAAACACACCTCAACATAATAAAGGGCATATAAGACAAATCCATATCAACATCATACTCAATAACAAAAATATGAAAGCTTTTCCTCTAAGATCAGGAACAAAACAAAGACACCCATTCTCACCAGTTTTATTCACCATTGTACTGGAGGTCCTAACCATGGCAATCAGTGAAGAAATAGAGATAAAAGGCATCCAAATTGGTAAGGAAGAAGTAAAACTCACTATTTGCAGTTGACATGATACTATATACAGAGAACCCTAAAGACTCCACCAAAAAACTATTAAACTAGTAAAGGATTCAGCAAAGTCATAGGATACAAAATCAATATTTCAAAATTTGTTGCATTCCTATATACTGAACTAGTAGAAAGACAAATCAAGCCATTTACAACTGCCTCAACAAGAATAAAATATCTATAATAAACTATACCAAGGAGGTGAAAGACCTGTACTCTGAAATCTGTAAGACATTGATGAAAGAAATTAAAGACACAAATAAATGGAAATCTATCCCATGCTCATGGATAGGAAGAATTACTATTGCCAAAATGGTCATCCTGCCCAAAGCAATTTACAAATTAATTGTGATCCCTACCAAAACACCAATAGCATTTTTCAAGGAACTAGAGCAAATAATCCTAAAATTTATATGGAACCACAAAAGACCCTGAATAGCCAAACCAATCATGAGAAAGAACAAAGCTGGAGGTACTACACTCCCTGATTTCCAGCTATATTTAAAGGTACAGTGTTTAAAATAGTATGGTACTGACACAAGAACAGACGCATAGATCAATGGAATAGGATAGAGGGCCCACAAATCAACGGATGCCTATATGATCAATTAATCTATCACAAAGGAGCCATGAGTATACAATGGGGAAAAGACGGTCTCTTCAATAAATGTCACTGAAAACTGGACAGCTACATGTAAGAGAATGAAACTTGATCAATGTCTTACACCATACAGGAAAGTGAATTCAAAATGGGTTAAAGACCTAAATGTAAGACATAAAACCATACAAATCTTAGAAGAAAACACAGGCAAAAATCTTGTGAACATCAGCATGAGAAATTTGTTTATGGATATGTCTCCACAGGCAAGGGAACAATATCTAAAATAAGTGAGACTACATCAAACTAAAAAGCTTCTGCACTGCAAAGGAAATCCTCAACAAAACAAAAAGGCAGCCTACCATATGGAAGAATATATTTGCAAATGATATATTCAATAAGGGATTAATATCCGAAATCTATAAAGAACTCATACAACTTAATGCCAAAAAAACACATAATCCAATTAAAAAATGTGCAGAGGACCTGAATAGTCATTTTTCCAAAGAAAACATATAGATGGCCAGTTGACATATGAAAAAATGCTCAACATCCCTAATCATCAGGGAAATGCAAACCAAAACAACAATGAGTATCATTTCTGACAAGTCAGAATGTCTACTACCCAAAAGACAAGAAATAACAAGTCTTCATGAGGATGTGAAAAAGGGAACCCTCCTACACTCTTGGTGGGGATGTAAGTTGGTCCAGCCACTGTGGAAAACAATACAGAGGTTTCTCAAAAAATTAAAAATAGAAATATCATATGACCCATTCCACTTCTGGTAATTTACCTGAAGAAAAAAAATCACTAATTTGAAAAGATATATGCACTGCTATGTTCACTGCAGCATTATTTACAATAGCAAGCATGTGGGAGCAAGGCAAGTGTCCAATGATAGATAAATCGATAAAAAGAGGTGGTACATATACATGATGGAATATTACTCGACCATAAAAAAAGTAATCAAGCTTGCCATTTGCAACAACATGGACGGACCTAGAGCGTAGCATGCTAAATAAAATGATCCAGGCAGGAAAAGACTAATACCATATGATTTCACTTACATGTGGAATCTAAGACACAATAAAAACAAAAAAGAAATAGACCCATAAACACTGACAACAAATCATTGGTTACCATAGGGAGTGGGTTGTAACAGATGAAGGGGATAATAAGGTACAAAGTGCAAACTGTAAAATTAATCATAAGAATGGAAGTACAGCACAGAATATAACCAATAATACTGTAACATATTGGTATGGAAATGGAAAATTACACTTATCATCAGAAGCATCCACTAATATATATAATTATCCAGTCACTTTGTAATACATCTTAAACCAATATTATATTTTTTATCAACTTTTCCGATAAAAAATAAAATGCAGATTACTAAAAAAATGAGTTTCTATATTATGTGATCCCATTTATGGATCATTTATCAAATAAAAAAATAGAGAAATGGAGAGAAAATTAGTATTTCCCAAGGGTTAAGGATACACAGCAGGGTTAGGGATACACAGCAGTTTGAGGAATGAGGTTATAAGGGGGTAATCAATTCTATAAATTGGTTGTAGTGATTGTTATATGAAGTGACACATTGTTAAACTGAATGTAACTATGAACACACACACACACACACACACAGGTACATGTATCACACAAAACCTGAATAACTTCTGCGAGTTAAACAATGTCAGTTTATTGGTTTTGATACTGGATTATCCATATTAAAGTTATTCAAGATATCAACATAGAGGAAGCAGAATAAAGGGCTCACTGTACATTTCTGCGATTTCTTGCAAAACTGTAATTATTTCAAAACAAAAATTAAAAAAATGAAACAGAGAAAACAGTAAACTATAATTAGCCTAATATACTCATAACTGAGGACACTGAAGAAGTGGGAGGTGGGAGATTGAGGGTAGTATTTGAAAAAACAATGCCTGAAAAATTTCCAAACTTTACTATGTAAAATATAAACCACCGGTCATGTAAATTCAACAAACCCTGAGCACTAGAGTATGAAGAAAATCTGTCAACCTACAATTCTAAACAAGTAAATTGATATTTCAAAAACAAAGGAGAAATAAAGACTTTCTCTGATACACAAAAGACAATTTATGAATAAGAGACTGGCATTATAAGAAATGTTAAAGGCAGCCATTTAGGTAGAAGGAAAATGTTACCGGTTGGAACGCTGTATCTACACAAAGGAAAGAAGCATGAAGAACAGCAAAAATAGTAAATATAAGGCTAAATATAAAATGATACTTGATTCATATGGTAAGTATAAGTGAGTATGCTAATTTTGACATAGTTTTGCAGTACTAGCTTGTATTTTATCATTTTTTAAAATTTTCATGATCAATGGTATTTTTTTCACATATGATTTGTGTGGACTTTGAAATGAAATAAAAATTAATCTATCATAATAATTATGATATTCTTAAAATGAAGTGTATATTAGTGAAATGGTAACCCATGTGTGCTGTATTATTTTAAGAGTAGTGATGTTTTCTTTGGTTTACTTAAGACTTATTTGTGACCATTGCCATATTCCTAAACGTATAGTGCTTTTGGCAAAGAATGAAGTTTTAAGGTATTTAAAGTGTACGTTGTGATGAAGTGATATATGTACACACTCTGAGAGGATACCCCTGGCTAATTAACATATTCATCATGTCACATACTTACCTTTTATGCTTGTGTGAAAAACATGTTTCACAATAAATGTATTAATTAGTCACCATAAACTCAAGACCTTGATCTCATTAGCAGAGTTTTGAGAGTAATAAAGCTGAATAAAATGCCTTTAAAATACCTACGCATTATAGATGTAAAAATGTGAAAGATCTTAAGTGAGCCTATCTTTATGGACTTCCTACAGATTTTTTATCTTCTACCTATTTTAAAATGAAAAATGATTGCTTCTCAATGAAATTATTTCCCACTTTCTAATATTCCTCTTTTCCTATTTAGTCTCCTATTTTAACCTTAATTCTGCCTTCTCATCTTCTACACTGGTACGTATCTCATATATTCAAAACCAGGCTATTTGACAATTAATCATTTAAACTCTATTTTTCTACAGCCTTTCAGTTGAATTCTTCTCAAAACTATGTTATTTATCTCTATAACCCTCTTTGTGGTATGTCAATAGGATACCAAACATTTGATACCTGTCTCTTGAAAACTGCAAGTTTGAATTGATACTTGAATGTATAAATCAAAAAATAAATCTTAATCTTACTTAAGATAGGAGAACAAATTAAAAAAAAAAATTAGTAAAAGCACAGTTCTCTCCCAAATCTGGTAGATGAGGCTTTTCCTTGAGAGTATTTCAAATCCTTTCCTGGTATAGGACTGTCACTTTCTTATGAAAGAATAAATATCACTGCGGGAACACGAAAATATTTCATGTGAATTATAATACATGGAATTTTGAAATTTAGCAACAATTCAGGTATATAATCCAAATGCCAGGCATGATTATTGCACAATTATGTGCTTTCCTCCCACATAAATTTTTTCCCCAACTTTCCTCATTAGAGCCTTCTGGACTAAATTCAGTGTACTAACTGAAGAAGTGGTATATTTGTGAATTCTTCCAAGCTTATGAAGAAAAGTAGAGAAAAAAAGCCTGGTGCTATCTGAACATAGCCTTAATTGCAGAGTTGCAGAATGGATATTACATTCAGTCCTGAGACTGAGATCTGTATTTGAGTTCTACCTCTGACACCTTATTCCTGTGTGGTCTTCAGTATGTCCTTAACATCCATATAACTAAACTGACAGGGCATAATTATCAAAATTATATAATACGGCATTTTTAAAACTTCTTAAGTTCTCTAACACATAGTAGGTATTCATTATAGTTATTTTATTTGCTTTGGAGTCAGAAAGACCTGAGTTTAAATTCCACTCTGCCACATACTAGCTAAATAAGAGTTGAAATAAACTTTGCAAGCTACGGTTTCATCTGTAAGACAGAAGTAGTAATAGTTTCTAATCCTTCAGAATTCCTGTAAGAACTGAATGATACAGTGATAGAAAGCACTTTGCACATTAGAGCAGAGTATTTGTATGATGGGACAAATGAATCTTCTATTATAACCTCACCCTTTCTTAAAATTTGTAAAGTATTAAGTAATTCAGCTAAACTTGATAAGAAAAAAATAGACATAACTTATTCCAGCTGGACCTTTTTAAAGAGTTCATTCTCATTTCACTAATATTAGATGACATTTTTGAATCATAATCTCCACTCTGCCATTAAGATAGTTGGATTATAACAAGAATTCTTAAGAGAAGTAGACTAAAATACACCACAAGGACAAACCTCATAATGTAGATTGATGGGCTTTGAAAGCAAGGCTGAGGGTGTCAATAAATATTCAGCAGATTAGAGGAAAACGAGTGACTTTTTAAAACATTCCTGAATAATCAGGCTGAATTTTTAAATGCAGAAAAAATGAGATAATTTTGAATAATGAAAGCCATTATCTAGACTAATATGTCTATATAAGCAATCCTGATCACCTTATAATCTCTGGTAGTGGAGGTGGAGAGATGGAGATGCATATCTATAATGCTGGATTAGAACTAATAGGGCTTAACACATAAGTGAATTATAATTCACAAGGGAGAAGAAATTCCTAATGAATCCCCAAATCCTTGCTTTTTGTTGGGTGGAGTGTGGTGTGGAAAATGAAGTAGAATATAGGAAATGAATAACAAGCAAAAAGGCATTTAGAAAGTAAAATTTTAGTCTAAGTCTTTAAGAGTTTAACTATTCAACTTTGACTCAAACTGCAGGACTTAGAATTTATGGTATGTCTCAGGACTTAAAACATAATTTTGATTGCTGTCTGTATAAAAGATATATATTCCTTGAGCCAAAGGTGGGAAAAGTTCTAAGTTATGATAAAAAATTTAAATAAGAGCAAAACATTTAAAAAATACTGCCTAAATCTACACTGCTTCTAAATTCTCAGGAATCATTTAAGGCAAAGTTAGCAATATCAAACAATACAACAGAATTATCACTGTTAAAGAAACTCTGCCTAAGGAGCTGAACAGACACTTCTCCAAAGAAGAAATTCACATGGCCAACAGGCACATGAAAAGATGCTCTACATCGCTAATCATCAGAGAAATGCAAATTAAAACCACAATGAGATATCACCTCACACCAGTTAGGATGGCCACCATCCAAAAGACAAATAACAACAAATGTTGGCGAGGATGTGGAGAAAGGGGAACCCTCCTACATTGCTGGTGGGAATGTAAACTAGTTCAACCATTGTGGAAAGCAGTACGGAGGTTCCTCAAAAACCTCAAAATAGAAATACCATTTGACCCAGGAACTCCACTCCTAGGAATTTACCCTAGGAATGCAGTAGCCCAGTTTGAAAAAGACATGTGCACCCCTATGTTTATCACAACACTATTTACAATAGCCAAGAAATGGAAGCAACCTAAGTGTCCATCAGTAGATGAATGGATAAAGAAGATGTGGTGCATATACACAATGGAATATTATTCAGCCATAAAAAATACAAATCCTACTATTTGCAACAACATGGATGGAGCTAGAGGGTATTATGCTCAGTGAAATAAGCCAGGCAGAGAAAGAAAAGTATCAAATGATTTCACTCATCTGTGGAGTATAAGAACAAAGAAAAACTGAAGGAACAAAACAGCAGCAGACTCACAGAACCCAAGAATGGGCTAACAGGTACCAAAAGGAAAGGGACTGGGGAAGATGGGTAGGAAGGGAAGGATTAGGGGGAAAAAGGGGTATTACGATTAGTGCACATAACGTTGGCGGGGGAGGACATGGGGAAGGCAATATAACAGAGAGAAGACAAGTAGTGATACTATAGCATCTTACTACGCTGATGGACAGTGACTGTAATGGGATATGTGATGGGGCCTTGATAATGGGTGGAATCTAGTAACTATAATGTTGCTCATGTAAATGTACATTAATGATACCAAAAGAGAAAAAGAAAAATAAAGAAACTCTGCCTACTTTAAATGTCATTTAAGATCAATAAACAACTGTAATAGCACAGTTTAAATAAATACAAAAAATAGTTCAGTTGTCTTTTCTTTAAAGTTTGATGACTATGCTTTCTGCATAGTAATAACTTTCAATGCAACCAATATTGCACAATACCTAACAATTTTTCATATTGTGTATGTATTTGTTAACATCACACCAGGCCTAGTTGTGTTTTCCTCTGAGATTCCATGCAATATACACAGACACACCAGGCACAATGAAGTAAGACAGAGAATAATTAACAGCTCTAAGCATATGGGATTTACAGAAAGCTATGTCAAAGATAAAAGAAAACAAATCCTATACCACATGTTGTTTGGTCTTTTAAGTTAATTCTTATGCTGAATCATTATGTAGGAAAGCTCTTTAAGTTCAGCCTTGGCACCAATGAAACCAGAGGGTTTACATTAGAATTTCAAAAATAGCAAAGTCCATGCTTAGTAAAGCAGCCAATAAATATTTGACAATGGCATATTATGCATGGAAAACAGAAGGTCTACACCCTGAAGTCTGAATGTTGAGCAAAATGAAATTGGTATCAATTCTCAAGTTGTTTGCTTTGGGAAAATGAAAAAAATAAGTATTCATATAAAAATAAATATAACTACAAGAAACTGTCCTCTAAAGGAAACTTAAATAGTACAAATCTAAAGTCTCTTACATCTTTTAGCATGCATGACATTCAGGCACCACCTGAAACTCGACAGTTGAAGTACTTCAGTCCTTTTCTGGGACATTCCTGAAGATCAGTGGTGAAGGAAAATCTCCCAGCAGGGAGAACTTGGAGCAGTGTGCCTGGTTGTTCATTTTGCTTAGAAGGGAAATGACCAGATGCTCAGTTACATACTTCTGAATGGGTTGTAGCCAATGGTTTAGGGGCTTGGAAGGAAAACTCCTATTGATTGGAAAATCAGTGACAACAAAATGTGGGGAAAAGGTATGTAGTTTAACAAGGAAATGTAGGGAAGAGGAATGTGAATGGACAAAAAAATGTGAAGATATTTTATCTGTTGAGAGCTTAGCTAAACTACTCAGTGGTAGTGCTGCCTCAGCATCCATTTTGTTTGGCCAAGTGTCCTGCAAGGACTTTAAAATAGTATTATCCTTCTCATGCAACTGCATGCCCTGGATAGCAGTCTGCAGTGTCACAAGCAAACATAACTTCTTGATATGACTTTCTCAACAGTCCATGTCATCAACAGTCTTTCCTGCCTCCAAGAGCTTATATGCCTTATGCACACCTTAGATAAGAGTCCTAGGGGACTTAACAAAATCCTACTTATTTTGTTTGAATTGCCTGTTTGTATGGATTTTTTCCTCTGTCATGTCCCACAGTGTGTGTGAGTGTCCTAAGTTCACAAGCAGCCCTGGTTCAGAGTCCTAGACTCTTTACTTTGTGTAGCTCTGACATCGCCTGGGACCTGCACATTCCACAAGGGGTCTCCACTATGTTTAGGCTGCGGTCAATTGAAATGGGAAAAAGAATGAAGATGCCACACTGATAGCCTTGGGGCCTATGTTGTACTTTACTGGGTGGGGTAAAATCTGTTACTTAGCAATATATAACTGTAAGAATAACTCAGAAATAAAGTCTAGCCATGTTGCCTAGAGTAAGAGATAATAGACTTTTTGTTGATAATAGATAATCTTAGCCACAGAAATCTGTTAGTAGGGTTTGGTAGAAATATTCAGTTATCTAGTCATTAATTTTCATTATTCAATCACTTATTCATTTAATTATATCACCAAACATTATCTTCCACCCATTATGTTCCAGGCACCCCAGAAATTTTGTTATTTGAATAAATAATACTTGAGGCATTTTCTCCAAAATCCCTTTGTAAAAGAAATTGATATTTCAAGTAACTATATACTCTCCATTCCTCTCCTGAAATCCCTAAATTATGTATATATTCAGAGATTTCATATTATCGAGACAAATTAAAAACTAGAAAAGAAAAATGCCCTTCTTGTTAAAATGATATAGACAATAATATTACAGTATACCAACTGTTAACTGCACTTCTAATAAGATGAAATATCTTCAGCAAATTTCAAATTTCTGTTTAAAAAGCACCTCATAGCAACACAACTGTAGTATGCTAAAAATAAATGTGCAGGATATTTATAAGAAAACTAATACAATTTCTGGTAGGACATGGAGACTACATGAGGAAAAAAATTCTCTGGATAAGACAATATAATTTTAAATACAGCTTTTTTCTATATTTATGTATGTGTGTACATTTATATATACACACATATACACATATATATTTAGTTCTGTCTCAGCTATCATTAATCTAAATAAACTCACATACAATTTGATGCCACAATTATATTTCCAGGAACCTATATTATAGAAACTTCCACAAAACATGTATATGGACGTGTATGCACGTGTGTGTGTGTGTAGTGTAGCACTAATTTATCACAGTGGCTGATGGCAGAAACAAACACATTATACTTCTTATATTGCACTCTATAACCTACATCTATTTACATAACTGATACAGAATATGTACATTATATATGTATATATAAAGAAGGATGCATAGTAAAAGTCCCCGATTATACAAAACAAACTGGTGTTAGGTTCTCCCTGAAAGGGGAAGGAAAATCGCACAGGGCAAAGCAAGGAAAATTTAACTTTAATTTACACAGCTTGAGTCTTTTAAACAAGCATGTATCACCCTTGAAATTAAAAATAAAGTTTCTGAAAGGAGACAGATAATGTCAACTCTTCTTGTACAGCTATTTGAGGAATTCTTTTATAGTTTACTCTATACTACTATGGATAAGATGTTATGACAGTTAAAAACCTAAGATAATATCTTTATGAAAACAAATATAAAGAATTAGATATACTTCTTTATTTAATCTACAGAACTTATTTGAGGAAGGTTATGGAAAATTTAAAAATTAAACAGGGCAGCACACATGACTTTTTCACTGTTTCTTTGAAATTAATGCTTCATCTGCCACAGTTGGGAGCCTATGATCTTGAGCTACATCAGTCCTACAGATCACTACATCATGCACCAAAATTAAAAACCAAAGAGAAAATTCAAGAGGGCTTTGTTGGATCCCCTCATGCATAATAGATGGATTTCACAATAGGTTCCAAACAAGAGTTTCATTTTAGGAGGAGCTCCTGCTTGTTCGCTAAAGGCTTCATTTCTTCAGTCTACTGTAGCACTTAAAAGTCCCTTAAAAACTTCTCTACTTCTGCAACAAGCATTCTAAATGCAAATTGAAGCTGAGAAAGGGAGAATTAAAAAAAAAAAATAATAAAATTCCTGCGAAAGAAAGACATTTATCTATAAATATAAGCAAGTAATTGAAATACTGTTAAATATGTCAAATTGTGCAGTTTAGAGTATTACTAAAAGAGTGGAGACTGAAAATGGTCTACTGAAACTATATTCTTCAGTATATAATTTCACTCTTAGATTCCTTAAGTATAATGCACTTCATTTAACTTTTGGGGCCAACCAATAATACTCCCAGAAAGTATGTTTTCTTGAAAACTTAAGGTTGTCTGTGTTAGGATTATTATTATAGATAGTTGAAATAGTATCTTACTGCCAACATCATGACTTCAGAAACAAGCTGTGTGACACATTCTATTCTGAGTTGTGGGAATACAGAGGGAATTAAACAATTAGTTTAGATTAATTATTTCAAATATTTTCCAATACAATTGATCCTTGAACAATGTGGGGGGAAGGGACAC
Organism: Phataginus tricuspis; assembly: GCA_029783875.1. NCBI lineage: Eukaryota > Metazoa > Chordata > Mammalia > Pholidota > Manidae > Phataginus > Phataginus tricuspis. Next base: position 41,284,551 of record JAQQAC010002172.1, on the reverse strand, counting down.
CAATTTTCAAAACTGACTCTCCAAAAACTTTACTAATAACCGACTGTTGACAGGAAGCCTTACCAATAACAAACAACTGATTAATGCATGCTTTGTATGTGTGTCATATACTGTATTCTTAAAGTAAGCTAGAAGAATTTTTTTCAAATAATCACAGATCTTTAAAATTTTTTCAGTATGTTTATTAAAAAAAATCCATATAGAAGTAGACTCATGTAGTTCAAACCTACGGTGTTCAAGGATGAACTATATATCTCTAATGCCATAAATTTCTAAGAATATTTTTTTCTGCATGTCACAAGTTTTAGTTCTAGTTTCACTTAGTTTGAAATGGCTTTTAACTTCACTTGAGATTTCACTGACCCATGCATCATTTGTGTGTTGCATGATTTCCAAATGGGATTTTCTAGTTATCTTTCAGTTGTTAATTCCTATATTAATTCCATAGTTTTCCAAGAGCATACATTAGACAATTTCTATTCTTTTAAATGTACTAAGGTGTGTTTTGTATCCCAGTATATGGTCTCTCTTGGTGAACAAATGTTCTTTGAGAGCTTGAGAAGTGTATACTCTTTTGGTGTAGAATAGAGAAGTCTGTAAACATCAGTTAAATCACAATGATTGATATTTTGCTGTTCATGTTAACTATATTCTTACTGATTTTCTACCAGCTAGTCTATTAATAACTGATGGGGGCAGATTTGAGGTCTTCAGTTATGATTGTGGATTTGTCTATTTCTCCTTGTTACATTAGTTTTTTCCTCACCTATTTTGATGTTCTGTTTTTAAGCGTGTTTGCATTTTAGACTGTATTATCTTTGTAGAGAATTGATCCTCTTATCATTATGTAGCTCTCCTAGCTATATCCAATAAGTCATTGTGAAGACTGAATTGTCTGAAATTTTATAGCTGTTTTAGTTTTGTTTAGAAGTTTTAGCATCGTGTATCTTCTGTCAACCTTTTAATTTTAATGTCTCATAATCTTTAGAATGATATTCTTCTCAGGCAGCTTGTAGTTGGATCTTGTGCTTTTTAAAAATAAATTCATTCTAATAATCTCTTTTTAATTGGTGTATTTAGGGAATTCACATTTAAAGTAAGAACACACTTAGATTAACATCAATCATATTTGTAATGGTTTATATTCATTTTCAGAGGTTTTCTGCCTTCTTTTATTTTAATTGAGAATTTTATGATTCCATTTAATCTATTTTCTAAGTAGATCAATTATATTTCCCTTTTAAAAATGTACTGGTTGTCCTAGAGTTTAAAATGCATATTTTTAATTAATCTAAATTCACCTTCAAATAACACTTCTCTGTTTCACATGTAGTATAGGTACCATACCACAAAGCAGTACCATTCTACTCTCCTAGTTTCTAATGGGTCAATTTACGTTGATCTCACTAGAAGTTGAGCTGTGTTTATTACTTGCTGTAGCTATGGCTGACACATTCTTTGAATTCCTTTAGTGTCTGTGTTTTAGTCTTCTTTTTTGTATGAGGGTTTCCCTAAATACTTTTTTTCAGAGAGTGTGTCTATGTCTTCCAACTCTTTCAGCTGTAATTCACTATTATTATATTGCAACTTGTTGATGTGGTAGGAGATAGATAGGTCAGGGTGAGGGCTTCTGGCTCGGGTCTGTGAACTTTAAAAGTATTTCTTCCCCTATAGCTTGACCCCCTCCCTCACTTAGTTGAGGCAGGAAGACTGGAGAGGGCTGGAATGAGAGGAATGCTATTCTCCTACCACTCTGGGACTTTACAAGAGTCTTCTTGTAAATTCTAGAATAGTAGGTCTTTCTAATGGAGAAGGACCTGGATGTATTTCACAAGGATTACTTTTCCCCTTCTCACTGTCAGAGCCAGGAGGGGTCTTTTTAGAAGATTTACTATGAGAATATATAGTGGGGTTCCTGGGGATAAGGTGTGACCTTCCCCATCCAAGAGTGCAGTTACCAGGAGTTTCTCACTCTCTTACTGATCCACATTTAGCCTCCAGCAATTCATCAAATTACTATTTAAGTTTTCCTATCAATTTATTTCTCTAGCAGTTTCTGCTCTAGGAAAGCAGATGTAGGTCTTACTCTTTGATTTGCCTGTCTAACCAGACTTTGAGGTGCACTCTGCCGGAAACCAGGTATTTTGTGGGTCCAAAATTGTCCCTTTTTCCCAGTGTAGGGATGTAAATGACAACTTTCAAACTCTATTTTTGGAGCTGAAGCCAAAAGTCTCAATGATTAACTTCTTGTGGTCAAAAAGGCCTCATTAAAGCAGGTACTACTTGAGAATCTTATGACAAGGCAGTTCTAGCCTTGTAACAATAATGGGGAAAATTATTTTATGGAAAACAAATATCATATCAAGGCTTCTGAGAAGGAAGGGCTTAGCAGGGTCAAGTTCACTGTGGCTGGGACATAAAAAGTGAGTGTGACAGTGTTACTGAAATAGGTAAATGATGGATAATGGGGCAAGAAGAGACAGGTCATGAAGAGAAAAAGTGTTCTCTTCTAAATGTATCAAAAAGTTACTGGAATCTTTATGCAGGGTAATGACATAGTTCTATTCACCTTTTAAAAAATTTCTCTGGCTATTCTATGAAATAACTGTTGTGGAGTAAGGTAGGTGAAGGAAGACAACTTGGGAGTCAACTGGAAGAAGTTAATTAACATGAGAGTTGAACTAAAGTTGTAGCATTAAAAAAAGTAAAGAAAGTGATAGACTGAAAATTTTTTTAGGGACAGAACCAGAATGAGTGACATAGGTGACATGAGTGAACAGGGAAGGCAGGGACAAGGGGAAGCTAAACTGTGAACATTAATATAGGAGAAACCTCAGTGGGCTCTAGATTAATTCTTTCATTCCCATGTTAATCAAAAAAATACAAACGAAATAGTCCAGGAAGATTATAAAAACTGCTCATCAACACAAAGCTGGCATGATCACTCTTTAAATGTGATCTTCATAACAGGCCCTTTAAACATCATAACAGTTTGTTTCACTCTCTCATTTCTTAATATTTTATTTATGCATAAAATAAAATATTTCTACCTCAGGCTTATCTATATATGGCATTTGCTTTCCTCATCACTTTAAAAAAGGAGCTGCAAGCTGGATTCCACTTTCTTTAAGTTTGTGAATGTTAGACGGTACTTTCATTAGGTCACACCTATGAGCATTTCTGCAAAAATTAAAATAAGTCAACAATCAGATAACTTATCTAATACTTATGTGACACTATAATAATGCCTCAGCAAGAAACAGAAATTCTATACTATAGAACCAGGTAACCATCTTAAAAACACATCATAGTAAACTAGCCAGTTAAGTTTATTAAGAACATATTTATAGTCCAATTTAAATTCAAATGCACCTAGCTTTTCTAATTGAGATAACTGAATTTGTATGCAAAAGTGTTGGTTTAAAATACATACTAACTTTGCAATACTTTTCAAAAGTATCTGTCTTTAACTTATTCTAAACCTTGACACCTATTATGTGATCAGACACCTGTTTTAAATAATAAAGCTCTAGCATAATTTTACCAATAGAAAAGCCTGAAGAAACAGTCCTTAGTTTTATTAAACAAAAATATTGATTCTACAGAATTGATGAGGACATATACCTTGAATGTCTGTTTCTATAGCCCCACCTATTCATATTCCTCATTTTAATTGAAATACAGTCAATGTACAATATTATATTGTTTTCAGGTGTACAACATAGTATCTGACAATTATGATACTAAATGCTCACCACAATGAGTATAGTTATCTGTCAACATAAAAATTACAACATTATAATACTACTGACTGTATCCCCTTTTGCGTGTTAAAATCCCCTTTGTGTTCATTCCTATATGAAAGTTACATAATTAACTGTGAAATCTGTTATCCTAACTTCCAACATAATCAAAACTTTTGAAAAGAGTAAACATCAGTATTTGTAATAAAAATTTATTTTATGTATTATTTGTAATAAAAATAACTTATTTGCCAGGCACTCTCTTAGGTATTTTTAATAAATGAATGAATTAAAAACTAATCTATATTGTCTAACCCCATACACAAAAGTAAACTCAAAATGGATCACAGATCTGAATGTAAGTCATGAAACCATAAAATTCTTGGAAGTAAACATAGGCAAAAATATCTTGAATATAAACATAAGCAACTTTTTCCTGAATGCATTTCCTCAGGCAAGGAAAACAAAATAAAAAATGAACAAATGGGACTACATCATGCTAAAAAGCTTCTGTACAACAAAAGACACCATCAGCAGAACAAAAAGGCATCCTACAGTATGGGAGAATATATTTATAAATGACATATCCGACAAGAGGTTAACATTCAAAATATATAAAGATTTCACACACCTCAACACCCAAAAAACAAATAACCCTATTAAAAAATGGATGGAGGATATGAACAGACATTCTCAAAGAATAAATTCAGACGGCCAACAGGCACATGAAAAGATGCTCCACATTGCTAATTATCAGAGAAATGCAAATTAAAACCACAATGAGATTTCACCTCACACCAGTTAGGATGGCCAACATAGAAAAGAATAGGAACAACAAATGCTGGCAAGGATGTGGAGAAAGGGGAACCCTCCTACACTGATGGTGGGAATGTAAACTAGTTCAACCATTGTGGAAAGCAGTATGGAGGTTCCTAAGAAAACTCAAAATAGAAATACTATTTGACCCAGGAATTCCACTCATAGGAATTTACCCTAAGAATGCAGCAGCCCCGTGTGAAAAAGATGTATGCACCCCTATGTTTATCGCAGCACTATTTACAATAGCCAAGAAATGGAAGCAACCTAAGTGTCCATCAGTAGATAAATGGATAAAGAAGATGTGGTACGTATACACAATGGAATATTATTCACCCATAAGAAGAAAATAAATCCTACCAATTGCAACAACATAGATGGAGCTAGAGGGTATTATGCTCAGTGAAATAAGCCAGGCAGAGAAAGACAAGTATCAAATGATTTCCCTCATCTGTGGAGCATAAGAACAAAGCAAAAACTGAAGAAACAAAACAGCAGACTCACAGAACCCAAGAATGAACTAACGGTTAACAAAGGGATAGGGACTGGGGAGGATGGATGGGAAGGGACGGATAAGGGGGAAAAAGGGGCATTACAATTACCATGCATAATATAGGGGGAAGGCAATATAACACAAAGAAGGCAAGTAGTGATTCTATAGCATCTTATTAAGCTGATGGACAGTGACTGTAATGGGGTATGTGGTGGGGACTTGATAATGGGGGAATGTAGTAATGACAATGTTGCTCATGTAATTGTATATTAATGATACCAAAAAAAAATCTATAAACGAAAAAAATCTCAGTCAACTGTTATACTGCCTTCTTGTTCTATACTGGATGTTCCCACTTCATCATATTCTTCACAAAGGGATTGAAAAAAGGTACATATTTTAGGTACAATTACTATAAGAGACCAGAACAAAAAGAGTACATTTTCTTGTGACATATTTTCACCTGTTGCTTTATTCATCTATTATTCAATCAGAATTCCTTGAGCAGCTCTTAGGAGGCATTAAAAAAAGATATGAGAATGCTGAGCTTAAAGACAAAGCAACTCTCAAGTATTTTTAAGTCTGTGAGAAGTCTACATAAGTTTGCATAAACTCTGCATGATTTAAAGATGATCAAGGAGAAAGTTAAGTAGGTAAACAGCATTAAGTATTGAGATTCAGAATGATGGGAATATAGTATAACAAATGTGAATTTCACTCTACTAAGATTGGAGAAACAATAATGAAGATTTTAGTGTGATTTCTGCATTCTCGTGTGAGGGAAATTTCAGCATATTGTGGTCCTTGAACAGTCAGAATCAGTATTACCAGAAAGTTTGTTATAAATGCACAATAATGGACCCTACTCCACCCTGATTCTACTGAATCAGGATGTACATTTTAACAAGATCCCCAGGTAATTTATATGCACACTAAACTTTGAGAAGCAGAGTCACAGAGACATATATCCTCAATGTCTATGTTTCCATAGACACATCTGTACATATTGCTTATTTTTTTAACTTGAATACAGTTGGTATACAATACTATATTGATTTCTGGTGTACAACACAATGATTTGACTATTATATACATTACTAAATGCTCACCACAGTAAGTATAGTTACCATTTGTCAACATACAAAATAATACAGTACTATTGACTATATTCCCTATGCTGTACTTCAATATTGCTTCTTAAAGCTCCCTTTTGTGTTCATTCCAGTCGCTAACATCTCTTTGGGCACTCACAGTAAGTATAATTCATGGGTCCCAGTTAGACTCAGGGAAGAGCTGATAACGCCAGCGTGCAGAGTATTAGAACCAGGATGACTTCTGTTAAGCATATGCTCTTTATATTTGGTCTTAGTGGTCAGAATTTTCTATTATGCAAAATTAGAAATAAGTAAGAGGTTGTGTGGGAGAGACATCTACTTCTAAAGATAAAGGTAGGTGGGTTGTTCAGATAGTCAAAAGAACAAAGTTAACGTTAACAACAGGGCTCAGAAAATGATACCTATCGATAAGTTAGCATAATGATGACAGATACACAATTAATATACAGACTCCAGCACCCCAGGAAATTCATCCCTCAATCCAAAGTAATTTGGAATGATTGAGCATGTGTGAAATTATGAAATGAGCCATTTTAATTACTAGATCTGATCATTATAGAATGAGGTTGCAATGTGACGAAAAATGCTAAGATAGAGAGGATTTTAAGGTTGGTAGTACTTAGATTACACCTATTTTTACAAAAGTTCATTAATAATACTATAACCTGTCCTGGTGTTGACTTCTTACAAACAGCTATCTGTGTGATCAAATTCAATAAAATCAATTTTCCAAATCAATCTGGAATTTACAACTATCGAATTTTACTAGTACCTCTAAACTAGGTCAAAAGCTTGAAAGGTAAAACAATTAAACCTAATCATGATGTTTTTTGGGAACTAAACTCTAGAGATGTGAATAAACTAAAGTCATATTTATTACTCTGAATCCCCACTGAATCTGAAGCTTCCACTACCTCTCAGGCGTTTCCATTAAAGACTCTATTATCCAACTATAAAAAATTCCCATGTACTTTGCTGTACAGAAGCTTTTTAGCATGATGTAGTCCCATTTGTTCATTTTTGCTTTTGTTTCCCTTGCCCGAGGAGATGCACTCAGGAAAAAGTTGCTCATGTTCATGTTCCAGAGATTTTTTGCCTATGCTTTCTTTTAAGAGTTTTATGGTTTCATGACTTACATTCATGTCTTTGATCCATTTCGAGTTTACTTTTGTGTATGGGGTTAGACAATAATCCAATTTCATTCTTTTACAGGTAGCTGTTGAGTTTTGCCAACACCAGCTGTTGAAGAGGCTGTCATTTCCCCATTGTATATCCATGGCTCCTTTATCGTATATTAATTGACCATATATGCTTTGGTTTATATCTGGGCTCTCTAGTCTGTTCCAATGGTGTATGGGTCTGTTCTTGTGCCAGTACCAAATTGTCTTGATTACTGTGGCTTTGTAGTAGAGCTTGAAGTCAGGGAGCATAATTTCCCCCACTTTGTTCTTCCTTCTCAGGATTGCTTCGACTATTCGGGGTCTTTTGTGGTTCCATATGAATTTTAGAACTATTTGCCCTAGTTCGTTGAAGAATGCTGTTGGTATTTTGATAGGGATTGCATTGAATCTATAGATTGCTTTAGTCAGGATGGCCATTTTGACAATATTAATTCTTCCTATCCATAAGCATGGGATGTGTTTCCATTAAATGGCATCTTCTTTAATTTCTTTCATGAGTATCTTGTAGTTTACAGGGTATAGGTCTTTCACTTCCTTGGTTAGGTCTACAGTATAGGAGAATATATTTGTAAATGACATATCTGACAAGGGGTTAATATCAAAAATAGATAAAGAACTCACATGTCTCAACAGCCAAAAAGCAAATAACCCTATTAAAAAATGGGCGGAGGATATGAACACACATTTCTCCAAAGAAGAAAATCAGATGGCCAACAAGCACATGAAAAGATGCTCCACATTGCTAATTATCAGGGAAATGCAAATTAAAACCACAATGAGATAGCACCTCACAGACCATTTAGGATGGCCAACATAGAACAGACGAGGAACAACAAATGCTGGCAAGGACATGGAGAAAGGGGAACCCTCCTACATTGCTGGTGGAAATGTAAGGTAGTTCAACCATTGTAGAAATCAATATAGAGGTTCCTCAAAAAACTAAAAATAGAAATACCATTTGACCCGGAATTCCACTCCTAGGAATTTACCCAAAGAAAACAACTTCTCAGATTCAAAAAGACATAAGCACCCCTATGTTTATCACAACACTATTTACAATAGCCAAGATATGAAAGCAACCTAAGTGTCCATCTGTATATGAATGGATAAAGAAGAGGTGGTACATATACACAATGGAATACTATTCAGCCATAAGAAAGAAACAAATCCTACCATTTGCAACAACATGGATGGAGCTAGAGGGTATTATGCTCAGTGAAATAAGTCAGGAAGAGAAAGACAAATACCATATGATTTCCCTCATTTGTGGAGTATAACAATGAAGCAAAACTGAAGGGACAAAATAGCAGCAGACTCACAGACTCCAAGAAGGGACTGGCGGTTACCAAAGGGGAGAGGTGAGGGAGTGTGAGTGGAGAGGAAGAGAGAAGAGGATTGTGGGGTATCATGATTGCTGCACATGGTTTTGTGGGGTCATGGGAAGACAGTGTAGCACAGAAAAGACAAGTAGGGACTCTGTGGCATCTTACTATACTGACGGACAGTAACTTCAATGGGGTATAGGGGGGGACTCGATAATAAGGGTGAATGTAGTAACAACATTGTTTTTCTTGTGAACCTTCATAAGAGTGTATATTAATGATACCTTAATAAAAAAAATTCCCACATAAACATTGCAGATTTTCTACAGTTGAAAACTCAGAAGATAAGAAAGGAGAGGAATAAAGCATAGTCATAGAAACAGATTTAACATTAGAGAATATTCATGTTGCAAAGAGTGGACCCTGACATAGGTGGGATTTACAAAAATCCATCTTTTTGCCAGAAATTTGAGTCAAAAACAAATAAAGCCTCACTGCCCCACTAAAATAAATGTAAAAATCTCTCTGTCATAGTATTAATGAATTAAATATCAAATATGTAGAAACATATTTATTTAGCATGTATCATACCTTAATGTTTTCATGTGGATTACAAATATTATATTAATTGGGAGGAATAAATCATTGATTTATTATACTATATTAATAATTTATCTTAACTATGGAAGTTCCCAGTATATTAGCCAAAGGTTTTGTTGTCAGAACTTGAATTTAATTCCTCATTCTGCCATTCTAAGGGTATGAGATCTTAATCAACTTATCTCAGTTTCCTCATCTGTAAGGCAGTAATATCTACTTTGTATAGTAGGTATTCAAGATATAAACCAATTCAAAAAGGGTTAAGAGATTCAGAGACCACATATGTACTGTCTTTTCTCAGTTGCTAATTCTTATCTGCTAATAAATGTATTCATATTCTGAAATGAGTATTCTGAATTTCCCCCATCGATTACAACGGATTACAATCAGTTTTCTTTCTCTACCTTGGCAATGCATGTCTAGTGTCCTTACTCCTTCCTTTTATTCCTTCAAAAATGACAGCTGCTTAACATCATCACATAAGTGGCGATTAACCTTTGTGGGAAGGAAACAATGCTCACAAGAACAACATTTAGTCAGAGTAGCACTTTCAAAGAATCCAAAGCATAGCTATCTTTCTGCCACTAAGAAAGTGGATTACTGTAAGGTTCTTACTACTGTAAGAGTCATGTCAGAAAGAGTTACTAATTTATTGTCAACAGAAACAAACTCTTGTTGATAGCACCTGGAAACAAATTTCATCATCCTTAAATACAACTTTTCAGAAGGAAATGTGCAACTGATACAGAGCTCACAAATTATCAAGAGAATGATATATACATGCTAATTTGAGAATACACTCTTTGTTCTAAATGCTTTCATTTTCATTACTACCATGAACCCTCACTTGGTAACTTCTTTATTTAAAATACCTTTTGTAATGTCCTATACCATGGATAAAATATAGAGACAAGGAGAACTTTTGATTTAGCTCTAACGTGAGAGTATATATACACACATATGCATACGTGTATATATACATTTATATACACACATGTACATATATACATACACAAACATGTGCACTATATTACACATATAAAACCAAAGAATATTCATATATTACTTGTATAATTACACTTTATAAAATTGGAAATATGAAAATTTTTAAAAGAGGAAATATACATGTTAAGGGAATATACAAAAATAAGGGCTCAACTTCTTTTCTGTTCCCCAATATGAGGAATAAGATACTTTGCTTTTCAGAAGTGGCTCAGAGTGACTGTGAGTTGGCAAGAGAGTTGCCCAAGAGAATAATTTCAGTTGTGCTAAATACTGAGGTATATAAAGTATATAAGGCACGTAGTCAATCCTTTGGCACTTTGTTAATAAAAGAAATATTATTGATGGCAGGTTAATACACTTATTTTGCTTATTTCACTGGTAGGGAATATTTATGTCTCTAAGAAACGAATCACATATTGTCTTTAAAGCTGCCAGTACCAGGAATAACCTTACTTATATGTGTGATTCCTTATATTCTGTACTATAGAAAATGATCTCCTGTGCTGAAATTCATACAAACATCAATTTATTTGGGTAATAAACATACTTAAATATCAGTCAAGGATGTTTATATCTCTAGGCAGATGACCTAGCAAATATTAACTGACTACCAAATGCATGTTGAAGGACATACAAATACTTATGATAGAAGGTGGCTGTCGAGAAGTGCTACAAACTCTCCACGTTTCACATATTTTCATAATATAGAGGTTGCAGAGAATATTTTGATAGGGATGATTTGGGCAAAATTATTATAGAATAGAGTATCATTTGTGATGTGTTCTTAATTCAGGTAAAACTGGTAGACAAACCTGGAAGATTTAATTTTGGTAGATGAAAAATCCTAGAAAATGGTATGAAAGATGTTGGTCGATATGTGTACATAATTTCAGACAGTCTAAAATTCTGCAAGCCTAAATATTCTAAGTTCTCACTAAAGGTAAAGATAACAGACGGAAAGAAAGATTAGATAACAGAGAGAACCAATGTATGACAACAGTATGACTTGCTTAGAAAGTCTAGCGAATCCCAAATAAAGTAGAATTAAGAGTATCTGTGGATGGCTACTAATATCAGTCCTGTCATATTCAGCAAGAGAGAATGATACTTGGTCTTGCACCATACAGTGAATCTGCCTTTCCAACAGTCTTTTTCAGGATCACATGTCCTTTACATGAATTTTAAAGCTACGGACAGAGACAGAAAATGGGCACATCTTCCAAATTTTACATATAACATTTATGGAGTAAGATGAGATGAATGAACAGAGAAATATATAATAGTTGTCTGGGCTGAGAAGAAGAACAAAGACAACACTACCAATGCTCTGCCTGAGAAAACACCATCAGGGAGGCAAGGCTCTGCCTGTTTGAGTGTGCGCTAGGACTTTTGTACAGACACGTGGGGGAGATGTGGACACACAGCAATTTAACGAAAAGTGATAAGGAGACACAAATGGATTTATGCTTTAGTATCTGGACCAAGTTAATTTGAACATGGACATATTTGCATCATTTGATGATTTGGTGTGAAAGAAGCAAAATATAAAAAGTGCAGTATTTACTAGTAGAATTAAAGGAGCATTAATTAGAGCAGTACTGACGAAAACTCAGTGAGTAAATTTAGGGGGATCAGGATTTCATATTGTAGGTAACTGGATACTGAGACAAATTTTATCTTTTTTTGTGCAAGTATGACAAAATTATGACAGGCTTTCTTTAGGTACAAAAAACAAGAGTTAATAATTCAACAAGACAAAGCCTCACTCTCCCCGACTGTGAGGTGAAGGGAAATGGTGATAAATTTGTAGACAAGGAAAAATTCTAGGATTTTATTTATACTAACTAATTTAATCATTTACCACAATCCTATGAAATACAGACTCACAAAACAGTGCAAGCGCCTAAGGTAGTAAGAGATGAGTAGCTACCTTATAAAATTGAGCATCTAGAAAGTGGCAGGAACACCACTCCGACACAGACAGTGTGTTTCAGGTTGAAGCTCTGTGGCTCCAGGTCTCATGCTCTTAATTACCATACTTTACTCTGATGGGCCAGTACTGTTTCTATTTCCTCGCCAGCCCCACTACTGGTGGGAGACTGGATTTACACATTTTATATATCTCTCTCTATGTGATGAAGGCAATTATTATGGACAAATCAGATATCACAAGATAAAACTTAGCTTAAATCTTCAGGCACACCCTTTCAATTGAGTTAAAATTCAATTAACATAAAATTCATCATTTCAACCACTTTAAAGTTGTGCGATTAAGTAATTTTTAGTTTTAGTAGTCATCACTCTAAGAGGAAACCCTGCATCTGTTAAGAAGTTATTCCCTTTTCCCTGTTCTGTCCAACCTCTGGCCACCACTAATCTGCTTCCTGCCTCCATGCATTTGCCTATCTTTTCTTTTCATGTACATCCCATCATATAGTAACTGATCTTTTGTCTCTGGCTCCCTTCATTGAGCATGATGTTTTCAAAGTTCCTACATGTTTATCAGTATTTCATTCCTTTTTACTGCTGAATAATATTCCATTTGGAACATATTACATTTGTTTAGCAATCAGTGGATGGACATTTAGATTGTTCTCCTTTTGGCTATTTTGAAGAGTGTTGCTATGAGTGTTTGTGTTAAATATTTTGTGTTCAATATTTTGTTTGAGTAGAATTGCAGGATAATATGTTTATTTTGAGAACCGTCAGTTTTCTACAGTAGTTGTACCTTTTTACATCCCCACCAACAATATATAAAGGTTCTTTTTCACGTACTCATTAACATCTATTATTTTCCAAGTTGTTGATTATAGTCATCCTAGTGGGTATGAAATATTATCTTATTATGGTGTTGATTTACATTTCACAAATGACTAATGGCAATGAACATCATGTTAGGTGGTTGTTGGTCATTTGTATATATGTATTCTTTGGAGACACATCTGTTTAAGTCTCTTGCCCATTTTTTAATTGTTCAGTTCTATTGTTGCTGAGTTGTAGGAGTTCTTTATATATGCTAGACTCTTTTCACATATATTTTTTGCAAATATTTCTCTCATTCGGTAGGTAGCATTTTCACTTTTTCAATAATATACATTAATATACCAAATTTGTAAAATTTTGATGATTTATGGTTTATTTTTTTCTTTGGTTTGTGCTTTTGGTGTCACATAATGCACCACCAAATCCAAGGTCATGACAATTTACTGCCTTTTTCTCTAAGCATGTTAGTTTCTGCTTTTATACTTAGGTATTTGATCCATTTTGAATTGATTTTTTATTTAGTGTCAGCTTGAAGTTCAACTTCATTCTTTTACATTGGATATCCAGTTGTCTCAGTACTACTTGCTGGAGACTACTTTTTCCCTATAGATGTCTTGGTACCCTTGTCAAAAATCAACTGGACATAGATGCATGGGTTTATTTCTAGACTATCAATTCCATTCCTTTGGTATGTATGTCTATTCTTATGTCAATACTGTGCTGTTTTGATTCTCATATGTTTGTAGTAATTTTTAAAATCAAAAGCCCTTCAGTTCTTTTTGTTGTTCAAGATTATTTTAGCTATTCAGCTTCTCCTTGCAATTTCAAATTAATTTTAGGATTAGATTTTCTATTTATGCAAAAACACCAAGGGATTAGATCAGGATTATGATGAATCTATGAGTACCTTGGGGAGTACTGCCATCTTAACAGTATTTCCTTCTAATCCAGAAACACAAAATGTCTTCAATTATTTTGATCCTCTTTAATTTCTCTCAACAATGTTTTGTAGTTTTCAGTGTACAATTTCTAAACCTCTTCATTTAAATTCATTCTTAATTATTTTTATGTTAAGTGGAATTATTTTTAAATTTCCTTTTCAGATTATTTGTTAGTGTATAGAAATACAAGTGATCTTTCTATGCAGATCTTGTATCCTGCAACATTGCAGTATCTGTTTGATAGCACTGTGTTTGTGTGTTCTGCAAATTGAAATGGTTCTACCTCTTCTTCTCTAATGTTAAGAATTCTTTTTCTTGTCTCATTGCTATAGCTAGAACTTCTAGTACAGTGTTATACAAAAGTTGTTAAAGCAGGCATTGTTGTCTCATTCCTGATCGTTGGAGGAAAACTTTTAGTCTTTAATTAATTAGGTATAATATTATCTGTAGGTTTTTCTTCTTCCACTTATAATTTTTTTTCCTTCATTTTATTCATGTGGCATAGTACATTAATTGACTTTTGTATGTTCAAGTTCAGTATCCATATTATTCCCTCTGATGGCAGCAATTTGCATCAGGGAAGTAAGCTACCATCATAAAGGCCACTGCCAAGCTGGGGAATGGGAGATTATAAGAAGGAAAAGTAAAATACCATAGAGTTCTTTTCCCAAAAATTTGTAATTACTTTCTTCATTAATTATTCTTCTGGTTGTTGTAATTTTTTAATAGATCCATAGTTCAGAAAAGTTTGATATTTGTAGTGTTTGGTAATTTATGCCCTGATTTCATAGAGAAACGTAGTATGGAGTTCCCTGCTCTGTTATTTTGCTAATATCACTCAAAAGTATGTATGTTTGATTATAACATGGTCTTTAAAATGATACATTCTATATGTGGCCCTGTACTTTAGGGAAAATAACACTGGTGGGCATAAATGTCATTCCATTCATTTCTAGAATCTGAGTGAATTGAATCTCTCCAAAGCAAATATCCTATATTTGCATATGTGTGTTCTTTTCTCTATTACTAATTTTGTATTCTAATTATTTTACTTTATTGCATTGTTCATGTACCCTAAAAGTACTGTAGAAATCCTTATAATTAGATCTAGGTCATAAACTAATACAAGAAAATAGGTAAGGCATGTGATTAAGCTAAATTAGTTCAAGAGAAGTAAATGTTTGCTGATGACCTGGAATAATGCAGTCCCTCAATTCTACTAAGACTCTTCATGAAGACAAAATAATTTTAAAAAGACAAAATTTCTGAGAATATTTTAAATTGTAAAGCACTATTAAGATCTCAATTTTGGAAGGAACAGGGGTCAGCTACGTCATTAATATTTGCAGGTACCTTCAAATTATACCTTGATGCAAAGAGTCTTTTGTTTAATTTTTTGTATGATTTATCAAATTATGCAAAACCCGTTCTCTCAAACAGGGTTGAAGTTTAGGGAAGCCCAATATATTTTTTAAAATAGCTAAGAAGATTTTCATAATTCATAAAAAAAGTTTCTGCAGTGTTGTGCTTGTTAGTCACAGTGGGTATTGCTAGAATGATCACACTAGCACAGCATGTCCTCTGGGTTTATCTAGCACTAATTACTCAAGTGATCTTCTCACTCACAAAGTCCAAATGTCACATTAACGCTGGTATTCGCTTTGATGTGCTGGCCAGGCGGAAATATATAGTGCTATGAATTGTGCATAAACATGCTGCAGACACACCCCTTACCAGTGGCAGAGTGAGGACAATTTTCTGACACATTTGTAAAGTTAACTAATAAAAGCATTAACAAATTTTTAAAATGTAAGGAAAAGCCTACTAAAAAGGAAATCAGAACAACACATATGAAAACATCTCCCATTTCAAAAGGACAGCTAATTAGAGTTTATACCAGCAATAAACTTAAACAATAGGAGTACTATAGCTAAGAAAGTTGTTAACTCCTAAATACATAGAATTTAAAAGAAGAACGAACCC
Organism: Phataginus tricuspis; assembly: GCA_029783875.1. Taxonomy (NCBI): domain Eukaryota; kingdom Metazoa; phylum Chordata; class Mammalia; order Pholidota; family Manidae; genus Phataginus; species Phataginus tricuspis. Next base: position 41,268,589 of record JAQQAC010002172.1, on the reverse strand, counting down.
TAGGAAAAAAGGGATTGATTTCTGTATAGAAACCGAGACTATAGGTTGCTGCGGAACTCCTTTTCTTGGCAATCATGGCTCTAAAGCATGATGCCATTTTTAGTGCCAGCCAGACAGCTGCCATGGGACATTTTTGCTGAAATAACAAAAGACACATTCTTCACATGGAGTGAGTTTGCTATTTCATTCTAACTGTAAGATGATGACTAAATATATCTTTCCCCTTAAAAGTAAGAACAGCTGAAGCATTCACAGGAAATTTCACTTCAAAGCCTTGTGGAGGATGGGGATGGTGAGGTGGGTGAGGAACTTTAGTCATCATGACATTCAAAATGAGACAAAATCTCCCAGTAGAATTCTAAGATGTGATGGCTCTAATTTTAATGCAAGTCATTTTAAAGTCTTCACTAGAATTTTGGAGTTTCAAATTCTGAACTTTGTGCTTCTTACCACCCTAATAACCAGAAAAGTGCCTGCAGGTAGAATTTTCTTTTTTTTAGTTCAAATCTTTAAAACTATAAATTGGATACTCCAAATGTTATCCCCAAATATGTGCGATTCACATTGTATAGAGAGACTCCAAATTAAAGAAGATTTTTAGCTTTATTTATACTACAGTGGAATCAACTCTATTACAACCAGCTGTTTGGACATCCCTCCCTTCTGGTCTGTAAAAACGAAACAGTGGAAATGTGGAAGAGTCAAAGGGAATCAGTTCAAAGGGATTCATGTTGAATGCATTGTTTAAATTGAATCTCCAGGACTAACACTTTATATTCAGGACAGATCAGAATAGGATGAAAGTTTTGAGGATAGAATGGCACATGCCTTTTGTTGCTTGGAGACAAATATGAGCATGGAGACTGATATTGATATCTGCTTCTTGTGAAAGATTTATTAAACTCACAGCCTATATGTACATATGCATAATATAGCAAATATATATGTATTTTTTCCACCAAAAGAGAACATATCTTGGTTCATCAAAGAAACCTCAACAAATTTATAAAAATTGAATTATATAAGGCATGTTGTCCAACCATAATGAAATCAATCAGGGAAACAACAGGAAAATTTTCAAACTAACACAACTCTGAGCAATCCATGAGTCACAGAGAAATTTTCAAAGGTAAGTTAAAAGATAAACAGAACTGAATGCGAATGAAAAAACAACATACCATATTGTGTGGCATGCAGCTTAAGTGGTCATGAAAGAGAAACTTTATAGTACCAAATGCTTATATCACAAAAAAGGAAATATCTCAAATCAGTAACCTATGTTTCTACCTTAAAAAAGAAAGGAGCAGAATAATCCCAAAGCAATAAGAAGGAAATACAAAAACAAAACACAAAGTATGCGATCTGTATCCACAACACACAATACTATATATACACACACATTTTTATGTAATATTAAAAATTACAAAAGCAAAAGCTCCATATGTCTTTTCCCTTAGAGTGAATCATATATACAGCTTAGAGCTGCTTGTTAAACAGATTATTCATTTCATTTTGGTTGATTCTATGGAGAAGTCTACAAAATTTCAACAATATTGTTGCTATGGACTGATCTTTAAGTGATGTTTTGAAACTGTAGAACAAACATAGCTCCTTTTAGAATAATGCCTTTCAGAATTCTACCTACTGAAAGAATTTGAAAGGAAAAGTAAACCTTTCTGAAAAGGATAAAATATTATGCAGTTTAGCAAAAACCTTCAAAGTATGTGCTAAGTATATTTTATCTACAGTTAGAAAGAGAGCACACAAGAAGAGAGCTCTGAACAGAAAGCCAGTTTGTGCCATTATAGACAGACATTCCATTTTGTCAACTAGAAATGTAAGACATTTTAAGTTTTCTTTTTTTCATCACCTCATCTGTTACTGAATTAGTCATTTCTTCCTATGAAAGGTTTCTCAATGAGATTTATTTATTAAAGCTTTGCTCCATCAAGATCACAGTCTTTGGTGTAATTACTTTATGTCTGGATTGGAAAAAGAGAAATACTAATTACTTGATTTCTGTCTTGTCCTACATCCTAAAAGAGTCATACAAACAGAAAATTAATCTTAAAATGCTACTACCCTCCGGACATTCCCCTCCAGTGTGCGTACATTGCTCCCTCTCTCCTTGACCACAGTATTACATCCAAACAAGTCCACACGTTCTATTGCATTGCTTAGAATTATCGCCATCACACAAAATACACTCCTCTGTTCTTTGTCATTTCTCCTCCTCTCGGTACTATAAGTATCATTCCTCACCCATTATGCCTTTCTACTGCAAATCAGAATCAAAATCCTCACGCTGTTTTCTATTGTCTCTTATACCTCACACATGAGGTAGTAGCTAGCATTAGGCTTTCACTATAGGGTTTTTTTTTTGCTTCAAGTATTATGCTCTTCATTCTATTTTTCTAACTAATGAAACTTAATAAAGTCTTAGTAAATAATTCCATTCCCTTAAAAAATATAAATTATTATATTTGCATAACCTTTTGTTCTATAGTAATGTTCTAATTAAAACTCTAACTTTGAAAGGTTGATGTTTCTATTGAAAATCTCTCCCTCTGCATGTGACAGAACACATTTCACAGGAATTCAGACTCTCCAACCCTAAACCATTTACTTCTTTTAACTCCCAGCATTAGATTGGACATTCATATTTAACTTATTTTTAAATTTCAAAAGTCATATTATATTACACACATATGAAAACATGAGTTTGAAAAGGATGGATCTATTTCGTTTTTTCTAATTTTAAAGTTTGCTGGTACATAAAGTACAAAATACTTATTCATTTCAGATGCAAAATGCTTTATGGAATCTCATCTTATCTCCACACAATTTCTTTAATTTATATATACCATAGTTTATTTAGAATTGGATTTTAAATCAGTAATAGTAATTTTTTTCCAAATCTAGCAGTGATAATTTAATCACTGCTCATTTAAAAATATTTTAGCACCAGATTCATACTGTATGTTTACACATTTTGTATTGATTTAAGTTTAACTAATTTTCTGATATATATATTTCACTTTATATAAATGCTTTTGTAATTTAGAATGATTGTTGTAGTCCTTTATGTCTAAAAATACTTTCATACAAGTCAGAAATATTTTTTTTGCTTTATTTTGCTATATATGATGCAAAATAAACAGACGCATAGCAGTTTCATATATTTTATAAATATAATAATATATATGATGCATATTCCACTTAGCACCCCATTTCCAAGCTCATTCTTTTTCATGGGTTTTTATTAGAATATTTCAAAAATTGCTTATATCAAAAGCAGCATTAAAGCCCTCAACTACTTTTCTGTTCATGAAAAATTAATGAGCATTCCATATTTATAGGGTTGCCACTAGATTCTATGGAATTCTATGATGTAACCAAAAGCAGAAATAAAATATAATAGTACATGTTGCAACTAAACTTAAAATCACACTGTAGATTGTATGGTAAGAATTATACTGAAATAACTTTTATAAAGCTTTGCATGTTGATTTGCATTTAATTGAAAGGCCAGGTTTTTCTCCTGATGTATATTCCAATGGCTTTGCAATAACTGTAAAGAGCTCTAAACCATACTGTACTGTTTTTATGCATTGAAACTGTCTCTATCTGCATATCTAAATGATTACATCATATTATAAAGTTAAAGAAAATTGTACAAAAATTGTGTGTCAGTGCAATTTCTTCTGCTGAAAACTAATTATTTTTGAAAATTCAGATCTTAGTACGGGCGTGACTAAAAATAAGTTTAATGAATTCAGTTTTAAAAATATACTTGCTTTATGTATGCATATATACATATACAATTTACCTTTAAAAAATGTGCTTCATTTCCTTGGTTTACTTTTCTGGAAAACTAGGTGACCAAGTTCATTTTTAAGGTTCTTTGTGATTCTATGATTTTATGGTTCTCTGTTTTCTTTAATTTACAGGGGAAAACAAACTGGCTGTTTTCCAAAACTCAAGAGAATGTATTGATTGATGAGCATTGGCATAGATATGCTGCAGACTCATGAGCATATTCCAAAAATGGAGGTCCATATGTGTGCACATTTATGTAATTACAAAGAAGTTGTGATCTAAGTTTTCCTGTTTCTCAGCCTGGCTTATTACTGCATTTCTCTCATACTACTTCCCTTTTTGGAAACTTCTGATTTACAAACTTATACTATTCAGTACTCTACGTGCCTTTATCGTCTTGATAGAGAAATATGTGATGGATTTGAGCAAATCTGAAATCCCCTCCATACATGATATGTACAGTACTCTCTAAATTCTAGAACTGTTTCTATAATACATGCTCACAGTCCTAAAACTGCCTCTTTTAATATAGTATCGAGTTAACTGGAAGTAAAGGTGTATAATTTAAATGAATGGTATAAGAATATAATAAAAGTCAGATTCACCTATGGAATTACTTGATTTCCATTGTCATGAATATCTTCTTAAAGGTGGCTTGTACATCTAAAGAACAAAACGGTCCTTCTAATAGTGGTATATAGAAGCAGGAGGAAAATACTAAATAATCTTTCATGATGCCTTCAATATGAAATCAGAATTTAATTTTATTTAATATTAAAAGCACTTTAAAAACTGGACATTTGCAATTACTTCAAAATGAATAAGAAGTTTTAGGTAGTAAGTTTGTGGAAATTTTTTTTGTTCCACATAATGTATATTTAAAAAGGCATCAGAAAATAGTTGATCACGATCTAGTAAGTAAAGAAATATAAAAACAGAAATCAAACACAAGCATACTTTGACCTCAGACATCTAATGTTTTCATAAATTTAGTAAAAATTTACAGCAACTTTGATAATTTCACAAAATAAAATCATAAATTAATATTTTATAATGCTAATAAATTGCATATCAGAAAGAAACTCAGGTTAATATATTAAATAACAATAAGAAATGAAGTCCTAACTATTCCAGTTACTTCTTATCTCTGTGACTATGAAGGCTATTTTACAGGTCATATATGTAATGTGCTTATCTTAATGCCTAATCAGGAGAATTTTCAATAAAGTACTGTTTCTTTGGAGGTATATATTATTTTATAATAGCTGAATATTTTAGTTAGCAAGATACAATATACATACAATAAAATTCATAGATCTTGCATTCTCTCAACTTGAGTTCTGAAAACTGGATACACCCATGTAATCAACAGCTAAACTTGGATATAAAACTTTTCCTTCACTCCTTGCAATTGCCTTTTTGCCTCTATATAGGCAATACAACCTAAACTCAGAGGCTATCACTATTCTGTCTCTTTTTTCTATGGACTCTTTCAAGATTTCCCCTTCATATTTTCAACCTTTTGATTATGATATGCCTAGATTTTGGTTTCTTTGCCGTTTAATCTTCTTAGAATTTGGTGCACTTTGGTTTGTATCTTCTTTGTTGTTTTTTCTCAGTAAATATAGGAAATATATGAACATTTTTTTTCAAGTAATTTTATGCTACATACTTTCTATCCTCATTCTAGAACTCCACTGTGTGTTATACAGTGCAGTATTGTCCCAAATAGTCACTCTTTATGTATTTATTTTTGTTACTTTCCTGTTTTTCAGATAGAAAAATTGCTATTTATCTTTCTCCAAGTTTCCTGGCCCTATCTCCCACCACCTACAATTTACTGGCAGTTCTGTTCAGTGAGATTTCTCTATGTTTATGTATTGCTCATTTCACTTCTAAAACTTTTGACACCTTATGGTTAACATCTAGCAGCTGAAATTCTTCCTTTGTTCATTCATTATAGCAAAATTTTCTTTAAAGTCTTTGAACATATATACATTAGCTGCTCTAATTCTTGCCTGTTAATTCAATAGTTTTTCCTTTTGACAAGGGATACCATTCCTGTTTTTTCACCTAATATTTTTTTCTTATTTAGAAGACATGGTGGTTGATTGTAGACATCCAGATACTGATGTTACCCCTGAAAATCTCTGATTTCTATTTTAATAGATAACTTGACGGGATTTAAATATCTAATTTTCAGTCCTTGGCTCAGTATTTTCCACTTTCCAACCACTGCTTTCTGTTGCTCACCAGTGACCAGCCCGGGGATCAAAGTTTGGGGTTTATACACAGATACTGGGGACTCTTTCTCTGCAGCATCTTCCTTCCTTGGACTTCCCCCACCACTTTCCAGACACATTTAAAGCCTTACACTCTATTCTCTGACTCCCTAGGTAGACTAAAACTTGCTGTTTGAGTTTCAGATACCCCAAGCCAAAGGGAGCATTTTCATACTCCACTACCTTCAAAGAATTGACTGGATGGACGTGTACAACTGCAATTTTTTAGTGTGTTCATGGAGTTGTAGAACCATCACCACAATCTACTTTTAGAAAATTTTCATCAACCCTCAAAGGATACTGCAGAACATGGAGGTTCTAGCCAATGTCCAATAACACCTAAAATAGGAATTGACTTAACCTGATCACTTACATTTTAATTCAACTAATTTTACTATTAACAGACTTTAACTAAAATCACATCATTTTCTTGCTCAAAGCTGTTTGTGTAACAAATTCAAAAATAGCAATTTGAGGAAAATATATTTTAAAGAATAGTTTAACAGAAAAATAGAAAATACAGCATTATAAACTATTTTTTTGGAAAATCAAAAGTTTTTGTATGTATCAACAGGTTCAGAGCAATATACTAAGCACTATTCCAATGGTTTAAGCACTTTATTGTTACCTGAATTTCATTTGAAGATGTTTAGATGATTTTATTTCTAATTTTTTTATTTTACTTTTTGAAAGGTTTATAAATTTGATATATGACCAGATTTTTCAGTTAGTAGTTAACAAGGTTTAAACATTTGTTTTATATGTTGATTATCTGTTAAAATAGATATATTGAACTAAAATGTTAATGAATATTTTAGTTATTTCTCACTTTTAATGAATTTATCTGAATAATTAAAGGGGAAGTAAAGACATAGGTAGTACCTACCTCTAAATTTAATTCAATCCTAAATTTAATTGAATTCTTTAAAAAATTAAATGTTTTCAAAATTCATGTGTTTTTAAAAAGCTTTCATTTCTGAGTATAAGGAATGAGATTAAAGATGGTGGTGTGAGAAATGAGACAGAAACCTCCTCCCAAAACCACATATAATATGAAAATATAGCAAATACATCAAATCCTGAAAGAGCAACAGGAAAGAAGGCTGCGGTAGACAGTCTACACCTGGGGAAACCAGCAGACCTCAAGCAAAAGCTTAAGTACCAAAGCCATGATCTGGGGAAACCAAGCCCTTCCCCCATGCCAGAGGGAGGAAAAGAAATGGAGAGGAGAAGGGGTTGAGGCCTAGGACTATTGAACACCCAGCCCTGGATATCTGCTCTGGGATCATGAGCCTACATTACATGGTGCTCTGGAGATTAGTGTGGCTGGAGAGCTAAGACAGGTGGAATACTTGGAGAGATGAAGATTCCAGCTGCTTGCAGGAAACAGGGATCCACATAGGGCTGCTCTGGGACAAAAGAAAGGCGGGCAGTCTGAGAGACATCCTAACAGCGAGAGGGCTGTTAAAGGGGCAAGAATTCCACAGAGCTTGCTGCTCAGGAGAAAGACAGGTGGAAAAAATTTTCCAGGCACACTCAGCCCAGCAGGTTGGGAGCTTTAAGGAGCTTCAGGCACTCTATTGCTAGGCTGGCTACACAGCCCTGAGACCCCCAGCCATGATACAGACCATGCTGGCCTTCTTCCAAGCTGGCACCAGCTTGTAAACTACCTGCCCCCATAATTGTGCCAGGTAAGCCAGAGGGAGGATATGCCTATGGCAGCTACAAGTGAAAAGCACAGAGGCTTCTCCCTGCATACCCAGCACACTGGCCCTGGCAGGAGAGACAGGAACCACAGATGGGAAGCAGGAAAGACCTTTTTCCTCCCACCATGCATCAGCAAAGCTCCCCTGAAACCCCAGGTATCACTCAAGGGGCTGAGCAGTTTCAGAGAGTAGAGCTTCTGGAGACTATAGGGTGCCACAAACAAAAATGAAATGTAAAAGGAACATGGTTCAACCAAAAATTGCAGAATGAGGGCCAAATGAAAATGAGCACATGAATGTACCTAAAAGAGATTTCAAAATAAAAATCATAAACATGCTCATGGAGCTACAGAAAAATATTCGAGAACTCATGGAAGAATTCAGGATTGAGGTACAAAAGTACCAGAATGCAGTATCAGAAATGAAACACAGAAGACAAAATAGACTTCAAAACAAAGAAAGTAACAGGAGACAAAGAAGGAAATTACATAATGATAAAGGGATCAGTCCAAAAAGAGGATATAACTATTACAAATATCTATGCACCCAACACAGGATAACCTGCATATGTGAAACAAATACTAACAGAATTAAAGGGGGAAATGGAATGCAATGCATGCATTTTAGGAGACTTCAATACACCACTCACTCCAAAGGAGTGATCAACCAGATGGAAAATAAGTAAGGAGACAGAAGCACTGAACAACACATTAGAACAGAAGGACCTAACAGACATCTACAGAACACTCCATCCAAGAGCAACAGGATACACATACTTCTCAAGTGTACATGAAACATTTTCAAGAATAGATCATATAAAAGGTAGGCCAGAAAAAGAGCCTCCGTGAATTCAAAAAGATTGAAATTGTACCAACCAGCTTCTCAGATCACAAAGGTATGAAGCAAGAAATAAATTATACAAAGAAAACGAAAAACCACAAAAACACATGGAGGCTTAATAACATGCTCTTAAATAATCAATGGATCAATTACCAAAAAAACAGAGATCAAACAATATATGGAGACAAATGACAACAATAATTCAACACTACAAAATCTGTGGGGTGCAGCAAAGGCTGTGCTAAGATGGAAGAATATTGCAATACAGGCTTAACTCAGGAAAGAAGAACAATCCCAAATGAAGAGTGTAAATCACAATTAATGAAACTTGAAAAGGAAGAACAAATGAGGCGCAAAGTCAGTAGAAGGAGGGACATAATAAAGATTAAAGAAGAAATAAATAAAATTGAGAAGAATAATAAAAACAGTAGACAGAATCAATGAAAGCAGGGGCTGGTTCTTTGAGAAAATAAACAAAATGGATAATGCACTAGCCAGACTTATCAAGAAAAAAAGAGAGTCTACACACATACACAGCATCGGAAATGACAAAGGAAAAATCACTACAGACACCACAGAAATACAAAGAATTATGGGAGAATACAATGAAAAATTATATGGTAACAAACTGGATAATGTAGAAGAAATGGACAACTTTCTAGAAAAATACAACCTTCCAAGGCTGACAAAGGAAGAAACAGAAAATCTGAAAACACCAATTACCAGCAAGGAAATTGAATTGGTGATCAAAAACTATCTAAGAACAAAATTCCTGGCCCAGAGGGCTTCACTGTTGAATTTTATCAAACATTTAGTGCAGACCTAATACCCATCCTCCTTAAGGTTTTCCAAAAACTAGAAGAGGGAATATTCCCAAACTCATTCTATGAGGCCAACATCACTCTGACAACAAAACCAGGCAAAGACACAACAAAAAAAGAAAATTACAGACCAATATCCCTGATGAACACAGATGCAAAAATAATCAACAAAATATTAGCAAACTGAATCCAAAAATACATCAAAATGATTGTCCATCATGATCAAATGGGATTCATGCCAGGGATGCAAGGATGGTACAACATTCGAAAATCCATCAACATCATGCACCATATCAACAAAAAGAAGGACAAAAACCACATGATCATTTCCATAGATGAAGAAAGAGCATTTGACGAAATTCAACATCCATTCATGATAAAAACTCTCCACAAAATTGATATACAGGGCAAGTACCTTAACATAACAAAGGCCATACATGGCAAGCCAAGAGTCAACATTATACTTAACCACAAGAAGTTGAAAGCTTTTCCTTTAAGATCGGGAACAAGACAAGGATGCCCACTCTCTCCACTTTTATTCAACATAGTTCTGGAGGTCCTAACCACAGCAATCAGACAGCCCAAAGAAATAAAGGGCATCCAGATTTGCAAGGAAGAAGTCAAACAGTCCCTGTTTGCAGATGACATGATATTGTACATAAAAAAAAGCTAAATATTCCACTCGAAAAATACTAGATCTAATATCTGAATTCAGCAAAGTTGTAGGACATATGACATATCCAATAAGGGGTTGACATCCAAATTATATAAAGAGCTCATGCACCTCAACAAAAAAAAACAAATAAGCCAATTATAAAATGGGCAGAGGAGATGAACAAACACTTCTCCAAAGATGAAATTCAGGTGGCCAACAGACACATGAAAAGATGTTGCACATCACTAATCATCAGAGAAATGCAAATTAAAACCACAATGAGATGTCACCTTACTGGTAAAAGGGCATTACCAGTTAGGTTGGCCACCATCCAAAAGACAAACAACAACAAATATTGGCGAGGATGTGAAGAAAGGGAACCCTCCTACACTGCTGGTGGGAAAGTAAATTAGTTCAATCACTGTGGAAAGCAGTATGGAGGTTCCTCAAAAAACTCAAAATAGAAATACATTTGACCCAGGAATTACACTCCTAGGAGTTTATCCTAAGAATGCAGGATCCCAGTTTGAAAAAGATATATGCATCCCTATGTTTATTGCAACACTATTTACAATAGCCAAGAAATGGAAGCAACCTAAGTGTCCATCAGTAGATAAATGGATAAAGAAGATTTGGTACATATACACAATGGAATTCTATTCAGCCATAAGAAGTAAACAAATCCTACCATTTGCAACAACATGGATGGATATAGAGGGTATTATGCTCCATGAAATAAGCCAGGCAGAGAAAGACAACTGTCAAATGATTTCATTCATCTATAAGAACAAAGAAAAAACTGAAGGAACAAAACAGCAGCAGACTCACAGAACCCAAAAATGGACTAACAGTTATCAAAGGGAAAGGGACTGGGGAGGATGGGTTGGAAGGGAACGACAAGGGGGTAAAAGGGCATTACAATTAGCACACATATAGTGAGTGGGGGGACACAGGGAAGGCAGTATAACACAGAGAAGATAAGTAGTGATTCTATAGCATCTTACTACGTGGTACACAGTGACTGTAATGGGGTATGTGGTGGGGACTTTATAATAGGGGGAGTCTAATAACCATAATGTTGTTCATGTAATTGTTCATTAACCATACCAAAATAAAAAACTTAAAAAGCTATGAAACATACAATGGAGGTATTTAAAGCAGATTAGATGAAGTATAGGAGACAGTAAATAAAACAGTAATTAGAGGACAAGAATACAAAGAAGCTGAGAAACAGAGAGAAAAAAAGGATTTCTCAGAATGAAAGAATATTGAGAGAACTGTTTGACCCATCCAAATAGTTCACATGATACTGTGATGAATAGTCACATGTTACGGGTACCAGAAGAAGAAGAGAGAGAAAAAGGGATAGAAAGTGTCCTTGAGGAGGTAGTTGCTGAAAACTTCCCCAATCTTGGGAAGGAGATATTCTCTCCAGCCATGGAGGTGCACAGATCTCCCAACACAAGGAACCCAAGGAAGACAACACCAAGATATATAATAATTAAAAATGCAAAGATCAAGGATAAGGACAGACTTTTAAAAGCAGCAAGGAAGAGAAATAAGATCACATAAGAAGGAAAACCCATCAGGTTTCATCAGAATTCTCAACAGAAACTGTACAGGACAAATGGGAGTGGTATGATATATTTAATGCAATGAAGCAGAAGGGCCTCAAACCAAGAATACTCTACCCAGAAAGATTATCATTTAAATTTGAAAGAGGTATTAAATAATTTCCAGATAAGCAAAAGCTGAGAATATTTACCTCCCACAAACCATCTCTACAGTGTATTTTGGAGGGACTGCTATACATGGAAGTTTTCCTAAGGCTAAATAGCTATTACCAGAAGAAATAAAAACATACTAAAGATAATAGACCAATTAATAAAAAGCAGATAAAAAATCAAATCAACCATCCCCAATGTCAGTCAAGGGATAGACACAGAGTACAGGATACGATACCTAATATATAAAGAATGGTGGAGAAAGGAAAAGAAGGGAGAATAAACAAAGAACCTTTAGATTGTGTTTGTCATACTATACTAAGTGGGTTAAATAAGACTCATAGATAGTAAGGAAGGTATCCTTGAAACTTTGGTAACCATGAATCTAAAACCTGTAATGGCAATAAGTACATACCTAGCGATAATCATCCTAAATGTAAATGGTCTGAATGCATCAACCAAAAGACATAGAGTGTCTGAATTGCTAAAAAAAAACACCCATCTATATGCTGCCTATAAGAGACTCACTTCAGACCCAAAGACATACACAGACTGAAAGTGAAGGGATGGAAAAAGATATTTCATACAACTAATAGAAAAAAGCAGGAATTGCAGTACTTGTATCAGACTAAATAGACTTCAGAACAAAGAAAGTAACAAGAGAAAAACAAGGACATTACATAATGATAAAGGGGTCAGTCCAACAAGAGGACAGAACCATTATAAATATCTACGCTCCCAACACAGGAGCACCTACATATGTGAAACAAATACCAACAGAATTAAAGGGGGAAATAGACAGCAATGCATTCATTTTAGGAGACTTCAACATACCACTCACTCCAAAGGACAGATCAACCAGACAGAAAATAAGTAAGGAGACAGAGGCACTAAACAACGTATTAGAACAGATGGACCTAACGGACATCTACAGAACATTCCATCCAAAGCAACAGGATACAAATACTTCTAAAGTGCTTATGGAACATTTTCAAGAATAGATCATATACTAGGCCACAAAAAGAACCTCAGTAAATTCAAAAAGGACTGAAATTGTACCAACCAGCTTCTCAGATCAGAAAGGCATGAAACTAGAAATAAATTACACAAAGAAAACCAAAAAGCCCCAAACACATGGAGGCTTAATAACATGCTCCTAAAAAACCAATGGATCAATGACCAAATCAAGCAATATATGAAGACAAATGACAACAATAACTCAACACCGCACAGTCTGTGGAATGCAGCAAAAGCTGTGCTAAGAGGGAAGTATATTGCAATATGGCTTACCTCAGGAAAGAATAACAATCCCATATGAACAGTCTAAACTCACAATTAATGAAATTAGAAAAAGAAGAACAAGTGAGGCCTAATGTCTGTAGAAGGAGGGACATAATAAAGACTAGAACAGAAATAAATATAATCATGGATAATACAAAAGAATCAATGAAAGAAGCTGGATCTTTCAGAAAATAAACAAAATAGACAAACCAATAACCAGACTTATCAAGAAAAAAAAGTCTACACACATACACAGAATCAGAAATGAGAAAGGAAAAGTCACTATGGACACCACAGAAATACAAAGAATTATTGAAGAATACTATCCAAATTATAGGCCAACAAACTCGAAAACCTAGAAGAAATGGAGAACTTAATAGAAAAATACAATCTTCCAAGGCTGACCAAGGTAGAAACAGAAAATCTGAGCAGACCAATTACCAGCAACAAAATTGAACTGATAATCAAAAAATTACCTAACAATAAAACCCCTGAACAAGATGGCTTCACCACTGAATTTTATCAAACATTTAGTGAACACATAATACTGATCCTCCTTAAAGTTTTCCAAAAGGTAGGAGAGGAGGGAATATTTCCAAACTCATTCTATGAGGCCAGCATCACTCTAATACCAAAACCATGTCTGACAGACACCAGAAGAAAAGAAAATTACAGACCAATATCCCTGATGAACACAGATCAAAAATGCTCAACAAAATATTAGCAAGTCAAATTCAAAAACACATTAAAAAGATCATCCATCATGATCAAGTAAGAATTATTCAAGGGATGCAAGGATGGTAGAATATTCAAAAATCAATCAACATTATACAGCACATCAACAAAAAGGAGGACACAAACCACCTGATCATCTCCATAGATGCTGAAAAAGCATTCGACAAAACTCAACATCTTTTCATGATAAAAACTCTCAACAAAATGGGTATAGAGGGTAAGTACCTGAACATAATAAAGGACACATATGACAAACCCACAGCCAACATCATACTTAATGGAAAAAACTGAAAGCTTTTCCTTTAAGATAGTGAACAAGACAAGGATGCCCACTCTTCTGCTTTTATTCAATGTAGTTCTGGAGGTCCTAGCCACAGCAATCAGACAACACAAAGAAATAAAGGCATCCAGATTGTTAAGGAAGAAGTTAAACTCTCACTTTTTGTAGATGAAATGATATTGTACATAGAAAACCCTAAGAATCCACCCAGAACTACTAGAACTAAAAACTGAGTTCAGCAAAGTTTCAGAATGCAAAATTAATATACAGATATCTGTTGCATTTCTATATACTAATGATGAAATAGCAGAAAAATAAATCAGGAAATCAATTCCATTCACAATTGCATCAAAAAGACTAAAATTACTAGGAATAAACCTAACCAAGGAAGTGAAAGACTTATACTCTGAACACTACAAGACACTCTTGAGGGAAATTAAGGAAAGTAGCAGTAAATGGAAATACAATCCGTGATCATGGATAGGAAGAATTCATATTGTCAAAATGACCATCCTGACTAAAACAATCTACAGATTCAGTGCAATCCCTATGAAAATAACAACAACATTCTTCAGTGAACTAGAGCAAATAGTTCCAAAATTCATATAGAACAACAAAAGACCCCGAATAGCCAAAGCAATTCTGAGAAGGGAGAATAAAGTGGGGGGGATTATGCTCCCCAACTTCAAGCTCTACTACAAAGCCACAGTAATCAAGACAATTTGGTATGGGCACAAGAACAAACCCACAGACCAATGGAACAGACTAGAGAGCCCAGATATAAACCCAAGCATATATGGTCAATTAATATACAATAAAGGAGCCATGGATACACAATCGGGAAGAAATGACAGCCTCTTCAATAACTGGTGTTGGCAAAACTCTACAGCTACATGCAAGAGAATGAAACTGGAATATTATCTAACTCCATATACAAAAGTAAACTCAAAATGGATCAAAGACCTGAATGTAAGTCATGAAACCATAAAACTCTTAGAAAGACAACATAGGCAAAAATCTCTTAAATATAAACATGAGCAACCTTTTCCTGAATGTATCTCCCTCAGGCAAGTGCAACAAAAGCAAAAATTAACAAATGGGACTGTAACATGCTAAAAAACTTATATACAGCAAAGGATACCATCAGCAGAATAAAAAGGCATCCTACAATATGGGAGAATATATTTGTAAACAACATATCTGACAAGGGGTTAACTTCCAAAATACATAAAGAACTCACACTCCTCAACACCCAAAAAACAAATAACCCTATTAAAAAATGGGCATAGAATATGAACAGACACTTCTCCAAAGAAGAAATTAAGCTGGTCAACAGGCACATGAAAAGATGCTCCATATTGTTAATTATCAGGGAAATGCAAATTAAAACAACGAGATATCACCTCACCCAGTTAGGATGACCAACATCAAAAAAACTAGGAACAACAAATGCTGGGCAAGATGTGGAGAAAGGGGAAACCTCTACACTGCTGGTGGGAATACAGATTAGTTCAATCATTGTGGAAAGCAATATGGAGGTTCCTTAAATAACTAAAAATAGAAATACCATTTGACCCAGGAATTCCACTCCTAGGAATTTACCCAAAGGAAACAACTTCTCAGAATCAAAAAGTCCTATGCACCCCTCTGTTTATTGCTGCACTATTTACAATAGCCAAGATTTGGAAGCAACCTAAGTGTCCATCAGTAGGTGAATAGATAAAGAAGATGTGGTACATATACACAATGGAATATTATTCAGCCATAAGAAGAAAACAAATCCTACCATTTGCAACAACATGGATAGAGCTAGAGGGTATTATGCTCAGTGTAATAAGCCAGGCAGAGAAAGACAAATAACAAATAATTTCCCTCATTTGTTGAGTGTAACAACAAAGCAAAACTGAAGGAATAAAACAGCAGGGGACTCACAGACTCCAAGAAGGAACTAGAGGTTACCAAAGCAAAGGGGTGGGGTAGGATGTATGGGGAGGAAGGGAGAAGAGGATTGAGGGGTATTATGATTAGCACACATGGTGTGTGGGGGTCACGAGGAAGACAGTGTAGCACAGAGAAGACAAGTAGTGACTCTATGACATCTTATTGCACTGATGGACAGTGACTGCATTGGGGTATATGGGGAATTTGATAATATGGGTGAATGTAGTACCATAATGTTTTTTGTGTGAAAACTTCGTAAGAGTGTATATCAATGATACCTTAATTAAAAAAATAAATAAAATAAAGCTTTTCATTCCTATAATCCACAATAACCAACAATGAAGGAAAATTAACTGTGATGTTTGATTAGTACACTTTCAACCAAACAGCAACTCATTATTTAACTTATAAACTATGTTGTTATTTTCTATTCTATATACAAGGAAATTTTGAAACTTGGAATGCAGTATACACTCAATAAAAATGGAAATGAGTGAAAAGCAAAAAAAAAGAATATGTAAACAAGCCTCAAACTGGCAGATGCTTTCCTTGAAAATGCAAACTCTATTTTCATTATACAAAGTAGGTGGACTATAGAATATTATTATTAAGACTATTAAATTAATAAACTGAACATAATATACTGGGTAATGACAAATCTGTGGCAATGTTTTCTGTCACTAAAAGGACCTGTGTTCTTCATTGATAATTGAATTGAGAACAAAATCCAACTTGAAAGAGCCTATTGTCTTCCTTATCATAATTATTGTTTGAGTTCTCAAAGGGCTCAGTTCTTGGAAATCTTTTAAGTGGTTTGAACACTAAGAATGGTTTAGGAGAAAGTTACAGGATAAATTCCTCACTCTAACATACACATCCAAGTTTCCAAACTTGGATGAGAAAAAGGAAGAAATAAAGAAAAATATCTTTTGCATTAGGTGTCACTGTGAAGAATTTCCATTGAAGATACTTATTTTTGTGTAAGTCAGGTTAACCAATGTTTCTAGATCACAATATAGTCTAATTACACAGGAAATTAATAAAATGCATCAATTTTAAATGGACATATTCATTTTTCACCTATCTCTATACTCAGCACAAGTAAAGTTTTACTATAAGAACAAAAAATAAGTTCTTGCAAAGTATAGCAGTTCATGAATCTTAAATTAGTGCATAGCTTTAAAAGAGCTATTTTTCTCTACTTAGTAAAATAGGCACCTAAATTTTAAAGTGCTGTTACAATCAAGGAACTGATTGTAAATCTCACCTCACAGAATCTTCATCACTAGATGTGTTCATAAAGTAAGAGATAATAATTATATAATTTTTTACCCATTTGCTAGTAAAACTGGATTTTTCTTAAATATGAGATTGCATACTCAGCTTCGAATCAATTTTTGCTTCAGCCAAATTGAAAGCATTTGGAAATTCAAAATAATTTGAAAGCAGGATCTCATTGTACTTATTGTCTCTAATCAGTAGCCCAATTTTGCGGGAGAAAATCCCAAATGGGAATTAAAACGTCCTCTAGGTATCTAAATGAAGCAGAGTCTATAGGTTGAGAATACCAAAGAAATGTACTGAAGCTACATAATCGACTATGGTCATACATAATCTACTGTTCAGCAAATGAAAAGTAAACCACCCAGTTAAATTTCAGAAGCTTTTAGCATTCATCTTTACATGGCTACTGCAACCTTATGAGGGCCAGCTTCATGAACATGTGACCTATGCATTAGCACAAGGCCCTGTGTTCAGAAGTTTGCCACCCTTGGTTTAATGTATTTTACTGCCTTTAAATTCTTAACTTAATCTATGAACTGTGTTTTGTTTAACTGAATTTTGTTGGCATGACAAAACGAGCTCAAGCACAGGACATAAGCACAATATATGTGTCAGCCACAAAGATGTAAGTCCTTTTCTGCCTCCTTTATTCATTAGTTTGCTGAAGGTAGGGTGTTGGTAGAATGTACATGAATAAAATGAAATAGAAATAGTTGAGTTCGATTTCTGGAGCATTTTCATGGTTAAGAAAATAATGCATACGTATGAATAAGCTACAAAATAAAAACTGTGTAATTTGGTTATGCCACATTATAAGTGAAATGCTCTTGTATTTGTTTTAAAGTTGGAATTGTACACTATAAAGATAAATAGTAGAATCCATACCAGTTATATAAATTTAAATTTTTCATTACTTAGAATGACTTTAAGTAGCAAATGTAAAGATGATAATTCAAAAGAGACAGACCACAGAGAAAGTAAAAAGAGTTTTGTTCATTAGTACTTTTTTTTTTACAATTTATTTTATTTTAGTGTTATTAACCTACAATTACATGAGCAATATTGTGATGATTAAACTACCCCCTTCATCAGGTCCCCCCATCATTAGTACTTATTTATTTTTATTTTAGGATTTATTTTTTCTTGGATTTCAAAATAAGGGGCCCATGATTTTATTCTGGACTGAGTTTTGCAAATTGTATAGCCATCCATGAAACTTACTTGTGATTTGTGTTGAGAGTTTAGTTAAGCCATTCCACATGTGTTATTGTCTTGTCATTCATTTTGTGTGGCCAAATGGCCTGTTACAGGGACTTTAAACTGACACTAGTCCCCTCATGCAAGCACACGCCCTATGTAGCCGACTGCAGAGTCACAAGCAAATGTGAATTCCTGATATGACTTCCCCAAAAGTCCTATGATCAAGTTTTCCTCTTCTCCTAAAGCCTTCCCATTTCGTACCCCTTTAATAAGATCCCTGCAGAGCTTACTAAAACCCTGCTCTTTTTGGTTTGAATCGATCAATCCAGTCTTAGCCCTGGAATCCCAAAGCATTCCACCCCTGGACTCCAATAAAGGCATGGGCCCCAGGTCCTGTCTCTCTCTTTTTTTCTCTGCCTGCACCTTGCCTTGACCTCACATTGTAGTCAGTCTCTCAAGGAGACCCATGTACTCAAGGGTGCCTGCACCACCTGCGTTCCACTTAACAAATATTAATTTAGCAAAGTCATAAAACTTGTTTTATGACATATAATCCACCTCTGTTAATTTATTCATTCTATTTCCAGGATAAAGCATGCCACCATTTTTCTAGTATCCATCCTAATGCTGGTATTTAAGGACAGTTTCAAGTTTTTATGGACATTTCTGAGCAGGTTTCATTTTACTATTTTTCATGGTTCCCTGTGTTCTACTCCCAGGAACTTAAATGAATGATTTTTTCACCGTTCTGGCCTTGGGCTTCCTCTTATTCTAAATAAGCTCACAAATGTATTCTTTACTCCCATGACCTCAACTAACACTTGTTCCTTCAAGTACCTAAATATTTTCACAACCCAAAACTATCTTCTGTGTATCATACTTATATATCCTAATAGTTACTGAGCAACTTTATTTGTATGTTTCACAAGCCCTTCAAATTCAACATGCCTTTAGTATCATATTTTCTTACAAATGACCTACTGATTCTGTTATTTCCTAATAAGCTACAATCATTAGTCCTTGTGGATGGCACTGATTATTTTTCTTGTATTTTCCTGTAAAACCTTCCTGCTTGATTTCCCTGTCTCTATTCTTGTCTTTCCCTCCATTGATATTCCATGCCATCAGGTTATTGTTCTGAAATGCAAATTCAAAGATTTAACTCCTTAGCTCTGATGGCTCTAAATTGCCTGCAGAATATAGTCCAAATTTATTAGCACACCACACATGGCTTCTCATTATCTCGGCCTTCCCTACATGCTCAAACTCATTTTACAGTTTGTCTCTTTCCTAAATTCTCATGGGTTGTAGCAATAACAAACTGAAGTACTCTGGGTTCTACTGAAAACAAACTGAGTTAGCTACAGTTTCTCAGACTTTCTTGTTTCTTAACTCCCTCTGCCTTTAATATCCTGGCATTCTTGATTTTCCTTTAACAAACTTACATGAACAGAGGCTACACAGAATAGTAGTTAAGAGAACAGGCGCTAAATTAAAATTACCCAGGTCATCTCACATTTATTAGTTGTAAGGTATTGAGAGTTTTAACCTCTCTGTACCACAATGGGAATAAGCAAGTTAGCAAATAGGCCTGTGACTCTCTCTATCCTTCTGTTACTACATAAGGGAATATCAGACCTCCTTGGTAACCTTTTTCCTTAGAAGCACACCAATGCTACTTACTACCTGAAAGATATGCAGTCTTTGAAGGAAAATAAAATAGGATATACATGATCTATCTTGAGCACATTTTGACAATAAACCTGGAATTTATGTATTTAGGTGGCAAAGTTGAATGGAGAATGGGAATTATTCATGAAGAACTTTTTTAACTATGTGACACACAGTATAAAACTAAGAAGACTCAAAACCTACAAAATAAACAACACAATAAACTTGCTTTGAGAAAAATGTTCTGCAAGCATAATAAAATGTTCTTCCCACAATTACAGAAGCCAAAAGAGTACATTGCAACATAAAGGGGCAATTAGGGAAACTGTATCTTCTGATTTGGCACCTCCAGAAAGGAATGTTTCATGCCTGTCTCTTGTTTATATTCTCTGAATCATAAATAAAGTCTGTTTGGGAGCCAGGTAAAAGAATCTGGCATTGGCAATCCAACGCTTTTGTGTAAATACACATTCATTATAATAGTTTTTTTTCTTTAAAGTCCATGAGTCACAATGGATAATGCTTCTTAGAAAAGAAAAGGAAGAATAAGGAAAAAGATAAGAATTTGTTAAAATAATGTTTTAAAATGAGATTTATAGGAAATCAATTTAGTCCCTGGAGAACTGACTAAATGGATGGAGAGAAAACACCAGCAGTTAGGAGTTAGCAAGAATACTATTCCCTGGCTATTATTAGTACCTCTATTAACATTCTCAAAAAAAAACAAAGTAGGACTCTGGAAGATAGAAGTAAAACTGCTTTGTGTCTCATTGGTAGAAAAGCTTTACATGTTTTCTTGACCACTTCACTTTCATGAACCAAGTCTCTTAAGACCACAATTTCTAGACTTTGTATGACTATTCACATAACTAGAACCATCTACAAGTAACAAATGAATTAAGGTATTATTCTGAAGAGATGGGCCTCTACAGAGAAATGTCAGAGAAGGACTGATTAACTCCAGCTAATAATTTCTGAATAAATTATTAGATTACTATTACTAAATATTGTTATCAGCTATTTCTAGATGAAAGATGTTACTTGGGTTGATGATGAACTCCAAGCAGGTTCAAATTTCTGTGTGCAGACTCTTCTGGATGTCAGGATGTTAATTTTTTGCTACTGGTATAGATGAGAGCTTGGCAGACTATTTCCTTACAGTCCGATTTCCTGTTACAGGATTGGTTTCCTTACATATATGGGCTGTTGGCAGAATTCAATACCTTGAAATTTTAGGACTGAAATGTTCATTTTGCTGGCTATGCTCTGAATGTTGTTGCCAGTTTCTAGACCCACTCACATTCCTTGACTCATGGCTCTTTGCCTCTATCTTCAAAAACAAGTAACCTTCAAAGCAAAAGTTGAGCTCTCTTGTGACATCTCTATATGTATTCCCCCAATGATGGACACTTAAGTTGCTCACATGTCTTGTCTATTGTAAATAACACTGCAATGAACATGGGGGTACAGATATCTTTAATTAGAGGACACATTCTTAAATGTGTCCTTACCTTTACCTAACATATTATTTTTTCTGCTTTTTAGCAGATCTTTAGATGATCTTATATGTATAGAATAACTATTAATAATTAAAAGATTTTTTAAAGGAATACAAATATACAACACTTTCTAGGTTCATAAAGGGCATCTAATATTTTATGTTTCATTTAATCAACTAAGGTTTTTTAAGAAGAAACCCACCTATCATAAAATGCTTTTAATTATTCTTTAACATTATTATCAAACTAATATTTGTGTGAAAACATTCCTTTATTGTCTTCCCTGGTAGACTAATCATTCTCACATTTTAGAATTTACAATTCTCGTTAGGTATTGTTGAAAAAAAAGGGGGGTTAAACATATTCTCTTAAGTTGTATTAACAAAGGTTAGTGTGCACATACATCTGTGGGACATTTTTTAAAATTTTGTTTCATTAATGTACAATTACATGAACATTATGGTTACTAAAACCCCTATTATCAAGTCCCCACCACATACTCCATTACAGTCACTGTCCATCAGCATAGTAAGATCCTATAGAATCACTATATATCTTCTCTGTGTTATACTGCCTTCCCCATGTCCCCACACCTACATTATACATGCTAATCGTAATGACCCTTTTTACCCCTTATTCCTCCCTACTCAACCATCCTACCCAATCCTTTACCCTTTAGCAACTGTTAGTCTATTCTTGGGTTCTGTGAGTCTGCTGCTGTTTTGTTCATTCAGGTTTTCTATATTCTTACACTCCACAGATGACTGAAATCATTTCATACTTGTCTTTCTTCACCTGGCTTATTTCACGGAGCATAATACCCTCTAGATCCGTCCATGTTGTTGCAAATGGTACGATTTGTTTACTTCTTATGGTTGAATAATATTCCATTGTCTATATGTACCACCTCTTCTTTATCCATTCATCTACTGATGGACACTTAGGTTGCTTTCATTTCTTGGCTATTGTAAATAGTGCTGCGATAAACATAGGGGTGCATATGTCTTTTTGAAACTGGGTTGCTGCATTCTTAGGATAAATTCCTAGGGGTGGAATTCCTGGGACAAATGTATTTCTATTTTGAGTTTTTTGAGGAACCTCCCCACTGCTTTCCACAGTGGCTCAACTATTTTACATTCCCACCAGCAGTGTAGGAGGGTTCCCCTTTCTCCACGTCCTCGCCAACATATGTTGTTGTTTGTTCTTTGGATGTTGGCCATCCTAACTGGTGTGAGGTGATACCTCATTGTAGTTTTAACTTGCATTTCTCTGATGATTAGGGATGTGGAGCATCTTTTCATGTGCCTGTTGGCCATCAGAATTTCTTCTTTGGAGAAGTGCCTGTTCAGCTCCTTTGCCCAATTTTTTAAATGGCTCATTTGATTTTTGTTTGTTGAGGTGCACGAGCTCTTTATATAATTTGGATGTCAACCCCTTATCAGATATGTCATTTATGAATATATTATTCAATACTGTAGGATGTCTTTCTGTTCTACTGATGGTGTCCTTTGATATACAAAATCACTGTAGTTTGATATAGTCCCACTTGTTCATTTTTGCTTTTGTTTCCCTTGACTGGGGAGATATGTTCATGAAGAAGTTGCTCATATTTATGTCCAAGAGATATTTGCCTATGTTTTTTTTTCTAAGAGATTTATGGTTTCATGACTTACATTCAGGTCTTTGATCCATTTTGAATTTACTTTTGTGTATGAGGTTAGAAAACAATCCAGTTTCATTCTTTTACAAGTAGCTGTCCGGTATTGCCAACACCAGCTGTTGAAGAGGCTGTCATTTCCCCATTGTGTATCCATGGCTCCTTTATCATCATATATTAATTGACCATATATGCTTGGGTTTATATCTGGGCACTCTAGTCTACTCCATTGGTATATGGGTCTGTTCTTGTGCCAGTCCCAAACTGTCTTGATTACTGTGGCTTTGTAGTAGAGCTTGAAGTCAGGGAATGAAATTCCCCCGCTTTATTCTTCCTTCTCACAATTGCTTTGGCTATTCAGGGTCTTTTGTGGTTCCATATGAATTTTATAACTATTGACTCTAGTTCATTGAAGAATGGTGTTGGTATTTTGATAGGGATTGCATTGAATATGTAGATCGCTTTAGATAGGATGGCCATTTTGACAATATTAATTTTTCCTATCTATGAGCATGGGATGTGTTTTGATTTATTGGTATCTTCCTTAATTTCTCATGAGTGACTTGTAGCTTTCAGGGTATAGGTCTTTCACTTCCTTTTTTAGGTTTATTCCTAGGTATTTTATTCTTTTGATGCAAATGTGAATGGCATTGTTTCATGATTTCTTTTTCTGCTAGTTCATCATTAGTGTATAGGAATGCAACAGATTTCTGTTGTTAATTTTGTATCCCACAATTTTGCTGAATTCAGATATTAGATCTAGTAGCTTTGGAGTGGATTCTTTAGGGTTTTTTATATACAATATCATGTCATCTGCAAACAGGGACACTTTGACTTCTTACTTACCAATCTGGATGCCTTTTATTGCTTTGTGTTGTCTGATTGCTATGGCTAGGGCCTCCAGAACTATGTTGAATAAATGTGGGGAGAGTGGGCATCCCTTTCTTATTCCTGATCTTAAAGGAAAGCTTTTGGCTTCTCACTGTTAAGTATAATGTTGACTGTGGTTTGTCAAATATGGCCTTTATTTTGTTGAGGTACTTGCCTTCTATACCCATTTTGTTGAGAGTTATCATAAATCAATGTTGAATTTTGTCAAAGGCCTTTTCAGCATCTATGGAGATGATCATGTGGTTTTTGTCCTTCTTTTGGTTCATGTGGTGGATGATGTGGATGGATTTTAGATGTTGTACCATCCTTGCATCCCTGGGATGAATCCCACTTGATCATGATGGATGATCTTTTTGATGTATTTTTTAATTCGGTTTACTAATATTATGTTGAGTACTTTTGCATCTATGTTCATCAGGGATATTGGTCTATAATTTTTTTGTGGTGTCTTTGCCTGGTTTTGGTATCAGACTGATGTTGGTCTTGTAGAATGAATCTGGGTGTATTCCCTCCTCTTCTATTTTTTGGAAAACTTTAAGGAGGATGGGTATTAGGTCTTCAATAAATGTTTGATAAAATTCAGCAGTGAAACCATCTGGTTTTGCACTTTTGTTCTTAGGTAGTTTTTTTATTACAAATTCAATTTTTTATTACAAATTCAATTTTCTTGCTGGTTATTGGTCTATTCAGTTTTTCTGTTTCTTCCTGGGTCAACAAGGTTGTATTTTTCTGGAAAGTTGTCCATTTCTTCTAGGTTATCCAGTTTGTTACCATATAATTTTTCACAGTATTTTCCCAATTCTTTGTATTTCTGTGGTGTCCGTAGTGGTTTTTCCTTTCTCATTTCTGATTCTGTTTATGTGAGTAGACTCTCTTTTTTTCTAGATAAGTCTGAATAGGGGTTTATCTAATTGGTTTATTTTCTCAAGAACCAGCTCCTGCTTTCATTGATTCTATTGTTTTATACTTCTCAATTTTATTTATTTCTGCTATAGTCTTTATTATGTCCCTCCTTCTACTGACTTTGGGCCTCCCTTGTTCTTCCTTTTCTAGTTTCATTAATTGTGAGTTTAGACTGTTCATATGGGATTGTTCTTCTTCCCTGAGGTAGGCCTATAATGCAATATACTTCCCTCTTAGCACGGCCTTTACTGCATCCCACAGATTTTCCATTGTTTAATTATTGTTGTCATTTGTCTCCATATATTGCTTGATCTCTGTTTTTATTTGTTCATTGATCCATTGATTATTTAGAAGCATTTTATTTATCCTTCAAGTGTTTGTGGGCTTTATGGTTTTGTGTAGTTTATTTCTAGTTTCACACTTTTGTGATGTGAGAAGCTGGTTGGTACAGTTTCAATGTTTTTGAATTTACTGAGGTTCTTTTGTGGTCTAATAAATGATCTATTCTTGAAAATGTTCCATGTTGACTTGAAGAGAATGTGTATCCTATTGCTTTTGGATGAAGTGTTCTGTAGATATCCATTAGGTCCATCTGTTCTAATACTTTGTTCAATGCCTCTGTCTCTTTACTTATTTTCTGTCTGGTTTGATATGTCCTTTGGGTGAGTGGTGTGTTGAAGTCTCCTAGAATGAGTGCATTGCATTCTATTTGCCCCTTTAATTCTGTTAGTATTTGTTTCACTTATGTAGGTGATACTCTGTTCGGTGCATAGATATTTATAATAGTTATATTCTCTTGTTGGGCTGACCCCTTTATCATTACATAATGTCCTTCTTTGTCTTTTGCTACTTTTTTTGTTTTGAAGTATATTTTGTCTTATATAAGTACTTCAACTCCTGCTTTTTTCTACCCATTGGTTGTTACTCTCAGTCTGTGTATGTCTTTGGATTTGAAGTGAGTCTTTTGTAGGCAGCATATAGATGTGTCTTGTTTTTTGTCCAGTCAGTGACTCTTTGTCTTTTGATTGGTGCATTAAAACCATATACATTTAGGGTGATTATTAATAGGTACATACTTATTGCCATTGTAGGCTTTAGATGCATGGTTACCAAAGGTTCATGGGTAATTCCCTTACTATCTAACAGTCTCATTTAACTCACTTCAAATGCTAGTACAAACACAACCTAAAGGTTCTTTTGTTTCTTCCTTTTTCTTTCTCCTCTGTTCTTTATATGTTAGGTATCATATTCTGTACTCTTTTGTCTATCCCTTGATTGACTTTGGGGGTAGTTGATTTGATTTTGCATCTGCTTAGTAATTAATTGTTCTACTTTGTTGTGGTTTTATTTCCCCTGGTGACATCTATTTAGCCTTAGGAATACTACCATCTATAGGAGTCCTCCAAAATGCACTGTAAAGGTGGTTTGCAGGAGGTAAATTTAGCTTTTGCTTATCTGAAAATTGTTTAAACCCTCCTTCAAATTTAAATGATAATCTTTCCGGGTAGAGTATTCTTGGCTGGAGGCCCTTCTGCTTCATTGCATTAAATATATCATTCTACTCCCTTCTGGCCTATAAGGTTTCTGTTTAGAAATGTGATGACAGCCTGATGGGTTTTCCTTTGTATAGGATCTTTTTTTCTCTCTCTAGCTTCTTTTAAAAGCCTTTATTTATCCTTGATCTTTGCCATTTTAATTATTATATGTCTTGATGTTGTCTTCCTTGGGTCCCTTGTGTTAGGGGATCTGTGTACCTCCATGGCTTGAGAGACTATCTCCTTCCCCAGATTGTGGAAGTTTTCAGTAATTACCTCAATAACATTTTCTATCCTCTTTCTCTCTCTTCTTCTTCTGTTACCCCCATAATGTGAGTATTGTTCTGTTTGAATTGGCCACATATTTCTCTCAATATTCTTTCATTCGTAGAGATCCTTTTTTCTTTCTGTGCCTCTGCTTCTTTGTATTCCTCTCCTCTAATTTCTATTTCATTTACCATCTCTTCTGCTACATCTAATCTGCTCTTACATCCCTCCATTGTATGTTTCATTTTAGATATGGAATTTCTTATGGATCTCTATCTTAAATTTGTCCCTGAGTTCTTGAATACTTTTCTTTATCTCCATGACCATGTTTATGATTTTTATTTTAAACTCTCTTTCAGGAAGACTGGTGAGTTCAGTTTCATTTGGCCCTTTTTCTGGGGTTTGTGAGATTTTTGTCTGAACCAGGTTCCTTTAATGTTGCATAATTCTCTGTGGTGCCCTCTAGTGCCCAGAAGCTCTAGTCTCTGGAGATGATCAGCCCCTAGAGTGAGGTTGGGGGTTGTATGGGAGTGGCACTTGTGCCTGGCAGAAGGAAAGAACTTTTTCCTGATTCCTGGCTGCAGTGCCTGTCTCCAGTATCAGAGCCAGCAGTCCAAGCACACAGGTGTAAGCCTCTATGCTTAGCATCTCCAGCTGTTGTAGGTAGGGCCGCCCTCTGTCTTGCCTGATGCCAGTGCAATGACTACCGGTTTGCAAGCAGGTGCTGTCAGGCCTGCCTCAGCAGGCTGTGTCTCACAGCGGGGGGCCTCGGAGCTGAGTAGGCAGCCACAGGGATGGAGTGCCTGAAGCTCATCAAAGTTCCCAACCCACTGGGCAGAGTGTGCCCAGACAATCTTGTCCACCTTTCCTTCTCCCACTTAGCAAGCTCTGTGCAAATCCCACCCCTTCAGCAGTCCTCTTGCTGCTAGGAAGCCTGACAGATCATCTGCCTTTCCTTTACTCCCAGAGTGTCCTGATACGGATCCCAGTCCTCCACAAACAGCCAGAATTTCAGTCTCTCAGGCACTCTGCTTGTCCCAGCTCCCCAATCCCACCAGCCTCCAGAGCACCACTCAATGTAGGTTTGTGCTCCAAAGCAGACCTCCAGGGCTGGGTTTTCAGCTGTCTTAGGCTTACATGCCCTCCCTGCTCTGTTTCTTTTCCTTCCTCTGGTGAGCTGAGGTGGGGGTAGGGATTCAGTCCCGCCGGATCAAGGCTTTCATATGCTACCCTGTTTCATGAGGTCCGCTCTGTGTCCGCTCTGTTCATGAGGTCTGTATGCAATCTAGTGCACCCTTCTTTCCTGTTGCTGTTTTAGGGCTAATTGTATTAACTGTATTTTCACACTACATGTGCTTTTGGGAGGAATTCTCTACCTCACCTCTCATGCCACCATCTTGAATCCCACTCCATCTATGGGAAATTTTTAATCTTAACACATATGTGGCATTAATTTAAATATAAGGCTTAAAACCCATATAAATTTGTAATCTAAATACCTTAATATTTAATATCCTGTATAGTTTAATTTCATCTAAACATCTTGTGATTGTATCTTTACAGAATTAAAGTTTTCATTGTTTCCTTTTACGGCTAACCTGTCTCTTTGCTCCAGCATCTGTTACATATCCCTAGACTATTATGGCATTTGATTCTTTAAATTGCAAACATTTATTATCTGTCATTCTAGACCTCTCCACTCTGAGCCTCTTGAGGACACAAAATGACTGTTATTCATATTTTCATAATTCACACAACCTTGCATATAATGAGTTTTCTGCTAAATTTTGTTTAATGAATGAATGAATGTATTTTAATCAATTTCTGTACACTGCCTATAGGGTTTGCATAACATTTTGTATGCATTTGAAATTGACCTAGAATTGTCACATGGGAATTAAGGAATTATCTTTGTGGAGCATAGTCTTCATGTATGTGTATTAGATATATTTCCTATGTACCAAACATATAGTATTCCAGAAATGACAAATGGATTTTGTACCCTTTAATTCTACCAAGTTTATTCTTGCTCATATTTTTTGTTTGTTTTCAATTTAAAATCCTATTTCTGTTTTAAATACACAAAAATAATTCAGACTGTTAGTACTCAAAACTGGTTATGGTGAGTTGAAGGGGGAAAGTAGCAGGGATGGGATGAGATTAAGGCATGAACTGGGATGCTATTAATATTCTAGGTGCTAGTTACATGCATATGCTCACTTTGTTAAAAAAAAAACTCTTTAGGCCGGGCATACTTATAATTTGGGGACTTTTCTTGCAAAACATTTTCATAAAAATAAAAAGGATTCACTTTATGTCTTTAAAACACATGACAAGGGATGATTAGATGCTGAAAATATTTTTTAACTGTTTTCATAATTCTGCTTAGAAACAGCTTCTTGGTTATGGCTACTGAGCTTATGGCTGACAGTTGTTCAAAGATAATTCAGTCTCACTTCTCAAACTGCTCATTTATACATTCTGCTTTTCAATCTGTAGTCAGTGTTTTCAAATAATTTTAGTTCACTGTTACCAGTTTTATTCTTAAATTTTATTTTATTTTAGTAAGACTGTTTATACTTTTACCAAAGACCTATCCTCTTAACAAAATTCTAAGTTTACATTACATTATTACTGGCTCTAGGTTCAATGTGTACAGCAGATCTCTAAAGTTCATTCGTCTTAAACAAAATATTGCAGCCATTAACAAAGTCAATATTGAAGTTCTTCAAAAAAATTAAAAATAGCACTACCATATGATCAAGCAATCCCACATCTGGTTATTTAAAAAAAAATTGAAATCAGGATCTCAAAGAGTTATGCATCTCCATGTTCAACGCAGGACTATTAACGATATTCAATTTATAGGAGTATCTAAAACAGTCAGTCATACAATCAAACAATGAAACGGTGGGTACCAGAGGCTGGGAGGATAAAATGGAGGGTTACTAAGAAATCATAGTTTTTTTAACCTTAATATACTTTATTGTTTTATCTTCTTTACAATTAATACTAGAATCAATTTGCTATTTACTCTTTTTTAGAAACAATCTGGTATCAGTGTTCATTGTCTGTTTCATCATATTATCAGTAAATGAAAATAAATAAATAAAATTCTAGCTCCAGTCCTATGCTTGTGCTATTTTAATGATAAATGCATCAGTGTTACTAATTTTAACATGTTCACTTTGGCACTAAACAAGGATAATACAAACCTAGAGACTATCATTTGTGAAATGAATGTTATTAACAAAGGATTCTTTGCAGAACCACTAACATATAATTGGAAGTATAATTTTACCTATGAAAATTGCTTTCTACAACTTGTCATAGTTTTACACATACACAGGATAATTACAACATTTCTTTTCAATGAAAATGAATCTGTAAAAATGCAGGAATGAGTTCACTTTGAAAGTTATAATCACTTATAACAATTAAGTACAAATTATATGGATAAATTTATGCATGAAATCTTGTGTTATATGTGAATAAAATGTTTCTTTTGACAGTTCTGAGTGCAGGGATTGTCCATAAACATTTCAAACACACAGGCACACACATACAAACCACACACATGAATAATAAGCATAGACTAAAATGTTTAGTGATAGAGAATCTAATATTCTACATTAATTTCTTCACATCTCTTTTAAACAGTTCATCACATTGTACGTTAGATTACTTTTCCAGATGACCTTTGGTAGCTGTGAATTTTCCTTACAGATTCAACTCCTACCATTTTTCCTCAGTATAAGTCAACTATTTTTCTCTTGCCACTGCATCTTACACACACACCTATAATTATGTATAAATACAGTAATATCATATCAAGTGGAATTCATATGCTTATAATCAGATTCCCTTTGATATTACAGGCTCCTCTAGGTTATAAATCAAATTCACGTTTATACACATAGCTCTAAGAATAAGGCTTGGCATATAGCTGTTCAACAAATATTTATTGACTAGACAGATACATATTCAATCTAAATAGAATAGGGTATAACATTTAAAAAGTAATAACTGTATAAAGTTGATTCTGTTAAAAGTATATTCATATCTCCCTGATTATTTTATCAAAATCTATGATCCAGTATACATACACGTTAAATTACTATAAAGCTGAGGCAACAATACCCAAATAATGTAAGTACATAATACATATGTAAGTACAGCATAAAAATTAATCAATATAGGAAATAAGGGCGACTGCTCACTTGTCATTCATTGTATCAGTACTAAGAGTGGATAAAATAGCACAAATGGAGAATTCACTCATCCGAAATTAATTTTAAAATACTTTTAAGTGCTTAAGAGACTTTTAAGTTTTACTGTATTTAAATAAAAATAACATAGATCCACTAACTCCATTATTCCATTCTTCTTTAAGGTAAAAATACGTTTATTGGTAAGAAATGCACAAAATATAGAGAAGAGTAAAAAAATATTTAAAAATCAACTGTACACGTACAGCACAGATATTCATTCTAATATAAAAACTGGTACATTTCATTTCAAATATTTGTGCATAGGTATAAATGTGTATGTATCTGTGTGTATATATTCACCAAAATATTGTTGATATAATAATGTGAACCATATGGAACATAAAGTTCTTATAGCCTGCTTAATATTATGCCACATTATCAAATCCCTAAAGGTTAAAATGAAAATAATAAAAAACTGAATTTAAAATTTTATAATATTTAAAAATTCTGTAA
The DNA here is from genome assembly GCA_029783875.1 of Phataginus tricuspis. Taxonomy (NCBI): domain Eukaryota; kingdom Metazoa; phylum Chordata; class Mammalia; order Pholidota; family Manidae; genus Phataginus; species Phataginus tricuspis. The sequence continues at coordinate 41,236,874 of JAQQAC010002172.1, read as the reverse complement.
TTCCTGTTTTAATACCTGCATTATCATCTATTATATGCATGAACTCTAGTTTAATTGACTCCTTTAATCAGATACACACTTTTAAAACTTTTTTGGGTTTATAAATCATCCTCCTATCAATTATATTTGCATTAATCTATGCTTAGATTCTAAAATAATCCTTTATATGACTTGGTTTTAAGGCTCATGTCTACCTTTGCAATTATGATTGTTTTCATTATACAGATTAGGGAAATTACTTGACTCGGCATGTATTGTTATGATATATCAGAACTTCTATAATTTCAGAACTTCTGAATCTAGACTCCAGATAATAGTGAAAATGTTTTATTGATGCCCTACATATTGTTAATTGGAGACTAAATGAAATATATAGTATGTATTGGAGTCACAGTTTGATATCAGAAGTGGGGGTATGGGAATCAATATCATGTTTCTTTTTCAAATAAAATGTGTTTCGTTATAAGAAAATCAATTCATTTTTATTTCTTTAAGTCTTAGAATAAATAGCCTGATATCACCCTAAGAGCAAAAGACATAAGTAACCAAAAATACACTGAATATATGAAAATAGGACATATTACAGCACAGTGTGATAATGTTGGTGGGGGTTTTTGTTTGATTTTCTTTTATTTCTGTTTCTGTTTTAGTGTTTTTTTTAATGTTTGTGTAAACTATTTCCAATAGCAGGAAATTACAGTAATAGAATCTTTAGCTGAAATCTCCCCTGTGTACAGTGACATGGAAAGTACTCTAATTTGGTGATTTCATGTTGGAGAGATTAAGCTGGTTGAAATTTTCTTAAAATCAAACAAGGCAGATAATAAAACCAGTGAGCAAAGTATTTTTGAGTGATTATTTTGACATATACTATTTGAATAAATAAACAAATTGATAGTTACATAATTAAATTATATCTCTATTAATTGAAAAATTCTTACAACACAGATCAATGGTCACAATGTTTCAACAAGTATTTTTCATAAGAGACCATGTTTATCTCAAAGATTTGTCTTTCTATTCTACACGTTCAGTATATCTATTACTCTATACATACAGAAAATGTGAATAATGGAGTCCAGAGTAAATAAGCACAGTATGAGAAAATAAAATTATACTAAAAATGCATTTTTCATCCAGCTTTAAAATTACTTCTGATGTTAAGTTATTAGGAAGCAGGTAAATAATATAGGTCCATTTGTACAGCTCCTTGACATCATGAAAAATCAGTATTAAAATTAGATCCAAGCTGAATCCAAAGAGAGGTCCCTAAAGTGGAGTAAGCATTTTGATGTAAATGGAAAGAGAAAGACTTCCTGTGATAATGAAAAAAACAATGAACCTGAGCTAAGAGGGACTATGAGAATCTTGCACTCACATACATAGTGCACAGCTCCTATATCCTCTAAGGCTCTCTCTAAACTCATGAGAAAGGTAATTGCAACTGTCTGTTCAAATACTGGAGAACAGCAATTGCCTTTTCCCCCTTTGCTTCCCATTCCATTCACAGGTAATCCACTATGTTGGCTTATGATAAGGGAAGCACATGCAAATATTGAGTCCCTTGTAACCAGAGGACTATTCACTGACAGAATGAAATAGAATCTATCGTATTTAAAGTAGATTTAATTTTTTAAGGCACCATAATTCTTGCTGGGAGTTAGGGTATATTACTGCTAAAACGGTTAGGAAAGGATTACTTTTCTATCTGAGACACCAAATCAATGCAAGTCATTTTTAAGTAGTCTTGGTGTTCACCTACATAATCCTTTAACATGCTCCACTGCAAAAGTATTTCTACCTTAGAGTAAAGAGTGTATTCCTCAGAGGGACTACGACTCTATCTTAGCTTCCACCATCATTATATTGTAGTTTTATTATTAATTTTCTAGTGTAATTATCATTACCCTGTAAGATCTTTTTTAAGTAGCTAAAATATGTGATCTACTAAGCATATCAAACTAATACATAATCTAACTTAATCATGTTCCTTAACACAAACTACAAATGATGCGGTCGGATAAGCAATGGCTTTGGAGTTAGAGTCCTAGCTCTAACTCTTTCTGTGTGACAGTTCATCACCTATAAAATGGAAATAAAATACCAGCAGCACAATTTAATCTCAATGAGTTACCTAAGGCATTTCACACAATGTCAGATACATCCTGATTTCATATTAAATTATAGGTATTTTTATATCTTTATAATCATGTAGTCCCTTCTCAGACTTCTCTTTCATATCCAAGCATACCCTAGAGATATCGCGAGTTTGGTTCCAGACTATCACAATTAAGCGACTATGGCAATGAAGCCAGTCAAATGAATTTTTTGGTATCTGAGTGCATATCAAAGTTATATTTACACTATACTCATTAAGTGTGCAATAACATTGTCTAAAAAAAACATATGCATACCTTAATTAAAAATATTTTATTGCTAAAACATGCTAACCATCATTTGAGATTCAAGCCAAGTTGTAAGCTTTCTGCTGCTGGAGAGTGGATTGGTGGCTCAGTGCTGCTGTGCTGAATGATGAGCGTGGTGGCTGCTGACGGTTGGGGTGGCTGTGGCAATTTCTTAAAATAAGACAACAGTGAAGTTTGCCACAACAACTGACTCTTAATTTCACAATTTCTCTGTAGCATGTGATACTGTTTGATGGCATTTTACTCACAGAAATTCTTTCAGAATTGGAGGCAGCCCTCTCCAACGCTGCTGCTGCTTTATCAACTAAGTTTATATAACATTTTAAATCCTTTGCTGCCATTTCAACAATCTTCACATGACCTTCCTCAGGAGTAGAATGAATCTCAAGAAACTACTTTCTCTGCTCACCCATGATACATAACTGTCCAAGTTTTATCATGAGATTGCATCAATTCAGTCACATCTTCAACTTCCCCTTCCATTTCTAGCTCTCTTGCTATTTTCACCACATCTGCAGTTACTTACTCCACTGAAATCTTGAACCTTTGAACCTCTCCAAGTTATCCATGGAGGTTGAAATCAACTTCTTTCAAATTCCTATTCATGTTGATATTTTGAGCTCTCCACATGAATCATAAATGTTCTTAACAGCATCTAGAATGGTGAATCTCTTCCAGATTTTCAATTTACTTTGCCAAGATCCATGAGAAGAACCACTATCTATAGCCTTATGAAATGCATTTCTTAATTAATAAGACTCAGAATTCAAAATGATTTGATCCATTGATTGCAGAATGGCTGTTGTGTTAGCAGGCATGAACACAACATTAATCCCATCGCCCACCTCCATGAGAGCTCTTTGGTGACCAGATGCATTGCCTATGAGCAATAATATTTTGAAAGGAATCTTTTGAGCTGAGCAGTGTCAACAGTGACCTTAAAATACTCAGTAAGCCATGTTATAAACAGATGTGCTATCATCCAGGGTTTGTTGTTTCATTGAGAGAGTAGAGGCAGAGAAGATTTAGTGTAATTCTTAAGGACCCCAGTATATTCAGAATGGCAAATGAGGCTTCAGCTCAAAGTCACCAGCTGCATTAGCCCCTAACAAGACAGTCAGTCTTTCCTTTGAGGTTTTGAAGCCTGGTATTGATTTCTCTCTAGTTAGGAGAGTCATAGATGCTGTCTTCTTCCAATACAATGCTGTTTAGTCTACATTGAAAATCTGCAGTTTAGTGTAGCCACCTTTATTAATGATCTAAGTTAGATCTGGGTAACTTGCTGCAGCTTCCACATCAGCACATGATGCTACATCTTGTGCTTTTGTATTATGGAGATGACTTCTCTCTCTAAATCACATGCACTAACCTCTGTTAGCATCAAACTTTTCTTCTGCAGCTTCCTCACCTCATTCAACCCTAACAGAATTGAAAAGAGGGAGAGCCATGTTCTGGATTAGGTTCTGGCTTAAGGGAATGTTAAGTGAATGTGGCTGAATTGATCTTCTATCCAGACCAATAAAACTTTCTCTGTACCAGCAATAGAGCTATTTCACTTTTTTGTTATTCATGTGTTCAATGGGGTAGCACTTTTAATTTCAAGAACTGTCCCTTTGCATTCACGACTTGGCTATTCAGCACAAGAGGCCTACCTTTCATCCTATGCTGGCTTTCAACCTGCCTTTCTCACTAAGCTTAATCATTTCTAGCTTTTGATTTAAAGTGAGAGACATGTAACCCTTTCTTTCTCTTGAATACTTAGAGGCCATTGTAGGGTTATTAATTGGCCTACTTTCAATATTGTTTTGTCTCAAGGAACAGGGAAGCCCAAGGAAAGGGAAAGAGACAAGGTAACTGGTCAGTAGAGAAGTAAGAATACCCAACATTTATCAATCAATTTCACAGTCTTACATCAGCACAATTCATGGTGCCCCAAAACAGTTACAATACTAACATCAGAGATGACTGATCAAGGATCACCATAACAAATACAGTAACAATGAAAAAGTCTGAAATATGGTGAGAATTACCAAAATGTGACACAAAGACGCGAAGGGAACCAAATGCTGTTAGAAACATGGCCCTGATAGACTTGCTTGAGACAGGGTTGCCGTAACCTTTCAATTTGTAAAAAAAAAAAAAAAAAAAACACTATCTGTGAAATGCAATAAAATGAAACGAGGTATACCCTGTATCATATTCTTCTTCTCATTTTCTCCCCAGAGGACCCTGTGTTTTGATGTTCTCCACAACAGTTTAAAATGTTTTATGAAGACCTTCTCAAATGTCACTATCCAAAAAATGGTTTTTCTTCTTAAATGTGCTCCCATAGTTTATGGTATGCATATGAAAGGAATAAATGCTTATTTTTCCCATTAGATTATAATATCTGATGGGAATCTTTTGAGTCATTTTAGCCCCCAAAATAACCACACAGATTATTTGTAAACCATATTGTATAAATGTTAAAGTTGAAATCAATTGTAATTTTGGCATAGCTATAAATATGATCTTCAAAGCTGTAAGTCATAAATCACTTTAACACTAATTTGGGGAAATGGAATTATGCTTTTCTTATTTATATCTTCTGTAAAACTGAAAAGTAGTTTGAAAATTGCAAGAGTATTTTTTACCTACCTTGAATTAATTTACCCAGATTTCACTTTTTTTGTTTCTTATGGCATTGTTTTGCTTTCCATAAAAGTACAGCTGTATTCACAAGATTCCTAATCTTAATGTAGTAAGTCATTATTTATCAGGCCTCAATAGGAGACAAAGAATATATCTGAAGATCCTTGTGATATTAATAGTACCTTGAAATACTTATATTATTTATTAAATCAATTTAAGTCCTAATTTTTCAATAGAAGATAATTAGTTTATAAAACTGATCACTGGCATAAACCAATTTGTATGTAATATTGTTAAAAGCTTCAACAACTGTATTGTGTTGTAAACACCTGAAATATTATCAATAAGTTTCAAGACACTGAAATTAGAGTGATATTTACAATGCCATGTCAATAATTTATTTTTCATTTGATAGGTTTGTTTTCTTATTTAAGCAAATTTTACCCTGTTGTAGGTAACAAATGTGGTATTCAAAATCCAAATACCCTTTCATTGATAATTCTTAGAAAAACAAATACAGACATGTAACATGTTTAAGTGTGTGTCTTACTTGACTTTCTTCATTTAATTTTCCCACTTATGAAAGATATACTATTCTACACATCTATAGCAATAAAACATCAAAGATATTCCCCATAGGGTTTGAAGCCTACTTTAGGATAAGGCTGCCCTTACAAAATTTCCAGTCAGACACATTAAATGGAAATTCATCTTGATATACACCTAAATAAACTATAATGGTTTATATTTTATGCAAATAACAATGTGATTTTCAACATAACTCATAGGCTTGTTCCTTCTGTATTTTTGGCTCTTTGGATTATCACAGGTAATTAGTTTATTGAATCCCTCACAAATCACATTTCTTAATGAAACAGAAACTTGTAGATAGTATATATAATACTTAATTTGGCAGGATAATTACCAAAATTATTATTAACTATCTAGAACATTGTAACTTTCTTATTAGAGATATCCAAGGCTCTGTATGTTGTAATTCACAGAAGACATGTTTCTTTAACTTGTAACTACATCCAGAAAGATAGGTAACTATATAGATTAGTAACTATATTTAAATAACTATATGTGGCTTGTTGTTACCATATTGAAGAGCTTACAACTATATTTTTTTAAAGGGTTATTCCTAAAATCAAACACAATATTCTAGATGAGATGTGAACACTCCTTATTCTAAAAATGTATTTATATTATCGTGTTACAAGTTAGATCTCTGTAAGCAATTACTGAGGAGGGTGACATGCAGGGTATTCACTGGTGGTTAACACCTATAGAAGGAAGGGAAGTGAGTGGGTCTGGAAAGACAGAGTGGCTGGCGTGTGATGTAGGCCTGAGAAGTCCTAAACCAAACCCCTGAGGAGCTGGGGGGAGGCTATCTCCATTTCCACTGCTCAGAACTACTTTTCATTATACATTTAAGGAACAGCACCTACACTACTGCACTAGGCCTTGCTTCCTGGGGGAAACACAAAAAAAGTAGGTTGGTTAGAAAAGCCACAGCCACCATCACTAAAACTTGAGGAGTCACTACTCTTGAGGAGAAACTTACTTTGATCATTTCCTATTGTACTATGCATTCTAGATTCCTCTCACCATCAGCTAATACTTCTTGCTGGTATTTGTGGCCTAACTGGTGGCACAATTTAGACCCTCCAGTCTGAGGTATCTATGCTTCTGGTCATCATGCCTGTTGAAGGTTGGGTTTGCTACACTTGTTCATTCACAATGAAAACTGGGCAATGAAACATCAAGTGGATCGCTTGGATGCCACACATTTTCTTACCAGCCTCCACTGTACAACAGTAGCTCTACCTCATTCTGATGATCTGGGTCAAGTACATCAGACAGGATAGTGGATTCTCTACTTTCCTGCTGTGCTGTGGACACAAGGGGCCAAAGTACTCAGGAGCAGCCATACTCTATAGTTCAATGGGACTCTGTTTCCCTGAAGAAAATATGCCTGCTATGGGGACAAGAGCACCTAACCCTTCAGAAGTTGCCTTTATAGGTACAGGAAACACCAAGTACCGTAGAGTCACTGGGAGGGATGATCAGAGAAGTAGAGACTTCTTTTACTGTCTCTACTTCTTGGTTCCTGAATTCACACATCCTTTCTATTGAGACTTGTATTCAATTCATATACTAAATCCTGGAAACCTGCGTGTCATCCCTGTAGTATATCACTTCTAAGGTGGCACCTCATCTATACCTTTAAAGACAAAGACCATTCCAGCCATAAAACTATCAAGCTGGTAGCTTTGAGTCTTATAGGATGAGAAACGACCAGTAGAACCCATTCACCCACCAGTTCAGGATTTATTAGTCTCTATTAGCTGATTTATGGTAATAGGAATGAATTAAGGTACCACAAAGTAGGTAACATGAGTCTGGATTACCTGCTCATGCAGTTGGCATGGAGGAAAACTCTGGTCGTGCTTGTGCTCAATCTTGGAAGTACCATTTCTAACTTAAAGGGGATTATCTCCAAGCCCACCCCAACTCATGATTTGATTGGCCTGACAGAACTGGTTCATGAAAGACAGGTTTGGCTACATGGTCATTTGGTGCCTTAAGGTCTCTATTGGAACTCAAGAGCGACCCAAGTATATTTTTTTAAAGGAATATAATTTTTGGCTGAAGACAACATAATATACTGGAATTTCAGGGGCCTGTCCTATTTTTCTATGACTGGCTTGCCATGAGCTTCACATGGCATCATTTCTAAGCATGGATACCTTGAATACCATAGGATTTGCCTAGTTGTATGGTCCAAGCAGCACATGTTTACATTTTAACCTAAATGCACTGTAGAGCCCTCTTATGCTACAAGCCTCACTGAGATGGTAGTCCTGCATATTATCCAGTATATGAGTTGAAACAGTATTTCAGTGTATGGGATAAGCTGTCTCCAGAATCTGAAAAGGCCTACTTAGTAATATACTTAATACACTTCTGACTTTATGATTCAAGGTGCAACAAATTAACTCATACTCTGAAAGGGATGTCTTAGCAGATCTCTGATCACTGGACCCTTAAAATGTTACTGATGAGGCAGGCTACTGAATGTTCATAAGGTTTATCTTCCATTTCTGAAATATGTATATCTCATCCAATCTTCCAGGGTGCTAGTCACTTCTTGTTCATCTAGACGAATAAACACAATACAACCAAAGTAGGTGAACAGCATATTTTATGGGCTGTTCAGATAGTCCAGATCTCTTCAGATTATATTATGACATATAGTTGGATAATTAACATATATGTGGGGTAAAACATTCGTATTTTTGTCCAGTCTACGTGATTGCAGCTTCTCATCCTTTTTCTATTCTGAACGGAAATGAGTGTATTTGTCAAATTAAGGTCCACAGCAGGTGACTGAGGTATTTTAAATTTATGCTAATTAAGACATTCATTCAGCAGAGTGGCTTCAACTTTGACAGAAGTGTGGCAAGGATTTATTTACTTGGCTGAGTTTGTGGTAGGTTGGGTCATACTCCAGTATTCATCTGATTTTGAAGGGGCCAAAGTAGTTAATAAAATGGAGACATTATAAGGACATCTACCATGCATCATTTACATCTTTAAACGTGACCTTCATTTCCTCCATTTCCTGAAGATAGTTTTTTTTTTACTACAGTGTGACCAGACATAGCAGTTTTAGAGGTTTTCACATGTTCTCTTCTTCTATCAAAGACCTTACCCTACAGGCCAAGGACCCATTGGGTGGGTCATGTCACTACCAGGTATGTACATCAGAATTATACTTTTGGAAATGGGTAAATAATCAAGTGGATCCGAATCTGACACCTCCTGTTGTAAACCAAACCTCAGCTAGGTTTTCAGATACTACCCAGCCCTAATTTGGATGTAGTTTGACAGGGGAAATGACTATCAAAGTCAACTCAGATCCTGTTTCATAACCCTCAAAACAGTTGATCACATTGTATCTCCAGTGTACAGTTACCTGAGTAAATTGTTTAAGAACTCTTGGAGAAGGGCTGGAGGGCAATTATACAGTACACTGGCTATGATATTATGAGGTCATCCCTGCTAGGACTCAGATTCCTTTTGGCTAAATGGTTTTGGGTGTGAAAATAGGCTCTGAACTAGAAGCTGGGTAGGTTCTCTCTGGGGTGACTTTTCTAAGGCTCCTGATTAGGCATCCTTGATTTTTTCTTATGACAAAGCTGAGTCAGACCCTTTCGGGATGATTATATATTTGGTCCTGGGAGTTTTATGTTATTTTAACCATGTCCTTAATGCTCTGCAGTTCTTGATCCCTTGGCTATCACTCCAACTACACCATTTATCATAATTGGATCCATATGACTTCTCAGTTTAACAACATAACCTCTATGGATTTTAGGGTTTTATCATTGTCACTGCTTTCAGTGCGTCTTATTTTGTAATAGCTTCTTCTACATATAGTCCTACCACACAGAGGGGAGTCACCACTATATTTTTTACAAACATATGCTTTATATCCTTTGTAAATGAACAATCTTCTATACAATCTGGTTTGTTTTCTAGCCTTGCATAGTTTATCTTTTCCAGAAGGGCCACTTCCCTAAGCTTCTTAATTCCTTCCTCTACCATCTGCCATAGTAATCTTGGTGTTTCAACTTTGTTCAGAATGTGTCCTCACTTCTTCCATCTTCTAGGAATGATTCCAGATAGCAAGTTTATATTGCCTCCTAAATATTGTTAGATCATTAAACCCTGTATCTTTGGATAATTATCTCTCTGTTCTATGTTTGGGCTCCCTTAATTAAGCAACTTCAGAATCATGACCTCTCATGCTTCTTCAAGTATATGCTGCAATGGTTTAGCAGCAACTTTGGAATATAATCCCTTTCCTCTGTTATCAGATCCAGCACACCCCCAAAGAGGTGATGGTACAACTTCACAATCTGACACCAGTTATAGCCGAGTGAACAGAATGGGAAGCAGGAATGAATACCATAAGGGTCACCTATTTTCTTTCAGGGAAGAATAAATTTAAAGAAATTTTAATAAAAATATATTTTCTTGATCTTGTTCTTTTCAACAGTGGTGTAACAAATTTGGCAGAGAATCACTCCAAAAATATTTGTGAGTGACAAATGAAAAAGAAAAAAAGAAAATGTACTAGGAAGTACAATCAGGTTGCTAAAACAGAAATGTCTTTCAAGCTTAACAAAATGAGAGTTAATACACTTTCTACACACAGCAAAGGAAACAACTAACAGAGTGAAAAGACAACCAATGGAACAGGAAAAAACATTTGCAAATCCTGTATGTGAAAACAGCCTAGTGTCCAAAATACATAAGGAACAACTAACTACTCAGTAGCAAACAAAACACAAAAACTAACAGCTCAGTTAAAAGTGGGCTCAAAGATATTCTCCAAGCAAGACATTCAAATGACCAACAGATATATGAAAAAAAAATGCTCAATGGCAAATGGCAGTAGTCACTGAGGAAATGCAAGGCAAAACTACAATGAGATTACTACCTCCTACCTGACAGGACGGATATTAAAAAAAAAAAAAGATAGTAAGTTTGGCAAGGATAAGGAGAAATTAGAACCCTTGTAAACTGCTGATGGGAATACAAAATGATGTCTACTTTATGGAAAATAGTATGGTGGGATCCTCAAAAAATTAAAAATAGAGCTCTCATATGATCCAGCAATCCCATTTTTGCATATTAATCCAAAATAATTTAAATCAGGATCTCAAAGAGACATTACCATACCAATGTTCATATTGAGATTTAGAGCTTCAACATATGATTTTTGGGGAACACAGACATTCAGTATATAATAGATACTACTTGAAAAAAATAATGATGAGTCATGACATCAGCATCATGGTTAAATAAAACAGCCCTCATTCATGTTCCCCACCTCATCTACAAGTTGGCATCCATCCACGGACAAAAGCGTGTGAGAAATATGGGATCTGGCTTCACAGACACACACAGACTCAAAGTTAAGACATGGAAAAAAATGTTCCATGCAAGTGGAAACCCAAAGAAAAGAGGGGCAGCTAAATTTTGCCTAGTCATTCAAAATAGTCTATAAACCAAAAACCATAATAAGAGACTAATACATTGATATTATAAAGATAAAGGGGTTAAATGATAAAGAATATATAACAATAATAAGCATATATCCACACAACATCAAAGCACTCAATTGCACTAAGCAATACTAAAAGATCTGAATGGAGAAATACACAATACAATAATAGTAGGGTATTTAAATAATGCAGTATCAAAAACTGATAGATCTTCTAGACACAATATCAATAAGGAAATGTTGGACTTCAACTATACCTTTGACAAAATATACCTAGTGGAGAAATTTGAAAATATCTTGAAACAAATGAAAATGGAAACACAACATACCAAATCCTATGAGATGCAATAAAAATAGTCCTAAGAGGGAAATTCAGAGTGATAAAAGCCGACATTAAGGAAGAAGAAAGGTCTCAAACAATCTAACTTTATATTTCAATGAAGTAGAAAAATAACAAATCCAAAATTTAGCAAAAGGAAGGAAATAATAAATAAAAGAACAGAAAAAAATGTAGTAAAGACCAGAAAAATAGAAAACATCAATAAAACTAAGAGCTGTTTTTTTTAAAGATAATGAAAACTGAGAAATCTTTTTCTAGACTAAGAAAAAAGGAAAGAAGACCCAAATAAATATTAGAAATGAAAGAGGAGACATTACAACTGATGCCACAAAACTACAATCATAATACATTCCTATGAACAATCAGAAGACAGCAAGTTGAAAAAAACCACAGAAATGGTTAAATTGTTAGAAATATAAAACCTGCCAAGACTGAATCTTTAAGAAATAGAATATCTGAACAGGCCAATAATGAGTATGTAGATTGAGTCAGTAATCCAAAACTACCAAAAAACAAAAGCCAAGGACTGGATACTTCCCCAATGGATTAAGCCAAAATTAACCAATCCTTAAACTCTTCCTAAGAAATTAGTAAAAGAGAACACTCACAAACTCATTTTAAAAGGCCAGCATCACCCTAATACCAATGCCAGAAAAATACACTATGAGAAAATAAATTATAGGCCAATATCACTGACAAATATAAATATAAAAATTCTCAAAAAATATTACCCACAAAATACATCATCACTTTAACTAGAATTTATCTCAAAAAGTGTTTAAACATGAGCAAATTCGCAAATGTGATACACCCAAATAATAGAAAGACAAATTATGATCCTTTCAATTGATGGAAAAAATAGTTTAACATTCAATATATTTTCATTTAGAAAACTCAAAAGGAGAGAAAAGATGGCAGAGACAAAAACCTCCTCCCATGTACACACCAAGGAAGCAACTACAACAAATACACCTAACCCTGAAAACCACCTGAAGACTGGAGAAGAGACCATTTACACCTGGTGAAGAAGAGAGGACCAAACCGAAAAGGTTAAAGGGGCAGAACCATGATTGACTGAGACCCAAGCCCTTTGCTCATCCCAGCCCATAAATGGGTCAGAGAGGAAGAGAAAAGAGAGGGGGTAAGTGCTCAGGAATCTTGCACACCTGGCCCTGGAGGTTTTCTCTGGAACACTAGCCCACATTGCCTTGGGCTTTGGTAATTAATGAGGCTGGACACCAGGGAGAGCTGGAGCACTCTGGGAGGCTAAGACTCTAGCCCTTTGTGGAGGACAGGCATGCTCTTTGGTCCAATACAGAAGTGGCACTTTGAAAGACTTACTAGCAACGGGAAGTATGCTAGAGGGGTGAGGGCTGGAGGGAGCTATCTCAAGGAGAAAGGGCAGGTGGACACATATCCCTTAGACCAACTGGACCTTTCAAGAGAAAGAAGAATTGCATCAAGAAATGTGTCTACATGTGACTTACTTTTAAGGACATAGATATCTAGCAGAGTTATCACCTAAAGAGCTAGATGTTCTTTACTGTGAAAGTATGTGTTCAGAGAAGATTCCACAATGCTGCTATATAAAAATTTTAAGTCTATCAATGAATATGTCCTTGAAAAACAGTTTCCACAGTCAAGGGTGGGATATTTCTTTAAACTAAACTTTTTATTGGGTAAGTGCCATCAAAACTTTGCTGTGAAGCTAGTCCTTGAAACATAATTCTTCATTGAAATGTTGTTTTGTTTGTTGGCTGTAAGATGTAGAGTATGTGCATAAGAGTCATAGAAAGAGTAAAACTGCTATATTCCCCTTTCCCTTTTAGAGTGGTGGTTATGAAAAGGTAAAGGAAGATTAAAAGAATGATTGACTTCATGGTCAGTGACAACACACTGAGGCATCTACAAAACCTTGAAAGATAAAGATCATATAACTACTAAGAAAAAACTTGCACCATAAGTTTAAATACTTCTTAACCTCAATTAATATTTTGAGATTAAAGAGAGAAAAATGATATGAATAATTTAAAATTAGTCATTAAAGTAAAACATAAATAAAGCTATTTACTTACTTTTACTGGATGTAGGATGCATAACAGACAATATTATCTCTGATTTTAATGAAATTATAGACTTTCAGACAACTGTTACTTTAAAAAAATTGTAAAATACAGTGAAAATGTAATTCTCCACGTCTACTGTGATTTAGGAAATAGAGCATAGAAACTAAAAGGCGTATGTTATAATCAAGATATTTTAAGCCTGATATTTTATTGATCTGACATGGATAATTTATATCTATTTAAAGAAATCTCGGGCAGTTTTTATTCTGTTGAAACTGAATGCCATACAGAAAAAGTAGAAGTGTCTCAACATGAGGCTTTTTATCAGAATTGATAATACAAATGCTTACTATTTATGATTTTAAGTGGATACATTGAAATAAATATAAAACAGCAATCATATTTATGAATATATTTTGTTCACAAATGTAAAATATGTGATTATATTAGTTTTAGCAAAGATGAAGAAGGAAAACTGTTTTTGTAACAGAAGACTGAATATTACAATATTCAACACAAGTTGAAAGTGTTACCAGCTTTGTATATAGCATATTTCATGTATTTTTATTTAAGTTCATCACAATAAAGAGTTTTAAATGCCTTCAAAAGATTCTACTTTACTATATATAATTATAGTTTATATTATATAACTATATATATAAATATTGAAGATAATTCACTGAACATAACTTGTTTATTTTAACAAAGAAATAAAAAGATTTAAAGCTGATCTAGAGTTACTTTGACTTTCCTGTATTTTTCTTATCATATTTTATGGACTGTAACACTAATGTCATAGGATTTCTATTGCAAGTCATAAATTGTTTGTGAACAGTTAAATCCAGTCAGTTATCCCCAGGTAATCCATCTGAATAAAATACAGTACCAAAGTCAACTGACTCTTACACACTTTCAGAGTATGAGACTACATTTTATTACAATGATAGCAGACTGATGTCAGACTACTTCTAGTTTCAATTTTTCTAGCAGTTTTACCTAAAATTAATAATTTATATGTAAAATATCTCTCCAAATTTATATGTAAAAAATGTCTCCAAATATAATATAAATCACAATACTAAAGAATGGTATATATCAATTTAAAAACACTAAAAATGTAACTGGCTTAAAATTTTTACCACAAATTCAAATCAATTGTTGGGTGACTATTAAACAGTATAGACTACTGAAACTAATCCCGCCCCCACCCCTGCCCCTGGGATTCCGAAGTTTAAAAATTAAAACAGTATCAGTCACAACAGGCACAAGAGCCTGAACAGAGACACTGATGGTCACACCGCAGGGCGGGGACACTGGGTAGCTTCAGAAAAGCAGAGTCTCTGAAAAACAATCAAGAAAAAAAAAATACAGCGAAAAAAAAACAATAATCACAGTTGCTTAAATATATTATTTAACATGTCCAACTTTCAACAGATAGAATAAATACAATTTCTCCAGAAAAAAAAACAGTAAAGTGTGACCAGTATTCTAAAACAGAGCAGTCAAAACACTGCCACTGAGGGTCCCAGATATTGTATTAAGGAAATACTTAGTACATATTAGGCATTAAGACTTTACAAATCTACACCTACACAGACTACTCATGATAGTAACTTGGACATGTCTTAATATATATAAATTTAATGTAGAGATTTAGTATTTATATAATATATTCAAACACTTCTTAATCTTTGGATATTTAGATTATTAGTTTTAAGAAAGTACACAGTATAAGCAAAATTCTTATTCAAACTTTTTTCCCTAGTCTAGATCTCCAAGTATCTTTGAAGGAGAACACAAAAACTCCCCTAAATATATCACATACATATATATATATATATATATATTATATTTAAATATATATACGCTGACTTAGGACTCAAGATGGCAGCATGAGAGATGAGACAGAGAATTCCTCCCAAAACCACATACAGTGTGAAATATAGTTAATACACCTAGCCCTAAAACAGCAACAGGAAAGAAGGCTGCACCAGACTGCATACAGACCTCAAAAACAGAGCAGACCTTACGAAACAGGGTAATGTACCAAAACGTTGATCCGGTGGGACCTGAGCCCTTCCCCTACCCAAAATCACTGGCGGGAGGAAGAGAAATGGAGTGGGGAGAGGGTGGAAGCCTAGAACTGCTGAACACCCAGCCCTGGAGGTCTGCTTTGGACCACAGACCTACACTGTGTGGTGATATGGAGGTTGCTGGGATTGGAGAGCTGGGACAGGGGAAGTGCTTGAAAGACTGAGATTCCGGCTGCTTGTGGAGGACGGGGATCCACATCAGGCTGCTCTGAGACAAAGGAAAGGCAGGCAGTCTAAGAGGCTTCCTAGCAGCGAGAAGTGGTGGGGTTTGCACGGAGCTTGGTACGGGGGAGAAGGGATAGGTGGACAAGGTTGTCTGGGCGCACTCTGCCCAGCAGGTTGGGAACATTGAGGAGCTTCAGGCACCCCATCACCCTGGCTGCCTCCTCAGCTCTGAGCTCCCCCACTGTGACATGCAGCCTGCTGCACTTTCCTCCTGGCCTGCCGGCACCTGCTCACAAACCAGCAGTCACTGTGCTGGCATCAGGCCAGCTGGAGGCCATGCCTATAAAAGCAAGAGAGACCAAGCACAGAGGCTTACATCTGTGTGCTGGGTGCACAGGCTCTGATACTGGACACAGACACTGTAGCCGGGAATCAGAAAAGAGCTCTTTCCTACCCCAAGGCACCAGCACTGCACCCCTATGACCCACAATCTCACTCTAGGGGCTGAGCAGCTCCACAGACTAGAGATTCTGGGCAGTAGAAGGCACCACAGAGAATTATGAAACATCAAAGGAACCTGGTTCAGACCAAAATCTCACAAACCCCAGAAAAAAGGCCAAAAGAAGCTGACTCACCATTCTTCCTGAGAGTTTAAAATAAAAATCATAAACATGGTGATGGAGGTACAGAAAAATATTCAAGAACTCAGGGACAAACTTAAGATGGAGATTCAATCATTAAGAAATTCCATATCTGAAATGAAACATACAATGGAGGGATTTAAAAGCAGATTTGATGTAGTAGAAGAGACAGTAAATGGGATAGAAATTAGTGAAGAGGAATTAAAAAAACTGAGGCACAGGGAGAAAAAAGGATCTCTAGTAATGAAAGAATATTGAGAGAACTGTGTGACCAATCCAAATGGAAGAATATCCATCTTACAGGGGTACCAGAAGAAGAAGAGAGAGAAAAAGGGATAGAAAATGTTATTGAGGAGGTAATTGCTGAAAACTTCCCCAATTTGGGGAAGGAGATAGTCTCTCAAGCCATGGAGGTGCACAGATCTGCCAACACAAGGGACCCAAGGAAGACAACATCAAGACATATAATAATGAAAATAGCAAAGATCAAGGATAAAGACAGACCTTTAAAAGCATCTAGAGAGAGACAAAAGACCAAATACAAAGGAAAACCCATCAGGCTATCATCAGATATCTCAGTAGGAACCTTACAGGCCAGAAGAGAGTGGCATAATATATTTAATGCAATGAAGCAGGAGGGCCTCGAACCAAGAATACCCGACAAGGAAGGAGGGATTAAACAATTATCAGATGAGCAAAAGCTAAGAGAATTTGCCTCCCACAAACCACTTCTACAGTGCATTCTGGAGGGACTGCTATAGATGGAAGTCTTCCTAAGGCTAAAGAGATGTGATACAAGGGATAAACAAAGAGTACAGAATATGATACCTAACATATAAATAATGGAAGAAGACGACACAGGAAGAAAAAAAAAAAGAACCTTTAGGTTGTGATTGTAATAGCATAAGAATTGAGTTAAATGAGACTGTGAGATAGTAAGGGAATTACCCTTGAAACTTTAGTAACCATGAATCAAAAGCCTGCAATGGCAATAAGAACATATCTATTGATAATCACTCTACATGTAAATGGTCTGAATGCACCAATTAAAAGACAGTGTCACTGAATAGATAAAAAAAATCTATATGCTGCCTACAAGAGACTCACTTAAAATCCAAAGACACACACAGATTGAATGTGAAAGGATAGAAAAAGATATTTCATGCAACTAATAGGGAGAAAAAAGGAGGAGTTGCAGTACTTGTATCAGACAAAATAGACTTCAAAACAAAGAAAGTCACAAGAGACAAAGAAGGAAATTACAAAATGATAAAGGGGTCAGTCCAACAAGAGGATATAACTATTATAAATATCTATGCACCCAAAACAGGATCACCTACATATGTGAAACAAATACTAACAGAATAAAAGGGGGAAATAGAATGCAATGCATTCATTTAAGGAGACTTCAACACACCACTCACTCCAAAGGACAGATCAACCAGACAGAAAATAAGTAAGGAGACAGAGGCACTGAACAAGGTATTAGAACAGATGGACCTAACAAACATCTACAGAACACTCCATTCAAAAGCAACAGGATACACATTCTTCTCAAGTGCACATGGAACATTTTCAAGAATAGATCATACACTAGGCCACAAAAGAGCCTCAGTTAATTAAAAAAGATTGAAATTGTACCAACCAGCTTCTCAAATCACAAAGGTATGAAACTAGAAATAAATTACACAAAGAAAATGAAAAAGCACACAAACACATGGAGGCTTAATAACATGCTCCTAAATAAACAATGGATCAATGACCAAATAAAAACAGAGATCAAGCAAATATGGAGACAAATGACAACAATAATTCAACACCGCAAAATCTGTGGGACACAGCGAAGGCTGTGCTAAGAGGGAAGTATACTGCAATACAGGCCTACCTCAGGAAAGAAGAACAATCCCATATGAACAGTCTAAACTCATAATTAATGAAACTGGAAAAGAAAGAACAAATAAGGCCCAAATTCAGTAGAAGTATGGGCATGATAAAGAGTAGAGCAAAAATAAACAACATGGAGACGAATAAAACAATAGAAAGAATCAATGAAAGCAAGAGCATCAAGATTGGTAAGGAAAATGTCAAACTGTCCCTGTTTGCAGATGACATGATATTGTACATAAAGAACCCTAAGGAATCCACTCCAAAACTACTAGATCTAATATCTGAATTCAGCAAAGTTGCAGGATACAAAATTAATACACAGAAATCTGTTGCATTCCTATACACTAACAATGAATTAGCAGAAAGAGAAATAAGGAAAACAATTCCATTCATAATTGCACCAAAAAGAATAAAATACCTAGGAATAAACCTAACCAAGGAAGTGAAAGACCTATTATACTCTGAAAACTACAAGACACTCATGAGAGAAATTAAAGAAGATAGCAATAAATGGAAATACATCCAGTGCTCATGGATAGAAAGAATTAATATTGTCAAATGGCCATCCTGCCCAAAGCAATCTACAGATTCAATGCAATCCCTATCAAAATAACAACAGTATTCTTCAATTAGAGAAAATAGTTCTAAAATTCATATGGAACTACAAAAGACCCCGAAGAGCCAAATCAATCCTGAGAAGGAAGAATAAAGTAGGGGGAATTATGCTCCCTGACTTCAAGCTCTACTACAAAGCACAGTAATCAAGACAATTTGGTACTGGCACAAGAACAGACCCATAGACTAATGGAACAGACTAGAGAGCCCAGATATAAACCCAAGCATATATGGTCAATTAACATATGATAAAGGAGCCATGGACATATGGGGAAATGACAGCCTCCCCAACAGGTGGTGCTGGCAAAACTGAACAGCTAAATGTAAGAGAAAGAAACTGGATTATTGTCTAACCCCATACATAAAAGTAAACTCAGAATGGACAAAGACCTGAATTTAAGTCATTAAACCATAAAACTCTTAGAAAAAAGCATAGGCAAAAGTCTGTTAGACATCAACATGAGCAACTTCTCCATGTACATATCTCCCCGGGCAAGGGAAACAAAAGCAAAAATAAACAAGTGGGACTATATCAAACTAAAATGCTTCTATACAGCAAAGGACACCATCAGTAGAACAAAAAGACATCCTACAGTATGAGAAAATATATTTATAAATCACGTATCCAATAAGGGGTTAACATGCAAATTATATAAAGAGCTCACACACCTCAACAAACAAAAAACAAATAAGCCAATAAATAAATGGGCAGAGGAGCTGAACAGACACTTCTCCAAAGAAGAAATTCAGACGGCCAACAGGTACAGGAAAAGGTGCTCCACATCACTAGTCATCAGAGAAATGCAAATTAAAACCACAATGGGATATCACCTCACACCAGTTAGGATGGCCAACATCCAAAAGACAAACAACAACAAATGTTGCTAAGGATGTGGAGAAAGGGGAATCCTCCTACACTGCTGGTGGGAATGTAAAATAGTTCAACCACTGTGGAAAGCAGTATGGAGGTTCCTCAAAAATCTCAAAATAGAAATACCATTTGACCCAGGAATTCCACTCCTAGGAATTTACCCTAAGAATGCAGCAGCGCAGTTTGAAAAAGACATATACACCCCTATATTTATCGCTGCACTATTTACAATAGCCAAGAAATGGAAACAATCTAAGTGTCCATCAGTAGATGAATGGATAAAGAAGATTTGGTCCATATACACAATGGAATACTATTCAGCCTTAAGAAGAAAACAAATCCTACCATTTGCAACAACATGGGTTGAGCTAGAGGGTATTATGCTCAGTGAAATAAGCCCGGTAGAGAAAGACAAGTGCCAAATGATTTCACTAACCTGTGGAGTATAAGAACAAAGAAAAAACTGAAGGAAGAAAACAGCAGCAGATTCACAGAACTCAAGAATGGACTAACAGTTACCAAAGGGAATGCAACTGTGGAAGATGGGTGGGAAGGCAGGGATAAGGGTATTAGAATTAGCACACATAATGTAGCTGGGGGTTATATGGGGCAGGCAGTATAACACAGAGAAGACAAGTAGTGATTCTATACCATCTTACTACTCTGATGGACAGTGAATGTAATGGGGTATGTTGGGGGGACTTGATAATAGGGGGAGTGTAATAAGCATAATGTTGTTCATGTAATTGTACATTAATGATAGCAAAATAAAAAAATACATATGCTATATTTTATTCATATATATTTTTCTGTGTATAATATGTACTTTAATTTCTACTATTCTTTTACATACATTGTATGGCATACAATAAAAATTAAATAATTCACAAATAAGCAGTTACATGAGATGTAGAGTTAAGACAACAATCAGTATGCATATTCATTGATAATTTTTATGCTAAATATGTGGGTTATATTTTACCCCAGGTTTTGTACTTTATGAATTAAGAAGCTGTGAACATTCTTGTACTGGGGTACCAGCATAAGAGTACTGATATGGGGTACACATTTATGTCCTCAAAATTCCTATGCTGAACTTGAACCTCCCATTGTGATGCTGTTTGGAGGTGGGGCCTTGGGGAGACTATTAGTTTTAGATGAGCTCATGAGAACAAAGATCCGAATTGGGGATTAATACCCCATAATAAGAATTAGAGACGGACTTCCGGGAATATGGCGTCTTGAACGGACTAGCAGAAAAATTCCTCCCAACATTATATTTATTCACGAAAATACAGCAAATACAACTATCCCTAAAAGAGAGACCAGAATACACAGGAAAGTGCACAGCGTACAGCTACACCTGTGAGAACTTGGCAGCCGGTGAGACGGACGGGCGGCGATCCGGTGGGACCGAGCGCTCTCCCCCCCAGAGCTCCAGCAGCCAGACACGCCGGACAGAGGACTCGGCATCCGGCGAGGCGGGACGAAAACACGATCCAGCGAGACGAGAGCGCCCCTGCACCCCAGCACTCCGACGGGAGTCTCGGCAAGGCGGGTAAGGTATGGAGCCGCGAGCAGACCGAGCGCTCCTCTCCCCCAGCGCTCCGGCGGGAGGAGAGAATTCAGAGCCGGGAGCCAGGGGAAGTCTGAGCCCCGAGCGCCCCTCCACCCCAGCACTCCGGCGGGAGTTCCGGCAAGGCGGGTAAGGTACGGAGCCGCGAGCGGACCGAGCGCCCCTCTCCCCCAGCGCTCCGGCGGGAGGAGAGGATTCAGAGCCAGGAGGGAGTGGAGATCTGCGGTGTAGCGGAGATTGGAGGGACAGAGGGCACAGGGTCCCAGCCGGGAACGTGCAAGTTGCCCGCGGCAGGCTCCGGGAAGGAAAAAGAAAGGAGAAAAAGGGGAAGAAAAGCGCGCGCTCTACCCCAGCGGTCTTAAAGAGACAGGAGCTCAGTAGAGGGGCCGGATAGCCCCGCGAACTGAGCCCAGCACGCTGGGAGTCCTGGGGAGCTTTGGACCCCGTAGCTGGCGACTGGGAAAGAGTGCCCGCCATTGAGACCCTCACGGAGATCAACAGCTTCCCATTGTTTCCAACCCAGCTAGAACTATAGTGGCGCTGGAATAGTGGAGCAACAGTGCCACCTACAGCACTCGCGCAGAACCCACGCCCGGTGGCTTTTTTTTTTGTTTGTTTTTGTTTTGTTTTGTTTTGTTTTTTCTCCCCTTTCTTTTCCTTTTTTTCTTTCCCTCTCTTTCAACAGCCTCCCATCCATTCTCACCCGGCCACAGATTTAAAGGGCCGTGTGGAGCGACGTGGCCGCGGCTCTGGAATAGCGGAGCAATAGCGCCACCTACAGCATTCGCACAGAAACCACCCCGGTGGGCTTTTTGGTGTTTTTTTTTTATTTTGTTTTGTTTTGTTTTGTTTGGTTTGGTTTTGTTTTGTCTTGTTTTGTTTTGTTTTGTTGTTGTTCTTGCTGTTTTCTTTTAGGTGTTGCTGACTTTTCTTTTTCTTTCTTTTCTTTTCCCTTCTCTCTCTCTCCTTATACTTTTATATTATTAGTAGAAATCTCTTTTTTTTCTTGTCTCTCCTTTCTTATCTCTCCTTGCTACCAACAACCAATTCTACAGTCATGAGAAGACAGAAGAATATGATACAGACAAAGCTTCAGACAAACACCACGCCAGAGAAAGAATCTGGAGAAATGAACATTCACAGTCTTCCAGAAAAAGAATTCAGAATAAAAGTCATAGCCATGCTGACAGATCTACAGAAAAATGTGCAAGAGCTGAGGGAGGAAGTGAGGGAAGTGAGGAAAGACAATGCAGAAATGAAACAAGCCATCGAAGGGCTCAACAGCAGATTGAATCAGGTTCAAGACACGATCAAGGAATTACAAGACAGGGACCAGGAATACAAAGAAGCTGAGGCAGAGAGAGATAAAAGGATCTCTAAGAATGAAAGAATATTAAGAGAACTCTGTGACCAATCGAAGCGTAGCAATATTCGCATTATAGGAGTACCAGAGGAAGAAGAGAGAGAAAAAGGGATAGAAAGTGTCTTTGAAGAAATAATTGCCGAAAACTTCCCCATGCTGGGGAAGGAAATAGTCTCACGGTCCACGGAAGCCCACAGATCTCCCAACACAAGGGACCCAAAGAAGACAACACCAAGACACATAATAATCAAGATGGCAAAGATCAAAGACAAGGACAGAGTATTAAAGGCAGCTAGAGAGAGGAAAAAGATCACCTACAAAGGAAAACCTATCAGACTGTCATCAGACTTCTCAACAGAAACCTTACAGGCCAGAAGAGAATGGCATGATATATTTAACGTAATGAAACAGAAGGGCCTCGAACCAAGAATATTGTATCCAGCACGATTATCATTTAAATATGACGGAGGGATTAAACAATTTCAAGATAAAAGAAAGTTGAGAGAATTTGCCACCCATAAACCACCACTACAGAATATCTTAAACGGACTGATCTAGAGGGGAACATCCCTAAGACTAAAAAGATGTCACCAGAGAAAATAAAAGCATAGCAAAGAAAGCAGACCACCCAAATACTAACTAAAGGCAAAGAATAAAACACCTAATATATAAAGAAAAGAGGAGGAAGAATAGGAAGGGAGAGATAAAGAAACATCAGACGGCGCACACAATAACTTAACAAGAAAGTTAAGTTAGATTCTTAGATAGTAAAGAAGCAACCCTTGAACCTTTGGTAACCACGAATCTAAAGCCTGCAATGGCAATAAGTACATATCTATCAATAATCACCCTAAATGTAAATGGACTGAATGCACCAATCAAAAGACACAGAGTAACAGAGTGGATAAAAAAGCAAGACCCATCTATATGCTGCTTACAAGAGACTCACCTTAAACCCAAAGATATACACAGACTAAAAGTGAAGGGATGGAAAAAAATATTTCAAGCAAACAACAAAGAGAAAAAAGCAGGTGTTGCAGTACTTGTATCAGATAAAATAGACTTCAAAATGAAGAAAGTAGCAAGAGATAAAGATGGACATTACATAATGATAAAGGGGTCAGTCCAACAAGAAGATATAACCATTATAAACATATATGCACCCAACACAGGAGCATCAGCATATGTGAAACAAATACTAACAGAAGTGAAGGAGGAAATAGACAGCAATGAAATAATTCTAGGAGACTTTAACACGCCACTCACTCCAAAGGATAGATCAACCAGGCAGAGGATAAGTAAAGACACAGAGGCACTGAACAACACACTAGAACAGATGGACCTAACAGATATCTACAGAACTCTGCACCCAAAAGCAGCAGGATACACATTCTTCTCAAGTGCACATGGAACATTTTCCAGAATAGACCACATTCTAGGCCACAAAAATAACCTCAGTAAATTCAAAAATATTGAAATCTTACCAACCAACTTCTCAGATCACAAAGGTATAAAATTAGAAATAAATTTCAGAAAGAAATCAAAAAGGCTCACAAATACATGGAGACTTAACAACATTCTCCTAATGAATCAATGGGTTAACGACCAAATCAAAACAGAAATCAAAGAATATATGGAGACTAATGACAACAACAACATAAAGCCACAACTTCTGTGGGACGCAGCGAAGGCAGTCTTAAGAGGAAAGTACATTGCAATCCAGGCCCATTTAAAGAAGGAAGAACATTCCCAAATGAACAGTCTAAGGACACAATTATTGAAATTGGAAAAAGAAGAACAAATGAGGCCCAAAGTTACCAGAAGGAGAGACATAATAAAGATCAGAGAAGAAATAAATAAAATTGAGAAGAATAAAACAATAGAAAAAATCAATGAAACCAAAAGCTGGTTCTTTGAAAAAATAAACAAAATAGATAAACCCCTAGCCAGACTCATTAAGAGAAAA
The DNA here is from genome assembly GCA_029783875.1 of Phataginus tricuspis. NCBI lineage: Eukaryota > Metazoa > Chordata > Mammalia > Pholidota > Manidae > Phataginus > Phataginus tricuspis. Next base: position 41,212,155 of record JAQQAC010002172.1, on the reverse strand, counting down.
AGAGAATCTACACACATAAACAGAATCACAAATGAGAAAGGAAAAATAACGACAGACCCCACAGAAATACAAAGAATTATAAGAGAATATTACGAGCATCTATATGCCAACAAGCTGCAAAACCTAGAAGAAATGGACAACTTCTTAGAAAAATACAGCCTTCCAAGACTCACCAAGCAGGAAACAGAAAAACTAAACAGACCAATCACCAGCAACGAAATTGAATCGGTAATCAAAAAACTACCCAAGAACAAAAGCCCTGGACCTGATGGATTCACCTCTGAATTCTACCAGACATATAGAGAAGAAATAACACCCATTCTCCTTAAAGTTTTCCAAAAAATAGAAGAGGAGGGAATACTTCCAGACTCTTTCTATGAAGCCAGCATCACTCTAATACCAAAACCGGGCAAAGACCTCACTAAAAAAGAAAATTACAGACCAATATCCCTGATGAATGTTGATGCAAAAATACTCAACAAAATATTAGCAAACCGAATTCAAAAATATATCAAGAGGATCATACACCATGATCAAGTGGGATTCATCCCAGGGATGCAAGGATGGTACAACATTCGAAAATCCATCAACATCATCCATCACATCAATAAAAAGAAGAACAAAAACCACATGATCATCTCCATAGATGCTGAAAAAGCATTTGACAAAATTCAGCATCCATTTTTGATTAAAACTCTCAACAGAATGGGTATAGATGGCAAGTACCTCAACATCATAAAGGCCATATATGACAAACCCACAGCTAACATCATACTTAACAGTGAGAAGCTGAAAGCTTTTCATCTAAGATCGGGAACAAGACAGGGGTGCCCACTCTCTCCACTGTTATTCAACATAGTACTGGAGGTCCTAGCCATGGCAATCAGACAAAACAAAGACATACAAGGCATCCAGATTGGTAAAGAAGAAGTCAAATTGTCACTATTTGCAGATGATATGATACTGTACATAAAAAACCCTAAAGACTCCACTCCAAATCTACTAGAACTAATATCTGAATTCAGCAAAGTTGCAGGATACAAAATTAACACACAGAAATCTGTTGCTTTCCTATACACTAATGATGAGCTAACAGAAAGAGAAATCAGAAAAACAATTCCATTCACAATTGCACCTAAAAGAATAAAATACCTAGGAATAAACCTAACGAAGGAAGTGAAAGACCTGTACTCTGAAAACTACAAGACACTCCTAGGAGAAATTAAGGAAGACACTAACAAATGGAAATGCATCCCATGCTCTTGGCTAGGAAGAATCAATATTGTCAAAATGGCAATACTACCTAAAGCAATCTACAGATTCAACGCAATCCCTATTAAAATACCAACAGCTTTCTTCAATGAGCTGGAACAAATAATTCTAAAATTCATATGGAACCAGAAAAGACTCCGAATAGCCAAAACAATCCTGAGAAGGAGGAATCAAACAGGGGGAATTACGCTCCCTGACTTCAAGCTCTACTACAAAGCCACAGTAATCAAGACAATTTGGTACTGGCACAAAAACAGACCCACAGACCAGTGGAACACAATAGAAAATCCAAACATTAACCCAAACACCTACAGTCAATTAATATTTGATAAAGGAGCCCTGGACATACAATGGGGAGATGACAGCCTCTTCAGCAGCTGGTGTTGGAAAAACTGGACAGCTACATGCAAGAGAATGAAACTGGACTACTGTTTAACCCCATACACAAAGGTAAACTCAAGGTGGATCAAAGACCTGAATGTAAGTCATGAAACCATAAAACTCTTAGAAAAAAACATAGGCAAAAATCTCTTGGACATAAACATGAGTGACTTCTTCATGAACATATCCCCCCGGGCAAGGGAAACAAAAGCAAAAATGAACAAATGGGACTATATCAAGTTGAAAAGCTTCTGTACAGCAAAGGACACCATTAGTAGAACAAAAAGACATCCTACAATATGGGAAAATATATTCATAAATGATGTATCTGATAAGGGGTTGACATCCAAAATATACAAAGAACTCACGCACCTTAACAAACAAAAAGCAAATAACCCAATTAAGAAATGGGCACAGGACATGAATAGACACTTCTCTAAAGAAGAAATTCAGATGGCCAACAGGCACATGAAAAAATGCTCCACATCGCTAATCATCAGAGAAATGCAGATTAAAACCACAATGAGATATCACCTCACACCAGTGAGGATGGCCAACATCCAAAACACAAACAACAACAAATGTTGGCGAGGATGTGGAGAGAGGGGAACCCTCCTACATTGCTGGTGGGAATGCAAATTAGTTCAACCATTGTGGAAAGCAGTATGGAGGTTCCTCAAAAAACTCAAAATAGAAATACCATTTGACCCAGGAATCCCACTCCTAGGAATTTACCCCAAGAATGCAGCAGCCCAGTTTGAGAAAGACACATGCACCCCTATGTTTATTGCAGCACTATTTACAATAGCCAAGAAATGGAAGCAACCTAAGTGCCCATCAGTAGATGAATGGATTAAGAAGATGTGGTACATATACACAATGGAATATTATGCAGCAATAAGAAAGAAACAAACCCTACCATTTGCAACAACATGGATGGAGCTAGAGGGTATTATGCTCAGTGAAATAAGCCAGGCAGAAAAAGACAAGTACCAAATGATCTCACTCATATGTGGAGTATAAGAACAAAGAAAAAATAAAAATAAAATAAAAAAATGAAGGAACAGAACAGCAGCAGACTCACAGAACCCACGAATGGACTAACAGTTACCAAAGGGAAAGGGACTGGGGAGATGGATGGGAAGGGAGGGATAAGAGGGTAAAAGGGGCATTACGATTGGCAGACATAGGGTGGGGGGGCACGGGGGGTACTGTACAGCTCAGAGAAGACAAGTAGCGATTCTCATCTCACTACGCTGATGGACAGTGACTGTGGTGGGGTTGGTGGGGGGGACCTGGTGATGGGGGGAGTTCAATCATCACGGTATTGCCCATGTAATTGTAGGTTAATGATACTAAAATAAAATAAATTATTTAAAAAAAAAAAAAAAAGAATTAGAGACAAGAGCTCTCTCCTCACCATGTGAGGATGCAGTAAGACAGCTGTCTGCCTACTGATAAGAATGTCCTCACAGAATCCAATGATCCTGCCATCATGATCTGAGACTTCCCAGCCTCCAGAAGTGTACAAAATAAATGTTTATTTTTTAACCCACCCATTCTATGATATTTTTGTTACAGCATATCCAATAGACTAAAACAAGTACCTTTTGAGGTGATAAAAACATTCTATACCTTGATTCTAGATTTGCTTACTCAGATCTATACTTTTGTCAAAGCCCATCAACCTATACACTTTGATTACTTCATTTTTTTTATATATTATGCCTCCTAGTAGTTGATTTAAACATTTTCAAAAGTCAAATATTAAACACTTACAATTTCTTTAAAAATTAAAGAATTTCTTCAAAATAGGGAAAGGACAATAACAAAAAAGAAAATTAGACAAAGGAAATAGAAAAACGGTTGAATTTATGAAAATATGCTTAACCTTACTCACATGAGAGACTTTTTTTCACTCATCAGTTTAATAAAGAACAAATGATCCATAACATCACTGAGGGGAACCTATGAGGCTCACTCTTACATTCAAAGTAATGAATAATATTGTTTCAACATCTTGAGAAATTTAGCAATATTCATTGCAATATAAAATGCATATGCCCTTTGTTTACCAGTAAAAGAACTGAACATTCATATCCTTATGCATCATACTTAAAAATAGAGAAGATGGGAAAGAAAAAAAATTTCATATGTAAAAAATCTCATACACTCAATATAACTATAATATTTATAGTTACATGAAGAATTGAAAAGCAAGATAAAGAATTAAGAATTCTGGGGGTTGCTGCTTGAGATAAAGTGCAAAAGAAGTCCTTTCTGGGGAGGAGACTTTCAGACAGTGAAACAAATGAAATCAGGAATGAATTAGTTTCCAGGTTGATGGGAATAGAATGTCACAGGGCTAGAATGAGCTTGACTTATTCAAGAATCAATAAGTAATTCAGTGTGTTGGACACTACAAAGCAAGACATAAAAGGGAAATTAAATGAAAATAGACATACTACCTATGTGTTGGGCCATGTTGGGACTAATAGAACATGGTAAGGATTATAATTTTAACATGGCAGTAACATTTTAAAGGACTTTAAGTCAGATAATGATTTTAAGAGGCTCTCTCCATCTTGTGGAGAAATTACTGAAAGAAGGCAAGAATAGAGATAAGAAGATAAGTTAGCAGGTTATTAAATTATTCTAGGAAAACAAATATTTTGGTTTAGGATGCAGTGTTAATAATAGAGGAGGTAAGATGTGGTTGGATTTGGACTATATTAAAAACATATTACAGATCTGACATGGTGACAGACTGGATATAGTTTATGAAAGTAAGAGAGGTGTTTAAAATATCACCAATAATTTTTCTAGAAAAAGCTGTGACTCCACTTAATGAGTGGACTTTGTGGGGAGAAACAACAGATCGATTTTCTGCATGGTAATTTTAAGATGCTTAATATAGATCCGAGTGATGATGTACAATAAAAGGCTCAGTATATGAGTGGTTCATTCAGGGGAGACATAGATAGTATCCAATGACGATGTATACCAGATAGGAGAAAAGTTTCCTAGGCAGTGAAGCATTTCAGGAAAATGAAGAAGAAAATAAAGTCCATCAAGAGACTAAGAAGGGGTGCCAAATGCTGAAAATAAAATGAGAATATGATATCCTGGTAGCTGAGGCAAGAAAAAAACTTTTTTTCCTCTTTGTTTTAACATAGGGAGTGATCTCAACTGTCTGTAAATACTCCTGAGGGAATAAGTTCAAGACCACCTATATTTCACAATGTGAAGGTTACTACTGACTTGCCATGAACTGTTTCAGTCTAGTGATAGAGACAAAACCCTGATTAAAGTGGGTTGAGGAGAAAATGGGAATTGAAAAAATGAAATTAGCATATAGAGTCTAGTCTTTCAGTGAGTTTTGCTTCAATAATAGCAAACAGCAGAGAAATGGGACAGAGGCCAAAGGGTGATTTGAAGTCAATGAACACTTTTTATGAATTTGTATTCTGACTGGAATGATCCAGTAGAAAGGGAAAACTGGTGCTGCAAAAAGGGAAAGTAATATTCCCATAAGTGAATTCAAAATGGACAAAAGGTGATGGATTCACAGGACCAAGAGAGCAAGTTGCCTTTCATCTTAGCTTGGCTGCCATAGCACAGTACCATAGGGGAGATGGCTGAAAGAACAGAAATTCACTTTCTTATAGCTCTGACGGCTCAAAGTCTGAGGCCAGGATGCTACATGGTAGGTTTCTGGTGAGAGTTCTCTTCCTACTTTGTAGAGAGCCACCTTCTCACTGTGCCCTCGTGAGATAGGCTGGGCAGGGTAAGGGATAAAGGGAGGGAGGTTGGTCTCTAGTGTCTGTTCTTGTAAAAGCACTAAACACATCATGAGGGCCCTACCCTCATGAGCTCATCTAAACTAAACTTTCCCCAAAGCATCATCTCTAAATACTGTGACTTTGGGAAGGAGGGTAAGATTTCCATGTATGAATTTTGGGAGACACAATTCAGTCCACAGCATCACTGATAGAAGCATAGGCAGATTAGGGACATATGCCCTTAGGTTGACAGATTTAGTAAAATGTTTTCTTACACTGTGGTTATATATTTTTATTTTGTTTGTTTTAAAGCCAGTTTTTGTTCCTTTTGCCCAAGTTGAGAAACTTCTTTTCTCATGCCCTACTATAATGAGATCATCTATGGAGAGTAAAGAGCCAAGAGAGCATGCTGGAAACTAAAAAAGAGGAAAATATGAAATTATACTTTTTAGCATATGAGATGACATCACACCAGTCTGATGTGACACAATTAAAGGATATTAATTCTAATATTAAGAGTCAAAGGTTAGAAACATTTGAAATGTCCATTGATGAAAGACTAAATAGCACTATATGTATGAAATAAATATTACAAAAAACAATAAAGCTGTTACATATGCATATATATATTTATTTATTTATACTTCTATTGACATAGAATACTGGTGAAATAATAGGAAAAATGCATTAGAATAGATTAGGTCTATTGCATTTATTTACTTACTATCTTACTCATAATTCTGTGACTTCTGAAAGTTCATTAACATGCATATATTTTATATATACATTTATATTACACCCTAAATATATTTTAAAGTAACAGAGTGTGAAATATATTTTCGAGGAACATAATAGAAAAACGTAGAAGAGAAACATATATTGAGTCCTCTGCCATGGTTCCTAACATAATAATCCTTGGAATGTATTATGTATTCAATAAATATTTGTTAAAATTAAAAATAGTAATGACTAAGAGTCAAGGATAGGAATTATTATGCTATCATGTAAGCACTTTTCAGAGCATCTATTGAATAGTAAACATTATCTATTATACATTTCTTTAGAACAAGCTCAGACCCCAAGTAAAGGCTGATGTGTTAAAGTTTATATATATATATATATATATATATATATATATATTCACAGTATAGAACTTTAATTGAAAAGTGCAAAGTTTTAATAAAATACTTTTTTTTCCACTTTACATATTATTCCAAGCTTTCTCCACTGTGTCCTACTTCCCATAACTTTTGACATTAAGTTAAAAGAAGCAAAAGAGAAAGAGAAAAAAAGGAATACTAATTAGAAAAAGTGGGACTTCAGCAACCACCTTGTTAGTGTCAACATTAAATGTTCTCATTTGTAAGGATTTCAACTGCATCAGTAGTTGTGTTCTTCATGCATAGCCCTCTTTCTGCTTTGAAATGCTGTTCCAAGGGGCTCACAAAATAATCAGCCCCTTTGAAATCATTTGGTCAGAGCTAAATACGTCCTAGTTCCAATTATTTTAATGAAGCAGTAAAGGGAACTGCTCATTTGGGAGCTGCACTAAAGTGTTCAATTGTTGCTTGTACAGCAGTCTGAAAGATATACATGGCAGCAACTTAGAATTCTATGGAAACTCAACTTGGTTAGTCTTAATAATATGCTTAGTTTAACAAATATGCAAGGTTTTATTTATTAGTTTGTCACTGAAATTCAAATTTATATATTTAATGATTCCCCAAAAGCCATCAAAACATCAAGTGTGTTAATTATAATGTGTGGGCACTGTAGCCTTGTTGAATTATAAAGATTTATTTGATTCTAATGATATTCACAGTGGTGAATTAGCTATGGGTCACACTTCTGTAACCCACCTATTACTCCCCTTTGTTCTTAGATACATCATTTAATATCAGTGCTTTTGGCCATTGAATTTTTAAATCTGAAACAGAAATTAGTTCTTTTGGTGAAAGATTTTTATCATTATTCTGATTTTAAGTAATAAGATAAACAATTATTTTTCAAGAACCACCCAAAAGCTGAATTCTCCAATGTATCCTTCAAGGCGGTCAGAATTAGTCTATTTCTCACATTCACATTTCACAACATTTTCTTCACTATGTCATTTTAACATTGAGGGTTTTATTGTGAGTTATTAGAAAAATTTATATCTTCATTAAAATTATCTACATATGCATTAACTATGTTTCGCTTGAATTAACTGTTTAATTCAGTGTTCTCTATAGGATCTCATCATGATGGCTCTGAATTGATTACTGTATTTCAATTAATTCACCACCGAAAGCACTATGAAGTAGGTAGAACATAGTACTTACACTGCCCCACTATATCTAACAAGTATAAGTCATGTATTTTCTATACAGTACCACTCTAACAATTCCTTGAATGCTTGACATTTTAACAAATATGTTAAATATATATATATCCTATCCAAATAAAAAGTTCCAACCAGCTAATTTATATATACCTATCCATTGCTGACTCCCTTTTACATTTGTTTCCAATGTGAGTGTGTTGGAACAAAGGAAAGAAGTGAAACAAATCTGGGTGACTTTAGACTAACAGAGTCAATATATCATTCCTTTGTATATATTATAGAAGCAATGAAACATATAGAAAGATAAATTATCCATCAATACATCTTTATAAATCAAGTATAAACAAACACAAGAATCTTTAACTAGCAATTTTTCAAAAATGCATTACTTTAAATTTTGATGTGGTAGATTTTATTTTATAGCTTCAACATGCCTTAATGTAATTATGCATATACGTGTGTGTGTCTGTGTGTGTGTAATAGAGAGAAACATACACTCAATTTAGAAACTTTAAAAAATACCAGAAAGTATAGCATTCATTCAAAACAACCAATCCATAATGATACCACCACAGATAACATCATTAGCAAATTGGAGGTGTTTTGAATTTCTGACTCTCATCAATTGTGGTGAGTATGGCTTCTGGAATCTATCTGTCTTTTTTATACTTACTGGCTGTGTTATAGTGGGCAAGTCAGTAAGGATAATATAAATGCAGTAATGTGCAAATCAATGAGCTAATATGTGTAAACCTTAGCTATTGCAGCTATGATAGTGAAGATCGTGATAACAAAGATGATGATGAATTTTACCCCAAAGTAGCAAAGTTGGAAAAGGTATGTCATAAATATAACACACAAAATTGCTCTGGTAGGTGTAAATGCATAAAGTATCTATACAATACTATCCAATAAATACTTTATTCAGTTGAAGGCTTTGGAAATAAGTCAGAATAAAATAAAATATATTGGCAAATGGGATTAAGTAGAAACATTTTGCTTTAGCCCATTCAGAAAATATTTCTAAAATGTTAATTCTAAATTTTCTTTTTCAAGGAGATAGCACAGTTGCAATATATTTTGCATGTATTTTTTTCCCCTCTCTTGACAACCCTGCCACACAGCATAGGTTTCAAAAAATACAACAGAAAGGAAAAAAAAGTAAAGAGGAAATATAATAAATGTTAATGTCATCAGTTTCAGCACAAAGTGAAGAAATGTAAAGCTAATGTTCTGATAATAACATTAATAGACCGGAAATACAGACTGACTTTTAATACTCAGTGCTTTGGCTGATTCCATGTGATGTTTTCATATAAAACATGTGAAGCCAGATAACAAATGACAGCCTTATCCACATTAAGCATGAAAAAAGTCAGAGAATATAAAGCAAATATAACATTTCTCAGTTTTAAACCCTGCAGGATGTGGGCTGCTAGATGCGCTCTCAGGTAATACTAATTCAAAGTATGGTAGTGTGTTTACAATTAGATGCCATGAAGTAAACCTTACAAAATGAAATCTAAAGAAAAACATGATTATGCTTTCAAATTATATGCATCAACAATGTAGCATTTGGACTATAAGTGTTTGTGAAGCCATATTATTATCCAAATACCTCTTAGTTTCTTTTCTCAAAATGAGAGAAAGAGAGGGGAGGGAAATATATTTTCCTTTGATGAATAGACAAGAGTATTCCCATCTATATGTCCTTGAATGTCACATATGTATTTCTCAAAAACTCTATTTTTTCAACCCATTTATGACAGTACTTGTATATTTCTATTTTTAACTCACATTGAAGTCCCAAAACTGTAAGTATTTCTATGACTATTTGACAGATTCTGGCTTGTTACACAATTATAGGCACGTAATTGAAGGCTTTCACACAAATGTTAAGTCCCATAGATTCTAGAACAAATCCTATTCAATGTATCATGATATCTATCAGAATTCTTAGCCTCATGATAGGTTTAGTTCAGATTTGGAATGGGCAATACTTGTGATGAGCCCTGTGTAGGGCTGCTTAGTTATTACCCTGCTCCCATTCCTTACTACATTGCTCTAAACAGAAAACTGTGTTCTGCTAAGTTTTCCCATGTACAGTTTAACCTTTTAGCTAGGTAGAAATTTCTGCCTAAACCTCAGACTGCTGGAATAGTGCCCTAGGCAGGTAATATATTATCTAACAACTTAAACTCTTTCTCTAGAAAACTATACTTTTTCCTCAGATTCCAAATTAACTTTGTCTATGCTTTGAGTGGATTAATTTTTTAGAATCACTGGGTGGCAACTTCCTTTTTCCAGGGTCTGAAAAACTAAGAACTTAACACAGCCAATTCTATCCAGTACCATTCTTCTTATTCCTCACCAGACCCTAGTATGCCTGAAGCCTACATCAAACTGAGTAATAATAATGTGCTTTTAATTATTACTGAATACACAGGAACTTTAAAGACTGTAAGCATAATGGAAGCTATATTATGAAAATAAAAACATAGTTAATGATAATTTCAAGAAAAGCTTCCTTTTCCTCTAAAATTGGTGACTTTATATAAATAGAATATTTCTCTTCAAGTGTAATAGCTACTGTATATAAGTAACTGCATCTTTTTATCATTAGTGAATAGAAGTAAAAAGTCAACCATGTGAAAAAGACCTGTAAAATGGATTGTATTAAATAAGCAAGGTTTAATAACTCCATTGTTCTTGAGGAACTTATATAAGTGAGAAAACAGAATATTTACTGTAAAAGAATATACAGTTTCAAAGAAATGTCCTTTTGTACATGAAACTGTTAATCCATACAGAGCAATAGTTTATATATACTTCCTAAGTAGCTTTTTTCAATTTTCAAATATCTTTAAAAGTATGTGTAAGCGAAATGCAATATTCATAATAATCTAAAGCAGCCACTTAGTTTAACAAATGCATTGATATTAGTAATGCATAGATTACACTTTATTGAAGAGTTTCAAAATATAATACCTGGTTAGAAACATTGTACCATTTATGTTGAATCAATTTCCTCGCTTGTCATGAGCACTCACATGTATGGCATGATAATTTGTTAACCACTCTGCACAACTTGTTTATTAATATGTATAATGATATAAGTGACTGAATGATCTTTGCTAGCAAAAAATATGACATATCTATCTCTGTGGGGAATAGCAGTGAATAATTTTTTTTCATGGATTTCACTGTCACTTCTTCCTTATGATTAGATTGCAGTTATAAGAGCGTACTGCTTTAAGACTGCAACTTCTATGTTACTGAAAATTATCAGTGTTTTAATATCTATATTTTGGGTGACATATATTTATTTATTTTTATTATGGTACCATCAATATACAATCACATGAGCACCATTGTGGTTACTAAATTCACCCCATTATCAAGTCCCCACCACATACCCCATTACAGTCACTAAGATACTAAGATGCGATAGAGTAACTACTTGTCTTCTCTGTGCTATACTGCCTTCATCAGGCCCCCCCCCAACATTATGTGTGCTAATCATAATGCCCCTTAATCCCCTTATCCCAGCCTTCCCACCCACCCTCCCAGGTCCCTTTCCCTTTGGTAACTGTTAGTCCATTCTTGGGTTCTGTGAGTCTGCTGTTGTTTCGTTCCTTCAGTGTTTACTTGCTTATACTCCACAGATGAGTGATATCATTTGTAATTTTTCTTTCACTGCCTGCCTTATTTCACTGATCAGAATACCCTCCAGCTCCATCCATGTTGTTGCAAAGGGTATGATTTCTTTTCTTCTTATGGCTGAATAATATTCCATTGTATATATGTACCACATCTTTATCTATTCATCTACTGATGGACACCTAGGTTCCTTCCATTTCTTGGCTATTGTAAATAGTGCTGTGATAAATATAGGGGTGCATATGTCTTTTTGAATCTGGGATCCTGCATTCTTAGGGTAAATTCCTAGGACTGGAATTCTTGGGTCACATGGTATTTCTATTTTTAGTTTATTGAGGAACCTCCATACTGTTTTCCACAATGGTTGAACTAAATTATATTTCCACCACTAGCATAGCAGAGTACCCCTTTCTCCACATCCTCGCCAGTATTTGTTGTTGTTTGTCTTTGGATGTGAGCCATCCTAACTGGTGTGAGGTGATATCTCATTGCGGTTTTAATTTCCATTTCTCTGATGATTAGTGATGTGGAATATCTTTTCATGTGCCTTTTGGAAATCTGAATTTCTTCTTTGAAGAAGTGTCTGTTCAGATCCTCTGCACATTTTTTAATCAAATTATTTGCTTTTTGGTTGTTGAGGCACATGAGCTCTTTACATATTTTGGATGTCAACCCCTCATCAGACATGTCATTATGAATATATTCTCCCATACTGTAGGATGCCTTTTTGTTCTACTGATGGTGTCCTTTGCTGTACAGAAGCATTTTAGTTTGATATAGTCCCACTTGTTCATTTTTGCTTTTGTTTACCTTGCACTGTGAGATATGCTCATGAAAAAGTTGCTCATGTTTATATTCAAGAGAGTTTTGCCTACATTTTTTTCTAAGAGTTTATGGTTTCATGCTTACATTCAGGTCTTTGATCCATTTCGAGTTTACTTTTCTGTATGGAGTTAGACAGTAATCTAGTTTCATTCTCTTACATGTATCTGTCCAGTTTTGCCAACACCAACTGCTGAAGAGGCTGTCATTTCCCCATTGTATATCCATGGCTTCTTTATCATATATTAATTGACCATATATGTATGAGTTAATATCTGGACTCTCTATTCTGTTCCATTGGTCTGTGGGTTTGTTCTTGTGCCAGTACCAAATTGTCTTGATTACTGTGGCTTTGTAGTAGAGCTTGAAGTTGGGGATCATAATCCCCCCTGCTTTGTTCTTCCTTCTCAGGATTGCTTTGGCTATTTGAGGTCTTTTGTGGTTCCATATGAATTTTAGAACTATTTGTTCCAGTTTGCTGAAGAATGTTATCAGTATTTTGATAGGGATTGCACTCAATCTGTAGATTGCTTTAGGCCGGATGGCCACTTCAACAATATTAATTCTTCCTACCCAAGAACATGGGATGAATTTCCATTTATTAGTGTCCCTCTTTAATTTCTCTCAAGAGTGTCTTGTAGTTTTCAGGGAATAGGTCTTTCGCTTCCTTTGCTAGGTTTATTCCTAGATAGTTTATTCTTTTTGATGCAATTGTGAATGAAAATGTTTTCCTGATTTTTCTTTCTGCTAGTTCATTGTTATTGTATAGGAATGCAACAGATTTCTGTGTATTAATTTTGTATCCTGCAACTTTGCTGAATTCATATATTAGTTCTAGTAGTTTTGGAGTGGATACTTTAGGGTATTTTATGTAGAATATAAACTGATCTGCAAAGAGACACAGTTTGACTTCTTCCTTACCAATCTGGATGCCTTTTATTTCTTTGTGTTTTCTGATTTCCGTGGCTAGGACATCCAGTACTATGTTGAATAAATACAGGGAGAGTTGGCAGTCTTGTCTTTTTCCTGATTTTAGAGAAAAAGCTTTCAGCTTTTCACTCTTAAGTATGATGTTGGCTGTGGGCTTGTCATATATGGCCTTTATTATGTTGAGATTCTTGCCCTCTATACCCATTTTGTTGAGAGTTTTTATCATGAATTGGTGTTAAAGTTTGTCAAATGCTTTCTCAGCATCTATGGAATTGATCATGTGATTTTTGTCCTTCTTTTCCTTGATATAGTAGATGATGTTGATGGATTTTCGAATGTTGTACCATTCTTGCATCCCTGGGATGAATCCCACTTGATCATGATGTATGATACTCTTACTGTAATTTGGAATTCTGTTTGCTAATATTTTGTTGAGTATTTTTGCATCTATGTTCATCAGCGATATTGGTCTATCATTTTCTTTTTTTGTGGTGTCTTTTCCTGGTTTTGGTATTAGAGTGATGCTGGCTTCATAGAATGAGTTTTGAAGTATTCCCTCCTCTTCTATTTTTTGGAAAAATTTAAGGAGAATGGGTATTATGTCTTCTCTAAATGTCTGATAGAATTCAGCGGTGAAGCCATCTGGTCTGGGGTTTTGTTCTTAGGTTGTTTTTTGAATACTGATTCAATTTCATTGCTGGTAATTGGTCTGTTCAGATTTTCTGTTTCTTCCTGAATCAGTCTTGCAAGGTTGTATTTTTCTAGAAAGTTGTCCATTTCTTAAAGGTTATCCAATTTGTTAGCATATAATTTCTTATAGCAATCTCTAATAATTCTTTGTATTTCTGTGGTGTCTGTAGTGGTTTTTTGTCTCATTTGTGCATGTCTTTGTGTGTAGACTCTATTTTTTTCTTGATAAGTCTGTCCAGGGGTTATCTATTTTATTTTCTCAATGAACCAGCTCTTGGTTTCATTAATTTTTTCCATTGTTTTATCCTCAATTTCATTTACTTCTTCTCTGATCTTTATTATGTCCTTCTTTCTACTGACTTTGGCCTCATTTTTCTTCTTCTCCGAGTTTCAATAATTTTGAATTTAGACTCTACATTTAGGATTGTTCTTCTGTCATTAATAGACCTGGATTATTATATACTTTCTTCTTATAAGGCCTTCACTGTGTCCCACAGAAGTTGTGGAGTTATGATGTTGTTTTCATTTGTCTCCATATACTGCTTGATTTCTGTTTTAATTTGGTTATTGATCCATTGATTAGTTAGGGTACTGTTACTGTTTTGAAAAATTATCCCCCCCAAAAAAAACAACAGTAAGGAAATAAAATACCACTGACCATAAGAACAAAGTAAACGGATAAGAAGAAAAGAAGATAGTAGTATTTTGGACACTTGAAAGCAGATTTAAAAATGTAAACTTACATGCGAGTTTTCCAAGATGGCAGCATGAGAGGTGCGACGGAGAGCTCCTCCAAAAATCACAAACAGTACAAAAATATAGTTAATAAATACAACTAACCTTCAGACAGCAACAAGAAAGAAGGCTGCACCAGACTGCATGCAGACCTCAACAAACAGGGTAATGTACAAAAGCCTTAATCCAGTGGGACCCGAGCCCTTCCCACACCCAAGCTCACTGTTGGGAGGAAGAGAAACAGAGAGTGGGAGGGGGTGAAAGCCTGGGACTGCTGGACACCTAGCCCTGGACATCTGCTTTGAGAACAGAATCCTATAGTGTGTGGTGCCCAGGGCATTGGGGAGCTCAGACAGGCGCAGTGCTTCAGAAAATTGACATTCCAGCCCTTTGAGGAGGAGGGGATCCACACCCGGCCGCTCTGTGTCAGAGGAAAGGCAGGGAGTCAGAGAGGCTTCCTAGTAGTGAGAGGGCTGCTGAAAGGGCCAGGTTTGCATGGAGCTTGCTGTGTGGGAGAAGGGAGAGCTGGACAAGGTTGTCTGGGCGCACTCTGCCCAGCTGGTTGGGAACTTTGAGGAGCTTCAGGTGCTCCATCCCCCTGACTGCCTACTAAGTTCCAAGGCCCACCACTGTGAAACACAGCCTGCCTAGCCTTCTTACTGGAAGGCTGGCACCTGCTTGCAAACCCGCAGTCACTGCACAGGCGCCATGCCAGCCAGAGGGAGGCCTCGCCTACAACAGCTGAGACGTAAAGCACAGAAGTTTAACTGTGTGTGTTTGGCCCACTGCCTCTGACAGTTGAGGCAGGCACCATGGATGGGGAACAGGAACAGATCTTTCCTCCACCCAGGCACCAGTTATGCTCCCCTAAGACCCCAATCTCACTCTAGGGGCTAAGAAGCTCCAGAGACTGGAGTTTCTGCACACTAGAGGGCACCACACAGAAAAATGAAACATCAAAAGAATATGGTTCAGACAAAAATCTGACAATCCCAGAAAGAGGGCCCAATGAAACCAAACTCAACAATCCTCCTGAAAGATAGTTCAAAATAAAAATTATAAACATGCTTATGTAGGTACAGAAAAATATTGAAGACCTCAGGAACGAATTTAGGATGGAGATTCAATCATTAAGAAATACCATATTTGAAATGAAACATAAAATTGAGGGATTTAAAAGCAGATTAGATGCAGTAGAAGAGACAGTTAATGGAATAGAAATTAGAGAAGAGGAATACAAAGAGATGAGGCACAGAAAGAAAAAAGGATCACTAAGAATGAAAGAATATTGAGAGAACTATGTGACCAATCCAAACAGAAAAATATTCACATTATAGGGGTACCAGAAGAAGAAGAAGAGAGAGAGAAAGGGATAGAAAATGTCACGGAGGAGGTAATTGCTGAAAACTTCCCCAATCTGGGGAAGGAGATAGTCTCTCAAGCCATGGAGATGCACAGATCTCCCAACATAAGGGACCCAAGGAAGACAACATCAAGACATATAATAATTAAAATGGCAAAGATCAAGGATAAAGACAGAGTTTTAAAAGCAGCTAGAGAGAGAAAAAAGATCGCATTCAAAGGAAAACTCATCAGGCTATCATCAGACTTCTCAACAGAAACCTTACAGGCCAGAAGCGAGTGGCATGATATATTTAATGTAATGAAGCAGAAGGGCCTTGAACCAAGAATACTATACCTGGCAAGGTTATCATTTAAATTTGAAGGATGGATTAAACAATTTTCAGATAAGCAAAAGCTGAGAGAATTTACCATGCACAAATCACCTCTACCAGGCATTTTGGAGGGACTCCTATAGATGGAAGAATTCCTAAGGTTAAACATATGTCATAGAAGGGAAGACAAAGAGTACAGAATATGATTCATAGCATATAAAGAATGGAGGAGGAAGAAAAAAGGAGGAAAAAAAAAGAACCTTTAGGTTGTGTTTTTAATAGTATAGGAAGCAAGTTAAATTAGACTGTTAGATAGTAAGGGAATTACACTTGAACCTTTGGTAGCCACAAATCAAAAGTATGCAATGGCAATAAGTACATACCTGTCGATAATCACCCTAAATGTAAATGGTCTGAATGCACTAATCAATGGATGTAGAGTAACTGAATGGATAAAAGAACAAGACCCATCCATATGCTGCCTACAAGAGACTCACTGCAAACCCAAAGGCAGACAGACTGAAAGTAAAGGGATGGAAGAAAATTTCATGCAATGAAAAGGGAGAAAAAAACAGGAGTTCCAGTACTTGAATCAGACAAAATAGAATTCAAAACAAAGTCACAAGAGACAAAGAAGGACATTACATAATGATAAAAGGGTCAGTCCAACAAGAGGATATAACTATGATAAATAGATATGCACCCAACATAGGATCACCTACATATGTGAAACAAATACTAACAGAATGAAAGGGGGAAATAGAATGCAATACTTTCATTTTAGGATATTTCAACACACCACTCACTCCAAAGGAAGATCAACCAGAAAGAAAATAAGTAAAGAGACAGAGGCACTGAACAATGTATTAAAACAGATAGACCTAACGGACATCTACAAAACACTCCATCCAAAAGCCACAGGATACACATTCTTTTCAAGTGCACATGGAACATTTTGAAGCATAGATCATGTATTAGATGACAAAAAGAACCTCAGTAATTCAAAAAGATTGAAATTGTACCAACCAGCTTCTCAGATCACAAAGATCTGAAACTAGAAATAAATTACACAAAGAAAACAAAAAAGCCCACAAACACATGGAGGCTTAATAACATGGTCCTAATCAATGGATCAATGACCAAATAAAAACAGAGATCAAGCAGTATGTGGAGACAACAATAATTCAACAACACAAAATCTGTGGGATGCAGTGAAAGCTGTGCTAAGAGGGAAATATATTGCAATACAGGCCTACCTCAGGAAAGAAGAACAATACCAAAAGAAAAGTCTAAACTCACAATTAATGAAACTAGAAAAGGTAGAACAAATGAGGCCCAAAGTCAGTAGAAGGAGGGACATAATAAACATTAAAGCAGAAATAAATAAAATTGAGAAGAATAAAACAATAGAAAGAATCAATGAAAGCAGGAGCTGGTTCTTTGAGAAAATAAACAAAATAGATAAACCCCTAGCCAGACTTATCAAGAAAAAAAGAGAGTCTACAGACATAAACAGAATCAGAAATGAGAAAGGAAAAATCACTATGGACAACACAGAAATACAAAGAATTATGAGAGAAAACTGAAAAATTATATGCTAACAAATTGGATAACCTAGAAGAAATGGACAACTTTCTAGAAAAAAATAACCTTCCAAGGCTGACCCAAGAAGAAACAGAAAATCTGAATAGACCAATTACCAGCAAAGAAATTGAGTTGGAAATCAAAAAATTACCTAGGAACAAAACTCCTGGACCAGATGGTTTCACTGCTGAATTTTATCAAACATTCAGTGAAGACCTAATACCCATCCTCAATAAAGTTTTCCAAAAAGTAGAAGAGGAGGGAATACTCCCAAACTCATTCTATGAGGCCAACATAACTCTAATACCAAACCAGGCAAAGACACAACAAAAAAAGAAAATTACAGACCAATATCCCTGATGAACAGAGATGCAAAAATACTCAACAAAATATTAGCAACCGAATTAAAAATTACATCAAAAAGATCATCCAACATGATGAAGTGGATTCATCCCAGGGATGCAAGGATGGCACAACATTCCAAAATCCATCAAAATTATCCACTACATGAAAAAAAGGACAAAAACCACATTATCATCTCCATAGATGCTGAAAAAGCATTCGACAAAATTCACCATCCATTCATGATAAAAACTCTCAACAAAATGGGTATAGAGGGCAAGTACCTCAACATAATAAAGGCCATATATGACAAACCCACAGCCAACATTATACTTAACAGTGAGAAGCTGAAAGCTTTTCCTTTAAGATTGGGAACAAGACAAGGTTGCTCACTCTCCCCACTTTTATTCAACATAGTTCTGGAGGTCCTAGCAAAGGCAATCAGACAACACAAAGAAATACAAGGCATCCAGATTGGCAAAGAAGAAGTTAAACTGTCCCTGTTTGCAGAGGACATGATATTGTATGTAAAAAACACTAAAGAATCCACTCCAAAACTACTAGATCTAATATCTGAATTCAGCAGATTTGCAGGATACAAAATTAATACACAGAAATCTGTTGCATTCCTATACACTAACGAAGAAATAGCAGAAAGAGAAATCAGGAAAACAATTCCATTCACAATCGCATCAAAAAGAATAAAATACCTAGGAATAAACCTAACCAAGGAATTGGAAGACCTATACCCTGAAAACTACAAGACACTCTTAAGCGAAATTAAAGAGGACACTAACAAATGTAAATTCATTCCATGCTCTTGGCTATGAAGAATTAATATTGGCAAAATGGCCATCCTGCCTAAAGCAATCTACAGATTCAATGCAATCCCTATGAAAATAACAACAGCATTCTTCAATGAACTAGAGCGAACAGTTCGAAAATTCATATGGAACCACAAAAGACCCCAAATAGTGAAAGCAATTCTGAGAAGGAAGAATAAAGCAGGGGAATTATACTCCCTGACTCCAAGCTCTACTACAAAGCTACCGTAATCAAGACAATTTGGTACTGGCACAAGAAAAGACCCATAGACCAGTGGAACAGAATAGAGAGCCCAGATATAAACTCAAGCATATACGGTCAATTAGTATACAATAAAGGAGCCATGGATATACAATGGGGAAATGACAGCCTCTTTAACAGCAGGTGTTGGCAAAACTGGACATCTACATGTAAGAGAATGAAACTGGATTACTATCTAACCCCATACACAAAAGTAAACTCAAAATGGATCAAAGACCTGAATGTAAGTCATGAAACCATAAAACTCTTAGAAAAAAACATAGGCAAAAGTCTCTTGGACATAAACATGAGCAATTTCTTCATGAACATGTCTCCCCAGGCAAGGGAAACAAAAGCAAAAATGAATGAATGAGACTATATCAAACTAAAAAGATTCTGTACAGCAAAGGATACCATCAGTAGAACAAAAATATATCCTACAGTATGGGAGAATATATTCATAAATGACATATTCAATAAGGGGTTGACATCCAAATTATATAAAGATCTCACACACCTCAACCCACAAAAAGCAAATAAGCCAATTAAAAAATGGGCAGAGGACCTAAACAGACACTTCTCCAAAGAAGAAATTCAGATGGCAAACCAGCACAGGTAAAGATGCTCCACATCACTAGTCATCAGAGAAATGCAAATTAAAACCACAATGGGATATCACCTCACACCAGTTAGGATGGCCGCCATCCAAAAGACAAACAACAACAAATGTTGGCGAGGATGTGGAGAAAGGGGAACCCTGCTACACTGCTGGTGGGAATGTAAATTAGTTCAACCATTGTGGAAAGAAGTACGTAGGTTGCTCAAAAAACTCAAAATAGAAATACCATTTGACCCAGGAATTCCACTCCTAGGAATTTACCCTTAGAATGCAGCAGCCCAGTTTGAAAAAGATATATGCACCCCTATGTTTATCGCAGCACTATTTATAGTAGCCAAGAAATGTAAGCACCCTAAGTGTCCATAAGTGGATGAATGGATAAAGAAGATGTGGTATATATACACAATGGAATATTATTCAGCCATAAGAAGAAAACAAATCCTACCATTTGTAACAACATGGATGGAGCTAGAGGGTATTATGCTTAGTGAAATAAGCCAGGTGGAGAAAGACAAGTACCAAATGATTTCACTCATATGTGGAGTATAAGAACAAAGAAAAAACTGAAGGAAGAAAACAGCAGCAGATTCACAGTACCCAAGAATGGACTAACACTTATCAAAGGGAAAGGGACTGAGGAAGATGGGTGTGAAGGGAGGGATAAGGGGGAAAAAGGGCTATTACAATTAGCACACATAATGTAATGGGTGTGGGGGTGGGGTGGCTGGATACAGGGAAGGCAGTATAACACAGAGAAGACAGGTAGTGATTCTATAACATCCTTCTACACTGATGATCAGTGGCTGAAATGGGGTATGTGGTGGGGACTTGATAATAGATGGAGTCTAGTAACCATTATTTTGCTCATGTAATTTTATATTAATAATTGCAAAAAGAATAAATGTAAACTTACATAGCAAATGTGAAAAAGCCCACTAGGGCACAGAGACACCAATAGTAGGACTTTGCATTTTCTATAACCCAAGAAATATTCAGGAATTGGAACTGCTGTACACATTTGAAAATGAGAGTCCCTTGTGGCTGAAAATAATCTTGGTCAGACAATTTTATGAGAAACCTTTATATTCCCCTATCTCCACACATTCTTCAGAATATCACAGTAAAGATTTAGTCTCATGAGAGAATTTACTACAGAAAATTCACAACTGTGAACACCAGGCCTAGCCTGAGATCAGGGCTAGAGTTCAGCATTTTATTTTAGAACAACAGTGATTTTTCTCCCTTTGAGTCTGAAAATACTGTCAGGAACGTTTCTGTCATCTAAACATCAACACAAACCTATTGAAGACATAATACTACTGAAGTTATATTATTAGATGATTCTTCTCTGTGAAACCAATCTGCCTAAATGTCAACATCTGATATTTCAGGTTTGTCAATAAGAAATTTAACTTGCTTACAGTGAGGCTTATCACATACCACTCAACACACCCCCAAAGAAAGCATATCCACATATGAATTTTGTGTTTGTTCTTCATTCTTGGAGTTAACCCATAGTTTAAAACTGCCAGACATTTAAAAAAAACTCTTATGTGAAAGACAGGACTGTAAGAAATTTAAGATGAGAGGATAATGCTAGCGAGTATGACATTAGCTGTGAGTTTGTTATATATGACCTTTATTATGTTGCAGTGTGTTCCCTCTAAATCTACTTTGTTGGGGTTTTAATCATGAAAAGATACTGAATTTTTTCAAATGTTTCTGTGAATTGGGTATGGTTATTTCATATTTATAGATAAAATACTTCAGCTGAAAAAGTTGAAGAGACATGGACTGTATTACAAAGCTAATAACTATCAAAACAGTATGCAGTTAAACACTAATTATAATATGTGTGTGAGGAGCATATTAATGGTACATTCTTCATATCATATTATCTAGAAAATAGCTATAGTATCTGAACTATTATATTATTTGGAAAGCCTCGTATGAACATCTCAAATTCCTCAAAATAAAATGTTCACTAAAAGAAAAAAAGATCAACTGAAACTGCCCTTTTACTCTGCAAGAACTGGTTACTTGGAAGGCTATGTGAAGAACATGACAAGCCCTCTTCTCTGAAAAACACTGTAATTTGATAGAATTGTCAAGATAGCAATTTAAATCATCTGTGTTAAAGACTCATTGTGCAAAAGACAAAAAGAAAATTCACAAGTATTTATTAAAGAAAATCTACAGAATCCTACTGAAGATTTACACTATTTTATTTAGGGGTAACTCCCATCCCAATGCACTGCACCACCAGCCCTATGGTTGTCCTAAGGGGCAGGGGTTATTTGGATTGACCATGTTAAATCCATGCCAAAGAATGTTGTGAAAAAATAAAGACCTTAGTGTCAAATGATCAGTGTAAGCTAAAATCTCAGGGTAACTGATTCATGCAAGCTTTAAATTTGTAGACCACCAAGAAATTTACCAAGGAGGTAAGGAGAAAAAGACAGCCAAGACCACCATAGATCACACCATAGATCACCATAGATCACATATCCCTAGTGGTACAGAATCTGTGCCCCGTGCAAGGCACACACTATCAGGAGTAACTAGAAGGAAATGTGTGAGCTACTTGTCCCTGACTGACAGTGCAATAGAATTGTTAACTCCCTAAATCATTACCAGTTGGAATTTACCACAGGAATGCAAGGTTGGTTTCACATCAGAAAATCAATTAAAATAATGTTCTACATCAATAGAGAAAAAAACTCCCAAATCATCTCAATGGATAAAGATTTGACAAAATCCAATACCTATTTATGATGAACACTCAATAAACTAGGAATAGAAATATGAAAATTTAACATATAAAATACAGAAAAGCTGGGGCTAACAATATATTTAGTGGTGAGAGACTAAACACCATATTTCTAAAACCAGGAAAAATGCAAGAATGTCCACTTTCAATACTTATATTCTACATGGTACTAGAAGTCTTAGTAAATGCAATAAGGTAAGGAGATTAAATAAATGGAACCTAAACTGGAAAATAAAAACTGTCGTTATTCCCAGATTACATAATTTTCTAGAAGAGTACCATGGAGAGCCATTTAATCCATTCTAATTCTTTCTATGGTGGTGAGAGCAGGGCTTCATCATAAAACATTCTGCTACAGAAAAGGAAACCTTAATTTAATATTAGACTATGAGTAATATTTATTCAGTTTACAAGATTTTTAAAAGATAAATCATTTTTAAAAAGAAGAAACCGGTAACATGGTACGTGTGAGAAATCCAAAACTCTTCAATGTTACCAAAGTGAACAGTGTATGTTAAGAATAATCAGAAAGATCAACAGAGCCAACTGAAGAATGGATATTTACATCTCTACTGTGGTTGATGAAAACTACTGAAACTTTCTAAAATAGGGAAGCATTGTGTCATTTACATTAGGAAAAAAATCACTCAGTTTTGCAGGATAGATTTGAGAGAGACATGATCGGTAACACAAAGACAATTTGTGTGAATGACACAGAACTCCAAACAAGCAATGGTGGGAACATGAATCATGACTTTAGTGATAGAGGTGGAAAGAAGGAGGTAATTTTTCAAACATGTGGAATGTAAAATCATCTGAACTTTTATGATTAATTGGTTTGGATGGGTGAGAAAAAAAGTGAACTTAAGAGAGACATGTTTCAAGCTTGGGTGACAAGGTGAAGGTTGTCTAATTAAAGGATTAAACAATGGTTTAAAAAAGGATGAAACAAAATGATACATTCCATTTGAGATATTTAAAGCTTAAAATGTCTGTCAATCAAATTATAAATGTCTAATAGAGAGTTGGATATACAGTTCTAAAGATCTTATTTATAAATCTATCTGTGATTAATGTTGTGGAAATAAAATTCTAAGGATGTAAAGAGCAAAAACATGGTCACTAATACCATAAAAGGAAATCAGGTGTTAGAAAAAGTTGAATACAAAATACTAAGGAATAATTCTATAGAAGGGCAAGCAAAAGTGCATGAAGAGGGGCCAATGCATGAGAAGAAGGTGGAAAGGAAGGGGGCAGGAGGAAGGGGAGAAGCTGAAGGAGGAGGAGGAGGACAAGAAACATAAGGAGAAGGAGAGAAGAAAATGTTTAGATATTTTTAAGAGGAATCAGAATATAAAATTTTAAGATGGCAGGAATGGTAAATTACCTAACATGGCAAAGTCCAAACAAGATTAATTTCATATGACATTTGGAATTTTACTGTTCAACTTTGTAAGAAGCATTTAAATAGAATGATAAGAGAAGAAGCTACATTACGGAAGTTTCAGACACACTGAGAATTAGGAATGAGGAAAAAATTGAGAATAAGCTACCAGCACAAGTGGTTTCATTTAATAATCAACTAGGTACAACTAATAATCAGCAATGGATAATCCAAGGCACAGTTACTCAGCAGATAATCAAGAGATTTAATAGCTAGCTGTGACATGTTTATAACTTGAGAACCAATTACTTTTATCATTGTTGCTTTTGCTGATGCTAATAGCGAAGGAAAAAAGCATTAGAGACGATGAAAAGAAGTCCACAAATAGGAAAATATTTCAAATGTCAGGTATTAATGAAGATTAAGAAATATATATGCCACATATGTGAAAATCTAATATGTTTAAAATATTTATAATTTTTATCTTTTATCATAAATAATGTCTTGTAAGTCACAGATATTAATTCCTAAACAAATGAGGCTTACTTCAATGTGCTCTATTTTTATAGAAAAACATGGGACTTAAGAAAATTAGATTATCAGAATAATTGACTCAGAACTGGTAAAATTATGATCTCAACTGAGAGGATATGATGCTTACATTTCATTGAATTTCATGATTTTAAAGCCCATATAGGCAGTATACTGGGGAGCTTTGAGTACCACTTCAGCTTTGTTTCTATTATGTTCTGTTGCCTCTCTATGTTCTTTGAGAGACGGAGCTTTGACAAATATGAAGAAAAAATCCACCAGCAAAGTTGATTTTTAAATTAAATAAGGTATGTAATTTGAGGATCTTTTAGGTAACAAAATGAATCATTTCTATTTCTTACCAATTATGCACAGTTATATAAGTGTTGATGTAATAAAATATCCTCTTTTCAATAAGACAACTATTTGACAATAATTATTTATAGTTTAAATTATGGGATAGAGTTTTCTTTAATCTGTTCATGCATGAGATAAATAAATTGAACTTAAAACATAATTTTGCAGAGGACTTCTGAGAAGATGGTGGCATAGAGCTTGAATCTACTTCCTCCACATTCACACCAAAACTGCACATACACAGAGCAAACTGTCTTAAAGAAGAACTGAGGACTGAGTAAGCACTTTCTACAAAACAAGATAGAAAGATCACATAAAGCAAGATTCAATAAATTCAAGAAGTCTGAAATCATACCAAGCATCTTTTATGACCACAATGTTATGAAGCTAGAAATCAAGTTACAAGCAAAAAAGAATGAAAAAGCACAAACATATGGTGACTAAACAGCATGCTACTACATAATCAATGGGTCATCAAAGAAATCAAAGAAGAAATTAAGAAATACTTGGAGAATAATCAAACTAGAAATATTATGGTTCAAAATCTTTAGGATGCAGGAAAAGAGGTTCTAAGAGAATAAATATCTCAAACAATCTAACCTGACCCCTAAATGAACTAGAAAAGGAAGAACAAGGCCCAAAGTTAGTAGAAGGAAGAAAGCAAATAACCAAGATCAGTGCAGAAATGAATTAAAAAAATGCAAAAGATCAATGAAACTAAAACCTGGTTATTTGAAAGGATAAACAAAATTGATTAAAACTTTAGCTAGACTCATCAAGAAAAAAGAGGGGACTCAAATAAAATCAGAAATGAAAGAACTGTTACAACTGACACCACAGAAATACAAACAATTATAAGAGAGTATTGTGAAAAATTATGTGCCAAACTGGATAACTTAAAAGAAATGGATAAATTCTTACAAATATACAATCTTCCAAGACTGAACAAGAATAGAAAATCTGGACAAATTACTAGTAATGGAATTGAAGTGGTACTGAAAAAACTCCCAAAAAACAAAATTCTCAGGACCACATGGCTTCACAGATTAATTCTACCAAACAGTTAAAGGAGAATTGATACCTCTCCTACTTAAACTATTCCAAAAAATTGAAGAGGAAGGACAGCTTCCAATTTCATTGCACAAGGCCAGCATCACCCTGGTACCAAAACCAGGTGAAGATACTACAAAAAAAGAAAACTACAGACCAATATCCCTTATGAAGAAAGATGCAAATATCCTCAACAAAATATTAACAAACTGTATTCAAAAATATATCAAGAGGATCATTCATCACATCCAAGTGGGATTTCTTCCAGGGATGCAAAGCATGGTTCAATATCTACAAGTCAATCAATGTGATACACCACATTAACAAGAAGGATAAAAACCACATGATCACCTCAATATATGCTGAAAAAGCATTTGACAAAACTCAACATCCATTCATGATATCACAGAGAGCACATACCTCAACTGAATAAAGGCCATATACAACAAACTCACAGCTAATATCATACTTAATGGCAAAAAGCTTTTCCTCGAAGATCAGGAACAAGACAAGAATGCCTACTCTCACTACTTTTATTCAAGATAGGCCTAGAAGTCCTAGCCACAGCAATCAGAATAGAAAAATAAATAAATAAAAGGCATCCAAATTGGTAAAGAAGAAGTAAAAATGTCACTATTTTCAGATGACATAATACTATATACACATATACCTCTAAAGATTCCATCAAAAAACTTTTAGAATAACTGGATTCAGCAAAGTTGCAGGATACAAAATCAATATTTATTGCATTTTGTATATACAATAAATACAGAGATTTATTGCATTTCTGTATACAATAAAGAAGCAAGCAGAAATTAAGAAAACAATCCCATTTGTAATGCACCAAAAATAATAAAATATCTAGAAATAAATCTAGCCAAGAATGTGAAGGGCCTGTACTCTGAAAACTATAAATCATTGATGAAAGAAACTGAAGATGACACAAATAAATGGAAAGTTATTCCATGCTCACAGATGGGAAGAATTAATATTATTAAAATGGCCATACTTTCCAAAGCAATTTACAGATTCAATGCAATCCCTGTCAAAAAACCAATGGCACTCTTCAATGAACTAGAGCAAATAATCCTAAAATTTGTATAGATCCACAAATGACCCCAAATAACCAAAGCAATCCTGAGAAATAAGAATGGTGGGGGTATCACATGTCGTGATTACAAACTGTACTACAAAGCTACAAAACAGTAATTAAAACAGTATGGTACTGGCACAAAAACAGATACATAGACCACTGGAATTGAATAGAGAGCCCAGAAATAGCCCCACGCATGTATGGTCAATTAATATATGACAAAGGAGGCAAGGATACACAATGGGGTTAAAACGTTCTCTTCAATAAATGGCGTTGGCAAAACTGGACAGGTACGTGCAAAAGAATGATACTGGATCACTATTTTACCCCACACACAAAAAATAAACTCAAAATGGATTAAAGTCCTAATTATAAGAACTGAAATCAGAAAACACTAAGAAGAACATAGGCAGTAAACCCTTGAATTTTAACATAAGAAATTTTTTTCTGGCTGTCTCTCAAGCAAGAGAAACAAAGGCAAAAAAATAAATAAGTAGGACTAAATCAAACTAAGAAACTTTGCAGCAAAGGAAACCATCAATAAAAGAAAAGATAACCTGTATGGGAGACTATATTTGCAAACAAAATTTCTTATAAAGAGCTAATATCCAAGATACATAAAAAACTTACCCATGTCAACACCAAAAATAAATAAATATTCCAATTTAAAAATTGGCAGAAAGCCTGAATAGATATTTTCCCAAGGAAGACATGGAGATGGCCAACAAACAATGAAAAGATGCTCCACATCACTAATCATAAAGGAAACACAAGTCAAAACTGCAATGAGATATCACTACTTTCCAATCAGAATGGCTAGTACCAAGAAGACAAGAAATACCAAACGTTATGAGGATGTGGAGAAAAGGGAATCCTTATACACTGCTGGTGGGATTGAAAATTGGAGCAGCCACTATGGAAAACATTTGGAGGTTCCTCAAAAACCTAAAAATAGAAATACCACTTAGCAATTAATAATTAATAAAAAAAATATATGCACCCCTATGTTTATTGCATTATTTACAATAACCAAGATATGGAAGCAAATGAGGTTTCCATAAATAGATGAATGGATAAAAAAAAAACATAGTACTTATTTATAATGGAATATTACTCAATGATAAAGAAAGCAATCTTGCCATTTTTGTGACAACACAGATGGACCTAGAAGATATTATGCTAAGTAAATTAAGTCAGAGTAAAATGAATACCATATGATTTCACTTACATGTGGAATATGAGAAACAAATGAATAAACAAATAAGAAAAAAATAGACTAAAAAATACAGAGAATTTGGATGGTTGGTTACCTGGGGAGAGGAGAATGGGTAACATAGGTGAAGGGGATAAAGTGACACAAACTTTGAATTATAAAATAATTTAGTCACAGAGCTGGAAGTATAGCATAGGGAATATAGTTCATAATATTGTTATATCTTTGTATGGTGGCAGATGATAACTACACTTATAATGGTGAGCATTTAATTATGTATATAATTGATGAATCCCTAAGTTGTTCATCTGAAATCAATATAATATTGTATGTAAACTATATTTCAATAAGAAATGATCATTAAAAAGTGTAATTATGCTGTAATTTGTGTTGCTCTGTTAATGATATGTTGGTTAACTTTGGATGAAATATCTACTGCATGAAAAATTATTTATTTTTGTGTTGACCCTTGATACAGTAGAGGGAAAATCATAAAAATTGAAAAAATCATGTTCCCATATAGTATAGTGTTTTTTTCTTTTTGCAAAACAGCAATCATAAAAATAATAATTGTATCAATCCAAATTGAATAATCACAATGATTTCTCAAAGAAAAACAAAATTCATCTAAAGTAATTGGCCACATGTCCTTTTATTGTTTTTAATGTATGAGAATATGTTATAATGTTTTTACTTTGTCTGGAAACTCTTTTCACTCTAAAGTTTACATTGTTTTATAAACTTTTTACTCCAAGAAATAGTTAAGAATTTTCATAAGATGGAAAGAGGAAAAACATAAGGATTTCTAAGGGATGACAAAGAGTATTTTTTGCCTTTATTTAATCAATACTCTCTACTAAAACCATCAGAAAAGAAAAAAGAGCAAAGACATCAAACAACACAACAATAGGTGGTCTGCAAGTTATTTTCTCATTAGCAAATTTTAGGAAATGTTTCCCTTTATTTGCATGTCTAAATTATTATGCTTCTAAATGATCAGAATAATTTTTCCACAGATTTTCTAGGTCACAATGCAAGGAACTAGGAAAGGATATGTAGCTAGTAAACCAGTTAAGGATTACCTAGTTTTTTAAACCAAGTTGCACAAAGTTCACTGCATATCACAAAACTCCACTTTCCATAAAGTATACGTAGCCTAGCATTTCCTCTGAACTCAGTATGTTTAGTCTTGCCCTTAGAATGACCATGTTGCGACAGCTGGTAGGTAATTAGTTGGGGTATAGAATAAGCTGTTGCCACAAAAGAAATCTCATAAAACAAACTGGCCAAATACTAAAGAGAAATTTGTTTCTGATATAACAGTCCAAATGTAGGAGGGGATTTCAAAGCTATCAGCATAATTCTACTACCTTCAACAAGTGCTTCTATTCCTTCATCCAAGACACTGTTCTAGTCATTGCAATTGCCAGTCAAATGGAAGAACAAAAGAGAAATGTATAGCAGGGAGTATATTCTCTTAAGGTTATATTTAAAGCAACAGCTGATACCAAAATATGGTATATAGCCTAGTACAATTTCAAAATTAATTTTTTTTCCATCCATTCTTTGGGGAACTACAGTTGTTGGGCTGAAGTTGGAAAAGAAGAGGCAACAGCATTTCTTCTGCTTGCGGACTAGTCTGTCCTTGTCACTTCAAAGTCTTCCTCCAATCACCAGAGGACCTCACAAAATAAATACCCACTTTCCCTTCCTCTCTAGAGTGAGGGACTAGACAGACTTCTTTTATCCATGGTACAAAGGTTGACCTCTGTCTGTCCTGTGCCTCTTTCCCAAAACAACTCTCTAGGGTTTTTAAGGACATTCTAAATTGCCCCACTCAGAAGCTGGACAACTTCTGCCTAAAAAGTGTCCCAGGTTCCTATGCTTGCTAGCATTATCCTTAAAGTGCTTAAAGTAATCTGAGCTTCAAAACCAAGTTCAAATTTAGAATTATTGAGCTCCTCTGCAATTCTGCATAGGAACATTGCGTATATGTGGAGCAGACCACAGGTTTCCTTCTTTCCCCATGCCAGGTTCATTCCAAGAATTCAAGAGGCTTCCCTTCATATCTGCCCAAGTAACCATGTCTTACCCATCCCTCAGGTACAGACTTTATACTTCTTAGCTCCATTCCTGTGTGTTATCTGGTAAGACGGCACAGGAGAGAGTGGCCTGCAAAAACCCTGAAAGCAGTTTGGTGCTTTTTGGACAGACATTTTCTAATGGCTTACCTAGAGACTGGTCTAAAAGGCCTAGATCCTAGACATCTTTGCTGCAAAGGAAAATCAGAAAGGAACTCTCTCAATACATGGAGCTATAACAGGACCCCTCCTGTCTAAGGTCAATTCTGATACTATGGGATTATAAAGGAGGTACACTTAAAAAGACTGGAAAAGGGGTGGATGGAGCACTGCAGAAAGGCATCCACGTGGGCTTGGTTTTGAATGAGAAGTAAATTCGGGGAAATAGATCTATTTTCTGTAAGCCCATAATTGTTCTGAATCCATATGCTAGTCTTGGTGACAATTAGTCTTCCAACCATAATCTACCTTTTGTACAAGAATATTGACTTGAAATATTTAAATAATTGAGTGTTTGAAAGTTTGTTTTTTCAATTATTCTTATTTCTGCAGGTCTTTTTCTTAGTTTTACTTTACCTTCTACTCAAAACTTTTTAATTTGATTCTACTATTCTCCTTAACACCTATACCTTGTTTCTAACTTGATTCCCACTGTTTTTCTTTCCCATATGCTTTCCCATAGAGTCAGTTTTCCTTCTAAAGATCTCCACTAACCTTCATTAGCACATGTTAATAAGTATTCATCATCAACAATTTGAAATAAGAAACAAAAGTGGAAAAGGGAACAGAGGCAGTGGATTGGGTTTTCTCCAATTCCTCAGATTCTAACCACTGATAATCATCATTGTGGATACTATCTACCAAGACAATAGTTTCTCAAATTAATAGCAAGTACACTCTATTAAAAAAAGAACTTTAAGAATACCTAGAACAAAATCACAAATCTCTGTGTTACCACTCGCTTTATATTGTTTATATGCTTAAGTGTCTCAAGTACCTATAAGGACCTTAGTGTCAGACACTGTATCTTATTTACCTTTAGTCTTAACAAAGTGTTTGGTACATAGTTTGTATACCAGGCTAACTATTTGATATTAAGCTATGTGTTTTTTCCAATTTATGTTATCCCTCTCCTGGTTAATAAAATTAAAGCAACATTAAGTATTGTTAAAAAAGAAAAAAACAAACCCTAAGTGGAATCTTTTGTCCCCCCACAGCCAACCAAAATTTAGTTACGGTTTCAACCTATCCCAGCAATGTAACCTTTTAACAATCAATCTGAAATTTCCTGATCATCACGAGTAAGGTAATCTGCATGGTAAAAACCTGTCCCTCTCTTCCCAGAAAAAAGATGTCCTGGCCTAAAACAATCTCTTCTTTTCTTTTACTAGTAACTTCTTGGCCCACCCTCCTTTCTCTAATAACATTCTATTTGGACAACTCCTTGGAGCATCTCTCTACTTGCTAGATAGCATGCCACCCAATTTGTAAATCTCCTAATAAAGCTAATTAGATCTTCAAATTTACCTGGTTGAATTTTCTTTTTTAACAGTTTATAAGCACTAGCTTTAAGAAAAAGGAAGATTAAAAAGTAAAATTCTTTGTTTTTGAACCCTACAGTAACTCTCGGAAAATTATTAGAACAAAATCTTGAAGCCACATAATATTTCAATTGTTAGAACCAGTTGCTAGTATAAACAGTACAGTAGAAACCATAAAAATTCCAAGCCTTCAAAAAGGAGTATGTAAGTAACTAAAAGGACTAGAAGAAAAAAGGCCTTCAAAAGTCCTAAGAGGACAATTTAGAGTTTTCTGGACAAATAGATGTTATCTAGGAACAGAGATGTAAGTAGCTAATAACACAGAGGAAGACCTGCCCATGTACTTCAAGGTGCTTAGATCTGAGTGGAGTCCAGCAAGGGAAGAATACAATTATGGACTGGCATGTAAATCATCCCCAGTTATGCTACCCTGTAGGTCTCCTGGCAACCCACGTATCACCTCATAGGAGGAAAATGAATTGTAGAGAGAATGTTGACTAATTTATTATGGGCACTAAGGAAAAAGGAGTATAAATTGAAGTGCCTGAGTTTACTATGAATTAGCAAATGTTTCCATGAGCCAAGTGAATTTCACTTAACAGGAAATCAAAATTACATATGTACACACATGAAATTTATGTTTTTCTAATTTTTCATCTACTAGAAAAACAACGTTTAAATGACTGGATACTTTCTAAAAAACTTAAGTTTGATTCAGGGTTTAATCTCTTGTATCCAATATACTGTCTCCCAAATGCACATCTAATTTTGATTCACTCTTGTAGAACCAGTTTCCAGCCTTCTTTGTCATATATAATTGCTGCTCAGTATTAACACTTCCATGAGTTAAAGCCTTTTTATCTATTTCAACCTATTAAGATTTCTTATCAGTTTCCTTGCACATCTGCAGCACTAAGAGACATTCAGCTGCATGCAACAGAAGCCTAATAAACAGACACATAATTGATATAGATACTATTTACTTAGTAAGAGGTCTCAAGATTGATTATCTCAGGGTTATTTTATCATTTAATATTACCAAGAAACTAGGCTCTTTCCAGTTTCCATCTCAACAGATCTGTTGATTTTTATTCATTAAGGTTTTGAACTCATGATTACAAGATAGCTGCTATAACTCCAGACAACTTATCAGTTATGAGGTAGAAATAAAGGAAAGGAAACGGTGCCAGTGAGGAATTCTCTAGCATCTGCCTCTGCTAAAGTTTGGCAAAGGCTATCCCTGAAATTTCCTATTAGACTCCCCTTTGTGTTTCATTGGCCATAAATAGGTAGAATAATGACTCCTAATTCTCAGGCATGTCAAAAAAACTCTTTCCTGAGGATTGCTACATTAGTTTTGAACAAAATCAGAGTTCAATAAAGTTGAACAGCAACAAAGTACGCATTCCTCTTGTTGTGAAATCGAAAGATCATATCTCTTGTTTTTCCAACATAAAGTTATATCCATTTTCTTCATTCTGAAACTCTGCAATTTCAAATAGTATTCCAAATGAACTTTTACAACATATTTTGTGTTATGCATGCTGAGAAATGTGTCTCAGCTTTTCAGAATTCAACATGCTAGCCTAAAGAAAATGACTATATAAATCAAATTGGAATAGTATCATCTCCTTCCCAAACTGCCACCATTTGGTTTGAAAGTAAATTCTACCAGATCATAGCACTTATCAACACAGTTTCTCTGGTTTCGAGAGGTGCATTAACATTTTAACATTCAAATTCATATAAAAATACACAGTTCAGATCGCTGCCTACAATTTCATTGAATTCTGCATTTGAAAAATTTTTATTGACAATATAAAAGAAATATTAATTTACTTTTGCACTGAGAAAGCCTCTGAAATTCTGGAAACACTTAATAATTTTCTGTATTGGTTAAAAATATCAAGATAAGAATCATTTGTGTTTCGCCATCTTGAAAAACCAGTGCACTGAAGTTATCCAACACAATATATGCAGTATGTGTTATCGATGTAAATGTGTGAAAATTTAGATAGTCCATATTTGTTAACTTCCATGCTGTAAAATAATATAATTATCATTTTTACATATGTATTGAAAATGCAAATAACATCTCTCCTTTACTTTTAAAAAAAGCATTTTTACTGTCCTTTGCTGTATCCTTTTTCTCTATCCTCATTGCAAGTACAATCCTCTATAATGAACCTTACATTGAATAATCTCCTCTTCATCCTCCTAACTAGCTCCCTTCAAATCTTGGTTTTATTCCTTTTATTCAGCTTTCAATAATTGAATAACTAGACCTTCAAGGCCAACAAGAATATGAAAGCCAACCCAAACCTGAAAATCACTTTGTAAATCTTTATGTCACAATGACTTTGAGTCTATCCCTAATACTTTTAAGGACAGATTGTGTTTATTTTAAACAACAGGGGGAGGGAGGCTAACTAAATGTTCAAGTTTTGCCCACAACTTACCTACAGACTTGACTTGGCCATACTTCAGTCAGGTTTCTCTCCTCCCCTCAAGCCCCTGGGCTTTGGCTCCCCACCAAGATTAAGCAAGCACGAAGTTGCAGAATATCCCCTTTCAAAGCTGATTCCAAGAATGATCTGACTGCTGAGAGAAACATCGGATTTTGCCACCTGTTCACTCCACCATCTATAAAGTTCCTGCTAGCCCTATGTTCCCCTCTCTATAAAAGAAAAGCCTTTTTTTCTTGTTTGCTTTGGTGATACAGATCTTGGGATGGGAGAGTTCTCCCTATTGCAATATTCTTTTTGAATAAAGTTTCACTTTACCTAAGTCTGGATTTATTTTTACATGACACCGGTGAGCTTGGGAGAAAACCTGCATCTCAGATGTTGACTCCAGCCTTTTAGGACACTGATCAGAGAATTTGGCTAAGCTGTGCCTGGACTCCTGACAAACAGAAATGTAAGATAATAAATGTGTGTTGTTTTAAGCCATTAAGCTTGTAGCAATTTGTTACACAGCAATAGAAAACCAATAAATGTAGAAAAGCACAACATAAATTTGAGTCCCAGTATAGACAACAACGATAGGGACCAAGGGCAGGCTGCCCCAAAATGTGCCACTTTGGTATGCTGATTACTTTGAATTGAAACAACTGGAGAAACAGCAGCAACAGGAGGGATTCTCTGAGGCCCCTCTGGCCCCCTTGCCTTGACAGCAGGGAATAAATCTCCCGTGGGAAAGGAACCCTCCCTGCACCTGGAACACAGAAGGCATCTTTATCCCAGAGACAGGGGATTTAGAGAAGAGAAGGCTGTATAAGCAAATCGTGTTCCTTTTTTACTAAGTTACCCCAGAGCCCAGATGCCGTTTAGAATTCCTTCCTAGGTGCCTCATTAGGGCAGTACGTAGTGCGGTCAGGCTTACAGTGTTCCTTACTAATTGAAGATCCCAAACATAAATTTTCTTGTCCTGTCAATTCCTCACAGGTTTATGTTTCTTTGCCTAAAATTCATAGGAGCCACAAATCTTGGTCATTTCTTTGGGTCTCAATTATATGACTGGCCTCTGTACATAGGCCATTAAACTGTTTTTTTCTCCTGTTAACCTGTCCCATTTAAATTTGATTCTTAGGCCATGTAGAAGAACCTTGAGGGAGAGAGGAAATTTCTTCCTCCCCAACACAACTTAAAACCATTTTTTAATAGAAAAACTGCCTTTAGCATGTAATATATTCCATATAATAGTTTTCTTCTGGTAGAAAAATTCTTTATTTTCATTTACTGTAGTTAATATAACTGTCTACATGGATTCAAATCAAATTTCACATTAAAAAACTTAACATTGTTTAAAATACACTTTTCTGGGAAATGCCTTGAGTAGTGGCATTTCATGATCAAGACACTTCCCACCTATACATATGAGAAAATATTATAGTATTTAAAATTGATATGGAATATAGTATTTGGGTACAAAGATATTTCCCACATTACATCTACAAATGAAAAAAAATGTTCTGTCGATTGACCAATAATGTTCAGTTAAGTAAATATAAGCAGTCATGATTTCCAATTCATTATTATTTGAACCACTTTTGACAGATTGGAAAATAGGAGAGAACTTAGTAGAAATGATAATGTTTATTCTGTGATGTGAGGGCTTAGTATAAAGAAGGTTCTGATATTCAGTAAATGTTTCTGTGAAAAAATAAAGCTAAATTTTGTAGATTCAGCTTTGAGCTGGGTAATAAGCATATGCTTACTTTTCCTGTAATATAGTGATTCTGATAGATCATTACTGTGGTGATTTACAGAAGTTTCTTTAATCTTATCCAGATGTACCTAGAGATTTTTTACATTTTAATTTAGGAAAAATATGTCTAATAATCTAACATACAGGGTTGGATTTGAATGAGAAGTCATTTTTATAGATACTCTGTGACTTGCTGAACTGAATAGGATCCTGGGTTCCCTTGGTCCTTGTAGGAGGTGTTTAGGATACTGAAGGGAAAAGCCAGTTACCTACTGGGACACAGCCAAGTTCTTCATGCTAGCAAGGTGTACCTCAGAGGAAGCACAAGAAACTGAAATTGTAACAATAATAATGATTCTTTTCAACTGCATCCAAAGAAAGAAAGGAGTGAGAATGTAAATGTTTCATCACATTCTTCTGTGTTTGCTACAAGAAATAATACAAGATGTGTTATTTTGTTAAGGGAACAAATACCCAAAACGTTTTATCCCAGTGCCAAGGATTAAATATGTAGATTGAGAATAACAAAACTGTTATTTGTGCCACAAAAAAATAAAAAGTTGACACAAAAAGGGTTATAAACTTATACTACTACACACAGTGTTATAAAAACATGCCTGCCATAAAATTTTATAGGGAGATATATATTTGCAATTTTTTAGTAACAAATACATTCAACAAATTGTAAACAGTGTATGAATTTTAACTAAATATCTGGGAATCTGACCTCATAAAAAACAAAAAGAAGAGGTAAAATCTTAAAATTAAATCATAATATTTTGAAAATTTTTAATATAAATAAAAGACTCTTCAGAAATGTAAAAAAAATTAAAAGTAGAGCTACTCAATGTCTTCTTTCCCAAATCATCAGAAGACATGAACTAAATTTAGGCAAGCTGATGGGTGTAGCCTTTGTCACTGATAACTTAAAAAAAGTAAGATTCATAGCATAAAAACTTATTTTGAGAATTTTCTAATTCATCATGAGATCAAGTTGACTCATATGCAAAAACACTAGTGTATCTATGCTTTGGTATCAAAACTGGCTTTCATTTTGAGACAATAATACAGCAAAAATAATAGATATTACCAAATGTCTATCAGGTAATATTATAGGCATTTAACATGTTCTTTTGTAATCTTCAAAACAATCTTGTGAGGTAGGTACTGTTATTATTCCTATTTTACAAGTAGGGCAACTAAGGTTTAGAGAGACTAAGATTATTTTACCTAAGAATCATAACCAGATATGGGAATCTTCACCTACTCTATCAGTTCTCATAAATATCAGCTAAAACCAGGTGCAGTGTTTCAACATGAAATTTTTCTTCTCTGATCTTCCCTTCCCTTCCTGATCTCTCAATACCATCTAGTCCAGGCTATGTCAGGTTCCATGTGAAATCAGGCACCACATCTGAGAGACATTCTTAAATTTAGTAAAACTCACTCACTGCAATGCATTTCTCATAGAATCTGTAGTTTTAGCTTTTTTTCCTCTGATTATATTAAGATAGTAGGTCTGTTTGTAAAGTCATTTGTGACTACCTACAATATATGGGAAAGTTATTAAAAGAGGGTATGAGAGGTAGACTATTTCTAAGTTAACACATATGGCAATTTTGATAGTACAGCTGTCCTTTGCTCTACAACCACCTCTTTCACTCCTCTAACTTCAAACTCCCAGATACTGAGGACAATAATCAGGCTGCTGTGTGTAATAAAGATTCATAGGCAGAGGTCCCAGAATTTCTGCTGCCTCAAGCCTTCTCAGATTCAGGATATTAAAAAACTGTGGCACAAAGCTATCACCTTACTGACGTAGATCTGTGAGAGGAATTGTAAAAAATAAGTTACTGAGGCAACAAAATGCCAAAATATAGCCAAGTTTTAAACGGCCTTATTTTTCACAGGACACTTGTAGATGGTCTTGGAACCACTTTATTTGGTCACAAAATCACTAAACTTTAAGAAGCACCCCCCTTGACAACTTGTATAAATTTATGAATTTTGCATGTTAAGTAGTCTATTATGTACATTAAAATCTTACAAATGGAACTACTTAAGGATGAAATAAAGAAGTGTAATTTATTCCAGAATCCCTATGCATTCCTTTATTTATACTAAAATGTACATGCTGTATACTTTGAAGACTATCACTCCAGAAGTCTCAGAAGTCTCTCTGACTTTTTCTCAAAAACTCCTTTTTAAACTCTCTGGTTTTATTCTGGTACTACTTATTTCCATAAAACTTTGTTCTAAATGGATTCTATATCTTTATAGTCACTTTGGCTGTCCACATGGCTTTACCTTCAGTTTCATGTATTTATGAGATTACTTTTAGATTCATGTTTTGCTTCATATGGACTATTAGAAAGGGCTCTGAAGTCATAAAGATGATGTTATCAAAACGTGTGTGTGAAAATAATGTATATGTAAATTTGATAATAGTCCAATATTCTCTGATTCTTTCTATAAATATTTGAGGGCCTACTATGGGCCAGACAATATTCTAATTAATGAGAGTTAGAAATAAAGAGAAAAAAGTAAAATTTGTACTCTTACAGAACTTGCATCCTACTGGGGAGAAAGAAAATAGATACACAATATGCCAAATGGTTATAAGTTGTATGAAAGAGACATACTTGATTGTTGCTTAGGGCACAAATTCTGGAGACATACTTCCAATTTTTAAAACCAGACCTCCCACCCTCACTTACTAGTTGTATGATGCTGGACACATTACTAGTTTGTAAATTACAGATAATAATGTTCCAATGTTGTTGTGTTAAACAAATATATGCAAAAAATACTTAGAACAGTGCCTTATGGGTTAGCTATACTGCAGTATGTGTTAGCTACAACTATAAAGGAAGGGAACAGAAAGCATAAAGGAGAACAGTGTGAAGCTTTGGGAAATGCTATTTTATACAGGACAGTCTTAGAAAATATTTAGGCTAATGAGAGCATACTGTCCTAATTCACAAATATCTTTATAGACATTATTTTTATATGTAGGGTAATGCTAGCTTACCAGGTTTCTGAAATAGTAGTAATTTCTGCCCCTTTTACTCTAAAATTGGATTCCCAGTTTAAACACCCAATTGTGGATTCATCCTATTTATATGTCATGGGGAACTAACACCATGCAAAAGAGACAAAGCTAGATAATCACTTGGAACATACAAAAGTTGTAACTGTTAGTTTTTCTGTTAATGGCTAAAACGTATGCATTAAATTGCCACTCAGAACAGTAACACATGTTTATTTAATAATTTATTTAATAATACATAATTATTTAATAATTCAGGTAAGCTCGATTTTTTTTAAAGATGAAGCATCTTTAATAAGCTTTTTTTGTATGTACTGATTGGAGAAAAGACTAATTATAAAGATCTTCCCTCAAAGAAGCCATCTTCCCTGGTAGATAGCAACTATCGTCTA
The DNA here is from genome assembly GCA_029783875.1 of Phataginus tricuspis. NCBI lineage: Eukaryota > Metazoa > Chordata > Mammalia > Pholidota > Manidae > Phataginus > Phataginus tricuspis. The sequence continues at coordinate 41,172,604 of JAQQAC010002172.1, read as the reverse complement.
ACAGCTAGTGAGTGAAGAGATGTATGTTAATAAAGCACAATGGACAAAGTAAGGGAAAATGTTAAGTAGAGAAGGTGAACTCATTTTGAAAATGCACAGAATAAGAACACTAGTGTTTTGCTGAGGACAAGACTTAAATGTATCCTAGCAGCAAAGTATAATGACATTCTCCCCAGATTTGGATCACAGAGGTATATTTCATTACAACAGTAAATTCAATACATATACAGACTTCAGTATTTGCTGTTCAAGCTGTTTTCTGTCCACAAAGGTCACAAAATTGGAGACAGCATTAGTCTCTACCTAGTATGCTTTTTCCGATGTTTTTCTAATAACACTAATACCTTTTCACAGACTGTGAACGGGAATATTAAGTGAGATTTAATCACTTATGCCCAAAATAATACACATTTTCCTCTTTTTCTGCATGAGAAAGACTAAGGAAACTGTCACTCAGCATTATCTTAGTTCTGGATATGAGATGTCGCCGGAGTTTTTACCTTGGAATGCAGCTCACTACCACAAGCCATGAAAAAAGACCAATTTTTAATTTAACAGAGGAACTGTAGTTTGTTGTACTCTACGATATATACATGTTTTTAGAAACCCATGATTTTGCCCAAGTTCTACAAGGAATTTTTTAAACAAAGTTCTTGTTACACAAACTTTTAAACATTTGATGTTAAAAAATACCCGGTCATAAACATCAATAATCAAAGAAAAATTAGGTTTGCAATCCTCACCATCATCACGTACAAAACTTCTGCTCCATCGGGCACCTTACCTGAGCTGGTGAAACAAATCCAGACCTCAGGACTCCCAGTTTCAGTCCCATTCCAGAATTCAGGCTATGACGCTTCTTTCCAAACATGATGAGGAAAAAACAAAACGTTGTTTTTTTGTTGGTTTCTTGAAACTAAATAGCTTATTTGTGGTCTTTTTGAACCACAGAAGCCCGGGCAGGTCACTGGGCCCCGCGGCTGAGAGGCATGCGGGGCGGAACCAAGGCCGCCAGGGCGCAGCAGGCGCCGCCGCGGGGCGTAGGTGTGGCAGGGTGCAGCGCCGAGTTTACTCAGGACAGCATCTGTCCAGGCTGTGCCAGGAATAACCTACCAAGAGGCGGCAGAGAACTCGGTGGAGGTTTGAGATGGAGGAGGACTAGCCCGATGTATGACCTCCAGGGCTCCAGCAAGCTCCCGAGCTTTCTGAGCCTATGATTCCCCTCAGCAGATGTATACAATCGCAATCAAGAACAGTTACTGAAATTTGAGTATTTGGCCACACAGGTGGAACTTCTGAGGCAAAATAATATGCAAAAGTCTGTGAGCAATTAGATGTTATAGCAAGAGAAATGAAGAGTCCACAGGCATGCTGGTAACAAGGCATCCTAATTAAATATTCTAGGTCTATCTGAAACAACTGATGCCCAAAAATCCGCATTGTTAAATTTCAGAACCAGCTAGGGAGTTGAAAACGTTTGGCCAAAGAAGGAACCAGGAGAAATGGGACTGGCAGACATCTTGTCTGACAAAGCATCATGACCTGTGGTCAAAAAAAATAAAGACCACCATGTATCTCTGGACAAATAAATCCTTCTCCATATGTGGTATTCCTTATAAAAGATGGGAGAACATCTGTGAAAATGAGGTATCTGCAAAAATTGATCATGAAGTTTTTGAAGGTTAAATAAAAAATTTGAATGACAGTCATTGTCTTTCCAATGGGTTTCAGCTCTGGGCAAGTTCACTATGGATTCAATGTGACGAAAGAAACTGACAACAAAACGTTCTTGGGGTGAAAGGGTTATACCTAACTTTATTTCCACGGTGGCAGGTCAGTCACTAAAATCCTGTTCACTCAGAGTGAGTCTGCATGCAGCAAGCCGGTCTCTGCCTCTGGACCCCTCTGCCCCCAACAGCCGTCCTCTGGCCTCTCTGCACAGTCGTCCCACACAGCCATACTCTGGGCCTCTCTGCACAGCTGTCCCTCACAGTTGTCCCACACAGCTGCCCTCTGGGCCTCTGTCCTCGGCGCTGCCCCCACTCCAGCCTCTGCTCTGCTCTCCTGCAGCCTTGCAGCCATGCCACCGTGTCACGCCCAGAGCACTGGGTGGAGCTCTTTATATAGAGTCAACAGCCATGCATTGCCCACAGGTGTGCAGTGAGCTAGTCAACCAGGGCCAGGTGAGAATCCTGGCCACAGGAACTCTCATTTTATCCACAGTCATAATTAGAAAAAGCAAAAAAGATTTTCTGAGTCAAGACTCAACTGAGTCAAGTTGGGTCAATGAGATAGCTGAGTTTCCTAAGAAATACAGTTCACTTTCTGAGAGTATAATAAGGATGGAAAAAGCACAAAGGCCAAAGACAACACTGGCCTGAAAATTGGGTAAATTTTATGTTATCAAATATAGGATTTACAAAAAGGATTCTTGGTAAACCCTACTAGTGTTGCAACATGGCTCTATTTAATATACTCATGCTTATTTTTGTGTTTAGTGAAAATCCTATAAAGAGTACTCACTGGGAAGACTAAATGAAGGTAAATATACCATCAAAAGGACATAATGATTCCACAAAGTGAAATACACTAAACAGAGTCGCCATTATGTTTCTAAGAAGATCGAGGAAGCACAAAAACTAATGCACATAATGGCACACCATAGAAATCTTATGTCTTCAACAGCATTATGTTATCTTGAAAATACCCAAAGGCAGATCATTAAGAGAATTCTAAATCATTAAATTAAAATATCTAAGGAGAAAAAAATAGTGTTATCCCAGCAATATATGGCTACCCTGAAAATAACCCTAAATATTTATTTGTCAAGTAACCATAGATGATAAATAACATGTTGACTTTGTTTTAAGACTAGCAGTAGGCATGGATGCTAAAACATGGAGTGTAATAGTTCATACTACGTAAATAGTCAATGCTGGCTCACTCTGTGTTCAGGCCTTGTCTAAGTTCTTTTCATGAATGATCTCATTTAATCCTGACAATAACCTAAAAGAAAAAATAAGGATGATATTGCAAAGGTATTGATGCTGAGGTTCATGTTCATGGAGTTGAAGAATGAACTTCACAAACAGTTTAGGTAGGAGAGCAAGGCAGAGGCTTTTATTTAGAGAGAAAGCAAGAGGACAGAGCTCCTGGCTCAGGCCAGGAGGGGACAAGTGAGCCCTCCCACGTAGTGTGTTGTCTACGGGTTTTATAGGCAGTGGAGAGACAAAGGGCTAGGGATGTGCACCTGCTAAGTGGCCCCAAATGTTTTCCTTTGAAGAAACATTAAGTTTCTTATTAGTCTTGCTGGTTATTTACAAGAATTTTAATGTTCAGATTTCCTCCCAAGATAGCAGCTTGCTGGTCTGGGAGCATCACTCAAAGCTGTCTGCTTTGTTTCAAAGGTGGGTTGAGTTACTGTCTGTTTGTTAAGAAACTTACTTTTTAACTAATTGGGTTTTAAGATGGAATCCTTCCTGTTTTTACTACGTTGTTTTGGGCTTGCTTGCTACATTGCCCAAGTTGCAACAAATCATTTGTTTAGGGCTGGAGGAAGAAAAGCAGCCCTTAGGTAAAGTTAGAAAAATAAACTGGGCCCCCCAGCAGGCCAAAGCAAATCCCACAATAGGTTATCTTGCTTTGTTTTTTCCAGAGGCCCTCACCCTACTCTGTCTAAGCCCATGGTCACTGTCTCAGTATCAACTCAAATGCTTTCACGGCTCACAAAATGAACATATGAAGAACCAAGTACATGAATATAGAGGGAGTAAGGTGGATAAGTAACTGAAACAGACACATTTTCAAAGTCATTTGTTTTAATGATTCTGGAAAAATAAAAATATTTCCAAGATCTAATCAGTTTTGGCTCTTTAGATGGAAAATTTGCAATTCCTCTAATAGGTGAGAAAGGGACCACTTTGGAACATTTTAAGATTGTTGTTCTTAGCATTAAAACAGTTTACCTTAAATTGCTCGATTTACTACTCTAAATTATATTTTCGGCCATCACAGCGAGGGGACACCAATTTGGGAATGTTTCTCAAATATTTTTTAAATATTTATTTTATATTATTTTTTATGGATGTTTATATGTTAAGCTTATTTGACTATTTAAATCCTGAAAGCCCAAGGTCACTCTTTTGTCTGTGTATTTCCTTCATTAATTACTACTGTGGTTGTCACCTAAGATAATTGTAACTCCAAAAAACAATCTTTGGAAAAATGGGAGAAGTGTTTTTAGTTATCACAATCACTGAAGATACTTAGTGACTTTGACTGGATGAGGACAACTTTGTGACATGCATTGCAGTTCAGTACATGGATCACTTATAAGAAATCAAGAATTGTCCTGCATTCTTTTTGATCTTCCAGTGTTCCTCCAGAAAGTCATTTAGGTGAAAAAAAACACTATAATTTTTGAAGGTAAACATAAATCTATTTTACATTTTGCCACTTATAAATTAAACTTTCAGAAAAGTATAATTCAAAGGGATGTTGAATTTGCTTTATTGTAACCTTACTACCTATGGCTGCTCTAGTTTAAGGTATGCAACCTTAAGTATATATGCAAAGTCCCTTCTGACATGTAACAGCTTCCATAAATTTGTAACATGGACGTCTTTGGTGGTCTTTCTGCTGCCACAGTTGACTAGACCCTCAGATCACCTAAATCTAGACCTTTTGTTTAGTGACTCTCTGCTTTCCTACTTACTCTCTGCCATAGTCCAAGGCTGCATGTTTGCAGCTAAGAATTAGGCAAATGTGTTAGAATTCTCCCTGCCAAAATCTTAGTATGTTTCGTTCTTCCTTAAATGTACAGCCTAATATTTCTATTACAGTCAATGTCCCTATCACTTTTATAACTACCTTCTGTTCTTTCTAAGATTGTTAATGAATAAACATGAAGATATCTTGCATGTTGATAGGCCATGAATAGTCCTTCAAATTATTTTTTACCTTTTATAATCCTATGTCACATATACACAATTTTTAGAGAAAAAAATGATTATATTTAGAAGAAACAATATTTTTTCAAAGAAATCCTCATGTTCAAATAAAAAGTCATAGCTCACTTAACATAATTGTATTTACTATCAACAAACTAAATATAAAAATAACACAAAGCAAAACTGGACAGTTACATGCAAGAGAATGAAACTGGATTATTGTCTAACCCAATAGACAAAAGTAAACTCAAAATGGATCAAAGACCTGAATGTAAGTCAGGAAACCATAAAACTCTTAAAAGAAAACATAGGCAAAACTCTCTTGAATATAAACACAAGGAACTTTTTCCTGAATGCATCTCCTCGGGAAAGGGAAACAAAATCAAAAATGAACAAATGGGACTAAATCATGCTTAAAAGCTTCTGTACAGCAAAGGACGCCATCAGCAGAACAAAAAGACATCCTACAGTATGGGAGAATATATTTGTAAATGACATATCCGACAAGGGGTTAACATCCAAAATATATAAAGAACTCACATGCCTCAACACCCAAAAAGCAAATAACCCTATTAAAAAATGGGAGGAGGATATAAATAGACACTTTTACAAAGAAGAAATTCTGATGGCCAACAGGCACATGAAAAGATGTTTCCACATCGCTAATTATCAGGGAAATGCAAATTAAAACCACAATGAGATGATATCACCTCACACCACTTAGGATGGCCAACATCCAAAAGACAAACAACAAATGCTGGCAAGGATGTGGAGAAAGGGGAACCCTCCTACACTGCTGGTTGGAATGTAAAATAGTTCAATCGTTGTGGAAAGCAGTATGGAGGTTCCTCAAAGAACTAAAAATACAAATACCAGTTGACCCAGGAATTCCACTCCTAGGAATTTACCCTAAGAATACAGGATCTCAGTTTGAAAAAGACGTATGTACCCCTACATTTATCACAGCACTATTTACAATAGCCAAGAAATGGAAGCAACCTAAGTGTCCATCAGTAGATGAATGGATAAGAAGATGTGGTACATATACACAATGGAATATTATTCAGCCATAAGAAGAAAACAAATTCTACCATTTGCAACAATATGGATGGAGCTAGAGGGTATTATGCTCCGTGAAATAAGCCAGGTGGAGAAAGACAAGTACCAAATGATTTCACTCATCTGTGGAGAATAAGAACAAACAAAAAACTGAAGGAACAAAACAGCAGCAGAGGCTGTCATCTCCCCATTGTATATCCAAGGCTCCTTTATCAAATATTAATTGACTGTAGATGTTTGGGTTAATGTTTGGATTTTCTATTCTGTTCCACTGATCTGTGGGTCTGTTTTTGTGCCAGTACCAAATTGTCTTGATTACTATGGCTTTGTAGTAGAGCTTGAAGTCAGGGAGCTTAATTCCCCCGTTTGATTCCTCCTTCTCAGGATTGCTTTGGCTATTCGGGGTCTTTTCTGGTTCCATATGAATTAGAATTATTTGTTCCAGTTCATTGAAGAAAGCTGTTGGTAGTTTGATAGGGATTGCATTGAATCTGTAGATTGCTTTAGGTAGTATAGCTAGAGGGTATTATGCTCAGTGAAATAAGCCAAGCCAAAAAGGACAAGTATCAAATGATCTCACTCATATGTGGAGTATAAGAACAAAGAAAAAAAAAATGAAGGAACAAAACAGCAGCAGACTCACAGAACCCACGAATGGACTAACAGTTACCAAAGGGAAAGGGACTGGGGAGATGGGTGGGAAGGGAGGGATAAGAGGGCAAAAGGGGCATTATGATTGGCAGACATAGGGTGGGGGGGCACGGGGGGGACTGTACAGCTCAGAGAAGACAAGTAGTGATTCTCATGTCACTACACTGATGGACAGTGACTGTAATAGGGTTGGTGGGGGGGAC
>JAQQAC010002172.1:40997002-41165642 GCA_029783875.1 Phataginus tricuspis | reverse complement strand
AAAAAAAAAAAAAAGAACAAAGAAAAAAAAACAAAAAAAAACTGAAGGAACAAAACAGCAGTAGACTCACAGAACCCAAGAACGGACTAATAGTTACCAAAGGGAAAGGGACTAGGGAAGAAGGGTGGGAAGGGAGGGATAAGAGGGTAAAAGGGGCATTACGATTAGCAGACATAGGGTGGGGGGGCACGGGGAGGGCTGTACAACTCAGAGGAGACAAGTAGTGATTCTCATCTCACTACGCTGATGGACAGTGACTATAATGGGGTTGGTGGGGGGACCTGATGAAGGGGGTAGTTTAATCACCATAATATTGCACATGTAATTGTAGGTTAATGATACCAAAATAAATTGTAAAAACAAACAAACAACAACAACAAAAAAAAACCAGCATCAGACTCACAGAACCCAAGAATGGACTAACAGTTGCCAAAGGGAAAGGGACTGGGGAGGGTGGCTGGGAAGCACAGGAGAAAGGGAATAAGGGGCATTACGATTAGCACACATAATGTGGGGTGGGGGGGGCATGGGAAAGGCAGTATAGCACAGAGAAGACAAATAGTGACTCTATAGCATCTTACTATGCTGATGGGCAGTGACTGTTATGGGATATGTGGTGGGGACTTGATAATTGGGGGAATCTATAACCACATAACCACAATGTTGCTCATGTGACTTTATATTGATACCAAAAAAAATTTTTTAATTAAAAATTAATAACACAAAGCTGTAGATATAAAACTTACCCTAGTAAATCATTATTCCAGGGACATGATGAATACTTTCAGTAGGAATCTTCCATTAATGTTCATTTGTACAGTAAAATTATCATAAAGAACAAGGCAAAGCAATGACCAGTATGAAGGTTTTAAAAACTTGATGTTATTTTTCAGTGTTTAAATATGATTTACATTCTTTGTAAATTATGTTTTCATTATTTTAATAACATGTATTAACCATAGAACTTCTTTAAAACTGGCAATATTCCAATATCAGTTTAAGCCTGTGGATATTTAAATTTTTCAAAGATCAAGAAAACCTTAATATTTTTCCTTGTATTTTAATTTGTATTATGTCATCAATTTTAAGTTTTAAGAAAGATAATTTTTGTCTGAATAAAATACCCTTTCTTATAGTAATCATAATGGCATTAATAAAAAATAATTAACATTTGTTTGTTCCCTGCTCTCAGCCAAGCCATCAGGTTAGATGTTTTATAGGAGCAATTACTTTTAATCATCACAACTTTATAAGACAGGTAATTTATAATTACTATTTGATTAATTGGGAAATTTGGGCTGATAAATAAATTTGAGTTAATAAAAGGCCAAGGTTTTGGAGCTGATAAGTGGAAGACTCAGGTCTGTTTGAAACCAGTAACTGTGTTTTTCATCTATAAGCAATACTATCTCAAAATATAAATATGCCTATCTGTAAGATTGTAGAGAGAACTGCAAGGTACTGACTGAAATATGTAACCAACTAAAAATTTTATAAGAATCAGTTATGATTCTTACAAAGCACTCTAGCCGGACTGATAAAGCTCTGTAGGAGTGGAGAAAGTTGCCCACTAGTACATTATCACTGCATTCTGCTGCTCATCACACTTGGAATTTCTTGGTGCAATCTGGAATCAACCTTATTGAGAAATATAATTTCAGATCACTATGTGGTAGAAGGGAACTGCTGTTCCTAACTGAAAAATAGTTCCCACAACTTTTTTTAAAGTCTTTACTTTTGAACAGTTATGCTATTTTTGTGGGGAAGAAGGTTTTTCTGTTTTTCTCTCTGAAAACCTGTCATGTTGCTGTACACAGTGAAGACCTGACATATTTTAATCTATTCTTATGTATAGCTCATGTATAGAAGATGCATGCATCATGTGAATGAAATATATATCCTTATATATGAATAGCATTGTTTTGTTATAATATTAAAGTGAACCACATGGCTGAAGTGAACTTTAACGAAGTTATCTCTTCAAAAAGGAAAGCAGGAAAAGGAAAGGAAAACTAATTCTATGTTTTAATAGTGTTACAATTTAAATTTATGAGAGAGCCAGAAGGGAAAAGAAAAATGTAAGTTTTCCTTATTTATTCTGTGGCCAGTGTACTTTTCTTCTTTGAAAAGTTGGCAATGCTGTATATGTTCCAATTCCACTATAATAAGGGTTTTGATCTAGGTCAGATCAATCATGATTCTATAAAATGTCAATAGGCAATAGATGATAAAAACAACTTATTTTACTCTTTTGTTAGATTATAAAATACACACAAATTCACTCTTATATTATGAGTTTTTTGAAGTCAGCATAGATTTACAGCATGTGTATTATCTAATATTATTTCAAATTAAAGAGCCCACAATCATAATCCTGGGTCCAACCTATTTGCCTTTCATTGCATTGATTGTCTTCGATTTGAAGGTGACATTATGCCTTAGAAATTATATGGTCAATAAAACTTCCAAAATACACATTTCACAACTTTTAATATTAAAATGTGGTATATCAATGTTAAACATCAATGCTATTTCTCTTCTCATCTCCCCAGGACTCCTGTCCTGAATTTCTATTGATATGTCCTGAAATGACCTTAAAATCAGCATTCTGCAAGGAAATTTTTATTTCCCCTTTAACCAACTCAAAATTTTGATTCTTGTCGTTCTGTTAATTGAGCCACTATTACCTAATTCTCCCAGGCTAAAAATGTGTTATTGTCATGATTAGTTCATAGCTTTTTCTCCTGATTGCTAACTAGCCAATAGCTCTTGCTGAGCTTTCCTTCAAAATACCAATTGGAGTCATCTCATTCTTTCTATCTTCTGTCATGACCAACATCCATGACCACTTTCATCTCTCATTCTGCATAGCTTCCTAAACTCATTGTCCGTTTGAAATAATGTGCATGCATGCAGGCACACCCACACCCACCCTCCCCCACAAACACCCCTATAAATCTATTTATCTATAGAATAATTAGATTTGAAAGGCAATTCTATTAAAACATTAAGTATGTCATTTAATAGCTGTAACTTTTGGAAAATTACTTAAATCCCCGAAATTCATTTATCTCAGCTAGTAAATCACAATAATGATGCCTAATTCAAAAAGCTAATATGAAGACTAAGTATTTTTATAAACATATTAGTCTTATGGAAATAGGACCATAATTGGACATATTATTTCTTCACCATTTTTTCTGTTTGTAGTCTTCCCTTTCCTCAACCAACCATTCATTTAAATGTTCACTTATTCATCTGCTTCACAAATAAGTATTTATTTGTTAGGCACTCAGCCAGGTCCTGGAAGTACAGATTTCATATGAATTTAGAGTTAGACTACTAAGCCTCTTATTTGTTACAACAGATTAAAGGCAGTTTAACTCCAGAGTCCACAAGCATATAATTACTTTTCCTCCCTTTCTGATTTGTTCCCTGGCCTAAAGGAGCTTACATCACACCAGGATAACAACTGTATCTGATAGTACTATAATGTTTAAAATAGATTACAGACATATTCAAAATACTTCTCAGTACATATGATAAATCTAAGTCAAAATAAAAGTTAGGGAGATATTTTTAAAGGAGGTGACACAAGCTGGTAATAGGTGAGCATTTTTTTTAGAAGGCAGTTTGCCTTAGTTTGTGTTGCTGGGAAACAGCCTCTGAGACAGATTTTTATGAAGGAAGTTTACTTAGAGTGCTTTGAGCAACACCACTAACGAGGGACTGAGATGGATGACCAGTTACTAAGTGTGGGATGTCTCTGAGGAAAGGATTTAACTTTGGGTGAGGCTGCAAAAGACAGTTCCAGGGTAAGAACTCAACTGTGAATCATAGCAGGTATTCTTCTGCCATCTGGTAGAAGTGCCTCATCCCTTGGTGGGATCTCCGTGGAAAAATACAGCATCTACAAGGTTCCATCATTGCCTATTTAGGATCCACTTGTGGATCATAATAAAGTTTTCCATCTGGGAATAACTCCTCCAGGATTCAGGTTGCTCTCTTTCTCAGGGTAAACTCAGAAAAGGAGGGAAAGGAGGATAAATTAGGGTTTGTGCCTCCACATCTGGTCTTGGTGCCTCAAATGATACCAGTCAAATCCCTCTGTAATTCTTAATCTTCTTCATCGTAGATTCCCTTCACCCTAAATCAGTACCTATTCTAGGCCACATTAGACTAGATGACTTCACTGGTGGTAAGACTCAGACACAGACACAGATCCTCAGAACTGTCACCCTGTCTTGCCAAGTTTGTAACTGCCGCCCTTGTCCATCTAATTTCCAAACTGGATAGGTAAGTAACAAGACTTACCCCTCATGGATTCCCTTGGCACCACATATATTATTCCTTGTTCACACTGTATAATAGCATCCCTACCTACTCTAACAATCAGTTACTGTACTGGTCATTTACTATTTACTGTAGCCAGGGGATGGTAACTCCTTTCTGTGACTCTTTTTCTCTTGCCACTTGGAACCTGAAATTACCATGATTAAAATTAAATGGAACCCTTCAAGTTTCCCTGATGAAAGTGTTCCTTGTCTGGAACCAAGACCTATAGTAAGCAATTCCTAGAATTGCATGAAGGGAAGCACAAATCCCCAAGCATTAATGCAAATGATGGTAAGCAAAGTCATTCTTATTTTCTTCTCTTGGTTCTTGAACTTATGGATTCTACTCACTGGGGTGAAGGAATGAACAATATAATTTTAGTGCCTTATATTGTATATTATCTCCTAGAGGATGATGTCCAATTCTTACAGCTATTATCTCACAAGCTGACAGTTCAACTGCATCTTAAACCATATCTTTATCAGGCTGGTAGCTTTGGGTGTTGTGCTGTAGGCAAGGACCAGGGCATCCCGTGTTCATTCACCCATTCTGCACTTACTTTGTTGAATGCTGTTCTCTGATCTAAGGCAACATTATATATGATACAAAGTCAGTGGACCACTCTGAAGTCCTTATTTACTGGTACAGACTGAAGATTTTTTACCTTATTGTTTATTTACAAGATTGAAGTATATTATGAACCAGGTTGAAACAGCCTATACTAAATGTTGGCTTTCCAAATTGCATAAGGAAATCTCATCTCATAAAAAAATCTGTGTTTTTCAAACAAAGGTATTAGAAACAATATTGAACCTATTGTTTTGCAGTTTACATAATGTGTTTTCACTTGAATTAACTTAGCAAGAAATTTGTTGAAATTTCTTTGAAAGAAAAAAAATTGAAGGCCACACCATTATCTAAATTATCTCTGGAGAAAGTCAGTGAAGGTAATGAGTTGATTAGGAAGAGAAAATGATGAATCAGGAGAAGAAAAATGGCAATTTATCCAGTATTAAAATTTCAGAAAATATAATTTACTCATCATGAGTATGATACTAAAATTGAACGGTTTTCCTAATATGCACTCATGTTAATGCCTTATTTCCCTTCATATATAGGCATTAAGTCAATTTGGTGGAGAACATAATATTTGGATTGAGTCTTTGGGAATACACAGGAAAATGGAGTTAGGTGACTAAGGAGGAGTTAGAAATAAGTTGGGAAAGTACAGAACAGCCACATAAGTTAAATGCCAGGTTAAAGAGAGTAACTTTTCTCTTGTTTTAAAGAAAATGCATGTAAGGTCTCTTAGCAGGTGACCAAATGCCATTCCAGAAATATTAATCTGAAAGAGGCATAGAGAGGGGCCCGGCAAACAATTCAAATGTGTGTAGCAAACTATTTTGCTGGGTTGTAAAGCTGATAAGGCAGGCTTCATATCCTTTAGAAACTTATCATCTGACAGGGTATCTGTGTTTTTCTCATCATGATGTATCTTTTGTATCACAGTGCCTTGTACTCTCCCTCACATCCCCTTCCACTATTCCTGCCACTGTGGCAGTAATTTCCAGGTGCAATATGATAACACCTCACCCACCAACACAGCTGAACTGTCCTAGAGTTTTTCTGATTCAAAGGCTTAGGATGCAGGGAACAATCTATCTGGTACTTCAACAAGTGCAAACTGAAGATGCCAGGCAGTTAGCTGTGCTATGGGCAAACTACTGCCCTCGAATAGAGTATCTCTTCCATCATTTCACAGAAAATTCTATGCTGCATTCAACATTGCTCTTCACAGTATTCTGAAAGAACCAAGCCTCCTTTGCCCACAGTTGTGAAGAACTCTAGTTCCCTGTTCGCAACCTCCCATTCCCACAAACTACATGAATGCAAACATTTAGCTAAGTCTCTGCTTGGTAGTGGTGGTAGGGGAGACATCAAGGCTAAGAAAAAAAAGAAAAAAACACTGACTAAAGAGTCTTGAAAGAAAAGTTCTGAAACCAGCATGGGTAACACAGTCAAAATGTTGGTTATTTGGAAGAGGCTTAGCAAAGTTCTCATAAAATACAGTATGAGGCACAGTATATAACTTCTATAATATTTTGTGACTTACTTATTGTTGCTTTTTAAATTTTTCCTCTATTTTTCAAGGTATAATGTTAAATATATCTCTAGACATCAAACAATAGAATTGAAAACATTTATAAAAAATCATGAAGACAATTTAGAGAACTAGATTTAGAGAAAAGTTGAAATTGGTTGGATTCAGAGAGGATGCTTTTCCTTACTCTATAATCAGCAGTCATTTACTTTAGGACAAACTTTGGGACTTCTGTTTCTATTACATGTGAAAATCTATTATTATACTTTTTTTAAAGTCTGCTTTTCTCTAGGCCTGTAAGACATTTTTTTAAGTCCTAAACAAAACGATTGCTCTTTTAAACTGAATTATTGCCATCACTGTTTTGTATTTTAGCATACTTTAGTCTCATAAAACATATTTATGTGCAATATTTGGATCTCTCAATGATTTCAAAATGTATTATAATAAATAAATAATATTAACTTCATTTATAGGCAAAAGAACTTACAGTTCAGATAGTTTACAAGAAAAGCCAGTTTTTTTAATAAGGTCTTTAGATTTCTAAGTTTTCGTAGACCCTCAAAATGGAAGAATGCTTGGGGAAAGGACTCCCTGTGTGGCAAAATCAGTACTTACAAGTTATCATCCAGGCAGTTGATTAATGAACAACTTTGAAATATAGTATTTTATTCACCACTGTCTTAGTTAGAGATATAATTGGGAGCCAGTGCAGATGATAAGGTTAGACTCTTACCAGTAAACAATTATTCAAGTCCACAGGGAGACATACTTATCATATAATTACAGTTCTCTAAGTCATCATTAAATGGTGCCTTCCAAGACAGACTTTAATGCCTATTTGTTATGATTCACTGAAGCAAAATTTTCATCAAGGACTTTTCATAAACTTGCATCTTTCATTGTTTTTTAATTAATATATATATATTCTAATTTTCCTTTAAAAACAATGTATTAAAATCTAAATTTCATTTGAGGCCCAAAGAGACAAAAGTACAATAGCCTCAAAATTAGGGTTAGTTTTGTGACAGATAAAGTTTGGCATCTCTGCCTCCATACTGTTTCAATGTGCTTTGAGGGTAAATGATCAAAAGCATCAAGAACTTAAGAAAAAATTGTGATAGCCTTGGTGAGATTAATAATAATCATCTCAGAAGAATAATAGGCATGGAAGAAAAATTTTAGTGCATGTTGAAAAATTAAATAGAGGCAATGAATATAGATAACTATTTTAATAAGCATGCTAGGAAAACACCTCAATCATCTTTGAGATTTAGTCCAAATCCATAGTTCTAGAAAGGAAGGTATCTATGAAGACCTCTGTGACGAAGCTATGCTTCCATAAATATATCATAGTCCTAAGGGTGATTTGGAGTAAAGCCAGTAGAATCATAAATAACTAGGAATCCATTTTATATTCCAAACTCCAAAGTATTTCTCATACTAGATGGCATGTATACAGTGCATACCATGTTCCAGGCATTCTTCTATATGCTAAATATTAACAAGATGCAAATTTGTGACAATAACTATACAAGGTAGGTAGTAGTTTTTATCATCATCCCTCACTTTACATTTGAAGAAACTGAGGTATAGAGAAGTTAATAACTTGTAGGTCTCAAAGGAAATGAGCACCGGAACCAGAACTTAACTTAGCCCATTTGACCCTGAAATTAGACCTCTATCCACTATATTCACAGCCCCTTTTGTACTGCTATATAAGAATCCACATTTATTGGCTGACAAAAATAATGGAAGCATGGTGAGTGGGGATTAGAGAAGAAAGAACTACGGCTTGGTATAGGAGTTAACATCAGTAGTCCTGAATGTACCTTTCTTTTATCTGCGTTTCATTCTCTTGAGCATTACTAATAGTCAAACTTAGTCAAACCTGTATGCAAATAACCATCTTCAGCTTTCTCAAATGACAAGACCTTCTGCTTAATTTGTAAACGCAATAATCATTAAATGGCAGGTTACTACGTATCTACCAGTTCAAATTATATGAAATGACTTTTTAGGTTGCTGCTCACATGAAGGAAAATGCTTCCAAACAAACAGCTTTCATTTCTGAGAATAGAAAAATAAAAATTGGACAGTCTGAAAGTAGAGAATCAGTATTAAAATCAACAGAATAAAGTAATTTCACAAAGCTATGTTCATTTTTATTTTCAAAATAAATAATTTAAGAAAAAAATTAATAGGCTATAATTTAAAAGTTTGTGAAGTTGATAGAATATAATATTTCATTAGATTCAGTTAGAATTATAAAATTAATAGAGTAATCAGGGTATGATAATTTGACAGATAAATAGGTTAGATAAATGATAGGTGGATGGATGGAGAAATAGGTAGATAGATAAAAATAAGTAAAGACATAGAAACAAAGCAACATGTTTATAATTAATGTATCTATGCATCAGTTTGCTAAGCTTCCCTAGCAAAGTACTGCAAATGAAGTAGTTTAAACAGCGGAAAGATACTGTCTAATGGTTCTGGAGGCTAGAAGTCTGAGATCAAAGTGTGAATGTGCATCTGTTCTAAAAATCGGTTAACAATAAACACCAAATTCTGCATAATGGTTACTCCTGTGAATAAATAAGAGGATGAATTTTTTAAAAAAAGGTATCATAACAATAGTAATAGCTTAGTTATTAAGTAAGACAGACATGTAAAATATCATCCTTCAGAAGCAACCAAGTAGTTTTAAAACTATACTCTGGAGCCTCACTCCCTTGGTTCAAACCCTAGGATTTATGCTACCATTGTGTATTTTCAGGAAGTTCATTAATCTCTCTAAATTGGGTTCTTTTCTAAAAATGTGAATAATAGTGGTATCTTCCTTAAGTATTGTCTTAAATATTTAATTATGTAAAATTTGAAAAGCACTTGGAATTGTGCTTCATATATTGTCAGCATTTGAGGAATATCTGTCAAATAAAATTACATCATATCATTTAAATAAGATATATGATATGAAAATGTTATTCACCAAGAATTATAATTCAGTTATTTGCTTGAATGAGTTTCAGAGGATGGGAATGATGTGGTGAGGGAAAATAGCAAGAAAAACTTTTATATTTACATAATCTATGTACTTTTACAAAGAAACATAAAATTGAGAACTTTTTTGTGGGGGGAGGTCTGTAAAACTCTGGCATTTTCCCCCCTACAATTTCTTTTAACTACAATGTTATAAGCTGTTTACAGCAGGGGAGTTACCTCATTTTTCTGTTGACTCTCCCTGAGAGTACTCCAAAATCTCTTTTGCATCAGGAAAATTTTATCATCACCATGATCTTATTAGTAAGCCTCAAATTCCAATGTTTCTTTTAATCAGTGATTCCACAGCAGACCAGGAGTGGATCCTTGGGCTGTGGGAGGTGAGGGGCTAAATGGATTACCTCTATCCATCCCTAAAAGCACATTACAATGGATGGGATAGAGAATACAATTTTATACGCCTTAGACCTATGATGTTTCTGACACCATTTCCACCCCTGACTCTTGCCCTTCTAAAGCTGAACTGTCTGCAGGTATATGTGTGTGTGGAGATGGGGTTCCTGTCCAAGAGCCTTACTTGTTCTCTTGTGCCTGCTTATTTTGGGGTCATGATTTGCCTATTCATATGATTTGGTTTTTGATCCATCAGCACTATGCAAGCTAATTCTAAACTCACGTATGGTAGATTGAGGGTTGGATCTTGGGTTTGGAATTTATAGGGCAGGCCTAGCAAATGGGGACTGATAGGGAGGAATTAGGGATGTTGATGAGAAAATGGTCCCAGTGATCAAGCAGGAGCTTTAGGATAGCAAGGCATGTTAGAACCCAGGTGAAAATTTGAAGTTCTTAAAATTTTGAAGTTTAAGAAATCAGAGAGGAGTGAAAATGGAAAAATGTAAAGGGATGACAAGACAGACTGCTGTAATCAAAGATTGGGATTCTGAATTTTAATCTGAAGTAACTTTCATTAATTAATCAATCATTTGTTCATTAACAACTATTAAATAATTACCTATAATATTTTTAAGTGTTGTAAACCAAGTATTGAACATAAAATACAAAAATTCCTGATTTCCTGAAGTTTATAATCTATTAGAGGGAGATAGAAATAAACAAAATAACATATTTAGACGATGTTATTGGAGAAAAATAAAACAGTGATAGGTTTGGGAGTATTACAAGAGGTTAGTAATTTAAAATAGGGTTAGGAAAGGCTTCAGTGAGGAGACCTTTTAATAAAAAATTTGAATAATATGAGGGAATGAACTGCACAGATGTCAGGAAAGAGCACTTCAGTGAGAGTGAACAGCAAGTGCAAAAGCTGAGTTTAGAGGGTGTGCTTGGTCATTTGTGAGATATAGCAAATTGGCCTCTGTATCAATTGAAAATGAACATGTATTTTTAACAGGTCTGTCTGGATCAATGCTACATGTTTCACTAATGCTTGGATAAATGAATGACAAACATAAAGCATAATTAAATATTTTAAAAGTTTTCTTATAAAACTAAAATAGCTTTAATTTGTCCCAAGATTTTTTGTTTGACATGAACATTCAATAAGTGAGGCCTGGTTATGAGTCATTGGTCAAATAACTGGCTGAGGGCAAAGCAGTGCTCTCCTTCTATGACATAAAGCAGTGTAGCGGAAGAAACCCATACAGACACCTGAAGAAAATGGCAGACAAGAAATAACATAGAGTTTATAAAAAAATCTCAATTTAATAACTAATTTTAGAGAATAGGTATTCTATTTGACTCTTAAGTTGTTCAATATGCATGCAGAATTGTAAAAAATTGAGAATGCATAATTGAAAATCTTGTCATATTAATTAAAAATGTTAAATATTTAAATGAGTAATCAGAATTATATAATATTGGAGAGACTTGTTAGGTTTGGACACTTATAAAAATGAAGAAATGTACAAACAAGCTTATAAAAATTATGTGTCACATATTAACATTTAATGAATGAATGTTTTTAAGAAAAACAAAATAAAATTTAAAGCCCTAGAGTATATGATAGAGTTACATGCAATCTAGCAGAAATGACACGTTAACTAACAATCTGCAATGTAATACTACATGTGTGCAGAGGGGAAAATGCATTATCGATTGTTCCTTAGCTATAAGTATGATTCAGTTGTCTTTGTACGATTTTCTAAATATGACTACCAATATCTTCATACATAATTAAATTACTTGACACACAGCCTTTATCCCCAACTACAAATAAAGCATTGTGTAGCATTTGGAATCATTAAAAAAGTAAGCAAAATAAGATTCCATATTCAAGATTTATTGAAGAAAAATCCTAATTTTCAATTTTCTAGATATTCCATGACTGACATCTCATCATGGTTTAGCAAACAGCCCAATGGTACTTACTATGCTGTTAGTATCTCATCTCCACTTACACTTCTTTTTTTTTTGGTCAAATAAGGATCGATTCCAGGAGTGCAGAATTATGTGTGATTTAAAATATTTTAACATTACTGAACACTATAAGTAAAATATATGTATACCAAAAATTATCTAAATATCATTATTCAAATGCTGCATACCAAATAAGCTTTGCCAAGTCACACAATAACACAAAAGTAAATTGTTCCTAGTTTTACTACCAATCTCATATATGAAGTAAGGATTAAGGAAAAAACAATTCATGACTTTCTCAGTAAAAATGTGCTTTAAAGGAGAAAATAATTCTGAACAAAAATTCAACATTTAGTAATTTTTATATAAAATAAACTGGTACTTTAACCACAAAAAAAGGCCCTATGTTTTTTTTTGTTGTTGTTTTCTGTTTCTGTGAAAAGGACCCGCTTTTGGATAATGTATGGCTATCGGAAAAAGCCCCCTCCATTACTGCCTTCAGTTCCCTACACTTTCTATATTAGACTCAGAATATTCCAGGTGTGTTTTCAGAAAATAAAATGTATTTTTATTAGTAATCTTTTTTTCTCAAATATCAAATACTTAACATTTATGTTAAAGTCAATAAATGATAATGTTGCTCTGACAATATCTTTCAAATCAATTAATTTTTTGTTCTTGGATTCCTATTGCCTAACTGTCAGACAATTTTAACTATTCAGACAAATGTAACTAACTATTACTAAAGATCTCGTTTTTAGTACCTTGACACCACTGACTTTAGAAAACTGCATAGCATAATGCGTGTTTAAGTTCCTGGAACCTCCAACAGCTTAAAATAGCAGGAATATAATGACAAACTTTGACCTAAAATAAACTTAACATGTCTCTAGAATATAAACTGTGTGTACTGTAAAACTTTTCCCACAATTTTAACTAATCCTTTACTTAAATCTAAATCCTAATGTTTATTAATAATAATTTCATTGACTAATTTACTATTTTCATAAAGAAAATATTTCAGGAAAGAAAAATTATACAGAACAAGAAATACAATAGCCACAAAAAAATGTAAATTCTGAAAAGGTGCCATCCATATGACAAAGAATTTCAGAAATCACTATAAGAAACTGTGAAATTAATGCCAAATCAAAGACAGAATTGCTAGAAAACATAACCAGAGACAGTTTTCAGTATTTGCATGCAATAATAAATAAATATTAGTACATAGATCAGACCCACAGCAGACCCACAGTATGTCCCTAAGAACTCACCATTCTTTAGCTTTCTTTTTGCATGTGAAGTTTTCCTATTTGGATTGTATCAAAGATGACCTCAGACTTTATTATTATTTTTTCTTCCTTGCTACAAAATAGCCTCAACATGACCAAATAACATTGCTCAGAGTAGAAAGGCTGATCATTTGTTACATTATAAACCCAGATAAGTTAACACGTCAACTGCTACCAACTTATTATTTGCATACACTTATACCCTCATAAATAGCTTTAAAAAATAAACCCTCCTTGAGTTACCTTGTTTTGAATTTTCTAAATGTTTTCTGTTGGGGACACTGACTTACTTTACAGACTTGATGAGACTTAGATTACTAACCCAAAGACCTCATTTTGAGGGTGAAATAACAATCTCAGCAGTATTAAATAACTTAAGGAATAGTCACATTATTGGTTATTGATAAATGTTAAACTTTTACCTAGTTTTTGCTATACTTTAGCATTATTTATAATAATGCTATTATAACCTTCATTGTATGTCAGAATAGCCTAGTGATTTAAGCACATAGATTCCCCATGTCTACACTGCAGACTCGCCTGTGTTGCCAGATGTTACATATCACAACTTGTGAGACACAGTAGCTAGGATATTTAAATAATTACACGTAAGTGAAAAACACCGAAAATTTAATTATTTGAGCATGCAGTTTATGATAGTAGAAGACAGACTGTAGCAGACAAGAACAGAAAGAAGGACATCATGATAATAAAAGAATAAAATAATGAACTAGATGCCTAAAGGAAACATAAGTCATTTTTTTAAAAATCCAGTTCTTTTTCTGGAAAATCAATTACAAAATTGCCAAAATTACCAAATTACCAAGATTACTAAAGCACTGACTTTTATAGGACAATGGATTTACTAAGTATAAGGCAAAGTAGTATAGATATTCTTGTAAAGTTCTTGTAAAAAGAAATCTAATAATATAATAATTTTATAATCAAGAAACTCAGTACTTTTATAAGCAATTACATGTTGGTAAATAGTTACTATTGTGATGATTATTAAAAAAGGAATTAGAGAAGATCACCCAAGAAACCATAATAAATCTTCATTTTAAAAAAGGAAACTGCAAAAGAGTCAGATGAGAAGAGAATGATGATATAATTATTGGATGTATTTATACTTTAGAAACATGGCAGTGGAAGATCTACCAGTGGTGGGGACTGTGGTACATAAACACAGATGAGACTGGGAAAGATACAGTAATAAGGCAGAAAAGTAGGCCAAAATTTCAAGAAAGTTGGGTGTTCCACTTTGGCATCTAGGATAAAGTGAGTGAGAAATAACAGAATAACGATATGGTTTCAATATATATATATTTTTTGTAAATTAAGAATTAGTAAACATTTCTTAGGGAAATGCAATGCATTTGGTTTTCCACATGATGCTTTTAACAATTCATTTTACCAGTTATTAATGTGTATTTTTGAATAAACAAAGTTAATATTGCCCAAAATGTGCATTTATTTTATTGCCTGAAGAAAAAGAAATATAGTTTTTGTTTACTTGGGATAGCAGAAAATTCAGAACCAAAATAACAGATTTTAAGGATTAATTGGATTTTTACATTAATGTTCATTTTTCACAGTGAGCACTACATAAGTGTTAAAGTTAAAAAATAACTCTTTGCCTTGATTTTTTTCAAAATGTATTTCATTACTTTTGTATGCTAATACCCTAGAAGTGATGAAAAAATAACCCTGAAGTGAAATATGTAGGTCATATAGGAGATCATGTTAAAACTTTCTTTCCTAAAACCACTCATTCTGCTTAGTATATTCACATATTATTTTTCAATCAACTCTTGCAATGATTCATCATGGAATCCCATAGCTATAGAAATGTATTACTGTGTCTCACAGCAATAATGAAATTCTAAAACTAATTTTTCTCTCTTTTCTCCCTGGGTAGAAGCATTCTATTTGCAAAACTACAGTTGTCAACATTCATATACCACTTGAAGTGATATGTTGCTAAACCTTAAAATGGAAAAAGAGAATGTTAAATGTAAATTTGAAGAAGTATAGTTTTTATGAAATATACACATAGAATATTTTATTGGTAATATGAATTCAGTTATTGAAGCTTTCTTGTGATATGACTGCTATTTAATGTAGCTAATGCTCTTCTTTCTTTGTTTAATTTTGAAGTCAGAATTAAAGACAGATTGGTTATTAAACCATTGTACTTCATTTATATTTTCCATATAACCAAACGATGCTTTTGTATGCATGGTTAAAAATACTGTGCTTAGACTGCTAATCTAAATTAGCTGAGTAAGTTCTGCTTGTGAAACAAAAATATACTGTGGCCTGTGTACATTGTACATTATCTAAAATCTCAAGAGCTTAATGGAGTTTGTTATTATTCTAGTTTTACAAATAAACAAACTGGGAATTAAAATGTAAAATTAGGTTAATTGTTAAAACATGAGTAATAAACAGTGAAAATACGACTTGAAAAAAAATCTTCATGACATCAGAATTCAGGTTATTTCTGGTGTAATATTACTCATCAGAAACTGCTTTCTGCATTTTTTGTACAAAGGGGTGGGTTCACTTGATTAGACAACAAGCTCATAATTCTTAATTACATTTTGTTTCTCCGAAATTAGTGAAGTCAATAGGCAAAAATGGTAAGTCTCATTTTGAGTAACATTGCATAACTTGCAAAGTTTTTTCATATTATTGTTATCAATAACCTTTATGAGTTTTATTTTTTTCGTCCATTAGTCCATTTTACAGGTAAGATTGCTTGGACAGAGACTTGCTGAGTTGATTTAAGTTTCACATCTGTGATTTCTATACAGTATGGACTTCAAGACGCAGTCTCCCTATCAACAACAACAAAAAATTAAAGAAAACAAGACAAAGAAGTCCTCCTTTCTTAACCCAACCTCTGTCACTCTACCCTTACCCACCAGAAAACAACCCTGAAATCATGAATATATAGAGAAAAAAACCTTGCATTTATTTAGGAAGCAAAGAGTACCACAAATTTTGAGGAATGTCTACATTGAATGGGATCAAATTAAAGGAAATCATTGTAAGCCAATCCTCACATTTCCTTCTGCGAAAGAAGTGTAGTGACTTGCATGGCTGTTAAAAAGTAGAGATAATGCACTAGTTAACTTCTAATTTAGAGACAGAAGGACCTTAAGTAAGTTTCATTTGTAAGATATATAGACTAATATTGAACTGGTTTTGTCATAAAATGGGAGCATTAACACTGAACTTTTCAAACTTAAATGTTTACCAGTGATTTTCTTTAACATATAATATCTTAAGTCAAGACAGAATGATAGAGAAGACCTCCATTAATTATCATAAATTTTATCAATGTATGATTAATATTATTTTTTCCTTGCAATAGTCCCCTCTGTCCATTCATAGACAGGGGTACAATATACAGAGTGACTTGAGTCTGGGATTATTAAGACATATCAGAAGGAAAGCAGGGAAAAGAAAGGTAATGCATAATCTTCTTTGTCCTCTACCCACTACCCTCAACCATATCCCACCCTGTCTAGCCTTAAGTATGTACTGAAGTGCAAAACTGAATGGAAACATTCCCAGTGACTAATCATGAACACTTTTCTATAATAGTACATCATTAATTTGTAATTCATTCCTCATACTTTAGATGAGAGCTGAAATGTTCCTTCATGGCTTTGCTCTGATTTGCTTATTGACCAGGATTAGGTGATACTTTGTACCCCCAATTCCCTGCACATTATCTTACAACAAGAAGTTATGTAATATGTGTGGATTGAATTAATGTTGAATATTAGATAAAATCTTTCTCTGTAAATTAGATAAAGATGTTTACAGACGTCTTTAGAATGGTTTAGAAAAATGCAGTTAAAACAATCATTTCCGTACAAAAACCTTTGTAATATTCTAAAATCATTATTACTGTCTGTTTTGTGAAACATTTTATACAAGTCCAGATACAGGGCTTTAAAATACTTGAATTTAATAAAACTAAATGTTTCACTTATTTATATTCTGAATGGCCTTTGCCCTACCTATATTAGTGAGTCAGGCAGATTCTGTTGTTTTGCCCTGACATACATTCAAAAAGTAGACATATTAATTTTGTAATTTCCAGGAAATGATCTGAATAAAAAAGAAATTTGAATTAAATGCTAAAGGAGAAACACATCTTTATTGTTAAAAATAAAAAACATATAGAAAGGAAGTCTGCATATATATATATATATAACGACCATTTTTGTATTTCTATTAAGAATCAAGATGGTCTGTATTAAAGTTTCTATGGAATATGAATTCTTGCCCAAAGCTAAGGGATGTGAGGTAGAAACACAGATTTGTAAGGTGATGACTATATTATGTTTGACTACATCTCTCAAATAAGGTAGAAATTTACCAGTTGTGAACCTAAATGTTCTCTAACTTCTTTCAAGGCAATGCAGCTATATACATTATGTTTATTATGACTAGTCATCTTTCAATGAATTTGAACATTACCTCACCCATTTACAGCCTCCTTCTATCTCTACAATTGATTATGGCTGACATTCTCAGCAGTCAAAACATCTTGCAAATGACTTTTAGCCTGGAGAGCCCAACCACAATGATGTTCACTTGACTGCTCGCCTAGCTTGTCTCCCATCTAGCAATTGAAGCATTTACAAGAACACTTTTATTAAATTTGTTCCAACATGTTCAATTAGATGAAATCTTCTTAAATATTGCACTAGATGTGAATTGGGAAAATGCTAAATGGCCTCTGCATTTGTTAAATGTATTCTCAAAGGTAGATGAAGCCATATTATATCACTGGGTTGAAGCAATAAACTAAATAGAAGAAAATTACGTTTTTTAAAATTTTGGTTATGTTTATACATTAACGTTTTTATCTAGATATATTAGAATGTATTAAATAAGCTGAATATAAAGTGGTAGCCCTGAGTGAAATGGCATACTTTATTTTCTACTTATGTATTTTATACTAGAGTAGGAAAAATATGATAATATAAAGAATAACACAGGGGAGGAAATGAATAGTCAAGACAGAGAAATTTATTCTCCTTGTTTGATAAATGGAAAACCAAATCGTTTCAACTTGTTTTGTCAAACAGATAATACACTGAGGATCAGTAATTTATTCCTTGGAAAACAGAGTCAAACTTCCTCATTTGCACATGACATGATACTATATATAGAAAAACCCTAAAAATTCCACAAAAAAACTATTAGAATGAATAAGTGAATTCATTAAATTTGCAGGATACAAAATTAACATTCATATATCTTGCATTTCTGTACACTAACAATAAACTAGCAGAAATAGAAATCAAGGAAATTATTCATTCTATAATTACATCAAAAATAATAAAATACCTAAGAATAAACCTACCCAAGGAGGTAAAATATCTGTACTCTGAAAACTATAAAATATTGATGAAAGAAATTGAAGACCACACAAATAAATGGAAAAATATTTCATGCTCATGAATAGTAAAAATTAATATTTTTAAACTGGCCATACAGCCTAAAGCAATCTATGGATTCAGTGCAATCCCTATCAAAATACCAACAGCATTTTCACAGAACTAAAGCAAATATTCCTAAAATTTGTAGGGAACCACACAAAATAGGGAACACAGTTTTGAAAAAGAACAAAGGTGTAGGGATCATGGTCCCTGCCTTCAAAGTATACTACAAAGCTACAGTAATCAAACAGTATAGTATTGATACAAAAGTAGATATAGATCAAAGGAACAGAATAGAGATCTCAGAAATAAACTGACACATGACAAAGGATGCATGAATATACAATGGAGAAAACACAATCTCTTCAATAAAGGTGATGGGAAAATGGGACAACTATGTGCAAAAGAATGGAAGAGGATCACTGTCTTACACCACAAAAATAAATTTGAAATGTATTAAAAACCTAAATATAAGACTTGCAATCATAAAACTCCAAAAAGAAAACATTGGCAGTTAACTCTTGAACATCGACAATAATAATTTTTTTCTGGTATGTCTCCCAAAGGAAACCAAACTGGAAATAAACAAGTAAGACTATATCACACTAAAAAGCTTCTTCCCATCAAAGGAAACTATGAAGAAAATGAAAAGGCAATCTACTGAATTGGATATATATTCAACAAGGGGTTACTATCCAAAATATATAAAGAACTCACAAAACACACCACCATAAAAACAAATAATGTGATTAAAAAATGGGTAGAGGACCTGAATAGACATTTTTCAAAGACATACACATGAAAAGATGCTCCTCACTAATCACCACGAAAATACAAATCAGTACCACAATGAGGTATCTCCTTACACCAAGCCAGAATGGGTAATATAAAAAAGACAAGAAATAAATGTTTGCGAGGATGCAGAGAAAAAGGAACACTTGTACACTGCTGGTGGTAATGTAAACTAGTGCAGCCACTATGGAAAACAATATGGAAGTTCCTCAAAACCTAAAAATACCATACAACCCAGTAATTCCATTTCTGAGTTTTACTCAGAAGAAAAAAAATCACTAATTTGAAAAGATATATGCATTCATATACTTATCACAGCATTATTTCAAATTGGAAGCA
Organism: Phataginus tricuspis; assembly: GCA_029783875.1. NCBI lineage: Eukaryota > Metazoa > Chordata > Mammalia > Pholidota > Manidae > Phataginus > Phataginus tricuspis. The sequence continues at coordinate 41,145,942 of JAQQAC010002172.1, read as the reverse complement.
AACTGTCTATCAATAGATGAATGAATAAATATGTGAGATATATATCATACACACACACACACACACACACACACACACCACAATGGAATATCACTCAGCCATACAAATAATGAAATCTTGCCATTTGCAACAGCATGGATGGACCTAGAGGATATTATATTAAGTGAAATAAGCCAGGTGAAGAAAGACAAATACTATTCGATTTTCCTTGTATTCGGAATCTAAAAAACAAAAGAAATGAACAAACATGTAAAAATAAACAAATAGACCCAACAACACAGAGAAAAAACTGGTAGTTGGCATGCAGAGGGAAGAGAGATGGTGGGCAAAATAGGTGAGAGGTATAAAGAGGTATAAATTCAGATTATAAAATACATTAATCACACAGATAAATAAATCACACTCTACATTTCCAATTGAAATACAGTCAATAATATCGTAATACAATGTAACAACCTGGATGTTCCTGCACACTGGTTTTCCCTACTAATATCTGTACTGATTAAAGATAAAGACCTCCTGCTATTCACAGTTGATTCACTGTCCTTTGAATGATGTTTCCATCATTTATAATTTTTGTTTTGTATGTTTTGTGTAAATTGAGTATAAAGTTGAATTAAAAAGAAATTGGGACAATCACATAATTTATATATTTTAGAATATAAAATGCAACACTGTTTCCCTTAATAATATCTGCAGTAGTTACAGCTTGGAGTAAAATAATTAGTATTTTCTAAGTTATAAATGTAAGAACAAATATTATAAGTACATACAAAACATGGAGTCATCTAGGACCACCAATATATCTACATCTTCCCTTGCATCTGAGGATGTGCTCTGGCTTCAATTAAAATGAGACTTCTAAGTGACACATGTTATCGTTGTTTACCAGAAGACTTATTTTGGTAAAAAAAAAATCTCTCCATTATATTATCAAACTGTTATATATCTTACTTGACATTTTGCAAGGAGTCATGTGCCACATCCATAGACTAAGGTTAATTTACCATGAGCAATCCAGACAAATTAGGTACATCCTGATAAAGCACTCCAGCAATAAGGACAGTTAACCAGGGATTTGTCATTAGCAGATTTATAGGACATTTGACTGGATCTTTTTCCTTCACTTCCTACAGAATCTTCCAGCATAATAAGAGAGTGAATTGAAGGTCTGCTGCTAACCTGTCCTCTTCCAAAAACTATTGTGTGGATCTCTGGATTCAAGATGATGATGTGAGAGGTGAGATAGAAAATGCCTTGAAAACCACATACAGTGTGAAAACATAGTTAATACAACTAGCCCTAAAACAGCAACAGGAAAGAAAGATGCACCACATTGCATACACATGGAGAACAGAACAGACCTCACGAAACAGGATAACATACAAAAGCCTTCATCTGGCAGGACCAAAGCCCTTCTTTCCCCCACCTCAACTTACTGGCAGGAGGAAGGGAAACGGAGTGGGGAGAGGGTGGAATCCAAAGACTGCTGAACACAAGCCTCCTGGAGGTCTGCTTTGGAGCACAAATTTACATTGTGTGGTGCTCTGGAGGTTGGTGGGGTTGGGAAGCTGGGAAAGGAAGAATGCTTGAGAGACTGAGATTATAGTCATTTGTGGAGGAAGGGGATCCACATCTGGTTGCTCTGGGACAAAGGAATGGCAGATGGTCTGAGACACTTCCTAACAGCAAAAGGGCTGCTGAAGGGGAGGGGATTGCATGGAGCTTGCTATGCAGGACAAGGGATAGGTGGACAAGGTTGTGTGGATGCACTCTGCCAGGCAGGTTGGGAACTTTGAGGAGCTTCAGGTGCTTCATCCCCCTGGCTGCCTACTCAGCTCCAGGCCCCCTACTGTGACATGCAGCCAGCTGTGCCTTCCTCCTAGCCTGCCGGCACCTGCACACAAACCAGCAGTCACTGCGCTGGCATCAGGCCATCCAGAGGGAGGTCCCACCTACAACAGCTAGAGACACCAAGTACAGAGGCTTACACCTGTGTGCTGGGTACACTGGCTCTGATAATGGAGACAGGCACTGCAGCCAGAATCAGGAAACAGCTCTTTCCTGTCCCAAGGCCAAGTTCTGCTCCCCTGTGACCCCCAACCTCACTGTAGGGGCTGGGCAACTCCAGGGACTAGAGCTTCTGGGCACTAGAGGGCACCACATAGAATTATGAAATATCAAAGGAACCTGGTTCAGACCAAAATCTCACAAACCCCAGAAACAGGGCCAAATGAAACTGAACTAACCAATCTTCCTGAAAGAAAGCTTAAAATAAAAATCATAAACATGCTTATGGAGGTAGAGAAAAATATTCAAGAACTTAGGGATGAATTTAAGACAGAGATTCAATCATTAAGAAATTCCATATCTGAAATGAAGCATACAATGGAGGGATTTAAAGCAGATTAGATGTAGTAGAAGAGATGGTAAATGAAACAGAAATTAGAGAGGAGGAATACAAAGAAGATGAGGCACAGAGAGAAAAAGGATTTGTAAGAAGGAGAGAATATTGAGAGAACTGTGTGACCAATCCAAACTGAACAATATCCACATTATAGGGATACCAGAAGAAGAGAGAGAAAAAGGGATAGAAAGTGTTATTGATGATGTAATTGCTGAAAACTTCCCTAATCTGGGGAAGGAGATAGTCTCTCAAGCCATGGAGGTACACAGATCTCCCAACACAAGAGACCCAAGGAAGACAACATAAAGACATATAATCATTAAAATGGCAAAGATCAAGGATAAAGACAGACTTTTAAAGCAGCTAGAGAGAGAAAAATGATCACAAACAAAGGAAAACCCATCAGGCTAAAATCAGATTTCACAACAGAAACCTTACAGGCCATAAGGGAGTAGCATGATATGTTTAATGCAATGAAGCAGAAGGGCCTTGAGCCAAGAATACTCTACCTGGTAAGGTTATCATTTAAATTTGAAGGAGGGATTAAGCAATTTTCAGAGAAGGAAAAGCTGAGAGATTTTACCTCCCACAAACCACCTGAACAGTGCATTTTGGAGGGACTATTATAGATGGAAGTATTCCTAAGGCTAAATAGATGTCACCAGGGGAAATAAAACCACATCAAAGTAGAACAATTAATTTCTAAGAAGATGCAAATCAAATTAACTACCCCCAAATTCAATCAAGGGATGGACAAAGAGTACAGAATATGACTACTAATAAATAAAAGCGGAGGAGGAAGAAAAAGAAGAACCTTTAGGTTGTGTTTGTAATAGAATACTAAGTGAGTTAAATTAGAATGTTAGGTAGTAAAGGAATTACCCTTGCAACTTCGGTAACCACGAATCTAAAACCTGCAGTGGCAATAAGTACATACCTATCGATAATCACCCTGAATGTAAACAGTCTGAATGCACCAATAAAAAGACATAGAGTTATTGAATGGATAAAAAAAGAAGACCCATCTATATGCTTCCTACAAGAGCTCACTTCAAACCCAAAGACATACACAGACTGAAAGTAAAGGGATGGAAAAAGATATTTCATGCAATTAATAAGGAGAAAAAAGCAGGAGTTGAAGTATTTGTATCAGACAAATTAGACTTCAAAACAAAGAAAGTAACAAGAGACCAAGAAGGACATTACATAATGAAAAGGGGGTCAGTCCAACAAGAGGATGTAACTATTATAAATATCTATGTACCCAACAGAGGATCACCTAAATATGTGAAACAAATAATAACAGAATTAAACGGGGAAATAGAATGCAATGCATTCAATTTAGGAGACTTCAACACACCATCTACTCCAAAGGACAGATCAACCAGACAGAAAATAAGTAAAGAGACAGAGGCACTGAACAATGTATTAGAACAGATGGATCTAACAAACATCTACAGAACACTTCATCCAAAAGCAACAGGTAACACATTCTTCTCAAGTGTACATGGATCATTTTTAAGAACAGATCATATACTAGGCCACAAAAGGAGCATCAGTAGAGGGGGATTCAAGATGGCAGAGTGAGAGGTGAGACAGAGAATTCCTCCCAAAACCATATATAGTGTGAAAATATAGTTAATACAACTAGCCCTAAACAGCAACAGGAAATACAGCTGCACCAGATTGCATACAGACCTCATGAAACAAGGTAACATATGAAAGCCTTGAACCAGCAAACCCTAAGAGCTTCCCCGACCTCAGCTCACAGGCGGGAGGAAGAGAAACGGAGCAGGGAGGGGGAGAAGTCTACTAATGCTGAACACCCAGCCCTGGATGTCTGCTTTGGAGCACAAACCTACATTGTGTGGTGGCCTGGAGGTTGGTGGGGTGGGGGAGCTGGGACAGGTGGAGTGTCAGAGAGACTGAGATTCCAGCTGTTTGTGGAGGATGGAGAGCAACATCTGGTCACCCAGGGAAAAAGGAAAGGAGGGTGATCTAAAACGCTTCGTACCAGCGAGAGGGCTGCTGAAGGGTCGGGGATTGCATGGAGCTAGCTAAGCAGGAGAAGGGATAGGTGGACAAGGATGTCTGGGTGCACTCTGCTCACCAGGTTGGGAACTTGGAGGAGCTTCAGGCGCTCCATCCCCCTGGCTGTCTACTCAGCTCAGAGGCCAACAACTGTGACACACAGCATGCTGCATCTTTCTTCTGGCCTGCTGGGATATGCTCATAAACCAGAAGTTACAGTGCTAGCATCAGGCCAGACAGTGGGAGGCACACCCTACAACAGCTAGAGATGCCAAGCACAGAGGCTTACACCTGTTTGCCGGACCCACTGGCTGATATTGGAGACAGGCACTGCATAAGGGAACCAGGAAACAGCTCTTTCCTGCCCCAAGGCACCAATGCCGCTCCCCTATGAGCCCCAACCTCACTCTAGGGACTGAGCAGCTCCAGGGACTAGAGCTTCAGGCCACTAGAGGGCACCACATGGAATTATAAATGTCAAAGGAACCTGGTTCAGACCAAAATCTCATAAACCCCAGAAAAAGGGTCAAATGAAACTGAACTCACCAGTCTTCCTGAAAGAGTTTAAAATAAAAATCATAAACATGGTGATGGAAGTTCAGAAAAATATTCAAGAACTCAGGAACAAATTTAAGATGGAGATTCAATCATTAAGAAATTCCATATCTGAAATGAAACATAAAATGGAGGGATTTAAAAGCAGATTAGATGCAGTAGAAGGGAAAGTAAATCTAATAGAAATTAGAGAAGAGGAATACAGAGAAGCTGAGGCACAGAGAGAAAAAAGGATCTCAAAGAATGAAAGAATATTGAGAAAACTGTGTGCCCATTCCGAACAGAAAAATATCCACATTATAAGGGTACCAGAAGTTGATAGAGAAAAAGGGATAGAAAGTGTTACTGAAGAGGTAATTGCTGAAAATTTCCCCAATCTGAGGAAGGAGATAGTCTCTCAAGCCATGGAGGTACACAGATCTCCCAACACAAGAGACCCAAGGAAGACAACATCAAGACATATAATAATTAAAATGGCAAAGATCAAGGATAAAGAAAGACTTTTAAAAGCAGCTGGAGATAGAAAAAAGATCACATACAAAGGAAAACCCTTTAGGCTTTCATCAGATTTTGAAACAGAAACCTTACAGGCTAGAAGGGAGTGGCACGATATATTTAATACAGTGAAGCAGAAGGACCTCAAGCCAAGAATACTCTACCCAGGAAGGTTATCATTTAAATTTGAAGGAGGGATTAAACAATTTTCAGATAAGAAAAAATGGAGAGAATTTACCTCCCACAACTGCCTGAACAGTGCATTTTGGAGGGACTGCCATAGATGGAAGTATTCCTACGGCTAAATAGATGTTACCAGGGGAAATAAAACCACACGAACATAGAACAATTAATTACTAAGCAGATGCAAATCAAATCAACTAACCCAAAGTCAATCAAGGGATAGACAAAGTGTACAGAATATGATACCTAACATATAAAGAATGGAGGAGGAAGTAAAAGGAGGAAAGAAAAGAAACTTTAGGTTGTGTTTGTAACAGCATATGAAATAAGTTAAATTAGACTGTTAGATAGGAAGGGAATTACCCTTGAATCTTTGGTAACCACAAATCTAAAGCCTGCAATGGCAATAAGTACATACCTATCGATAATCACACTAAATGTAAATGGTCTGAATGCACTGATCAAAAGATATAGAGTCACTGAATGGATAAAAAAATAAGACCCATCTATATGCTGCCTACAAGAGACTCACTTCAAACCCAAAGACATACACAGACTGAAAGTCAAGGGATGGAAAAAGATATTTCATGCAACTAATAGGGAGAAAAAGCAGGAGTTGCAGTACTTGTATCAGACAAAATAGACTTCAAAACAAAGAAAGTAACAAGAGACAAAGAAGGGAATTATATAATGATAGAGGGTTCAATCCAACAAGAGGATATAACTATTATAAATATTTATGCACACAATACAGGATCACCTACATATGTCAAGCAAATACTAAAAGGATTAAAGGAGGAAATAGAATGCAGTGGATTCATTTTAGGAGATATCATTACACAACTTATTCAAGAGAGAAAATAAGTAGAGTCATAGGCACACACAATGTATTAGAACAGATGGACCTAATGGATAATACAGAATAGTCCATCCAAATGCAACAGAATACATATTCTTCTCAAGTGCACATGGAACATTTTCAGGAATAGATCATATACTAGGCCACAGAAACAACCACAATGAACTCAAAAAGATTGAAGTTGTACCAACCAGCTTCTCAGATCACAAAGGTATATAACTGGAAATAAATAACACAAAGAAAACAAAAAGCCCAAAAACACATGGAGGCTTAATAACATGCTCCTAAATAATTAATGGATCAAAGACCAAATAAAAGCAGTGATCAAGCAATATATGGATACAAACGACAACAATAATTCAACACCGAAAAATCTGTGTGACACAGTGAAGTCCGTCCTAAAAGCGAAATATATTGCAATATAGGCCTACATAAGGAAAGAAGTAAAATCCTGAATTAACAGTCTAACCTTCCAATTAATGAAACTAGAAAAAAAAAATGTGCTACAAAGTCAGTAGAAGGAAGGACATAATAAAGATTAAAGCAGAAATAAATAAAATTGAGAAAAATAAAACAATAGAAAGAATCAATGAAATCAGGAGCTGGTACTTGAAGAAAATAAACAAAATAGATAAACACCTAGCCATACTTATCCAGAAAATAAGAAAGTCTACACACATAAACAGAATCAGAAATGAGAAAGCAAAAATCACTACGGACACCACAGAAATACAAAGAATTATTAGAGAATACTATGAAAAACGATATGCTAACAAACTGGATAACCTAGAAGAAATGGACAACTTTCCAGAAAATACAACCATCTAAGGCTGCCCAGGAAGAAACGTAAAATCTGAATAGACCAATGAGCAGCAACTAAATTTAATTAGTAATCAAAAAACTACCTAAGAAAAAGCAGAATTCAATATGGCAGCATGAGAGGTGAGACGGAGAGCTCCTCCCAAAACCACAAACAGTACAAAAATATAGTTAATTAATAGAAATAACCTTAAAACAGCAAGAAGAAAGAAGGCTGAACCAGACGGCATACACACCTCACAAACAAAGCAGACCTTATGAAACAGGGTAAAATATGAATGCCTTAATCCGGCAGGACCCAGGCCTCACCCAAGCTCACTGGAGGGAAGAAGTGAAATGGAGCAGGGGAGAGGGTGGAGGCCTGGGACTGCTGAACACCTAGACCAGAGGTCTACTTTGTGAGCAGAAACCTATAGTGTGTGAAGCTCTGGATGTTGGGGACCTTGGACAGATGGACTGCTTGAGAAATTGATATTCCGGCCATTTGTGGAGAAGGGCATACACATCTGGCAGCTCTGTGTCAGAGGACAGGCAGGCAGTCTGAGAGGATTCTTAGCAGTGAGAGGGTGCTGAATGGGTGGGGTTTGGGTGGAGCTTGCTGCACGGGAGAAGGGAGAGCTGGACAAGGTTAAGGTTGTCTGGGTGTGCTCTGCCCAGCTGGTTGGGAACTTTGAGGAGCTTCAGGTGTTCCATCCCACTGGCTGCCTACTCCGCTCCAAGGCCCCCCACTGTGACATGCAGCCTGATGCACCTTCCTTTGAGCCTGCCAGCACCAGTTTGCAAACTGGCAGTCACTGTGCTGGCATCAGGCCAGCCAGAGGGAGGCTTCGCCTACAACAGCTAGAGATGCAAAGCACAGATGCTTACACCTGTGTGCTTGGCGCACTGGCTCCGACACTGGAGACAGGCACTGCAGATGGGAACCAGGAAACAGATCTTCCCTCAACCTGGGCACAAGCTCTGCTCCCCTATGACCCCCAACCTTATTCTAGGGGCTGAGCAGCTCCAGAGACTGAAGCTTCTGCACACTAGTGGGCACCACACAGAAATGGTTCAGACCAAATCTCACAACCATAGAAAGAGGGACAAATGAAACAAAACTCACCAATCTTCCTGAAAGAGAGTTCAAAATAAAAATTATAAACATGCTTATGAAGGTACAGAAAAATATTCAAGAACTCAGGAATGAACTTAGGACAGAGATTCAATCATTAAGAAATTCCATATTTGAAGTGGAACATACAATGGAGGGATTTAAAAGCAGATTAGATGTAGTAGAAGAGAAGGTAAATGGAATAGAAATTAGAGGAGAGGAATACAAAGAAGCTGAGGCACACAGAGAAAAAAGGATCTCTAAGAATGAAACAATATTGAAAGAACTGTGTGAAAAATCCAAACAGAACAATATTTGCATTATAGGGGTACCAGAAGAAGAAGAGAAAAAAAGGGACAGAACGTGTCACTGAGGAGGTAATCGTTGAAAACTTTCCAAATCTGGGGAAGGAGATAGTCTCTCCAGACATGGAGGTGCACAGGTCTTCCAACACAAGGACCCAAAGAAGACAACATCAAGACATATAATAATTAAAATTGCAAACATCAAGGATAAATACAGACTTTTCAAAGCAGCTGGAGAGAGAAAAAAGGTCACACACAAAGGAAACCCATCAGGCTATCATCAGGCTTCTCAACAGAAACCTTACAGGCCAGAAGGGAGTGGCACGATATAATTAATGCAATGAAGCAGATGGGCCTTAAAGCAAGAATACTCTACCTGACAAGTTATCATTTAACTTTGAAGGAGGAATTAAACAATTTTCAGATAAGCAAAGCTGAGAGAATTTACATCCCACAAACGACCTCTACAGTGCATTCTGGAGGGATTCTATAGATGGAAGTATTCCTAAGGCTAAATAGATGTCAACCAATGGAAGACAAATAGTTCAGAATATGATTCGTAACATACAAAGAATGGAGGAGGAAGAAAAAGGATTAAAAAAAAAGAACCTTAATGTTGTGTGTGTAATATGAAGTAAGTTAATTTAGACTGTTAGATAGTAAGGGAATTGCCCTTGAACCTTTGGTAGCCAGGAATGTAAAGCTTGCAATGGCAATAAGTACATACCTATCAATAATCACCCTAAATGTAAATGGTCTGAATGCACCAATCAAAAGACATAGAGTTACTGAATGGATAAAAAACAAGACCCATCTATAGGCTGCTTACAAGAGACTCACTTCAAACCCAAAGACATACACAGACTGAAAGTAAAGGGATGGAAAAAGATATGCCATGCAACTTATATAGAGAAAAAAGCAGTAGTTGCAGTACTTGTATCAGACAAAATAGACTTCAAAACAAAGAAAGTCACAAGAGAAAAAGAAGGACATTACATAATGATAAAAGGGTCAGTCCAACAAAAGGATATAACTATTATAAATATCTATGACCCAAAACAAGATCACCTACATACATGAAACAAATAGTAACAGAATTAAACTGGGAAATAGAATGTAGTGCATTCATTTTAGGAGACTTCAACATACTACTCACTCCAAAGGACAGATCAACCAGACAGAAAATAAGTAAAGAGACAGAGGCACTGAACAACATATTATAACAGAGGGACCTAATGGATATCTACAGAAAACTCCAATCAAAAGCAACAGGGTACTCATTCTTCTCAAGTGCACATGGAACATTTTCAAGAATAGATAAGATATTAGCACACAAATAGAACCTTAGTAAATTCTAAAAGATTGAAATTGACCAACCAGCTTCTCAGATCACAAAGGTATGAAACTAGAAATCAATTACAGAAGGAAAATGAAAAAGCCCACACACACATGGAGGCTTAATAACATGATTCTAAATAATCAATGGATCAATAACCAACTACAAACACAGATCAAGCAATATATGGAGAAGAATGACAGCAATGATTCAACACTGCAAAATCTGGGACAAAGCGAAGATGGTGCTAAGGGAAATATATTGCAATACAGGCCTACCTCAGGAAAGAAGAACAATCCCAAATGAACAGTCTAAATTCACAATTAATGAAACTAGAAAAGCAAAAACAGATGAGGCCCAAAGTCAGTATAAACACGATATGACAAAGATGAAAGCAGAGATAAATAAAATTGAGAATGAAACAATAGAAAGAATCAATGAGAGCAGGAGCTGGTTCCTTGAGAAAATAAAATAAAATAGATAAACCCCTAGGCAGACTTATCAAGAAAAAAGGAGAGTCTACACACATAAACAGAATCACAAATGAGAAAGGAAAAATCACTATGGACACCACAGAAATACAAAACATTATGAGAGAATACTATGACAAATTATATGGTAACAAACTGGATAACCTAGAAGAAATGGACAACTTTTTAGAAAAATACAACCTTCCAAAGCTAACCCAGGAAGAAACAGAAAATATGAATAGACCAATTACCAGCAAATAAATAGAATTGGTAATCAAAAAACTACCCAAGAACAAAACTCCTGGACCAGATACTTTTACTGCTGAATTTTACCAAACATTTAGTGAAGACCTAATACCCATCCTCACTTTAAGATCGGGAACAAGACAAGGATGCCCACTCTCCCCACTTTTATTCAACATAGTTCTGGGGATACTAGTCATGGCAATCAGACAACACAAAGAAATAAAAGGTATCCAGATTGGCATGAGTAACTCAAACAGTTCCTGTTTGCAGATGACATGATATTTTACATAAAAAAAACCCTAAAGAATCCACTCCAAAACTATTAGATCTAATATCTGAATTCAGCAAAGTTGCGGTATACAAAATTAATAAACAGAAATCTGTTGCATTCCTATACACTAACGATGACCTAGCAGAAAGAGTAATGAGGAAAACAATTCCATTCACAATCACATCCAAAAGAATAAAAAAACAAGGAAGTGAAAGACCTATATGCTGAAAACTACAAGACACTCTTAAGAGAAATTAAAGAGGACACTAATAAATGGAAATTCATCCATGCTCTTCGCTAGGAAGAATTAATATTGTCAAGATAGTTTTCCTGCCTAAAGCAATCTACAGATTCAATGTAATCCCTATCAAAATACCTATAGCATTCTTCAATGAACTAGAGCAAATAGTTCTAAAATTCATATGGAATCACAAAAGACCCTGGATAGCCAAAGCAGTCCTGAGAAGGAAGAATAAAGCAGGGGGAATTATGCTCCCTGACTTCAAACTCTACTACAAAGCCACAGTAATCAAGACAATTTGGTACTGGCACTAGAACAGACCCATAGACCAGTGGAACAGAATAGAGAGCCCATATATAAACCCAAGCATATTTGGTCAATTAATATACAATAAGGGAGCCATGGATATACAATGGGGAAATGACAGCCTCTTCAACAGCTGGTGTTGGCAAAATGGGACAGCTACATGTAAGAAAATGAAACTGGATTACTGTCTCACCACATACACAAAAGTAAACTCAAAATGTATCAAAGACCTGAATGTAAGTCATGAAACCATAAAACTCTTAGAAAAAAATATAGGCAAAAATCTCTTGGACATAAACATGAGCAACCTCTTCATGAACATATCTCCCCGGGGCAAAGGAAACAAAAGCAAAAATGAACAAGTGGGACTATATCAAACTAAAAAGCTTCTGTACAGCAAAGGACACCATAAATAGATCAAAAAGACATCCTACATTATGGGAGAATATATTCATAAATGACATATCTGATAAGGGGTTGACATCCAAATTATATAAAGAGCTCATGTACTTCAACAAACGAAAAGCAAATAAGCCAATTAAAAAATAGGCAGAGGAGCTGAACAGACAGTTCTCCAAAGAAGAAATTCAGGTGGCCAAGAGGCACATGGAAACATGCTCCCCATCACTAGTCATCAGAGAAATGCAAATTAAAACCACAATGAGATATCACCTCACACCAGTTAGGATGCCCAACATCCAAAAGACAAAGAACAACAAATGTTGGTGAGGATGTGGAGAAAGGGGAATCCCCCCACACTGCTGGTGGGAATGTAAAGTATTTCAACCCTTGTGGATAGGAGTATGGAGGTTCCTCAAAAAACTTAAAATAGAAATACCATTTGACTGGAAATTCGACTCTTAGGAATTTACCCTAAGAATGCAGCAGCCCAGTCTGAAAAAGACAGATGCACCCCTATGTTTATCGCAGCACTATTTACAATAGCCAAGAAATGGAAGCAACCTAAGTGTCCATCAGTAGATGAATGGATAAAGAAGATGTGGTACGTATACACAATGGAATATTATTCAGCCATAAGAAGAAAACAAATCCTACCATTATAACAACATGGGTGGAGCTAGAGGGTATTATGCTCAGTGAAATAAGCCAGGTGGAGAAAGAAAAGTATCAAATGATTTCACTCATCTGTGGAGTATAGGAAGAAAGCAAAAACTGAAGGAACAAAACAGCAGCAGACTCACAGAACCCAATAATGGACTAACAGTTGCCAAAGGGAAAGGGACTGGAGAGGATGGGTGGGAAGGGAGGGATAATGGGGAAAAGGGGAATTACAATTAGCACATATAATGTAGCAGACCGGGGACACAGGGAAGGCAGTATAACCACAGAAGAGAAGTAGTGATTCTATAGCATCTTACTATGCTGATGGACAGTGACTGTAATGGGCTCTGTGGTGGGGACTTGATAATAGGGGGAGTCTAGGAACCATATTGTTGTACATTTTAAAAAAAGAGCGAAAGAAAAAAACTATTATGTGCCAAGCATTTGTTGGATCATTTCTAGATTAATTCTCAAAACATCCCTATAAAATTTTTAATTGCTTTACTTATCTTAATCATGTTTTATAGAAAATTGAGGCTCAGGGATTTTTAGAGATTCATTGAAATAGAAAACTGGGATTGCAATGCTGAACTCAAGTATACATAACTGAGTAAATTTTTAAACATTTAAAAATATATTAGAGAAAATTATGTTTGTGCCAAATGTATATTCCCGAGTAGGGAATAATGCTTCTCTCTTGGCTCTCTGAAAACCTGACATAATCTCTTTAAGTGGGCTCAACAGAAGAAAAGATAAAAAGGATAGAAGTAGATTATGACAGCTGGGGAAAATGGAGAAACCAAGGAATGTGAAATTCTAATTTTAAGTAATTATAGCATTTATAGCATTAGAAATAACTTATAGTTAGTGTTAACTACCTGAACTTTTGAAAACATAGTATTACTAAATTTATTGAAGGTTATACTTGTATTTTAACATGGAATGGTGTTTTTTTATCCAAATCTCTTCAGATGAATATATTTGTTAATAATTTTATTTCATACTATGTCTCTTTATAGTATTATTTTTCCCAAATAATTTTAATTTCAGTTAGATGTATTAATTCTATACCCTTATGGTGGATGATCTCAAATGAATTATGTAATTAGTGTTCAAATTTCAGTTTATTTGAACAGATGATTATAATTCATCTTTGCTGATTTGAAGAGATAATAGTATAGGAAGTCAATGGGAAAAAAATCTTATTAAAGTTTCTACAAATACACTCAGAAATTTTCCAAGGTCATATGCATACATTATGCCTAATGTCTAACTCCAGTGCACCAAACATTAAGCAACTATCCTGGTGCCATATGGAATGTTTTTACACTGTGGGTCCAGAACAGCATGGGAAGATTTGCTTTATTTATTTACCTTTTTTTCTGAATTCCTGTAAGATCTTAAAGAAATATTTAACCAACAACATTATAAAGATATAATATTAGAGCACATTCAGTGTGAACTGTGTGAACAATCCAAATGGAACAATATTCACATTATAGGGGTACCAGAAGAAGAAGAAGAGAGAAAAAGGGATAGAAAGAGTCATTGAGGAGGTAATTGCTGAAAACTCCCCAAATCTTGGGAAGGAGAGTGTCTCTCAAGCCATGGAGGTGCACAGATCTGCCAACACAAGGGACCCAAGGAAGACAATATCAAGACATATAATACTTAAAATGGCAAAGATCAAGGATAAAGACAGACTTTTAAAAGCAGCTGGAGAGAGAAAAAAGATCACATACAAAGGAAAACCCATCAGGCTATCATCAGACTTCTCAACAGAAACCTTTCAGGCCAGAAGGGAGTGGCATGGTATAATTAATGCAATGAAGCAGAAGGGCCTTGAAGCAAGAATACTCTACCTGGCAAGGTTATCTTTTAAATTTGAAGGATGGATTAAATAATTTCAGATAAACAAAAGCTGAGAGAATTTACCTCACACAAACCACCTCTACAGTGCATTTTGGAGGGACTCCTATAGATGGAAGTATTCCTAAGACTAAGTAGATGTCACAAAGGGATAGACAAAGAGTACAGAATGATTCATAACATACAAAAAATGAAGGAGGAAAAAAAAATAACATTTAGGTTGTGCTTTTAATAGCAGATGAAATGAGTTAAATTTAGACTGTTAGTAAGGGAATTACCCTTGAACCTTTGGTAGCCACGAATATAAAGCCTGCAATAGCAAAAAGAACACAACTATTGGTAATCGCCCTAAAGAAAAATGATCTGAATGCATAAATCAAAAGATACAGAGTCACTGGATGGATGAAAAAAAAGACCCATCTATATGCTTCCTACAAGAGACTCACATCCAAACCAAAGACATACACAGCCTGAAGTAAACAGATGGAAAAAAATATTTCATGCTACTAATATGGAGAAAAAAGCATCAGTTGCTTTACTTGTATCAGACAAATTAGACTTCAAAACAAAGAAAGTCACAAGAGGCAAAGAAGGATATCACATAATGATAAAGGGGTCAGTCCAACAAAAGGTTATAACTACTACTATGAATATCAATGCACCCAACACAGGATCACCTACATATATGAAACAAATACTAACAGAATGAAAGGGGGAAATAGAATGCAATGCATTCATTTTAGGAGACTTCAACACACCATTCACTCCAAAGGACACATCAACCAGACAGAAAATAAGTAAGGAGACAGAGGAACTGAACAATGCATCATGTTCTGTGGGAACTTACGGTTCTATCATCATTAGTAGAGTCACATCAAATTTAATAGTGGAGGCTTCTTATTATGTTGTCTCACACTAGAATACATCTCTAAGTTAAAATTCATGGATAAATTATTTAAATAGGGAATATGAGAATGCTAGAGCCATGAGGGAAAAATTGAGAGGACAGAATATATAAACATGAATATAATTTACAGTAGCTTAAATTCTGCTATAATTAAAAAAAACACTCACAATCTCAGGGTCTTAAAACAATAAATATTTAATCAAATTCACATCTATTAAGTTTGGCAATGACTATGCTCCACATCCTCCATCTGGGTACCAAAGTGAAGAGAAAATATCAGCTCTTGAGAGTTATGCCCAGAGTTGACACACATCATTTCCCTTTATACTAAAAACCTAAAGCAATTCATATGGCCAAGTCTTTTGTCCTTTCAGATGGAATATAAAATTGTCTTCCAAAGAAGGAAAAGAATAAGAATAAACAATAATACTGCCTACTTTGAAATTATAAAATAGAATTTTCATGATACAAATTAACCAAGTCCAACTCTTTTCATGATACACTGAATGTGCTCTAATATTATATCTTTATAATGTTGTTGGTTAAATATTTCTTTAAGATCTTACAGGAATTCAGAAAAAAAGGTAAATAAATAAAGCAAATCTTCCCATGCTGTTCTGGACCCACAGTGTAAAAACATTCCATATGGCACCAGGATAGTTGCTTAATGTTTGGTGCACTGGAGTTAGACATTAGGCATAATGTATGCATATGACCTTGGAAAATTTCTGAGTGTATTTGTAGAAACTTTAATAAGATTTTTTTCCCATTGACTTCCTATACTATTATCTCTTCAAATCAGCAAAGATGAATTATAATCATCTGTTCAAATAAACTGAAATTTGAACACTAATTACATAATTCATTTGAGATCATCCACCATAAGGGTATAGAATTAATACATCTAACTGAAATTAAAATTATTTGGGAAAAATAATACTATAAAGAGACATAGTATGAAATAAAATTATTAACAAATATATTCATCTGAAGAGATTTGGATAAAAAAACACCATTCCATGTTAAAATACAAGTATAACCTTCAATAAATTTAGTAATACTATGTTTTCAAAAGTTCAGGTAGTTAACACTAACTATAAGTTATTTCTAATGCTATAAATGCTATAATTACTTAAAATTAGAATTTCACATTCCTTGGTTTCTCCATTTTCCCCAGCTGTCATAATCTACTTCTATCCTTTTTATCTTTTCTTCTGTTGAGCCCACTTAAAGAGATTATGTCAGGTTTTCAGAGAGCCAAGAGAGAAGCATTATTCCCTACTCGGGAATATACATTTGGCACAAACATAATTCGTTATTAGAGATTCTTTTTTCTCTCTGAACCTCACCTTCTTTGTATTCCTCTTCTCTAAAATCTATTCCATTTACCATCTGTTCTACTACATCTAATCTGCTTTTATATCCCTCCATTGTATGTTTCATTTCAGATACAGAATTTCTTAATGATTGAATGTCCGTCTTACATTTGTTCCTGAGTTTCTGAATATATTTCTGTACCTCCATAGCATGTTTATAATTTTTATTTTGAACTCATTTTAGGAAGATTGGTGAGTTCAGTTTCATTTGGCCCTTTTTTCTGGGGTTTGTGAGATTTTGGGTTAAACCATGTTCTTTTGATGTTTCATATTTCTTTGTGGTGCCTTCTAGTGCCCAGAAGCTCCAGTCTCTGGAGTTGCTCAACTCCTAGAGTGAGGTTGTGGGTCATAGGGGAGCAGCACTGGTGCCTTCGGGCAGGAAATATCTGTTTCCTGATTCCTGTCTGCTGTGCATGTCTCCCATATCTGAGTCAGTTGTCCAAGCACACAGGTGTAAGCCTCTGTACTTTGCATCTCTAGCTGTTGTACGTGGGGTCTCCCTCTGACTGGCCTGACACCAGAGCAGTGACTGCCGGTTTGCAAGCCAGTCCCGTCAGGCCAGGAGGAAGTCTTGGCAGGCTGTGTATCACATTAAGGGGCCTCAGAGCTGAGTAGACAGCCATGGGGGTGGAGCACCTGAAGCTCCTTAAAGTTCCCAATCTGCTGGGCAGAGAGCTCCAAGGAAACCTTGTCCCCCTATCCCTTCTCCTGTGCAGCAAGCTCCATATAAAACCCATCCCTCCAGCAGCCCTCTCGCTGCTAGGAAGTCTGTCAGACTGTCTGCCTTTCCCTTGTCCCAGAGTGGCTGGGTGTGGATCTCATTCTCCACAAATGGCCAGAATCTCTCTCTCAAGCATTCCATCTGTCCCAGCTCCTCATCCTCCTGAGCACCACACAATGTAGGTTTCTGTTTTCAAAGCAGAACTCTGGGGCTAGGTGTTCAGCAGGCCCAGGCTTCCACCCCCTCCCCACTCCATTTCTCTTCCTCCCACCAGTGAGCTGAGGTAGGGGTAGGGTTTGGGTCCCGCCGGATCAAGGCTTTGGTACGTTATCCTGTTTCACAAGGTCTGCTCTGTTCATGAGGTCTGTATGCAGTCTGGTTCAGCTTTCTTTCCTGTTGCTGTTTTAGGGTTAGTTGTTTTAACTATATTTTCACACTATCTGTGGTTTTGGGAGGAGTTCTCTGTCTCACCTCTCACTCTGCCATCTTGAATCTTCTGAGGAGTTATACTGTTATAGTCAGGAATGGAAAAAGTCAACGGGGAAATAGAAGTAAAATAGAGAATAGTCCAAAATGCAGGAGAGACAGTGAAAATTCCAAAGATCCAAAGGTAGAAACCAGAATCAAGTTGGGACTCAGGGTAAAACTTCATGGTAGCAAAACAGATGGTGTAAGACTAAGAACAGACAAGGAAAGTTTGGAGAATGCTTAGTGCAAATGATAAAAATATAATTAGAGATTTCAGAATTTTCCCCTTATGGTCGTGAAGCCAGGGAAGGGCAGCCATCGAGAATCATATCATGAACTATCTTGTGGCCAAGCTATGGAATTTGAACTATATTTGGAAGACTATGGGGAGCTCTTGAAGGTGTTTTAGCTGGGGAGTGACATGATTAGTTTTGTGTTTTATAAAGGTCACTTTGGCAGCTGTGCATAGCATGTAATTGAGAATGGTAATCAACTTGGAGAACAGAATTTAGACTTTCCTGGAGTAATTAAATTAAACCCTTTTTAATGAACAAGAACATTATTATCCAACATCCAGATCAATATATAAAACATAATCAATAAAAAGCACAAGTGAGACAGGGACTGTGGGTGTAGTCAGAGTAGGGGGAGGGCCTTCGGAAAAAGCAAGGCAGAATATTTGCAGTCAGAGCAATGTAACTACATGCAGGGAAACCCCCTACCAAAACTCTGTGTTAAACATTAATCTCTAGAGTCATTCTTCAGTAAAATCAGTTGGTGTTCCCCAGATAAAGAAGAATAGCCCATGTTGTTATTATGCTAATAATTTGTAAGATTTACTTTAGCATGCTAAAAGGCCCAGGACAAACTGGGCAACTAATTTTGCATGCAGACCCAGCTGCAAACAACATAGTGAAAGGCAGAGAAGATTCCACCTTAAAGATAAGATTGCATTTTAACACCCAGGAACTTTGGGAAGCAGAATTCTTAACTTACTCTTTAGCAAACAAACAATACCTCAGCCCACCTTGGAGGCTGGGCATGCTGCCTTTTGATATGCTCCTAGACCAGGACGCAGGTGTTCCAGAGAGAAACCAGTGTTAAGAGTTCCTTGTGTTAAGTTAATTCAGGGTGTTCAGACACACGTGGCAGGTCTGCACACCTAAACCTTTTTTTCATGTTCTCGAAAAATCCTCATTTGGCCTATAAAACACCCTAGACAACACAGCACACCGGACTCTCTTGTCCCCTCCTGGCGTGAGACGGGAGCTCTGTCCTATCACTTTATTTCTAAATAAAAGCCTGTACCTTGCTCTCCTACCTTGCCTGTTTGCTAAGCTCATTCTTCAGCTTTGTGAACAAGAACCCGGCATCACAAGGATGTCTGCTAGAGAAATCAAGTCAAGAGGTCTGTTAATGTAAGCAATTTCACTGTGCATTTAAAATCAGTAACAGGTATAATAAACTTGTTTTATTTTTGTCTTACCCTCACTCTAGCTCTGATTTATAAGTTGCTTCAGACTAAATACAAAATCAATATTATGAAAGGTGGTTCAAGTACTTGTAGGGAATTGGTTTCACAAATGTTCAAGCTCCTTGTACTATACATGTATCCCCATCCTATACTTAAATAATGAAGGACTTTAAAATGGTAAGGATTCTAAACCTCCATGGATAGACCATTCCTTCTTAAAGCTGACCAACACCTTTCTTATACTAACAAAAGCTTGTCATTTTTTCCTCTTACACATTGTTTCAGTACTTGTGTTGGGGTTCAAAAAATGCTACTTTAGAAATGAATCTGCTGTTGATTTCTAGAAACAAGATGAAATATTTATTTTCCTTTCAAAATATCTATCCTTCAATAGCCTTTAGGTGAGCTGTATATTTAAATATTTCAGCAATAATTCTCAGTCATAATGCATAATGTTAACAGAGAGACTAATAAATTAGTTGGCAAAGAGTATTTATTTCGGGCCTCTATGACTGACAAATAGTATAATTTTCTTAAGCAATTATGTAATAGAGAAGCAAAGATCCATGCTTATCTCAACAAATCTTAACCAGAAGCTTATTATGTTCACCCTTCCTTCAAGTATTTAAGGAAATGGAATACTGTGACATGCCTCACTTGGATAAGAAACTGGGATAATCCTTGGATAAGAAATTGGGCTTTCGCATGTAAAAAATTAGAAATGCGGGTCCTATTGTTTACGGTTTAATATTTTACTCTTTTTTATTTCATTTCTAAATAAAATAATGGCAACAAAAATGGTTCAGCCTCATTGAAGAAATTGTCTGTTTTTCTTAGGCTTAACTAATTGGCAAACAAAATAAATCTAGGTTGAAAGCTTATGGGATGCACCTGGCATTACAAACAAAGGTGAAATATTATATATGATTACACTAATTTTACCTTTTATCGTTCTTTCAACTATTTGCAAACCTCCTTGCATTCTGTTGAAAGAAAAATGGACCTTATGTTCAAAGTTAAGAATTAAAATTATAACCAGACCTTTTCCATAGAATCAATTGGTGGATTTGTTAGTGATATTGTTAAGGAGACAGTGAGTCCTCGGCTGAATGTGGTGTTAAATAAGGCCACAGCTTCCTAATGCATATCATCACTGGCAGAAAAAGCAATAATTGACCATTTTGAAAAATTTCTTAAAAGTTCACATTTACAAAACTCAATTCACTTTTCAATAGAAATCTGAAGTAAAGTGAAACTATCTCACTTTAAAATCCAATTTGACTAGTTTTGCTCCACTCCTCCAAAGAGTTTTCGCCATATTATTCCATTCAGTGATAAAAGTGATGATAGACTAATAAAACAATAGAAACTTAATGAAAATCTATGAATAACTTCTCTACTGCAGTAGACTATTTTCCGTTTCCAACAGTGTTTTTGTAATTTAACATGAATAAATAAGGAATTTAATAAACATAAATATACAGATATGTCATTTGGGACCTTTAATAAAACTGAGTTGTATTAAAAATATAGTGATAAAATATTCATTTGACCTTTGGATAAAAATTCCAAATAAGTATATGCTATTTTAGGACAAAGTTTTTTAACTGAAAACTTAAAATTTTGAATTCCATGAAATCACTTGTATGAATCTAAGTAGGAAAGAAAGAAATTTAATTCCAAATCTCAGGAACTAAGATACAGTGTGGTGAAATTTTCTTCTGATGCTGTCTCATTGTATTTCAGGGAAAACACTTTTCAAAGACTTAGTCTACTTTCTTAGACATTGTAGCTGTTAGGAATAAAGTAAACAGTGGGGACTCTCTTAATTCTTAGGTTAATATTTAGTTATAAAATAATAAGCCACGATATGTCAAGAATGATTAATGATGTAAATACGATAGTCTTAATTGCATCTCTTGACCTTTCCTGGTGAGGTTCCACCAGAGAAAGTCAAGGACTTCCACAGGTTTTCAGACATAAATCAGAAAGTTTATCTCCAATGGTGGACACTACAGAGAGACTAGTCCTCATAATCAGTCATGCTAAGTATGGATATATCTACAGATCCTACTTTAACATTCCTGCTTAAAGGACACTACCACATGTAGGTTCTTTCTGCCAGCCACCTGCAGGATGGACCAGAATAGTGATACTATTATTTCTACAACGTTCTTATTTCTAAGGGATAATTATTATTGCTTTCTGAAGGCTTTAAGATTGCTTTTTCATCTCTCCTTTATTGCTTAGCTTTGTAAGATTTCCCTATCCTTTTAAAGAAAGCTCAAATGGCATATGGTGGGGAATGCAGTGTATCACTGGAATTCCCACTTCAATCCTGAGCTGCTGAGCTGATGGAAATGGTGCTTATGACAGATGTAGCTGAATTATTTTAAAACTTTCCACTTGAAAGACTCCTCTTCAAAGACAGAAGCCCTCTAGAGAGCAGTCCATACCAAATGAGTGGCCACAGTGGAGTAAAATGGCTTAGGCCATTACTTCAAACACAGAAGATTATGAACAGAATCAGGTGAGGTCTTTGATAAAATGGAATCATAGTTCAATGCCTACCTTCCCCCAATATTACTGCCTTCACTGCACTGGTCTTCATCCTGAGACAATCTCCAGTGTACGTCCTCCATGTGAATCTTCACCTTCTTCCCAGGGAACTGAGACCTACAACAAGTCGAGTCAGGCATGATCTGGTGAACAAATCCTAAAATGTGATTTTGGATTTGCATTGCTCACCAGCTGGATGATAAAGAAGACCACATGGGTGAAGGGCGTAGCCCTACAAGCCTTTGCCATCCTGCAACAATTAATTTTCAGAAACATTTAAAGATAGTAGACTGTGAAAGGATTCTAGTGCAAAAAATGCACTGACAGGCATTTTTAGATAAACTAAAAGTAGTAATGCTAAATACAGTGGAATTTAGTGGCACTTGCTGGGCAGAATTCATGCATCAGGCAAAGAAAACCTGAGGTGGTAATTACCAACAGAAGGTGAGATGTGAAAAACAGGGGGCTTCTTTGGCAACTTATAAAGAAACAATTGCCTCCTATAAAAGGAAGGTAGAAAAGTCTAAAACTTGGTGAGCATTTTTCCACAAAGCATTCAATTCTAAACCCTGTCAATTCTACCACGATTACAATAGAACTCAGGTGGGTTTATACACTCAGCTAATTTCCATCTCTTGACTGGTGCATTTAGACCATTTGCATTTAAGGTAGTTATGAATATGTTAGAACTTAAGTCTACTCTTTTTTTTTCTGTTTATTTCCTTGAGTAATCTTTCCCATTTGTTCTTCCTTTTTCTTTTCTTTGCCTTTCTGTGCCTTACTTCAACTCCTTCCTCCCCCATCTATTTGAGCTTGATTTATTTATGGAATTGATTAGTATATCTATCCACATGGTTTTGTATAGTTATTCTGGGCATTACAGTATACATATGTGACTTATCACAGTCTACACAGAGTCAACTGGTTCACACTTCAAGTGAACTGTAGAAATGTCACTTTCACCTAGGTCTCTTTAGCTTCCCCACTTTTAAATACTATTGTCTTTGAGCATCGGATGGTGTTTTTAATAACATAATTTATAAAATTCATGCAGAAAATAAGTCAATTGCATATAGAAATATGCCTGTACTTTTCGTTGCTTATTCTTCTTAATGCTACAGGATTCTTTCTTTTGTCATTCCATTTTTGCTTGAAGGAGCCTCTGTAGCCAGTCGTTAAGGAAAACTGCCAGGGACAGAATATTTTTATTTTCCTTTGCCTGAGAATGTCTTTATTTCTTTTTCATTTTTGAATAATAGTTTTAGTGGATATAAAATTCACAGTTGACAGTTCATTTTTTGCAGAGCTTGAAAAACACTGTCAGGCTTCCTTCTGGCCTGCATGGTTTTGGATGCAAAGCCCATAGTCATTTGAATTGATATTCTACAGGCAATACATTGTTTCTCCTTAGCTTCTTTCAAGACATTTTCCTTGCCTTTTGTTTTTGGAAGTTTAATTATGTGTCTTGGCATGAATTTCTTTTAGTTTATCCTGTTAGGGAGTCACTCAGCTTCTTAAATCTGTAGATTTGTGTCCTTTGCCAAATTTGGGAAGTTTTTGAGCATTATTTCTTTGAACACTCTTTTAGCCTTGCTTGCCTTCTCCTCTCCTCTAGAGTCTGATGCTATAAATGTTGGATTTTTTTGTTTCTCCGCAGGCCCCTGAAGCTCTGTTCATTTATTTTTTTATTTTTTTCTATGTTCAAAGTGGATAGCTTTTATCTATCCACCCTCAAATTCACTGATTTTCTTCTCTGTCTTGTTCACTCTACTATAAAACTCACCCAGCAAGTTTTATTACTTTCAAAGTATGTTAGTGTGTTTTTTTAGTTCCATAATTTTCACTTGCAGCTTTTATGTAATTTCTATTTGCTGGCTAAGAGGGGTTTTTTTTGTTTTCCATTTGTTTCAGAACAACTGGTAATTGTTGAAAAATTACTGTGAGGGCTTCTTTAAGATCCTTGTAGTTAATTTCATCATAGGACTCATACCAGTGTTTGCACCAGTTGAATGCCTTGTCTCATGCAAGTTGTGATTGTTCTTGGTTCTGGGCATGCTGGGTGATTTTCTATATATACTGGACATCGTTTATATTATGATAGAAGACTGGATGCTAATTTTATTTTATTTATGAGGCTGTCACCCTGTGTAAGTTTAGCAGCAAGGTCCTGGCCTACTTTTGCATGCTGTGGCTCCAATGGCTGTTAACTTTTCAGAGCCTTTGCAGTACTGTTTTGGTCTACATGGTATCTGATACTGCTGGGGCTCCTACTGGTCTCTGCTGGTGCTGCCTATAGTATGGAAGGAGTTTCCACAGGCCATCAGGTGCCTCTTGATAGTAGAGATAATCTCAGGCCTCAGGACCTAAAAGACTTGTTTTCGTGGGTCTATTTTGATGATTCTTTCTACCCATCCTAGCGTCTCCTACTAGAGGGAAGTCTCAGGCCCTCAGGGACCAAGAAGCTTTTCTAGCAAAGCCAATTGCTGTGGCTGGGAGATTCTTCTTGCCTGTTCCATCCACCTGCCTCTTTGCTTCTTAGTAGAAAAGAGAATCATCAGGCTCAGTGAGGAATGGAGTGCTTCTTTGGTCATTTCTTTTTTATTCTTCTCCCTGTTGGTCCTCTTTCAGGAGGTGTCAGCTTGCCTAAGTTGTCAGAGGAACTCCTGTTCCATCTGGAGAAGGAGGAATGAACCTGAGTTGTCTTTTGTTCCTATCTATGTTAGGAATCAGGAAACACCAGAAAGAGGTTTCCTTCTTATACTGGGTGGGAACATACAAGGGAAATATCAATTCTCTTTATTCTTACCATTTTCTCTTTGGTTTACTCTTGTGTTTTTTCCAGGATTTATATTTGTGCTTATCAGGTAGAAGTGGATCTGCTTATCTAGAATAAATTTTCTTATCCATTACACAGAATATATGACAAGGTAGCTTCCTTATGGGGGCCACTTATGTAAAATAAAAGATATCTCTCAGTTGTATGTAGAAAATTTTACTGTACAAAATGGTTTACAAAGTATTTCTACACATCATCCCATAGAAGCCCAGAAAGGTGGACAGATGTTTGAGTCCAAGTGCCTGCCACCTAAGGAAATGCAGAACACTTTTATATCAAAGTGAAGACAATACTTAAAATTCTTTCTGATGCAATTTTCTACAATCTAAGCCTTCAGGTGTTCTTGGGTCTATCTCTGGAGCTTGTCCAAAGATATTATTATCTATTGCCAATGTCTAATAATAGTGGTCCATCTGTCTTCCCTCATCCCAGTGACAAGGAAAACACTAAACTGCAACTGAATATGCAGCAATAAAAATTTCCTTGTTGAGATTAAGAGTCCCTGATAACTGAGAAGAAAACAGAAAACCACCTGTGGCCATAGGGAAGCCTGAGAAATAAGGACTGTGTGAGCCAAATGATAGAAAACAGAGGATTAAAGGACATGTGTGTCTGTGTTGAAGAGAGATATTGCTGTGCTAAAGCAATGATTTTGCTTAAAATGGTTGGTATTTGCATGTTGTGCTTATTAGTGCTTCATATGAAAAATCACCATTGCTAATCTTAAACTAGAGTTGGACTAGTATAATATTTGAAAATAGGTCAGAAGATTAAGAGTGTGAACAGGGCCTAGATCTTGAAGTCTGCTATTTAGCTTTTGCATTCAGCTTCTCCTGCCACTGACTGGCATGCAATAGTCCCTTTTATATCCCAAGCAAGTGGAAGATTAAAATTCAACCAGACTTAATTTAATCATCACTTGAGTATGATTAGAGAGACAGGTGAGGCTTCTTGAACACTATCTTTAGGCACTCTTGGTAAATAGGAGAGTAAAGAAAGAGGATATATTCCACCTGGAAACCTAGGAAGTAAAATAAATATCGATCTGCCTAAAAGAGTTTCTAGAATGCCTCTGCCAATGGAACGGTCAAGGTAACCTTGGACTTTATTCCAGTTCAGTAATTTCTGGCTCTTCAGCAAAACTAAAGATGAGGCAGGGTTCAAACTTAAAAAAGCTGAGCCAGTCATTCTGTGAAGCCTACCATGAAGTCTTGGTAGAGAAACACCACCTGTCCATGTCTGACTGGTACTAGAAGCCTGTCATATCTCTGCCTTCCCAGTTTATCATATGCATTTGAAATTTTCCTCAAAGTCACAGCAGGATGCTTGTGTGCTAAGGTGTGATGCATGTACAACTGCCTTTTAACAGTTAGTCTGGATTACTTACTTTTTTGAAATAGTTCCTGATACATATGCCAACATTCATGTTGAACCTGCAATATTTCTTGATATTACTGTAATGTGAAGGGGCTTTGATGGACAATATTTCTTTAATGTTCCCAAGTTCCTCTGATCCTCTCAGGGATATGAGCCATAATGCTTAGATGCCAGTGCACTGGGGCTGTATCCTGCTGGCCAGCAGCCTGAGACTGTGCGCACAGCCAGCTAGCTTACTCAAGGCCAGCTGGCAAATGGAGATGTGGAGACAGATGCATCTTATAAATGGACATCTGTGGAAAGGCTGCATCCAGGCCTTCAGGCTGGCATGGAATCAAAGGCACCATTCTTCTTCCTCAATGATGGGAAGTACAACCTAACCAAATATGTGTTACCCAGCTGGCAGATAAAAGAATACACCAAAGGCTGAGATATTAAATGGACTGAAGTTGCAATCTTTCAACCCCATGACTTTAACAGGGAAAAATCCTATCAGAATAATGATTTGTTTTTGCCTTTCCTTCACTTTAAAGCAATAATGAAATGCAAAAAAACAAAAAAAAATGTAATTCCAAAAGAACAAGTGTTATATTTGTGTATTTACATACATCACATATTTGTATGTACATCTATATGAGTTTGTATATATAAATTAATATATGACTATATGTATATAGGGATGTATACATATGAATACATAGATACAAATGTGCGTACATACATATATACATAAACACACATATACATGTGTGTGTGTGTGTGTGCAGACAGAGTATATATTACTAAAATTTCATAGATAAATCCATTTGTTTAAGCTCTTAAGTTTTAACTATGTCTAGGTAATAACTGGTGAATGGCTTTGTGGGATGGAACTCTCAGGAGTCTTCCTCCATGAGAAATTGATATTTCTATGAGGGATTAATTTTAGTCATGCAAATTATCAAGAAGACAACTAGGCCCCACAGAAAAGCCCTAATACAGTGTTTCCACAGACACTCTATCAATATGCTGAAGTACACAAACACACACAGAGCATCCTGTGATTAAAATAAGTATGAAATGCAATGGATTCAACAAAGACATTCTGATTCCCTTACTGCAACATTTCACGAAGGTTTTTATAAGTGTGTGTGTGTGTGTTTTCAATGTTGACAAGTCTATAGTATGGCATATTCCCTTTAATTTATCTGATTGATAATATGACACAGAACATTTAGCAAATGCTGTCTTGATCAATAGAAGATGGAATGAGTCTTATTGTAGTATGAAGTTTAAGAATTAAACATGTCTCTTGACTCAGTCTTGTAAGTACTCATGTCTGAGCACAGATTACAGGAGAATGAAGGAAGAACAGGAGACCCTGAATTGTTCATAGAGCTGGGTGACACTGTGGCATAAGGAATGCTGTTAGCACCGCTTGGACCTATGTTGCTGGGTTTTTAGTGCTTTTCCATGGACCACAGCTCCACTTCAGGACAATGGAGACTCCAGAGAAAATTATCTCCTTAGCACCTAGAAAACTCCAGCACAGCAGTGGAATGCCTAGTGAAAGCTGGCTGCACACACCGACCAGGTGACTGTGCCCACCAAATACTTGGACACCTGGGACATGGCAGTTAGATCCAGATGCAGTGATTCCTGGCAGACATCTAGGTCCTCAGCAAGTGTTTTGGTGCATTAAAAAAAGAAGGAACAATAGTAGCAAGCAGCTGTGATGGTGCATAGGACACACAGTGCAGAGTGAGATGTACCAGGACTATGAGAAGCCGTTTGAAGTCTTCCCTATCACGAGTGAAATGGTAAAGCTTGCTGCCTGGGGCTGGTGACACCTGGTGGTTGTAATGCTATCCAGCTGCAGGGTCGGTGACCATAGGAGGTGGTGCTGCCTGTCAGAAGCAGCAGCAGCAGTCCACAGCAGCCACTGCAAGCACCATCAGGACTAGTGCCCTGCAAAGTGGGTTTTGACCAAGTAGACAAAGAGCTTCATTTGTGGTAGGATATAAGTTGCCTCCTGTGTGCCCTCCGAACTATTTTGGCCTGTCAGTGGGTTAGAGTCTAACTCAGCAAATAGGATTGCAATTTTAAACATCAAACTAAGGAAATGTTTCTTCTCTTGTGAAATTTTATTTCTTACAATGTAATATTAATACTATGACTTGATATATAAGTTTTGAGAAAATAAAAAGGTTGTAAAACGTATTTGGCATATTAACATAGATAATGGATTATATAGAAGCCAGAACTGAAAAATCAATGTAGATAAAGCTGATATTGATATAATTCTATCTAAAAGATGGCCATTTATTATGCTTATAAAGAGGGATATTCCTTCTGAGAAATAATATTTGGCAATAACATAATATATTAAAGTTCTCTTATTTTAAAAATTATGCATATTTTCAAGAATTTCATTGTTTGGATGTACTGGAATGAATTTGGAATAGGAAAGCAAGCATGTATTCATGCATTCAAGAAACATTTCAAACACTAATTTAGAGTTTACTGTATCTGAAGTTATCTGCTTTTCCCTAGGGAGAAAAAAATGAATGATACATGCATAGTCCAAGCATTGCAGAACCTCAAATAATAGGTTCTGTCAAACTGGGAAAGAAAGAAGGAAGCATAAACAACCCACAGTGGTGTGTTCTGATAGGTTCCACAGTAGATACAAATTCAGATTACTCTGAGAATATGGGGAAAGGAAAAAATAACCTTGCCAAGAATGCTAGGAAAGATATCAGAGAAAGGGTGACATTAATGCTGAACCCTGAAGGGTGATTAGATATCTTGTAGGTAGAGAATGTAAATATGAAGTAGGCCAAGCAGTGGAGACATTGCAAAAAAGGCATCATTTGTCAAAGGGCACAAGACATTCAGAGAATCCTAAATAGATAAGTAGGACTGGGACACATGCCATATCCAAAGGGAAAGAGGGAGGAGGAGTGGACAATGCACTCTAGTAAGTAAGAAGTAGGATAACATCAAACTTATACTTACATGTAAGCAGAGGAACTAGGTTAAGGGACTGGTGTAAAATGCCTGGTGACATATGGATTATTTCTCAGAAGGCGACAGGCTCTAGATATAGTGATGAAGTAGAATAGGTAGGTGGTATGAATGATTGATGGTTTAGGGACAGTGAAGAGTGAACTATTATGACACCCAAGTTTTTAGTTATATTCCTAGAATACCTCCCTTAACAAAGTGTAAACTCTATGGAAAAACATGTTTGTAAGGGAAATATGAGTTCAGTTTTAGATATGTGTTGATTCCTTGCCCTGAGTTGTACTAATTAAGAATGTGTTCAGACCAAAAATTGAGATCTGTAATTCAAGAGGGTTGTGAGCACTAGAAAAATAGATTTGAAATCAACTGGAGTGTGTAAGTGAGTGTGTGTGTATACACATAGGGCGAGATGAGATTGTCCGGGGAAGGTGTGAAGTGTAAAGGAGTGTCGTTACCTCACTTTTGACTCCCCTCTTTGTTTGTAATGCAGCCTGATTCCTAGTTGGGTGTAGGTAATCCGTCCTCCTCCTCATGGCCATGTGCTTGCTTGTACAGTGATGGATTTAGGAATGAGCATGTAGTGAACTTCTAATTCATGGGAATAAAGAAGAATGTGTGCAGGTTTGGGCAGGACTGGAAGGGCCAGTGCTGGTTATTGGAAAGGTTTCTTCACAAAAAGAGACAGAAAAGAGACAGAAAGGAAGAGATGAGGCCTAAATAAGATAGTTTGTATTCTTCTCAAAAGTAAATTATATGTTTATTTCAGAAACATACCTCTAATTAGTATTTTTAGTACTTTCTTTTATTAAATGGTGGGGTGTGTGTCTTGAGTATATATGTAAAGAGGCAGAGATTACTTCCCCATGCCCCATGCATTTATTCAGAAAACATTATAATACTTATGTTATATCCCAAGTACAAGGCATAAGGTAGGTGATTATTACACAAAAAATAAATAAACATATACTCTTCTATTCCCTAGTAATTCATAATCCAGTAAGAGGAAAATATGCATGCTTAAATAATTATAGTACAATTAAATCCTTGGAAAATAAAGGGAAAGGAGAACCATACACCAGGTGTTTTACTAATTATCAACTAAATTAATCTTTAATCTATATTTTAATTTTGAAATTAATTTTTTTAAATGTTAATCTATATTTCATAGAGGTAGAAATTAAAACTTACAAGTATAGGTCAATTTTCCCTGAGTTAATCAGCTATTGAATAGTACCTTGGGATTAAATTTTAGGATTCTCTCTTATCAAAAGAAAACAATTTATGTGACTCCAAAAGGTGTTAAAAGTTGTATTCAGCTGATGCACATGAGGAAGACCTGAATGCCAGTTGCCATCCGAGTAGAAGCAGGGTTGGACAATAACAGGATAAGAAGGAGGGTTACTTGTTCTGGTGAAATGTCTCAGATAGTACTTTTCATCTTTAACTGCTGGAAAACTTATAATTGAAATGTTTTGATATTGGATATTATTCCAGGTCTTAATGCTTCTTGCTTGGCATCTATAACACAATCCCAACCTGATAATGGGAGCTTTTTTTCATTCTATGTGGGCAAGCTTTATGTTTATCAAAATGCAGAGGCAGGGAAGAACAGTTGCAAAAAAAAAAAAAGTGGCCTGGGGAAGGAAGTTAAAAAAGGAAAAAAAAGCAAAGGTTGAAGGCAAGGGAAACAGGAGACCCTCTATCATGTCTGTTTTTTAAACAATGGCAGTTTGATACTAAAATCTCTTTCCAATGACATATTTCTTCCACACTGATCTGACATTAGCCCTTGGATTGTAGAATTTGCACTGTGAATAGAGAAGAAGCAAAATAACTGCCTGGATTCATGCTTTATAGAGGAGAAGACATAGGACTTCAGGTTAGAGATAAGTAGCAGTTAATCAGTTACACAAAGTGAAAGCATGGGAACATCAACCACAATAGTGTCTTCAGAAAAGCTTTGGAATCTACTAGCAAAACGACATCAGATTGGGTGACAGAAATATTGCTTGGGATCACTGAAATAAAACATGAAAGAAATAAAGACCAGAGGTGTTATTGGGAATTAATAATTTTCTGATCATAGTCCAGTTTAGTATGTGACTACTACACTGCCCTAGACAGGTCAATAAAAATTTAGAAGAGGTCCATTCCAGAGATAATCTGCAACCAAGG
This sequence comes from Phataginus tricuspis, assembly GCA_029783875.1. Lineage (NCBI taxonomy): Eukaryota > Metazoa > Chordata > Mammalia > Pholidota > Manidae > Phataginus > Phataginus tricuspis. The sequence continues at coordinate 41,114,495 of JAQQAC010002172.1, read as the reverse complement.
GCAGAGTTGAGCTAGAGATAGCAGAGGGACAAGGAATAGTACACAGGAGAAAGTTTTAGTGAGATGTTTACTCATATGCATTCTTCTGAAGTTGAAAAGTAGTTTAATGCCATGATAAAGCATATATTCTTGAACCCTGAATAGATTCTGGAGCCAGATTTCCTGGCGAATTTTAGCACTGCTTTTATCAACTATATGACATTAGGTTAGTTATTTAAATGTAGGGAAATTATATGCCTGCCTCATATAGTTATTATGAAGTTTCACTGATCAAAGATACTTAAAATCTTAAAGTGTTGTTGTGCAAATAGTATGTATTATCCCTTGTTAATTTATTTCTTAGTAATTCACCATATTTGCCTGGAATAAGTGATTCTCACAGTATATCTCTCAGACCAGAAGCAGCATCATCCCCTGAGAACCTAGAAATGGAAATACTTGGGCCCTATCCCGGGGCTACAGAATCAAACACTCCAGGGTATGGGGGCAGAATTTGAGTTTTAACATTTCCTTTTGGTGATTAAATAAGACCTAGCATTTGACCACTGCCTTTGAGCACCTTAAAGTATAGCATTCCTTATACCTATAGAAAAGTAGAACAGTTTAAGCAGGTTTAAAGCGGGAGTGTGACAAGAGTAATTATGTCATATTATGGCCACAATGTTGGCCATATGGAAATACACACAAAGATGTACATCTCTCACTAAATGTCTAGTGATTTGTTGCAGTAGGTTAAGCGGTGCCTGGTACAGATGACCTCTCTTTGGAATGCACATGATCCTAGAGTAAATAACATTGTCAGGCAAAACATAAGACAAATCCAACTTAATGGGAACATTATAATTTACAAAGTCATGTCTCACAATAACTTTAATGTTAACCAGAGGAAACATTATTATTAATTTTATTTAAACCTGAGAAAATTAGAGGAATTTCAATTTGACTAGAATTATGTCCATGTCTTCAGACCTTAAATCTCATTTTTATTTATTTAACAACAGTAATACAGCACCTACTATATACAGGCACTGTTTGTCTTAAATAGTTATTAACACATTTTTCCACTCCTTATCTATTACTTAGTTTTACTTCTGTAATCAGTTTTCCCTTCTTTCCAGAAAAAAATGAGGTTCTGGGGATAAAAGATAAGGAAGCTGGGATCAATTAATTTAAACAGACATAGATTACATACTTTGTCTCAGGCATAGCACCAGACACCAAGGATACAAAGACTGAAGGGACACAGTGTTTTCCATCAAATAACTTATATTTTGATATAGGATTTTAGAGTTTAATAGTAAATAAGTCAGGAAATTGAGTAGAAAGTGTTACTAGAAGTGAAGAAGACAGGTAAAGTAGACCTAATTTGATTATGTTGCCCCGATGTTATCATAGGCAGGGTTTGGATAACTTCCATCAACCATTGGTTCATGGGCATTAAGTTGACCACCATACCTGAGATACTTGATTAACATACTAAAAATATGTGACTTTGTAGGTAAAACATCTTCTTAATTCCATCTGATTTCATTAAATCCAAAGTTTATTGGAACTGTAATTTTAGTCTCTTTCAGTAATTCTAGGTGCTATAATTTAGTATATTTCATGTTCACTCAGGGCATCAAAGAGCTTGATTCTTAAAGATCCCTTTAGTTCAGCTTTTCTTCTAGCTACTACCTTCTTGTCTCTTACCATGCTCTTCATGCATACAGATGACCTTGAGAAATAAAACCTGGTTCTAGTTTTGATTTGGAGTATTTATTGATTGATTTGGGGTAACTGACACTCTATACTTCACTAAATTATTTTCTGTACTTTTCTAAATTTTTAATTTTTAATACTAACAAAACTGGTACTTTCTTTTGGACCAAATAAAGTTAAATTTATACATGGTAAAATAGTTGTATTGTTAGATATAAATTTTAACCATCTATAAATTTGTTTTAAATAATTTTGATTCAAATTATAACAGTCTTATCTGACAATAATAAGAAATTTTCTGGATCTGGTAAAAGAACTATCAGTAGCGACATTTTAACCTCAGGATCCCTGAAGTATAGACACAAGATCTATATTCCCTGGGGAAAAGTTTACTTGCATAATAAAGTATTAATGTTCTTATATGTCTTTATTAAGAAAAATAGTCTTGAAAGAAGGATTTTGGCTTGTTTTGTGAATTACTTAGCACACTAGATGTCAGTATGCTGGGAGTTTGAACTGTGTGGAAATTTTTACTTAGGAGGATATACTTCCAATATGGAGAATCTTGAGTTCAAGATTTACCAGTAAGTCAGTGATACAACCATCTTTCCTAAAAACGGAGAATTAAACAAAATTGGGAGTAATAGCAAGAAAAATGGAAGGGGAGATAGATTGGAAGAGAAAATAATTTGTATTTGCTACAAATAATGTGACCATCTGTCATAAAATCCAAAACATTTGATAACAGAAAGTACTTACTACCAGGAAAATAGGTATAAACCAAGAATTCTATTTACAAATCCTAGCCATAAAGTGTGTTCATAACTTACCACATATTCTAGATAGTCCTCTTCGATGATATTGACTATGTAATCACACAGATAAAATATAATAAAGTTTATATAGTGGCATGGGGAGATATATATATATATATATATGCACACACACACTGAGAGGATCTATTTGAAGGTATTTTTTTATAGGGTACCAAATTTATTTGAAGGTTTTTTTCTTTCTCTCTATCTATCTATTTTTCTATCTATCTATCTATCTATCTGTTTGTCCTTGTCTTTTCCTGTTTCTTCCCCTCTCTCTACATATAGATATAGATATCTACCTCTCTGTATATATAGATATACATATAGAAATCTTAGTATGTTCTCTCAAACCTGTGCTACTGTGTGTATATGTATAGACAGAGATCTCCATCTGTATCTATAAATATATATGGTATATTCATATTACACTTTTCAATGGACCAGGACTCTTCACAATAAATTATACTTTAAATTATCAAAAACATATTTAGATATATAATACACCTTTTCATTACATATTATGAGATCAAAACAAAAACTGATGTTGAAATCAAAGCTAAAATTCAAAACAATGATTAACTGTTCATTAGCTCACCATAAACAACTTTATGTTTTTACTTTTATCTGTCATTTACCCTTTATTAGATGTGTTATTCCCTATAAGGAATGTCTACTCTAAATGCAAAGACTCTATTACTAGTTTTAAATATTATTCACAAGTAAATTTAGATAACTAAACATATGCATTAGTAAGTTGAAGTCAATGACTATCAGACAAATTGAATGAATGAAAAAATAATCCTTAAAAATCTATTATAAGAAATATTGAGCTTATATGGAGTCCACATGGAAAAAAGAAGTCCAAACCATAGCCATTTATTTCAAGTATAAGATAATGATAAATAGATAACCTTAAAGTCAATGTAACATTAAAAACTCAGGATCTAATGGTACATGGAAATGGATGCCAATTAGGGGAACAGGAAAGAGAAAGGGCATCAGAGTTCAAAATATGATTATAAAGATGTAGCTTACTTCTTCTAAGTGAACTTTCTTTATCTTCTATTTCTTTGGCAATTGCCACTCAGAATTGTTCTAAATTCTACATATTTTCAAGTCAGATATGGTTGTCATTTCTTGATTTCTGTTATATGCATATATACACACGTATATATATATATACATAATCTCTCTATACACGAATTCTGTCATTTATGTAATTCCATTTTATATTCTCTTTTTCCTTAAAAATGCATATTATATACATAATCTCTATATATACGAATTCTGTCATTTATGTAATTCCATTTTATATTCTCTCTTTTTTCCTTAAAAATTCATATTTCCAAGTTATTTGTGTAAGTCTTTCTTTTCTTTACATTTCTGAATAAGCAAAATGCTGGTTTTTCTCTTGTTTGAAATTTGATATTTATGTTGTTGCTGTCAGTGTTACAGTTCCAGACTAAGACAACGAAGATATTCACTTACTCGGAAAGCCAATCACATTAATATTCTTTATCTCATTGTTCAATGCATCCTAAGGACAAACATGCCATAAAACAGTACATATAAATCAAATTTAAGTGTACTGCAGAGGTAATGTGGAGTGTAAAAATGTCATACTTTCACAGTGGTTGAGTAGAGAATGACCCACTACCATATTAAAGTGATAAAAATATATGTGATAACACACATAAAGATTGTAATATTTCAGCTTCTGGGTAACCGAGAAAATTTGTATCAAAGTTATAGCATCAGATTGAGTCTTAATAATTAAAAAATAAATTGAACTTTCAAAGAAATTGGGAAATTCAAAGTATTTATATTCCTGTGTATGAAATTTAAATTTATGAAAGCCAAATAGCCAATAATATTTTAGAGAATAATGTACCTGGGAGGATATACTTGTGATAAAAGTTTCCACAACTTTTAAAGTGCTATATATATGAATTCAGCAAAATTGCAGGATATAAAATTAATACATAGAAATCTCTTGCAATCCTATAATGATGAACTAGCAGAAACAGAAATCAGGAAAAATTCCATCACAATTGTATCAAAAATAATAAAATACCTAGGAATAAACCTAACCAAGGAAGTGAAACACCTATAACCTGAAAACTGTAAGACACTCATGAGAGAAATTAAGGTAGATACCAATAAATGGAAACACATCCTGTGCTCATGGATAGGAAGAATTAATATTGTCAAAATGGCCACCCTGCCTAAAGCAGTCTACAAATTCAATGCAATCCCTATAAAAATAACAGCAGCATTCCTCAGTGAACTAGAGCAAACAGTTCAAAAATTCATATGGAACCACAAAAAGACCCCAAATAGCCAAAGCAATCCTGAGAGGGAAGAACAAATAAGGGGGTATTATTATGCTCTGCAACTTCAAGTTTTACCACAAAGCCACAGTAATCAAGACAATTTTGTACTGGCACAAGAACAGACCCATAGACCAATGGAACACACTAGAGAGCCCATATATTAACCCAAGCATATATTGTCAATTAATATATGATAAAGGAGCCATGGATATACAATGGGGAAATAACAGCCTCTTCAACAGCTGGTGTCAGCAAAACTGGACAGCTACATGCAAGAGAGAGAAACTGGATAATTGTCTAACCCTATACACAAAAGTAAACTAAAAATGGATCAAAAACCAGAATGTAATTAATGAAACCATAAAACTCCTCTTAAAAGAAAGAATAGGCAAAAATCTCTTGCATATAAACATGAGCAAATTTTTAGCTGAACGCATTTCCTTGGGCAAGGGAAACAAAATAAAAAATGAGCAAATGGGACTACATCATGCAAAAACGCTTCTGTACAGCAAAGGACCCCATCAGCAGAACAAAATGACATCCTACAGTATGTGAGAATATATTTGTAAATAACATATCCAACAAAGGGTTAACATCCAAAATATATAAAGAACTCACATGCCTCAACACCCAAAAAGCAAATAACCCTATTAAAAAATGGGCAGAGGATATGAACAGACACTTCTCCAAAGAAGAAAGTTAGATGGCTAACAGGCACATGAAAAGATGCTCCACATAGCTAATTATCAGGGAAATGCTAATTAAAACCACAATAAGATATCACCTCACACCAGTTTAGGATGGCCAACATAGAAAAGACTAGGAACAACAAATGCTGGCAAGGATGCCGAGAGAAGGGAACCCTCCTACACTGATGGTGGGAATGTAAACTAGTTCACCCACTGTAGAAAGAAGTATGGAGGTTCCTCAAAACTGAAAATAGAAATAGCATTTGATCAAGGAATTCCACTCCTAGAAATTTACTGTAAGAATGCAGGATCTCAGTTTGAAAAAGACATATACACCCCTGTGTTTATTGCAGTACTGTTAACAATAGCCAAGGAATGGAAGCAACCTAAGTGTCCATCAGTAGATGAATGGATAAAGATGTGGTACATACACACAATGGAATATTACTGAGCCATAAGAAGAAAAGAAATCCTACCACGTGCAACAACATGGATGGAGCTAGAGGGTATTAAGCTCAGTGAAATAAGCCAGGTGGAGAAAGACAAGTATGAAATGATTTCACTCATCTGTGGAGTATAAGAACAAAGGAGGAGACTTCCAGGAAGATGGCGACGTGAACGGACAGGCAGAAAAATTCCTCCCAACATTATATTTATTCACGAAAATACAGCAAATACAACTATCCCTAAAAGAGAGACCAGAATACACAGGAAAGTGCACAGCGTACAGGTACACTTGAGAGAACTTGGCAGCCGGTGAGGTGGACGGGATACAGAGCCGCGACCCAGCGAGACCAGAGCGCTCCTCCACCCCAGCACTCCGGTGGGAGTCCCGGCAAGGCAGGTAAGGTACGGAGCCGCGACCCGGCGGGACCGAGCACTCCTCCCCCCCAGCGCTCCAGCGGGAGGAGAGGATTCAGAGCCAGGAGGGAGTGGAAGTCTGCACCGGGAGCGCCGACACACAGCCTGCGCTGCGCGGTGTAGCGGAGATTGGAAAGACAGAGGGCACAGGGTCCCAGCCCGGAACGTGCAAGTTGCCCACGGCAGGCTCCGGGAAGGAAAAAGAAAGGAAAAAAAAGGGAAGAAAAGCGTGCGCTCTTTCTCAGCAGTCTTAAAGAGACAGGAGCTCAGTAGAGGGGCCGGATAGCCCAGCAAGCTGAGCCCAGCGGAGCTTTGGACCCCTTAGCTGGTGACTGGGAAAGGGTGGCTGCTATTAAGACCCCCACAGAGATCAACAGCTTCCCATTCATTCCCAACCCAGCCAGAGCTATAAAGGGCGTTGCGGAGCAGTGTGTCCATGGCTCTGGAATAGTGGAGCAACAGCGCCACCTACAGCATTCACACAGAACCCACTCTCAGTGGCTTTTTTTTTTCTTTTATGTTATTGTTTTTTCTTCCCTTTCTTTTCTTTTTTTCTTTCCCTCTCTTTCAACAGCCTCCCATTGATTCTCACCCCGGCCACAGCTTTAAAGGACCATGTGGAGCGATGTGGCCATGGCTCTGGAATACTGGAGTAATAGCGCCACCTACAGCATTCACACAGAAACCAACCCCGGTGGGCGTTTTGGTGTATTTTTTTTGTTTTTTTTTTTTTGTTGTTGTTGTTGTTTTTTCTTTTACATGTTGCTGCTTTTTCTCTTTCTTTTCTTTTCCTTTTTCTCTCTCTCTTTTTACTTTTTTTATTAGTAGAAGTATTTTTTTTCTCTTTCTTTCTTTTATTCTTTTCTCTCCTCTCTTCTCTTTGCTTTCTAAAGTCATAAAGAGCCCAGCGGACATACATGACAACTACCAACAACTAATTCTATAGTCATGAGAAGACAGAAGATACAGACAAAGTTTCAGACAAACACCACCCAAGAGAAAGAATCTGAAGGAATCGACATGCATAGTCTTCCAGAAAAAGAATTCAGAATAAAAGTCATAGCCAAGCTGACGGATCTACAGAAAAATGTGCAAGAGATGAGGGAGGAAGTGAGGGAAGTGAGGAAAGACAATGCAGAAATGAGACAAGCCATTGACGGGCTCAACAGCAGATTGAATCAGGTTCAAGACACGATCAAGGAATTGCAAGACAGGGACCAGGAATACAAAGAAGCTGAGGCAGAGAGAGATAAAAGGATCTCTAAGAATGAAAGAATATTAAGAGAACTATGTGACCAATTCAAACGGAACAATATTTGCATTATAGGAGTACCAGAGGAAGAAGAGAGAGAAAAAGGGATAGGAAGTGTCTTTGAAGAAATAATTGCTGAAAACTTCCCCACGCTGGGGAAGGAAACAGTCTCACACAGCCCATGGAAACCCACAGATCTCCCAACACAAGGGACCCAAGGAAGACAACACCAAGACATATAAGAATCAAGATGGCAAAGATCAAAGATAAGGACAGAGTATTAAAGGCAGCTAGAGAGAGAAAAAAGATCACCTACAAAGGAAAACCCATCAGACTGTCATCAGACTTCTCAACAGAAACCTTACAGGCCAGAAGAGAATGGCATGATATATTTAACGTAATGAAACACAAGGGCCTCGAACCAAGAATATTGTATCCACCACGATTATCATTTAAATATGACGGAGGGATTAAACAATTTCAATACAAAAGAAAGTTGAGAGAGTTTGCCTCCCATAAACCACCAATACAGGATATCTTAAACGGACTGCTCTAGAGGGAAACACCCCTAAGGCTAAAAAGATATCACCACAGGAAATAAAATCATAGCAAAGAAAGCAGACCATCCAAATACCAACTAAAGGCAAAGAATAAAACACCTAATATATAAAGAAAGGAGGAGGAAGAATAGGAAGGGAGAGATAAAGAAACATCAGACGGCATTCACAATAACTTAACAATAAAGTTAAGTTAGATTCTCAGATAGTAAAGAAGCAATCCTTGAACATTTGGTAACCATGAATCTAAAGCCAGCAATGACAATAAGTACATATCTATCAATAATCACCCTAAATGTAAACGGACTGAATGCACCAATCAAAAGACACAGAGTAACAGAGTGGATAAAAAAGCAAGACCCATCTATATGCTGCTTACAAGAGACTCACCTCAAACCCAAAGATATACACAGACTAAAAGTGAAGGGATGGAAAAAGATATTTCATGCAAACAACAAAGAGAAAAAAGCAGGTGTTGCAGTACTTGTATCAGATAAAATAGACTTCAAAACGAAGAAAGTAGCAAGAGATAAAGATGGACATTACATAATGATAAAGGGGTCAGTCCAACAAGAAGATATAACCATTATAAATATATATGCACCCAACACAGGAGCATCAGCATATGTGAAACAAATACTAACAAAAGTGAAGGAGGAAATAGACAGCAATGCAATTATTTTAGGAGACTTTGACACGCCACTCACTCCAAAGGATAGATCAACCAGGCAGAGGATAAGTAAAGACACAGAGGCACTGAACAACACACTAGAACAGATGGACCTAACAGATATCTACAGAACTCTGCACCCAAAAGCAACAGGATACACATTCTTCTCAAGTGCACATGGAACACTTTCCAGAATAGACCACAGACTAGGCCACAAAAAGAACTTCAGTAAATTCAAAAATATTGAAATCCTACCAACCAACTTCTCAGATCACAAAGGTATAAAACTAGAAATAAATTTCAGAAAGAAATCAAAAAGGCTCACAAATACATGGAGACTTAACAACATTCTCCTAATGAATCAATGGGTTAACGACCAAATCAAAACAGAAATCAAAGAATATATGGAGACTAACGACAATAACAACACAAAGCCACAACTTCTGTGGGACACAGCAAAGGCAGTCTTAAGAGGAAAGTACATTGCAATCCAGGCCCATTTAAAGAAGGAAGAACATTCCCAAATGAACAGTCTAAGGACACAATTATTGAAATTGGAAAAAGAAGAACAAATGGGACCGAAAGTCACCAGAAGGAGGGACATAATAAAGATCAAAGAAGAAATAAATAAAATTGAGAAGAATAAAACAATAGAAAAAATCAATGAAACCAAAAGCTGGTTCTTTGAAAAAATAAACAAAATAGATAACCCCTAGTCAGACTCATTAAGAGAAAAAGAGAATCTAAACATATAAACAGAATCACAAATGAGAAAGGAAAAATAACGACGGACTGCACAGAAATACAAAGAATTATAAGAGAATATTACGAGCATCTATATGCCAACAAGCTGCAAAACCTAGAAGAAATGGACAACTTCTTAGAAAAATACAGCCTTCCAAGACTCACCAAGCAGGAAACAGAAAAACTAAACAGACCAATCACCAGCAACGAAATTGAATCGGTAATCAAAAAACTACCCAAGAACAAAAGCCCTGGACCTGATGGATTCACCTCTGAATTCTACCAGACATATAGAGAAGAAATAACACCCATTCTCCTTCAAGTTTTCCAAAAAATAGAAGAGGAGGGAATACTTCTAAAATCTTTCTATGAAGCCAGCAACGCTCTAATACCAAAACCGGGAAAAGACCTCACTAAAAATAAAATTACAGACCAATATCCCTGATGAACGTAGATGCAAAAATACTCAACAGAATATTAGCAAACCAAATTCAAAAATACATCAAGAGGATCATACACCATGATCAAGTGGGATTCATCCCAGGGATGCAAGGATGGTACAACATTCGAAAATCCATCAACATCATCCATCACTTCAATAAAAAGAAGAACAAAAACCACATGATCATCTCCATAGATGCTGAAAAAGCATTTAACAAAATTCAGCATCCATTTTTGATTAAAACTCTCAACAGAATGGGTATAGATGGCAAGTACCTCAACATCATAAAGGCTATATATGACAAACCCACAGCTAACATCATACTTAATAGCGAGAAGCTGAAAGCTTTTCATCTAAATTCGGGAACAAGACAGGGATGCACACTCTCTCCACTCTTATTCAACATAGTACTGGAGGTCCTAGACATGGCAATCAGACAAAACAAAAACATACAAGGCATCCAGATTGGTAAAGAAGTCAAATTGTCACTATTTGCAGATGATATGATACTGTATATAAAAAACCCTAAAGCCTCCACTCCAAAACTACTAGAACTAATATCTGAATTCAGCAAAGTTGCAGGATATAAAATTAACACACAGAAATCTGTTGCTTCCTATACACTAATGATGAGCTAACAGAAAGAGAAATCAGAAAAACAATTCCATTCACAATTGCATCTAAAAGAATAAAATACCTAGGAATAAACCTAACAAAGGAAGTGAAAGATCTGTACTTTGAAAACTACAAGACACTCCTAGGAGAAATTAAGGAAGACACTAACAAATGGAAATGCATCCCATGCTCTTGGCTAGGAAGAATCAATATTGTCAAAATGGCTATACTACCTAAAGCAATCTACAGATTCAACGCAATCCCTATCAAAGTACCAACAGCTTTCTTCAATGAACTGGAACAAATAATTCTAAAATTCATATGGAGCCACAAAAGACCCCGAATAGCCAAAGCAATTCTGAGAAGGAGGAATCAAACAGGGGGAATTACGCTCCCTGACTTCAGACTCTACTACAAAGCCACAGTAATCAAGACAATTTGGTACTGGCACAAAAACAGACCCACAGACCAGTGGAACACAATAGAAAATCCAAACATTAACCCAAACACCTACAGTCAATTAATATTTGATAAAGAGCCTTGGATATACAATGGGGAGAGGACAGCCTCTTCAGCAGCTGGTGTTGGAAAAACTGGACAGATACCTGTAAGAGAATGAAACTGGACTACTGTCTAACCTCATACCCAAAGGTAAACTCAAGGTGGATCAAAGACCTGAATGTAAGTCATGAAACCATAAAACTCTTTGAAAAAACATAGGCAAAATCTCTTGGACATAAACATGAGTGACTTCTTCATGAACATATCCCTCCGGGCAAGGGAAACAAAAGCCAAAATGAACAAGTGCGACTATATCAAGCTTAAAAGCTTCTGTACAGCAAAGGACACCATCAGTAGAACAAAAAGACATCCTACAGTATGGGAAAATATATTCATAAATGATGCATCTGAGAAGGGGTTGACATCCAAAATATATAAAGAACTCACGCACCTTAACAAACAAAAAGCAAATAATCCAATTATGAAATGGGCAGAGGACATGAATAGACACTTCTCTAAAGAAGAAATTCAGATGGCCAACAGGCATATGAAAAGATGCTCCACATCGCTGTTCATCAGAGAAATGCAGATTAAAACCACAATGAGATATCACCTCACACCAGTGAGGATGGCCAACATCCAAAACACAAACAACAACAAATGTTGGCGAGGATGTGGAGAGAGGGGAACCCTCCTACACTGCTGGTGGGAATGCAAATTAGTTCAACCATTGTGGAAAGCAGTATGGAGGTTCCTCAAAAAACTCAAAATAGAAATACCTTTCGACCCAGGAATCACACTCCTAGGAATTTACCCTAAGAATGCAGCAGCCCAGTTTCAAAAAGACAGATGCATCCCTATGTTTATTGCAGCACTATTTACAATAGCTAAGAAATGGAAGCAGCCTAAGTGTCCATCAGTAGATGAATGGATTAAGAAGATGTGGTACATATACACAATGGAATATTATTCAGCCATAAGAAGAAAACAAATCCTACCATTTGCAACATGGATGGAGTTAGAGGGTATTATGCTCAGTGAAATAAGCCAAGCCGAAAAAGACAAGTACCAAATGATCTCACTCATATGTGGAGTATAAGAACAAAGGAAAAAAAAAATACTAAAGGAACAAAATAGCAGCAGACTCACAGAACCCAAGAACGGACTAATAGTTACCAAAGGGAAAGGGACTGGGGAAGAAGGGCGGGAAGGGAGGGATAATATGGTAAAAGGGGCATTATGATTGGCAGACATAGGGTGGGGGGGCACGGGGGGGAACTGTACAGCTCAGAGAAGACAAGTAGTGATTCTCATCTCACTACACTGATGGACAGTGACTGTAATAGGGTTGGTGGGGGGGAACCTGATGAAGGGGGTAGTTTAATCATCACTATATTGCTCATGTAATTGTAGGTTAATGATACTAAAATAAAATAAATTGTAAAAAAAAAAAAGAGAACAAAGGAAAAACTGAAGGAATAAAACAGCAGCAGACTCACAGAACCCAAAAATGGACTAACAGTTACCAAAGGGAAAGTAACTGGGGAATATGGGTGGGAAGGGAGGGATAAGGGGTAAGAAGGGGTATTGTGATTAGTACACATAATGTAGATGGGGGGAGGATACGGGGAAGGCGGTATAACACAGAGAATACAAGTAGTGATTCTATAGCATCTTACTATGCTGATGGACAGTGACTGTAATGGGGTATGTGGTGGGGACTTGATAACAAGGGGAGTCTAGTAATTGTAATATTGCTCATGTAATTGTACATTAATAATAGCAAAAGAAAAAAATTCTTCCTCAAAAACAAAGTTAATCCATAAGAATAGCCAGGAAAGTAAAACAAAACAAAACAAAACAAAAAAGCAGTAGACTCACAGAATCAAATACTGAACTAATAGTTGCCAATGGGAAAGGGACTGGGGAGAGTGGGTGGGAAGGGAGGGACAAGGGGAATAAAGGGTATTACAATTAGCACACAGAACTTGGGGGGATGGGGATGGCAGTATAGCACACAGAAGACAAGTAGTCACTCTACAGCATCTTACTACACTGATGGACAGTGAATGTAATCGGGTACGTGGTCAGGACTTAATAATGGGGGGAATCTAGTAACCACAATGTTGCTCATGTGATTTTATATGAATGATACCAAAAATTTTAAAAAGTGTTATATTTGGTATTAGGTACAGGAGGAACTATTTGGAAGTGTTGTTAAGAGAGTTGCCTTAAAAAGAATAAGGGTTACATTCAGAACACAGTGGCATCCAGAATGAACTACTTCCATACCATAAAAACATATAGTTGCCCATGCAACATACTGATACATCACTCAGTCTTCCTAAAATGTTAACTTCTCGTTGAACCATAGACAGAGTTAAGAAATGAAGCCTATTAATTCAACAAGCTAAAAAGTCTTTTTCGAATTTGAAAAAACTCACAAATGTACTACAGACTGGAAGTGAAAACAACAAATTTCTCCTGTCAGTATAAAAAAGCTTTATGGCCCTTCCAAAGCAAATAAAAACGGAAACCTGCTATTTTTCCAGCCCCAGGTAATTCTATCCAATAATGGAATACTGCATCATTCCTCATTGCCCAATTAGCTGGATCTTTTGGTCAACCAAATTACAGCAAACACAGCGTTGACCTTACAAGCTTTAAGTAAGAAACAATTTTGTTGAGAGCATCTAATTGCATGACACACATACACCCCACTATGAAATCAACATAAAATTAGAGTATATGTACACAAAAACAGAAAAGAGTATGTATCTTTCCCAGATATCTAATTAGTTACAAATTATAGCTTATTTATAAGTAGACAAAATAAGGAATATACTTTCTCAATAAATAGAAATTTGATATAATTCTCTAACTAAATGTTAGAACTAAATGTATGAACACTATTCTAACCTTCCCAACAGTATCTGAATAAAAATAGTTCATATAGGACCTTATCCAAATAATACCTTTCAAATGAACCGTTGAACTAAATGGTGTATTAACTGCACACATAAATTTTGAAATATAGAGAAACTCCTACTTGCTTTTTATACAGGAATGTACATGAATAAAATAGACTCTTTACAGCAATTACTGAAGTTCTAACATACTGTATTTTTGGTTGAATACTTTAGAAAGGACTTTGTCTTCAAATCAGTCAGACTTGGCATAAAAGGAAACATTAAATGAAAGATAAATTCTATACATATTTCAATCAAATTTACTTAGAATGCACAAATACGAGATGATGCATGACTTTTAATGTACAGATACAAGAGACATTTTCTTATTAATTAAGCTTCTTCATATTGGGACATGGTTTTCTATGATTCTCTCACATTAATGAACATCTTGCAAGCAGAGGCACTGACAAATTTTTTTCACATTATCTTTTCAAGAATGATTGAATATAAAAAATATGGATGATAGAAATAAGTGTCACTTTCTAGACAAAAGGGTAGATTTGTTTTTCTTCCTTTCTCCCCCCAAGGTAAAGGTAAAGCAGGTTTATCAAAGCCTATTATCAAAATTTCATAAGCTGTTTTAGGTTCTTCAACTGTGATACTTTATGTGTGATGCCCACATAGACTTGTCTGAGGCTTCCATTTTGAACTTAGGAAGACTTGAAGAAACACCATAAACATGGATCTCATGCTGCTTGTTGTGCAATGAGTAATAAGATCTTTGTCTCTGATGCTAGAGTCTCAGGTCTCTTGTCAGCAGCCATGAAACTGTGTCAAGCTAATATGTTAGCTTGTAAGTAAGGTAAAAATCTCAGATCCTTTGAAGTTCTTGAAAATACCCAAATATAATTCCTAAAATACACACTGGTTCTCAGGTAATGGCATATTAGATAAGCTAAAAACAGAACAATTTAACAAAAAATTTGAAAAAATAATTGCATGCAAGTAGTTATAATATGTATAAACCCTGCTGCAGTTTATAATATAAATGTGAAGTTTTGACATTTAGTTTATGGTTTTTTAATGTTAGGGGGAGGGTGAGTTTGAGGTTTAGTGTTATGGTGAGGTGTGGGTGTCAATGATGACATTGAGCAGTTAGGGTCAGTGGCCATGTTTAGGGTTAGAGTTAGGTTTTTGGTAGTGTGTACGGGGAGATAGTTTTATGGTTAGAGTTAGCATCCAAGTTTAGGGTGAGGGAGACATTAAGGTTTAGGGTTATGGTGACATATGGGTGACATCAATGGTGATGGTGAGGGGTTAGGTTCAGGGGCCATGGGTAGGGTTAGCATTAGGTTTTCAGTATAGTAATGGGGAGGATAGGGTTACAGTTAGGGTTAGGATCTTGGTTTAATATGAGGGGAGGGAGAGATCGATGTTTAGGGTTATGGCGAGGTGTGGGTGACGTTGATGGTGATGGCGAGGAGTTACATTCAGAGGCCAGGGCTAGAGTTACATTTAGGTTTTTGGTATGGTGCATGTGGAGGATAGGGTTACAATTAGAGTTAGGGTCTGGGTTTAATGTTACGGTGAGGGCGAGGTTGAGGTTTAGGTTTATGGTGAGGTGTGGATGATGTTGATTGTGACAGTGAGGGGTTAGGATCAGTGGCCAGGGCTAGGGTTAGGGTTGTTTTCGGTAAGGTGTACTGGAAGGGTAGGGTTATGGTTAGTATTAGCAGCAAGGTTTAATATTAGGGTAATGGCGAGATTGAGTTTAGGGGTACAATGAGGTGTGGGTGACATCGATGGTTAAAGTGAGCAGTAAATTACAGGGGCCAGGTCTAGGGTTAGTGTTAGGTTTCGGTAAGTGTACGAGGAGGATAGGGTCACAATTAGAGTTATTGTCTAGGTTTAATGTTAGGGTGAGTGTGAGATTGAGGTTTAGGGTTATGGTGAGGTGTGTGTGACATCGATGGTGACGGTGAATGTTGAGGTTCAGGGGCCAGGGCTTCGGTTAGCATTACGTTTTCGGAAGATGTAGGGGGAGGTTTCAGGTACAGATAAGAGTTAAGGTCCAGGTTTAATGTAAGGGTGAGGGTGAGATTGCTGTTACATTTATGGTGAGGTGTTGGTGACGGTGAGGGTTTAGGTTCAGGGGCCAGGGTTAGGGTTCGGGTTATATTTTTGGCAATGTGTATGGGGAGGATGGGTTATGGTTTGAATTAGGGTCCGGGATTAATGTTAGGGTGAGGATGAGATTGAGGTTTAAGTGTATGGTGAGATGTGGGTGAAATCAATTGTGATATTGAGGTGTTAGTTTCCAGGGCCTAGGCTAAGGTTAGTGTTAGCTTTTCAGTAAGGTGTATGGGGAGGATAAGGTTATGGTTATAGTTAGAGTCTGGGTTTAATGTTACGTTGAGAGCAAGATTTATTTTTAGGGTTCCCTTGAGGTGTGAGTGATGTCTATGGTTACCGTGAGTGATTAGGTTCAGTTGCCAGGGTTAGGGTTAGAGTTAGGTTTTCTTTAAGGTGTATGGGGAGGATTGGGATACGGTTAGAGTTAGGATCCAGGTTCAATATTAGTATGAGGGAGAGACTGAAATTTAGTGTTACAGTGAGGTGTGGGTGTTGATGATGACATTGAGCGGTTAGGGTTAGTGGCTATATTTAGGGTTAGGGTTAGGTTTTTGGTAGTGTGTATGGGGAGGATAGGGTTACAGTTAGAGATCAGGTCCAAGTTTAATGTTAGGGTGAGGGAGACAGTGATGTTTAGAGTTTCGGTGATGGGTGGGTGACATTGAAGGTGATGACGAGCATTTATGGTCAGGGGCCAGGGTTAGGATTAGGGTTAGGTCTTGGGTACCATGTACGGAGAGAATAAGTTTATAGTTAGAGTTAGGTTCCTGATTTAATTGGTGAGGGAGAGATTGAGGTTTAGGCTTATGGTGATGTGTGGGGGACACTGATGGTGATGGTGAGAGGTAAATGTCAGAAGCCAGTATTATGGTTGTGGTAAGGTTTTTGGTAAGATGTACTGGGAGAATAGAGTGACAGAGTTAGTGAACGTGTTTAATGTTAGGGTGAGTGCGAGGATCAGCTTTAGGGTTATGGTGAGGTGTGGGTGACGTTGATTGTGATGGGGAGGGGTTAGGATCAGGGGACAGCGCTAGGGTTATGGTTAGGTTTTCAGTAAGGTGTACGGGGAGGATAGGGTTACGGTTAGAGATACAGTCCGGGTATAATCTTAGGGTGAGAGCGAGATTGAGTTTTAGGTTTACCGTAATGTGTGGGTGATGTCGATGGTGAGGGTGAGGAGTTACTATCAGGGGACAGGGCTTGGATTAGGGTTAGGTTTTTGGTAGGGTGTTTGGGGAGGATACGGTTATGGTTAGAGTTAGGATCCAGGTTTAATGTAGGGGTGAGAGTGAAGTTGAGCTTTAGGGTTACGGTGAGGTGTGGATGACATCGATGTTTACAGTGAGGGGTTAGGTTCAGAGGCCAGGGCTAGGGTTAGCATTAGGTTTTTGGTAAGGATTACAGGGAGGATAGGGTTATGGTTAGAATTAGTATCAGATTTTAATATTAGGGTGAAGTCAAGATTGAGATTTAGTGTTACAGTGTGGTGTGGGTGTTGATGATGATGTTGAGCAGTTAGGGTCAGTGGCCATGTTTAGGGTTAGTGTTAGGTTTTTGGTAAGGTGTACAGGGAAGATTGGGTTACGGTTAGAGTTAGGGTCCTAGTTTAATGTTAGGGTGAGGGCGAGATTAAGGGTTTGGGTTATGGTGAGGTGTGGATTGCGTTGAATTTGATGGTAAGGAGTTAGATTCAAGGGCTAGGACTAGGTTTAGGGTTAGGTTTTTGTTAAGTTTTATGGGGGAATAGGTTTACGCTTAAAGTTAGGGTCCAGGTTTAATATTAGGGTGAGGGCAAAATTGAGGTTTAGTTGTATGGTGAGGTGTGGCTGAAGTCGACCGTGACAGTGAGGGGTTAGGATCAGTGGCCAGGGCTGTGTTTCGAGGTAGGTTTTTGGTAAGGTATATTGGGAGGATAGGGTTGCAGTTAGTGTTAGGCTCAGGGTTTAATATTAGAGTAAGGGCAAGATTAAGGTTTAATGTTACAGTAAGGTGTGGGCAACGTTGATGATTACAGGGAGCGGTAACTTTCAGGAGTCACGGCTAGGATTAGGATTATGTTTTTGGTAAGGTGTACGAGGAGGATACAGTTACTGTTAGAGTTAGGGTCCGGGTTTAATGTAAGGGTCAGAGCAAAATTGAGGTTTACATTTATGGTGAGGTGTGGTTGACGTGGATGGTGATGGTGAAGGGTTAGGTTAAGGGGCCAAGGATGCAATTAGGGTTAGGTTTTCTTCAAGGTGTACAGGGAGGATAAGGTAAGCTTTGAACTAGGGTCCGGGTTTAATTTTAGGGTCATGGCGAAATTGACATTTAGTGTTATGGTGAAGTGTGGGTGACATTGATGGTGATGGTGAGGGGTCATGTGTTTGGGATAGGGCTAGGGTTATGGCTAGTTTTTTGATAAGGTGTACCGGTATGACAGGGTTACATTAAGAGTTAGGATCCATGTTGAATGCTAAGGTGAGGGAGAGGTTGAGGTTTAGGGTTACAGTGGGGTGGGGGTGATGTTGATTGTGATGGTGTGGGGTTAGGCTCAGGGACCAGGGCTAGGGATAAGGTCAGGTTTTTGATAAGGTATAGGGAATGATAGAGTAACAATTAGAGTTAGGTTCCAGGTTTAATATTAGTGTGAGGGCGAGAATGAGGGTTAGTGTTACCAGTAGGTGTGTGTGAATTTGATGGTGATGGTGACGTGTTACGTTCATGGGCCAGGCCCAGCATTAGGGTTAGGTTTTCAGTAAGGTGTATGGATAGAGTTACGTTTAGAGTTTCCATCTGGGTTTAATGTTAGGTTACATTGAGGGTGATGTCGATGGTGATGGTGAGGGTTTAAGTTCAGGGGCCAGGGCTAGGGTTAGAGGTAGGTTTTTGGCAAGGTGTATGGGGAGTATAGGGTTACCATTTGATTTCAGGTCAGGGTTTAATGTCAGGGTGAAGGCGAGTTTGAGATTTGGCAATATGGACAGGTGTGGGTGATGTCAATGGTGACAGTGAGGGGTTTAGTTCAGGGGCCAGCACTACATTTAGAATTAGATATTCGGTAAGGCGTATGGGCAGGATAGGTTTACGTTTTGAGAAAGGGTTCTGTTTTAATGGAATGGAGAGTGTGATATTGAGATTTAAGTTTACAATGAGGTGTGGGTGACCTCCAAAGTGACAGTGAGGGGTTAGTTTCAGGGTCAGAGCTGAGGTTAAGGTTAGGTTTTCAGTGAGATATATGGGAAGGATAGGGTTTCATTTAGAATTAGGGTCTTGGAAAGAGATTCAATATGGCGGTGTGAGAGGTGAGACAGAGAACTCCTCCCAAAACCACAGATAGTGTGAAAATACAGTTACTACAACTAACCCTAAAACGTAAACAGGAAAGAAGGTTGAACCAGACTGGATACAGACCTCACAAACAGAGAAGACCTCACAAAACAGGGTAATGTATGAAAGTCTTGATAAGGCAGAACCCGAGCCCTACTCCCACCTCAGCTCACTGGTGAGAGGAAGAGAAATGGGGTGGGGATGGAGTGAAGGCCTGGGACTGCTGAATACCCAACTACCTAAGAAAAAAACTGCTGTACCAGATGGTTTCACTGCTGAATTTTATAAAACATTTAGTGAAGACCTAATACCCATCCTCCTTAAAGTTTTCCAAAAAATTGAAGAGGAAGGAATACTCCTAAACTCATTCTACGAGGCCAACATCACTCTAATACCAAAACCAGACAAAGACACCACAAAAAAAAAGAAAATTACAGACCAATATCCCTGATGAACATAGATGTAAAAATACTCAACAAAATATTAGCAAACAATTCAAAAATACATCAAAAAGATCATCCATCTGGATCAAGTGGGACACATCCCAGGAATGCAAGGATGGTACAACATTCGAAAATCAATCAATGTCAACCACTACATCAACAAAAAGAAGGACAAAAATCACATAATCATCTCCATAGATGTTGAAAAACATTACAAAAAATCAACATCCATTCATGATAAACACTCTCAGAAAAATGGGTATAGAGGGGAACTACCTCAACATAATAAAGTTCACATATGATGAACCCACAGCAAACATTATACTTCAAAGAGAGAAGCTGAAAGCTTTTCCTTTAAGATCAGGAACAATACAAGGATGCCCACTCTCCGCCCTTTTATTCAACATAGTTCTACAGGTTCTAGCCAAGGCAATCAGACAACACAAAGAAAAAAATGGCATCCAGATTGACAAGAAAGAAGTCAAACTGACCCTGTTTGCAGATGACATGATATTGTACATAAGAAACCCTAAAGAATCCACTCCAAAACTTCAAGATCTAATATAAGAATTTAGTAAAGTTGGGGCTTCTATGAAGATGGCAGTGTGAGCAGAGTCACGGAAATTTCCTCCCAAAAATATATATGTTTGTAAAAATACAACAAATACAACAATCCTAAAAAAGAGACCAGAAGATACAATACAACAGCCAGGCTACAGCTACACCTGCAAGAACTCAGCACCTCAAGAAGCGGGTAAGATACAAAGCCGCAATCCAGCAGGACCCGAGCACTCCCCCACCCCAGTGAACCTGCGGAAGGAAAAGATTCAGAGTGGCGATGGAGTGGAAGCACAGGCCCCGCAAATAACCAGTCCTGGTGATTGGAGCCGGGAGCACTGACACACACCGAGTGGTGTATCGGAGATTAGAGAAACAGAAGGGCCGGATCTGAGAAGGGGACTGCAAGCGGGTCCCCTCAGCTAGCTCCCCAGGACAAAAGAAAAGTGGGTGCTTTTTTTTTAAGTCTTAAAGAGACAAGGGCCTAATAGCAGAACAAAATTGTCCCAGTGCACTCAGTCCAGCAGGCTAGGAGTCTTGGGGAATTTCAGACCCCCCACCAGTGGCTGGGCAGGCAGCTGCATTGAGGCTTCCCACAGAGATCAGCAGCCTGCCATTCATCCCCCACCCTGCCCCCGCGGCCAGCACCACAAAGAGTCCGAGATCTGCCACTGCGGCAGAACAGCAGAGAAGCAGCCCTGCCCATAGCAACTTCACAGAATCTACTCCTGGATGGCACGCAGCTAAGCGGAAAGGACCCCAGAACCCACAACAAGGGCTGGAAAGCACCAACGGGACAAGAAGGCACCCAGCAAGACTTCAAACCACTGCAGTGCTATAGGCTAGGCTGAGGGCGACCCCACACACAGGCAGCTCCAGGGATTATCGCAGAGACTGCCTCCTGGAGAGCGAGAAACCAGTTCAGGCCCCAGAGAAGGTCAAGGAGAACAACAAGCAGGAAGGGACTTTGTTCTCCCAGCTGACACATGTGGCACCTAACAGTGACAACTTCTACCACATGAAAAGACAGAGGAATATGGTCCAGAAAAAGATTACCCAGACAACCCCAGAGAGAGGGACTGATGGCATAGACTTACACAATCTTCCTGAAAAATAATTCAGAATAAAAGTCATAACCATGCTGATGGATCTACAGAGAAATATGCAGGAGCTAAGGGAGGAAGTGAGGAAAGACAATGCAGAAATCAGACAAGCAATCGACAGTCTTAAGAGCAGAATGGACAAGTTCCAGAGACTGTTAATGGAACAGAAATCAGAGAACAGGAATACAGAGAGGCTGAGGCAGAGAGAGATAAAAGGATCTCTAAGAATGAAGGAATATTAAGAGAACTGCGTGACCAATCCAAATGGAACAATATTCGCATTATAGGAGTACCAGAAGAAGAAGAGAGAGAAAAAGGGATAGAAAGTGTCTTTGAAGAAATAATTGCTGAAAACTTCCCCAAGCTGGGGAAGGAAATAGTTTCTCAGTCCACGGAAGTCCACAGATCTCCCAACACAAGGGACCCAAGGAAGACAACACCAAGACACATAATAATTAAAATGGCAAAGATCAAAGATAAGCACAGGGTATTAAATGCAGCTAGAGAGAGAAAAAAGATCACCTACAAAGGAAAACCCATTAGACTTCTCAATAGAAACCTTACAGGCCAGAAGAGAATGGCATTATATATTTAACGTAATGAAACAGAAGGGGCTTGAACCAAGAATACTGCATCCAGCACGATTATCATTTAAATTTGAGGGAGGGATTAAACAGTTCCCAGACAAGCAATAGCTGAGGGAATTTGCCTCTCACAAACCACCTGTACAGGATATATTAAAGAGACTGCTCTAATGGAAGCACTCCTAAGGGTAAAAAGATGTCACCAGAGAAAATAAAATTAGAGCAAAGAAAGCAGACCATCCAAATACTAA
This sequence comes from Phataginus tricuspis, assembly GCA_029783875.1. Classification (NCBI taxonomy): domain Eukaryota; kingdom Metazoa; phylum Chordata; class Mammalia; order Pholidota; family Manidae; genus Phataginus; species Phataginus tricuspis. The sequence goes on along the minus strand of JAQQAC010002172.1, from coordinate 41,092,019 downwards.
CTAAAGGTAAAAAGTAAAATCAACTATCTACAAAAACAGTCAAAGGAAATGTAAAAGAGTACAGAATAAAACACTTGGTATATAAAGAATGGAGGAGTAAGAAGAAGAAGAGAGAGAAATAAAAAATCATCAGACTGTGTTTATAATAGCTTAACAAGAGAGTTAAGCTAGACTGTTAGATAGTAAAGAAGCTACCTTGAACCTTTGGTAACCATTAATCTAAAGCCAGCAATGGCAATAAGTACATATCTATCAATAATCACCCTAAATGTAAATGGACTGAATGCACCAATCAAAAGACACAGAGCAATAGAATGGATAAAAAAGAAAGACCCATCTACATGCTGTTTACAAGAGACTCACCTCAAACCGAAAGATATACACAGACTAAAGGTGAAGAGATAGAAAAAGATATTTCATTTTTAGACAAAGAACAAGGAGAAAAAAGCAGGTGTTCCAGTACTTGTATCAGACAAAACAGACATTGTTACAAAACAAAGTAGCAAGAGATAAAGAAGGACATTATATAATGGTAAAGGGGTCAGTACAACAAGAGGATATAACCATTATAAATATATATGCACTCAACGCAGGAGCACCGACATATGTGAAACAAATACTAACAGAACTAAAGAAGGAAACAGAAAAAAATGCATTAATTTTAAGAGACTTCAACACAATACTCACTCCAAAGGACAGATCAACCAGACAGAGAATAAGTAAAGACACAGAGGCACTGAACAACACACTAGAACAGATGGACCTAACAGACATCGACAGAACTCTACACCCAAAAGCAGCAGTATACACATTCTTCTCAAGTGCACATGAAACATTTTCCAGAATAGACCACATACTAGGCCACAAAAAGAACCTCAGTAAATTCAAAAATATTGAAATTCTACCAACCAACTTCTCAGATCACAAAGGTATAAAAGTAGAAATAAATTGTACAAAGAAAACCAAAAGGCTCACAAATACAGGGAGGCTTAATAACATGCTCCTAAATAATCAATGGGTCAACGACCAAATTAAAACAGAGATCAAACAATATATTGGGACTAATGACAACAACAACACAAAGCCACAACTTCTCTGGGAAGAAGCAAAGGCAGTTTTAAGAGGAAAGTATATTGCAATCCAGGCCTATTTAAAGAAGGAAGAACAATCGGAAATGAATAGTCTAAAGACACAATTATTGAAATTGGAAAAAGAAGAACAACTGAGGCCCAAAGTCACCAGAAGGAGGGACATAATAAAGATCAGAGAAGAAATAAATAAAATTGAGAAGAATAAAACAATAGAAAAAAAATCAATGAAACCAAGAGCTGGTTTTTTGAAAAAATAAACAAAATAGACAAACACCTACCCAGACTTAAGAGAAAAAGAGAATCAACACACATAAACAGAATCAGAAATGAGGAAGGAAAAATCATGATGTACTCCACAGAAATACAAAGAATTATAAGAGAATACTATGAAAACCAATATGCTATCAAGGTGGAAAACCTAGAAGAAATGAACAACTTTGTGGTAAAAAAGAACCTTCAAAGACTGACCAAGCAAGAAACGGAAAATCTTAACAGACCACCTACCAGCAGAAATTGAATCGGTAATCAAAAACGACCTAAGAACAAAACCCCCGGGCCGGATGGATTCACCTCTGAATTTTACCAGACATAAAGAAAAGAAATAATACCCATTCTCCTTAAAGTTTTCCAAAAAATAGAAGAGGAGGGAATACTTCCAAACTCATTCTATGAAGCCAGCATCACTCTAATACCAAAACCAGGCAAAGAACTCACCAAAAAAGAAAATTACAGACCAATATCCTTGATGAGCATAGATGCAAAAATACTCAACAAAATATTAGCAAATCAAATTCAAAAATACATCAAAAAGATCATCCATCATGATCAAGTGGGATTCATCCCAGGGATGCAAGGATGGTACAACATTCGAAAATCCATCAACTTCATCCACTACATCAACAAAAAGGACAAAAAACATATGATCATCACCATAGATGCTGAAAAAGCATTCGACAAAATTCAGCATCCATTCATGATAAAATCTCTCAACAAAATGAGTATAGAGAGCAACTAATTTAACAATATAAAGACCATATACGACAAACTCACAGCCAACGTTACACTTATCAGCGAGAAGTGGAAACCTTTTCCTTTAAGATTGAGAACAAGGCAAGGACGCCCACTCTCTCCATTTTTATTCAACATAGTTCTGGAGGTCCTGTCCATGGCATTCAGACAATACAAAGAAATCAAACGCATTCAGATTCTCAAGGAAGAAGTCCAACTGTCCCTGTTTGCAGATGACATGACATTGTACATAAAAAATCCTAAAGAATTCATTCTAAAACTTCTGGATCTAATACATAAATTCAGCAAAGTTGCAGGATACAAAATTAACACAGAAATCTGTTGCATTCCTATACACTAGCGATGAACTAGCAGAAAGAGAAATCAGGAAAACAAATCCATTCACAATGGCATCAAAAAGAATAAAACACCTAGGAATAAACCTAACAAAGGAAGTGAAAGACTTTTACACTGAAAATTACAAGGCACTCATGAGAGAAATTAAAGAAGAAACCAGTAAATGGAAATACATCTGATTGTCATGGATAGGAAGAATTGATATAGTTAAAATTGCCACCCTGCCTAAAGCAATCTATAGATTCAATGAAATCCCTGTCCAAATACCAACAGCATTCTTCAATGAACTAGAGCAAATAGTTCTAAAATTCATATGGAACCACAAAAGACCCCAAATATACAAGACAATCCTGAGAAGGAAGAATGAAGCGGGGGGAATTACACCCCCTGACTTCAAGCTCTACTACAAAGCCACAGAAATCAAGACAATTTGGTACTGGCACAAGAACAGACCAATAGACCAATGGAACAGATTAGAGAGCCCAGATATAAACCCAAGCATATATGGTCAATTAATATATGATAAAGGAGCCATGGATATACAATGGGGAAATGACAGCCTCTTCAACAACTGATGTTGGCAAAACTGGACAGCTACATGTAAGAAAATGAAACTGGATTACTGTCTAACCCCATACACAAAAGTAAACTCAAAATGGATCAAAGACCTGAATGTAAGTTATGAAACCATAAAACTCTTAGAAAAAACATAGGAAAATCTCTTGGACATAAACATGGACAACTTCTTCATAAACATATCTCCCTGGGCATGGGAAACAAAAGCAAAAATGAACAAGTGGGACTCTATCAAACTAAAAAGCTTCTGTACAGCAAAGAACACCATCAGTAGAACAAAAAGACATCCTACAGTATGGGAGAATATATTCATAAATGACATATCCGATAAGGGGTTGACATCCAAATTATATAAAGAGCTCACGCACTTCAACCAACAAAAAGCAAATGAGTCAATTAAGAAATGGGCAGAGGAGCTGAAGAGACACTTCTCCAAAGAAGAAATTCAGATGGCCAGCAGGCACATGAAAAGATGCTCCACATTGCTAATCATCAGAGAAATGCAAACTAAAACCACAATGAGATATCACCTCACACCAGTTGGGACAGCCGCCATCCAAAAGACAAACAACAACAAATGTTGGCAATGACGTGGAGAAAGAGGAACCCACCTACACTGCTGGTGGGAACGTAAATTAGTTCAACCATTGTGGAAAGCAGTATGGAGGTTCCTCAAAAAACTCAAAATAAAAATACCATTTGACCCCGGTATTCCCCTCCTAGGAATTTACCCTAAGAATGCAGAAGCCCAGTTTGAAAAAGACATATGCACCCCTATGTTTATCGCAGCACTGTTTGCAATAGCCAAGAAATGGAAACAACCTATGTGTCCGTCAATAGATGAATGGATAAAGAAGATGTGGTACATATACACAATGGATTATTATTCAGCCATAAGAAGAAAACAAATCCTACCATTTGCAACAGCATGGATGGAGCTAGAGGGTATTATGCTCTGTGAAATAAGCCAGGTGGAGAAAGACAAATATCAAATGATTTCACTCATCTGTGGAATATAAAACAAAGCAAAAACTGAAGGAACAAAAGAGCAGCAGGCTCACAGAACCCAAGAATGGACTAACAGTTACCAAAGGGAAAGGGACTAGGGAGGGTGGGTGGGAAGGGAGGGACAAGGGGGAATAAGGGGTATTATGATTAGCACACATAATGTAGCACGGGGGGGATACGGGGAAGGTAGTATAACACAGACAAGACAAACAGCGATTCTAAAGCATCTTAGTACTCTGATGGACATCTTACTATGCTGATGTGCCTGTAATACGGTATGTGGTGGGTATTTGATAATAGGGGGAGTCTAGTAACCATGTTTTCATGTAATTGTACATTAATAATACCAAAAAAAAAGTATATCACAATTTTCTCCATGGTGTTCTTTTTGATCTTTCTCCTAAGGTATTTATGTCCACCATTATGGTGCTACTCAGATGTTAGAAGGAACTATAAGTATAATTTTACCTTTGTTTAAAATGTCTTTCTTTCAAATCAGCTCCATTAAGACTATCAAGTAGAACTGGGTAAAATGGTCATTGTATTTGCTTGTCCATAAATGGTGGAGTGGCCTCATTCTCTACCTGGCAAGGATCCTGGGTGGGTATGGGGCTGAGATACCTGCTTTATACATTAAGATGGTGCTATCAAAGGTGTATTTCCATCATCAAAGATCCAAAACAGTCATTTGAAAGAGAGATAGATTTACTGCACTAGAAATTTCCAGCTTGACAGGCTGCTGATAATGAGAAAAACGAAGGGTGTAGTTCAATCCTTGAAGGAAAAAAACAAAGAAACAAGTAAACATAGACAGAATGAAACACTGAAGAACTCATGCTTTGTGGTCAAAAGGTGAAAGACTGATAGAATGAAAGGGAAAGGGAAGTTAGTCAAGATGGCTAGCCACTCAAAACAGATGGGCTGATTAAACACTCACACACCGACACACACACAAATGAGATTTGGCTGTTTCACTAGAACTCAACTTCAGGCAAGCTAAAGTATACTAATGTAAAAGTATAATTGATACGTTAATTGAGAAGAGGAAACAGAATAGTATAAAATGTTCCATTAAAACCAGAGAAGGCAGAAAAAGAGAGGAAGACAAGAGAAACAAAGAACAATTTCAATAAGTTAACACTGTGCAATGAAAACAATTACACACATGGTAGAGAGTTAGGATATCTTAGTCAACGGTAACTTAGCCTGAAGCACAGTTTTTTGGCTTCTCCTATCCAAAATGGTCAGGACAGGATAATATACTGTCCAGTTCAAGTTTAAAAGTTTTAAGGAGGTTGGAGTTTAAATCTATAACCCCAAGGTCTTGAATGGATGTCCAATAACCTGACATTCAGGATGGTAACATCACTAAAGTGAATCTCAAATGATTATCTTTAGTTCCTTTCATATTGAAAGTTAGAACATTTTTTGGGGGTTGAAGGGCAAAAATTGGGTAGTTAGTATAGTTTGAGGTGAGAAGGAGGATAGGAGTGAAGCTGAAAATCCTTAGCTTTCACTATTTAACACTTTATACAAAAATAGGGATGCTGATCAGAAGGAAAAGTGAAATTACCTTGTATTCTTCTTTGATATGTTACTGTGATGTTGAAATTGTAATTTTTGCAAGACAATTTGAGTTTAATAAGAGAATATTCTCAGTAATAATTTTCTGTTTTGAAAAGGTCACAAATAATTAGAAATATGAAAATAACTAATTATAATAATGAACTGATCACTTAAAGATGTTAAATGATACACTATGCACCAAGCATGATTTTATATAGAAATGTGACCTTGTAAATTTAGAGGTATTTGAAGTAAAAGGGGTATGAAAATATGCCTATAAAATGATTATCATAAATTCTCGAGTATTACCTTCAAGAAGTAGAAAGAGTCACATTTTGTACACAGGAAACAAACAAACAACTCAATTAAAAATCAAAATTTCTGCTCTTCAAAGTCATCATTAAGCAATAAAAATTTAAGCTGTGTGTTGGTCATAGGTCTGACATTAATTTTTTTCTAGAATATATAAAGATATAAATAACTCAAATCAATATGAGAAAGACACAAAATTCGAAACAGGTGAACTATTTTGAATATATATTTACAAAAGAATATATAGCCAATAAACACATGAAAAGATGTTCAATATCATATGTCACAGGGAAATTCAAATTAAAGTCAGAATAAGATACTTGTGCTTAAGAGCCACAGGGGCTAAAACTAAAAGGATAACATTCAAAGTCCTGTCAAGGATATAGAACAATTGCAGCTCTTATTTTTATATTTAGAGTGGAAATATAAACTGATTGAATCACTTTGGGAATTATATTCCCAGGCATATCTGATGAAGTTAATCATAGTTCTAACAAATATCCTAGTGATTCTACTACTAGGTATTTACCCAAGAGAAAAGAAAACACATATGTATGAAGAGGCATGCTCAAGAATATACATACAGCTTGTATTAGTTTCCTATCACTATGTAACAAAACAGTGAGATTTAATTTCAATTATTATCTCACAGTTCTATAGATTAGAAGTATGGGAAGAAATGACTGGACTCTCAGTGTTTCACAAGGCTGAATTCAAGGTCTTGGACAGATTACTTTTCCTTATGGAGTATCTGGCAAAGAATAGGCTTCTGGTTTCATTCAGGTTTTTAATAGATTTTAGTTCTGAGCAGCTATAGGACAGGGACCATCCCACCACCATCAATTTCCTTGCTGAATGTTATTTGGGGGTTTTATTCAGTTCCTAGAAGCTACTCTTCAATCTTTGCATGTGGATTTTTCCATCTTCAAGCCCCAACAGTGTGTCAAATCCTTCTAGTTCTATGAATCTCATTTTTTCCTGTTACAGAGAAGTCTCTCTGCTTTAAAAGGACCATGTGATTGTATTAAGCCCACCCAGATAATCTCCCTTTTATGTAATTCAAGGTCAATAGATTTGTCACCTTAATTATGTCTTAAAAATTCCTTTTATCTAATTTTACATAATCATGTCCACAATATCTCATCATATTCATAATCACTGGGATCAGGGTAGAAAAACAGGGTTGGAAACTGGGAAGCATTTTAGAATCCCATCTACTACACAGCATTATTTGTAATACACCCAAGACAAATGGCCTGAAGCCAATGGTTTAGAATTTTGTATGGTAACATACCAATTTTAAGTAACACATTCAATTCCAGTTATCAATTGTTTCAGAACAAATGAACCCAACATGCTGTGGCTTACAATAATGGCAAACATTTATTTTGGCCATGAATCTGTTATCAGGAATATAGACAGGACACTATCAGGACACCTGGGTCAATTTAAGGTCTTCACTGGGAGGATGCACATGGTCGGGCATTGGCCAAGCATCTCCACATGACTCGGCCCAATAGCTAGTTTAGATTTCCTCACAGTGTGGTACCCCAAGGAGAGTAAGAAGTCTTATGTGGTGACTAATAGTTCCAAGAGTTAATGGGCCTAGATACTAGAAATAGAAGAAATCTAAAAATTGAAATAGCATCACTTATGCCATAGCCTATTGGTTATATAATCACAGAGGCCCAGAACCAAGAGAGGCAGATATATATCACAACTATCAATGGGAAAAGTGTCAAAGAAATTTCAGAATTTTTCTTTTTTTAAATTGAAATATTTGAAATACCATACTTATAAAGAAACAAAACCTAACAGATATTTAAATTTGCACAGGTGGTTAGAGTTAAATATAAAGGTATCAAATTAGTCAATGGCATAACCAATACGGAAATACTTGGAATTAAGGAATCATAGCTATAAAAAGGTCATAGAAATCAACTCCAAACATTTTAATGTTATTAAGTGAAAACAAAACAAAGAAAGTCACTCCAGTGATTCTTGATATGTTTAATAATGTTGACACAACTTCCTGTTCAATTCATATAAATTTCAATTTTGCATTATCTGTCTCAGCATCTAAACCAGTTTGGGTGGAAAAGGGTTGATTCCACCCTCAAGGGGCAACCACAAAGCATCAGCACAGCAGTCATAGTGTCTTAGGTTGTGACTCCGGCCAGTGGCCTTTCTGCCCTTGCTTTGGCTTGCTATATGGCTCAACTACCTGCTGGCAAGCCTGCACTTCAAGCTGCTCTCTGGTGGTTGATTATGTGCTTTTAGCTCTGAGGTTGCCTGTTTGTAAGCATGCACTTTGAGTTGTGTGGCTTTGTTACATATGCTTAGCCTACCAACCTTATTTTACAGATTTAACCAAATTAAACTGGAAGTTTTTGGTAATTGGGATTTGTCACAGAAGTATGGCACTAGGGTGCCTCTTAAGGGGGCTCTGGGTATAGATATTGGCAGAGGCCTAGCAAATGTACTGGATTAAATTTCATACCTCAATTTTAATATAAACTTTAACTGACAATTTCAGCAAAGCCATGGGAAGGACTCACCCTATGATCACAAGTTGTGTGTCTCAACCAGGCATCAGACCCTATTCTAGAGTGCTCAGAGAAAAGAATGATATCCTGTGGACTATGTGAGCCTATTGGGTCACTGCTTGTAAGTGCAAGAATAGTTAATAAGAAGCTTGTTGAGATCCATACTTCTAAAATAGAAGGATCACCAGGAACCTACAAAAAGTTTTTGCTGCTACTGATGCCTCTGTCACAAAAATAGGACCAGATTCTCAAAGTTACAGAGTAAAACACCTATGGTGCCCCCATAACATAAACTCTGAAATGTGGCCCCAAAAGTTTTACTTCCACTAATCTTAAAGGGCAGAGGATGCCACCACCCTTTTTAATGACTGTAAAATGTGCTATAAAGACTCTGGGTTTCACTGAATGCCTTGACTCATAAACATGCCAAGAGGCAATTTGACCCAAATCCATAAGATGAGCAAGGCAAAGATTTTCATGCAGAAGGCCCCTAAATAAGATAATACTTACGTGGAAATCTCTGAAGGAGGTATCTTATAAGATGCATTTATATACTTATTCAGGACATAAAAATACAAAGTTATTCACACACACACACAAAAATGATCCATTGTCCCACACAAAGTAGAAGGTCTCATAACTTAGTAAATATTTCTGGGCATTATTTGATCAGTTAAGTGCTGTTCCATTACTGGCACTGTCAAGAAACAGTTATTGATCCCGTTAGTGTCCACAACTTTAAACAAGCCCAACTTCATGCAGGACATTTTGTGTTCTGGAGAACACATTCCTCACATAGAAATTACACTTTTAACTCATTTGTACTGATGTTCTTAAATGGCCCAGTTACGGTGTGACCACTAGAACAAAGGACTATAATCTCCCCTAATTGCAATACAACAGAGACTCCTATTCATGACCCATGAACTCTCCTCTTATTGTCCTAGAGTCTCTGGACCACAAAAGGACTTGTGCAAAAACTGCCCTCCTTGGCACTGCACCACATAACACTGGAACATCAGTTGCTAGTCACACTGGGTTTTTCTGGAGACAGAGGCTCTCACCTGTCCTGAGACTATGACTTTCTACAACATGCTGCCCCTTACACTTTGGATCATGGAGGTAGTATTGGCTGTCTTGTCAGGGCATAGAGGCCTCCTTACTAAAAAGAAAATGCTACTTACAGGATAAACTAGAATCTGGTACCTCAGGCATATCTTTCCCATCTAGAGTGACAAATGGCTTCCCGTGTCTTCAGTCTCTGCAGTTGTAATCAAACTGTTGAAAGTTACTCCTCTCCCAGACCCATCTCCCACCTGGGAAAAACCTTGAGATCAGGTAAATGGACAGAAAAGGGAGTCTGTTTATTTTTTATGGGTGTAATGGCACCATCACACCTGACAAATCCTGTTGGAAAGTTGCTGCTGTCTATTCCCTAACCGAGGTGTCTGTGTTGAAGGACAGTATCCTAGAATCAGCACAACTGGCTGGAATTCAGGCAGTCACATTACACTAAAAGAGTCCCTGTCCATGAGAGATAAAGAAACATCAGACGGCGTTCACAATAACTTAACAAGAAAGCTAAGTTAGATTTTCAGATAGTAAAGAAGCAACCCTTGAACCTTTCGTAACCACGAATCTAAAGCCAGCGATGGCAATAAGTACATATCTATCAATAATCACCCTAAATGTAAACGGACTGAATGCACCAATCAAAAGACACAGAGTAACAGAGTGGATAAAAAAGCAAGACCCATCTATATGCTGCTTACAAGAGACTCACCTCAAACCCAAAGATATACACAAACTAAAAGTGAAGAGATGGAAAAAAATATTTCAAGCAAACAACAAAGAGAAAAAAGTAGGTGTTGCAGTACTTGTATCAGATAAAATAGACTTCAAAACGAAGAAAGTAGCAAGAGATAAAGACGGACATTACATAATGATAAAGGGGTCAGTCCAACAAGAAGATATAACCATTATAAATATATATGCACCCAACACAGGAGCACCAGCATATGTGAAACAAATACTAACAGAAGTGAAGGAGGAAATAGACAGCAATGCAATTATTTTAGGAGACTTTAACACACCACTCACTCCAAAGGATAGATCAATCAGGCAGAGGATAAGTAAAGACACAGAGGCACTGAACAACACACTAGAACAGATGGACCTAACAGATATTTACAGAACTCTGCACCCAAAAGCAACAGGATACACATTCTTCTCAAGTGCACATTGAACATTTTCCAGAATAGACCACATTCTAGGCCACAAAAAGAACCTCAGTAAATTCAAAAATATTGAAATCCTACCAACCAACTTCTCAGATCACAAAGGTATAAAACTAGAAATAAATTTCAGAAAGAAATCAAAAAGGCTCACAAATACATGGAGACTTAACAACATTCTCCTAATGAATCAATGGGTTAATGACCAAATCAAAACAGAAATCAAAGAATATATGGAGACTAATGACAACAACAACACAAAGCCACAACTTCTGTGGGACGCAGCAAAGGCAGTCTTAAGAGGAAAGTACATTGCAATCCAGGCCCATTTAAAGAAGGAAGAACATTCCCAAATGAACAGTCTAAGGACACAATTATTGAAATTGGAAAAAGAAGAACAAATGAGGCCCAAAGTCACCAGAATGAGAGACATAATAAAGATCAGAGAAGAAATAAATAAAATTGAGAAGTATAAAACAATAGAAAAAATCAATGAAACCAAAAGCTGGTTCTTTGAAAAATAAACAAAATAGATAAACCCCTAGCCAGACTCATTAAGAGAAAAAGAGAATCTACACACATAAACAGAATCACAAATGAGAAAGGAAAAATAACGGCGGACCCCACAGAAATACAAAGAATTATAAGAGAATATTACGAGCATCTATATGCCAACAAGCTGCAAAACCTAGAAGAAATGGACAACTTCTTAGAAAAATACAGCCTTCCAAGACTCACCAAGCAGGAAACAGAAAAACTAAACAGACCAATCACCAGCAACGAAATTGAATCGGTAATCAAAAAACTACCCAAGAACAAAAGCCCTGGACCTGATGGATTCACCTCTGAATTCTACCAGACATATAGAGAAGAAATAACACCCATTCTCCTTCAAGTTTTCCAAAAAATAGAAGAGGAGGGAATACTTCCAAACTCTTTCAATGAAGCCAGCATCACTCTAATACCAAAACCGGGCAAAGACCTCACTAAAAAAGAAAATTACAGACCAATATCCCTGATGAACGTAGATGCAAAAATACTCAACAGAATATTAGCAAACAGAATTCAAAAATACATCAAGAGGATCATACACCATGATCAAGTGGGATTCATCCCAGGGATGCAAGGATGGTACAACATTCGAAAATCCATCAACATCATCCATCACATCAATAAAAAGAAGAACAAAAACCACATGATCATCTCCATAGATGCTGAAAAAGCATTTAACAAAATTCAGCATCCATTTTTGATTAAAACTCTCAACAGAATGGGTATAGATGGCAAGTACCTCAACATCATAAAGGCTATATATGACAAACCCACAGCTAACATCATACTTAATAGCGAGAAGCTGAAAGCTTTTCATCTAAGATCGGGAACAAGACAGGGGTGCCCACTCTCTCCACTGTTATTCAACATAGTACTGCAGGCCCTAGCCACGGCAATCAGACAAAACAAAGACATACAAGGCATCCAGATTGGTAAAGAAGAAGTCAAATTGTCACTATTTGCAGACGACATGATACTGTATATATAAAACCCTAAAGCCTCCACTCCAAAACTACTAGAACTAAGATCTGAATTCAGCAAAGTTGCAGGATATAAAATTAACACGTAGAAATCTGTTGCTTTCCTATACACTAATGATGAGCTAACAGAAAGAGAAATCAGAAAAATAATTCCATTCACAATTGCACCTAAAAGAATAAAATACCTAGGAATAAACCTAACGGAGGAAGTGAAAGACCTGTACTCTGAAAACTACAAGACACTCCTAGGAGAAATTAAGGAAGACACTAACAAATGGAAATGCATCCCATGCTCTTGGCTAGGAAGAATAAATAATGTTAAAATGGCAATACTACCTAAAGCAATCTATAGATTCAACGCAATCCCTATCAAACTACCAACAGCTTTCTTCAATGAACTGGAACAAATAATTCTAAAATTCATATGGAACCAGAAAAGACCCAGAATAGCCAAAACAATCCTGAGAAGGAGGAATAAAACAGGGGGAATTACGCTCCCTGACTTCAAGCTCTACTACAAAGCCACAGTAATCAAGACAATTTGGTAGTGGCACAAAAACAGACCCACAGACCAGTGGAACAGAATAGAAAATCCAAACATTAACCCAAACACCTACAGTCAATTAATATTTGATAAAGGAGCCCTGGATATACAATGGAGAGAGGACAGCCTCTTCAGCAGCTGGTGTTGGAAAAACTGGACAGCTACACGTAAGAGAATGAAACTGGACTACTGTCTAACCCCATACACAAAGGTAAACTCAAGGTGGATCAAAGACCTGAATGTAAATCATGAAACCATAAAACTCTTGGAAAAAAACATAGGCAAAAATCTCTTGGACATAAACATGAGCGACTTCTTCATGAACATATCCCCCTGGGCAAGGGAAACAAAAGCAAAAATGAACAAATGGGACTATATCAAATGAAAAGCTTCTGTACAGCAAAGGACACCATCAGTAGAACAAAAAGACATCCTACAATATGGGAAAATATATTCATAAATGATGTATCTGATAAGGGGTTGACATACAAAATATACAAAGAACTCACGCACCTTAAAAAACAAAAAGCAAATAACCCAATTAAGAAATGGGCACAGAACATGAATAGACACTTCTCTAAAGAAGAAATTCAGATGGCCAACAGGCACATGAAAAAATGCTCCACATCGCTAATCATCAGGGAAATGCAGATTAAAACCACAATGAGATATCACCTCACACCAGTGAGGATGACCAACATCCAAAACACAAACAACAACAAATGTTGGCGAGGATGTGGAGAGAGGGGAACCCTCCTACATTGCTGGTGGGAATGCAAATTAGTTCAACCGTTGTGGAAAGCAGTATGGAGGTTCCTCCAAAAACTCAAAATAGAAATACCATATGACCCAGGAATCCCACTCCTAGGAATTTACCCCAAGAATGCAGCAGCCCAGTTTCAAAAAGACAGATGTACCCCTATGTTTATTACAGCACTATTTACAATAGCCAAGAAATGGAAGCAACCTAAGTGCCCATCAGTAGATGAATGGATTAAGAAGATGTACAAGTACATATACACAATGGAATATTACGCAGCCATAAGAAAAAAACAAATCCTACCATTTGCAACAACATGGATGGAGCTGGAGGGTATTATGCTCAGTGAAATAAGCCAGGCCGAAAAAGACAAGTACCAAATGATCTCACTCATATATGGAGTATAAGAACAAAGAACAAAACAAAACAAAAAAAAACTGAAGGAGCAAAACAGCAGCAGACTCACAGAACCCAAGAACGGACTAATCGTTACCAAAGGGAAAGGGACTGGGGAAGAAGGGCGGGAAGGGAGGGATAAGAGGGTAAAAGGGGCATTACGATTGGCAGACATAGGGTGGGGGGGCATGGGGGGGACTGTACAGCTCAGAGAAGACAAGTAGTGATTTTCATCTCACTACGCTGATGGACAGTGACTGTAATAGGGTTGGTGGGGTGACCTGATGAAGGGGGTAGTTTAGTCATCATCACAATATTGCTCATGTAATTGTAGGTTAATGATACTAAAATAAAATAAATTGTTAAAAAAAAAAAAAAAGATTCCCTGTCCGACAATTTGTCACACCTGTACATTTTCACAGACTCTTGAGTCACTGCCAGTGGTCTGCTGTCTGGTCCAGCTGATGGCAACAATTCCTTATTTGGGGTAAAGAACACTGGTATTTCTTGTCCTACAGATACCCCAAAATAAAATCAATGTCAAACATGTTTGCACATTCTAAAGCAGTAACAATACAAGGAGTCAACAAGCGATAGATTATCCCCTCCATTGTTCAAGACATTGATGATAGTGACAAAGATATATATTTCACTTCCCAAAGTGCAAAACAGTCCACTCTTGAACAAAGCACTCAATAGAACTTTAACCTCCCTTACTGGTCTCAGGCTGCAACCCTCATTGTGTAAGTTCAAACTTAATCATCAGGTGTGAAAGAGAGTTTGACTCCATTTCTGACATTAGATCAGTGACAGCTTTTAAATTCCACTATTCTCCCTTTGCAACATTCTTGGGCAAGCTGATAAAAAAGTCCAGGTGCTCACTTTGACAGCAACAGGGAAGTTCAAAGCAAACAAACCTGACCAGTGCCCAGGTACCCTGACCTTGGCCCCACCCTCTATCACAAAAGAAAAAGAAGCCACTTGCCCCTTCTTTGCACTGGCTGGGGTGTCTTCCCTGCTCTAGAAAGCCTCAGTACATGAGTAAGAAATCTGTTTAACCCATTGATGCATGTGTTACACCATTCATCTCAACCTCCAAGCTTATTTGGGTGAAGTGTAGGTATCACCCTCTTCGAAGCAAACACAGAGTAGAGGGCCTAAAGAGAACAGACAAGTACATGTCACTGAGCAGGTTACTACACAGTTTCAAAAAATTATTTAACTTAAATGTTCTATTGTATGCAGAAATCTGCATACTGTTGTAAAACTATGGGGCTGTTAATAGGGTATGTTTATTTTCCGTGTTTCATTGACATCAACTCCACAAAGCCATAGGTTGTGGTATGGATATAAAATTAATAATTAATTAAATGAATGCTTATTTAAAACATATAATGTTATGTAACATATAAGATAAACTAAAACAAGTAAACTGCATGTTTCTGACATAAAATAATTTATAACTAAGGGGACATAAAAACTTTATAGATTTAAACCTATGTACTAGTGCATGAAAGATTTTCATTGTGTACTTCAAATTTAAGACATTCAAATCCTGAAAATATATATCACTGAGAATATGAAAATCCAAATTTGATGTTAATAGTTTGAAATTTTCTATATTCAAAATAGCTAATGTGCTTTCTTTCTGGAATTACTCTGGTAGGAGAATTTTTTTGTATAAGTTAAACAATGTTTGAGAAAATATATAGCAGATAGAATATAAATGGGAAAGGTGAGGAATGGAATTATGCATTTTGAAATGACAAAAGCTCTATATTGTATCTGATAAATGCATTAACTATAAAAGTTATCACTGAAAAATATCAGGAAAAAAGCTGGAAATAGATTGCTAAGCACTAAAGAGGAGTCAAATGTAGAATGAATCTCATTATAGAACAGACATAAGCATTGGCAAATTTAAAATAGCATTAAAGATAAATAGATGAGTGCATAGTCTATAGGTTAGATATTGAGAATTTAGATGCAGAGATATCTATTACAAGAGTATTGTGGTATTTCAAGTGAGAGGATCTTAACTGAGGAAGGAACAATGAATGTGAAAAGGAAAGAGAACATGGGGGAGATTTTTTAATAAGTAAGGTAGGTAAAATATATTCAGGACTTAAGGTGCTATCAGTGTGCCCATAAATGATCCCATTTAATTATTAAATCATCAGTATTTGTCTAATTCTATATAAAGAAAAATGAGGGCAAATTTGTTTTGCAGATATTAAGTGTCAATTGCTTTGCTAAGCAATTCAAAGATATATATTAATCATCATATAGATTTGTAAACAGAGACTTTTTATACCTCTTTCTAAATGAAAAATCTAAATTCCAAAGCCTGTGCAGGTAACATGAAAATAAGGGTCAACTCTTAGTAGAGGATATGCCATTTAATATTCATTAGCATAAAGTCCAAGAAAGGAAATTGGTAAATACTCATCTTAAGACTGTAAAAAGTAAATATGAAACTATAAGTCATATTGCTCTCTACTACCAAAACTCCACCAATTAGAAAGAAATATGATCTGATAGGTACATAAATAGATAGAAACCATACCTATGTGTTTTATTTCTCATGAGTCAAACACTCTACTTTATAAATTAAAAAGCACATAAAATAGTATGCATAATAATATTACAAATTGCAAAGTATTATATATAAATCCTGTATACTATGTCCTTATATTAATCATCATGTAAGGCCCATATTTATATGTGTACATTCTCTTCATTCTGTGCTTTAAATTAGTTGGTGTTCAATATTATTACAAATTAAAGCCCATGCTGTTAGCAGTACCAAACAAAAATGCATGTATTAACCAAAATGCCTAGCACATAAGCACTAAATATGAAGTAATTTTGTATTATTTTTCTCTACCAATAGACTATTAACTCCATGACAGCAAAGGCCTGTGTCTCTTTTACTCACCAATAAAACCTTGGTATTTGACATAAGACCTACAGCATGACAGAGGAAACATGTGATAAATGAGCACCAACACATAACCAAATGAATTCAATATACATACACTTTTTTAGTAGTTTTTGAAATTTGCTTATTTTAGAGTAATTATTAAAGAGTATATTGAAATAATAACATTTAGCATTTTCTTTATCATATCTTCTCAATTAGGCATTTAATTTCAAACCCACTTCCCTCAAAAACTGTGTTCACAAGCAAATTTGGAATTAGGTAGATATAATGTCAATAAAAAGGAGACATTTAACAAATAGGTCAAGTTCTTTCAGCAAATTAAAGTATCCTGTCCAGTGAGATATTGAGATAATTTCATGAAGAGTAAAATATGTTAAGCAGAAATAAGACATCTTTGCCGCAAATCAGGTTCTTTTACACAGTATTTGAACACAAACAATTCACTTTTTAGTCTTCCATTCCTATATTTGAAAAATAAAGTGAATCAAGTAGCTCATCTTTATAGGAAACATTTTGTATTCCAGTTCAGTGCAATTCCCTTGCATCCAACTCAATCATACCATTTTGATTAAACCCATAATGCATCTGATATACTGCCAGCTGAAGGTAAGTAAGACATGAGTCCAACAAACATGGCCACACTGACCATTCATTTATGTGCTGTCCATGGAAGCCGTAGTGATATGTGGCAGGATTGAGTAATTGCAACAGAGACCCTATATACCTCATAGACTGGAATACTTACTATGTGGCTTTTGTTAGAAAAAGTTTGCCAATCCCTACTATAGTCCATGCCAACGAGCTCCCACACCTTAATCCATCCTCATTACACATTCACATACCCCGAAATTCAGATTTAGCATATCTGGGGCCACAGCAATGGATTTTAAAGACTAAACAACAAGGTGATTCTGGTATTTTTTTTCCTTGTTCCCCTCCCTCACTCCCACCACTCAAATTCTTCCAAGTGAGGATCCCTGGACTAAATGTGCAGTGCTTAGAGACATGTATAAACATGCTCTGTAAAACGTAAAATCAACACTGCAGTTTCACATTAAAGGAGTCATTGTGACATACTCATATATCTCCAAAGGGTTTGACTATATCTAGTCCCAAGTGTAAAATGAACAAAAACATATAAAGCTCCCTAGTAATAAGAGCAAAATTTTCAGCATATATAAAAACAAAACAAAAAATAACATACATTCAAAACACTAGCTATACCTTTAAGTATTTATCAACAGAAGTCCCCTTATCAAAAATCTGTTGCAAAATCATTCTCTGAAAACATAAAACTAGCCCCTGAAGTGGATAAAATACCTTCCTAGACCTTGGAAGCATTAGACTTCGAGAATTTCAGGACCCACATAACCATTAAACACAAATAATCCTTAAGCCACAATACAAAAATATCATAAATTATATACAAAGAGTAGATTAGGTTATTTTATTATTCATCTTCCATCTTTGGAAATGTTCCTTAGGTACATTTAAATTTAATATGGTAAGGTAGTGAAATTGAGAGCCATAATTTGAATTACCAATACGTGTCCAAATATTCTAAATTTTGCCTTTTATTACTCTTTGCAGCTCATTTGTCCATGAAAGGGATGTAAAAACTCTTAAAACCTTGTAAATTATGAATTGACAGTATGACATTTTTTTACTGCCCGGCTTCCATATTAATGCAAATTATTGCAATATACTCATACCTGAAAATCAAAATTTCATGTCCAAAATGATTTGTGTGTGTGTGTGTGTGTGTGTGTGTGTGTGTGAGTGTTGGTGATAGTGTTTGTTTCCTTCATCTAAGGTCTATATTATATTTCCAACCATCCTTTTTTTCTAACTAAATTGAAGTGTTTTTAATAGGATATTAAAAAGAAGGAAATATCATGCTAAATAAGAAATAATAGTTCTAGGAAAGCTGACCTTTTCCCCAAAGTAAGATGTAAGCAAAATGGATGTTATTTTGTTAACATTTCTCAATATGATACAGTAACCTTTTATGGAAGATGGCAAAAATATGAGCAGTTTTATCTTTTCATAATGTAGCCCCAAAGCTTCTAATGTCACAGAACTGAGAGGCAGCAATGCTATTATCAAATACCTACTATGATATGTGTCCTTCCCTCTAGGGATAAGGTGGGGATAGGAATGAATCAAATTATTAAAATATCTTTACTGTTCTTTCTTTTTTTTTTTGCACTCATCCTTCAGTCTCATTCATTTTTCATCCAGATCTTCTTTAGCACCTTCTGTTAACAAGTCTTTGAACCAAAGATGTAGGTTTATTTAAAAATGTCTGAATTAAAGTAAGGAGAAAACATGTAAATTTTGTTCTAAAAGTAGGACATGGATCAGATATTTTAAAATATATACAATTATACATTCACATCTACAAATGCATGTTTTTAGTTATTTGTATTTCTATGATCCTTATAATATTAATTTCAGGAAAATTATAATAAAACCATGATGAAAGAAGACCAAGAAATAATTTGCTTAGAACAAAAAAAGTAAGAAAAGTAATGTAGTAAAGAGGGAGGGGGAGAAATTAATTTTTTCAGCATAGGCTGAAATTTTTGAGTATTTTATATTGAGAGGGAAATGTAATGAATTCTGTAACTCTGAATTTTAGTGGAAAAGAAAAAAACCTACTCACCAGAAGATATTAACTGTTTTTTATTTTTTCCTGGCACTTATCTCTCAGGAAAATTTATCTCCAGTCTCTCTACTCTCTATATAAAAATTGCTGAGCAAAATAATGGGAACTCTCCTAATGAATTATTCTACAACCCTTAGAGACATGCTAGTGGGAGAGGGGTTTCCTCTATTACCACTTAGGAAGAGCTCAATCATAATTCTCTACTTACTATGTTAGGGGAGGACAGGAATTATGATCTAGATTTAATATTCAGGTGTTTTGATTTAACACTTGAATGAAGTTTTAAGGTTCTGTTTTATGTGTTGAATGTTGGTGCTAAATCTCATGGCTATTCAGGTAAGGTGTTTTAGATGCTTCAGATGAGATAATACTGGAATTAAAGGCAGCCAGTCATGTAACTCAGTATATCTGTGGACAGAGATGTCATATACTCTCAGGAATCTTAAAATATGTCTCTGATGTTTAGGGCTTGTAATCCTCATTACTGCCTAAAACAGTTTTGTCTAAGAGTTTTGAACAGGCCTGCACCATGGTGAGTACAACAAAATGCTTGTTGACCTAATCCCATTCCTATATTGCTTAATAAAAATACTGTAATTGAAATTTTTAAATATATAAATTTAAATGTTAAATAGCATGGCTTTTACGTAAACATGAGGACAATATTCCAAATGATGGCAAATGAACAAAAGATTTAGCAGCATCTTGGGGTCTTCTTTGAAAATAATATTGAAGATATTATTAAAGATGTGTGTTTTCCTAGTTTTCATAAGGAACAATGTGTCATTTTTCAACTACAAATTATTCAGATAAAATAAATTAAATTTAAATTCACAGAAAATTAAATAGTTCCTAAGGAAAAACCTTATTTGAGACCCATCTGAAATGAATTTTTTCTGTTGATGGCCTTCTATGTTCATTTAATTATGAAGAACAATAAATGAAGACCAACTTTACAAATTCTGAATAACTTCTCTATCAGATAAGATAAAATATATGAAAGATAAAGTCAAAAACACATTTTCTTCTTACAGAGAATATTTGGATATGAAATCACAGAGTTGCTGATTCTACAAGAGAAACCTGGAGGGTTTTGTTGTTGTGGGGCTGGGATGGAGTAGTGAAGAATATTCATTATTAGACTGATGGATGTTTTTAGATACTTTGGAGTTACTAATAAAGTGTTCTGTAGACTGGATAAGTGTTTTCCTATATTTTGTGGGCTATATCTAAGGACATTCAGAGTGAGAATTTTTTTTTTTAAGTTAAGAGCATTGCAAGCCTACATGTGGAACAAGAAAGTAAAGAGCAATAAAGGATTTTTTTCTTTTTGCTCAACACAAGTAATTATATTTTCCATGATCAGAGATGTTGAGCTATACAAAATTCAGGGAAAATTTGCATAAAAAATTGGTGACCAGAAACTGGGTAGGGAGTACTCTTCTGACATCAGTGAACGTGTGTGTGTGCATGTAAGAGGGAGATGAGAGAAAGAGAAATAGAGGGACACGGAGAGCCCCAGAGAGTGCCAGGTATTGACATTTTATGGTAACACATAAATGATTTATAAAGTCCAAGTTGTTGCTAACATTGACTTCATTAAATATTGTTGGGTATTCTCATGGAGTTTCCTCATCTAATACGTAATAATATATTTGTTTAAATCATCTTTTGTGTCTTTCTACATACCATGTTTACCTATTCAAAACAAAATTGTAAAAACTACGATTACTTAGGAAGTTAAAAATGAAGAGAAGCTTAAATATGTAATCAATCAAGGTAGCCTTTGCTCTGTAATCCATTCATATTAACCCTCATCAGTTAGGACAGAATCAAGCATAGCTGGAGGACAAAGGTAATTCAGCGAGACTATTAACATTCTTAGCAAGGAACTATAATAATACAGCAACCATACATAGACTTTACTGTTTGTTCTTATAAATGCTTGCAAAATATGTTTACCCATGTAGTTTTATCAACAGTTAGCCACAGATGATGAAACTTTTTTGAAATCCACATAATTATCATTCAGTGGCATTTCAGGTGGATAAACTTAAAATTTAAAATTATATTTAAAATTAAAAACTTAAAATTATGTTTAAAATTAAACATAATTTCTCTGACATCTGTAATGATACAAAGATAATGTTCCTCTAAACCCCACCACTGGTTACAGATATGGGACTTCATTTCAGAGATAATAGGGACTGATCAAATAGGGCCTAGATACAAACAGACCTAAAATTTCATTTTCTTTGGATTCTAGAAGTTCAGTTTGTCATTGACAAACTCCTCATTTAGACACCAAGGGATCATTTACCTTGTAGCTATATCATCCTCAAGAGCCTAGTCATTTGTATATCCAGTCATCCAAGAAGGAAAAGTATGAAAGCCCAAACATGGGAAGATTCAATGTGACAAGCCTTGGGGCACATATCTCTTCCACTGTTATTCCACTGCTTAAAACTTAGCCAGATGGCCATACCCAAGAGTAAAAAAGCTAGAAAACGTTGTCTACCTGTGTGCCCCATAGGAACAGGAAAATGGTTTTAGTGGACAGCTACAAGTATCTCTAACATGTTCTGAATAAAATTCTATGATAAGCAAACAAAACAAAGGATCCTCATCCTCGTTGTTATGAACCTTAATTAGTGTGAATGCCCCATATTTTAACATCACTAAAAGCTAACAAAGTAATTTTTTTGCATCTTCTTAAGTATAACTTACCCAATCTTGGCAAAATAGAGATAAGGCAGGTAGCATTCTGTCCATGGTTTAATTGAAGTTAACTAGAAATAAAATTCAAATTTTGTCACTCTGGATATACATACACCATTTTTTTAGGTGTATATCTATTCCTAGAGGAACTTCCCTAGAATACATGGAATAATTTGGCTTGTTCTAGATCTGTAATGAAACTAGTTCTGATACAACACTAAGGACAATTCAGTGGGTCTAGAGATGTGATGATTAAATGTTCAAGGGAAAAAGGTATGTACAGTATGTGGTAAAATATTGCAAAATCACTAATGTTCTTTTAAAAAGAGTTCTTTTAAAGTTCTTTTAAAAATTGAGATGCAAAATTTAAATTCTTAGAAGAAAAATAAGTAATTCTTCCAATAAAATTTTATGCAGACTTTTATAAAACAAAAAGCACAAATAACAAAAGCTAGAATTCTTCTAGCACACTTTATTTTATTTATTTTTTCTTTTTCCAATATACTTATTGAAAAAAATTCATGTGTAAGTGAGCCCACACCTGTGTTTCAAAGGATCCACTGCATAAGGAAATGGTGTAGACCAAAAGGAAAAAAAAGGCCCAGGCCAAGGTGGGACCTGAGATCACCTACTCTTAAGTGTTTGGTACTGGAAAGGAACCAGAGTGAGGCTGAGAAATGGTCAGAGCAATGAGAGGAAAACAGGGAGTGGAGTCACAGATGACTGCTTTCTGCTCTGGGCTGGACACTGTAGAATTCTTCTAACAGACTTTAGGTATTTGGCTATTACTTATAAGATGTGTGGCTCAGTATTCAGTATGCCTAGTTAAATTTAGACAATTCATTTTTTCTGAAATTCAAATATAGTAATAATAACATTGTGCTTTACCCATTTTTTAGTTCTATAATGAGGGTTTTGGAAATAATCTCTGGTTAACATAAATATACCAAACACTTAAGTTTTAAACATTTTTATCATTGTCATTATTTTTAACTGTACTCCTTTAAATTTTCTAGAATTGATTCATAAATAGTTTAAATTCATATAAAAAATATCAAATATGTGAATAATAGAAAAAGAGTAATAAAGCAATTCTGATCCTGAAAACAATCTTCCATTATTTCTTTTTAAATATATCCACCTATGTAACATTTCAAATTTCTTTCCTTATGAGTTTGAGCTGCTTATCAATTTTTGAAATGGTATCTTGGTCTGAAAAATGGGAAATTTGTCCTTCAATTATTTTTGTTCTTTGATATTCAGGTTAATTTAACTAAAATGAGAATGATGTTCTCTTTTGAAAATAAATGAAAATGTATTTTTGAAATTTCATCAGTGATGGATGGTCTTGATAAGCATGACAAAATACATCCCCCTAAACAAGAATAAAACATGAATCTAGAGTTCTGGCCTTGATTGTATGAAGTACCAGAGAGGAAAGAAGAGAAGATATTCTGTTTCAGTTTCATGTGTGGAATAAGTTTCATTCATAAGTCCAGCAGGGTTCAGTAGTAATCTCTTCTTTGTGAAGTTGGACAGGGCTCAATTAGTCCCGACATTTTGCTTTCTCCCAAATATTGTTATGTGTATATTAAGTCATTAACTTGAAAATGAT
The DNA here is from genome assembly GCA_029783875.1 of Phataginus tricuspis. NCBI lineage: Eukaryota > Metazoa > Chordata > Mammalia > Pholidota > Manidae > Phataginus > Phataginus tricuspis. The sequence goes on along the minus strand of JAQQAC010002172.1, from coordinate 41,068,144 downwards.
TAAAAGTAAAAGTATGTGGTGTATATGGAAAATGAAAAAAATAAAAGTTAATACATGAAAACATCCATGTCCTTATAGAATTTACAAGCTACTTAAAGAAAATAAAGGCCATATGATCAAATGCCAAAGGTGTGGTTGAAGCAATAGAAATTCATCTTAAGAACTGCATTGATCTAATTGATCTACTTTACAGTCCACTTATAGTTTTATTATATCTAAAATAACCTTATATAATGCTTTCTATGTCTCCAGGATTCTACTTTTGATTCACTCACCTTTTGATCCGAAATTCTAAATCCGGCCCAATCTATACTGAAAAACAGACCAAAATTTTCAACGGTATCTACTGTATTTTGTTAATGTTGTAAATATGCCCCTAGTACCTCAGACCATTTCAATGTCTAAAGTCCTTCTCAGTTTTCTCCTCCTTGTTACCTTACCACCAGACATCCAAGAAACAACCCTGTAAAGTCACCCTATGTGATGAATTCAATCGAGATGCTAATTTTAGAATCAGTAATTTTAAGGAAGCCAGCTATGAAGAACATAATTTACTAATTTATTGAATAGTTTTTGTGTTTTGATTACTGAATTATTTTCTGTTATTAGTAAACATTATAAAAGACTCTGCTACAGAGAGATATGTGGTCTAATAAGTAAATAGAAGCTATGAATATACAATAACCATAAATATCCAAAAGACAAATAATAAGTAAAATAACAATGTTGGTAGCTCTCAAAACTAGGCCCAAAGTTCCAAACTCCAATACTGGGGTGGAAAAGTCCACTCATATATTCATTCTAGGGACATAGCCAAAAGTAAAAAGTATCTTTTTTTAGCAAAGGCTTTCAATATCAGCCTCTTCTTACACCTAAGCACCCTCATGCCAATATCCCAACCAGTCATCTTAAACTTAAACTCTTGGAAATTTTAATAACATGGATCTCAAATGGATATAATCCCCACAGAAATCTCTGAGGTGGTTAATGACATTCATGTTAGGATAATATAAAATATTAGTGCACATTTTCTTCTAAATGATTTTCTACACTTATTGAGTACAATCAATATTGATAATGGCAAAAGACCATCATGCTGAGTCCAGGCATTCATGTTTTAGCTCTATTTTAAATTTATCTAAAAGATATTGTAATATCAATTTTCAATCTTATTTCCAGCCATTTCATTTCACTGAGATATTTGGTACACATGCTTCTTTAATTTGCTAGAATAAAGAATTAAAGAAGAAATTCAAGCCACCATTATCCTAAACAATTAATACTTTGAGCACAAAGACTTTGAAGCATTTTAATATTGAGGAAGGATTTCTATTCACTGAAGTTTCTTCCTCTCCAATAACCAATAACCACAAATATTCAAAAGATATTTGGATATTTTTGATATTCCCTAAGAGGTTGGACCCTTTCTTTTTTTTTTGGTATCATTAATGTACAATTATATGAGAAGCATTATGGTTACTAGACTCCCCCTATTATCAAGTCCTCATGACATACCCCATTACAGTCACTGTCCATTAGTGTAGTAAGATGCTATAGAATCGTTACTTGTCTTCTCTGAGCTATACTGCCTTCCCCATGTCCCCACACCCTACATTATGTGTGCTAATCCTAATGTCCCTTTTTCCCCCTTATCCCTCCCTTCCCACCCATCTTCCCCAGTCCCTTCCCCTTTGGTAACTGTTAGTCCATTCTTGCGTTCTGTGAGTCTGTTGCTGTTTTGTTTCTTCAGTTTTTGCTTTGTTCTTATACTCCACAGATGAGTGAAATCATTTGATATTTGTCTTTCTCCACCTGGCTTATTTCACAGAGCATAATACCCTCTAGCTCCATCCATGTTGTTGCAAATGGTAGGACTTGTTTTCTTCTTATGGCTGAATAGTATTCCATTATGTATATGTACCTCATCTTCTTTATCCATTCATCTACTGATGGACACTTAGGTTGCTTCCATTTCTTGGCTATTGTACACAGTGCTGTGATAAACATAGGGGTGCATATGTCTTTTTCAAACTGGGCTGCTGCATTCTTAGGGTAAATTCCTAGGAGGGGAATTTCTGGGTCAAATGGTATTTCTATTTTGAGTTTTTTGAGGAACCTCCATACTGCTTTTCACAATGGTTGAACTAATTTACATTCCCACCAGTAGTGTAGAAGCATTCCCCTTTCTCCACATCCTTGCCAATATTTGTTGTTTGTCTTTTGGATGTTGGCCGTCCTAACTGGTGTGAGGTGATATTGTGGTTTTAATTTGCATTTCTCTGATGATTATTGATGTGGAGCATTTTTTCATGTCCCTGTTGGCCATCTGAATTTCTTCTTTGGAGAAGTGTCTCTTCAGCTCCTCTGCCCATTTTTTAATTGGCTTATTTGCTTTTTGTTTGTTGTGGCACATGAGCTCTTTATATAATTTGGATGTCAACCCCTTATCAGATATGTCATTTATGAATATATTCTCCCATACTGTAGGATGTCTTTTTGTTCTACTGATGGTGTCCTTTGCTGTACAGAAGCTTTTTAGTTTGATATAGTTCCACTTGTTCATTTTTGCTTTTGTTTCCCTTTCCCAGGGAGATATGTTCATAAAGAAGTTGCTCATGTTTATGTCCAAGATATTTTTACCTATGTTTTTTCTAAGAGTTTTATGGTTTCATAACTTACATTCAGGTCTTTGATCCATTTTGAGTTTACTTTTGTGTATGGGGTGAGACAATAATCCAGTTTCATTCTCTTACATGTAGCTGTCCAATTTTGTCAACACCAGCTGTTGAAGATGCTAGGCTGTCAGAGGCTGGCCTCTTTCTAAGAATGTGATATACTTTGATTGTAGAGCAGAGAATGTTTTATTTCACTTATATAAATGTTATGGTCCCTTTGCTATCTCAAAATATTCTCAAGTCTGATCTAATCCTCTGCTACTTAACAATCTTCTGGTTTATTTATTCTTCTAAGTTACTTTAAGTGTGGCTTCTCCAAATGTTTGGAGAATCAATTGAGATAATGTATATAGACTACCATGAAAACAATGAAACACTAAGTTAAAGCTGTTATTTCTGGAGAAGAACTGAAGTAAAGATTAAATAAGTTCAAGTATGTAAAATACTTTGTTAATCACAAATACTATATTAATGTTTGATATGTAAAAAAAAAATCTAACAATGTTGTTTTTAAGAGCACTATACCCAACCTCAAAGAAGGCTTTGAAGAGTCATTAACAATTGCTTTCAATTATTTGTATGCACCTGCAACCCCAACATGAGAATACACTTTTTTTTTAAAGGACAAGACTGTATTTTGCTTTTATATCTTGATCCTCAGCACTCAGAGAATGGGTACAAAACATATGTGCCTTTAAAAAATTCCAATCATTGCATATATCTTTGAGGAACTCTGCTTATAGAAAATTACCAGAGAAAGTTGCTTGCAACCTAACAGTAAGATCAAAGTGGATAATCTATAAAATTTTGTTTTTGAGTCCTTTAGAGAACTATGGTCAAAAAGCAACCCCGTAATCTGAAATTCAAAGGATGACATCACTCTCCTTAGAGACTACATGCCTTTTAAAGTATAAAGAACAATAAAAGAACTTTTATAGCTTTTCTGGAAGGAAAATATATGAAAAGGTCATAAAGTGCAGAAGGATACTAGATACATATTTATGAAGTACTTAAAATTTTTTGTGAATTAAAGTACTAGCTTTGGATGTAGACTGTGATAACTTAAAAATTTATTTTGTAATCCCCAGAGAAACGAATAAAAAATAAGACAAGGAGGAAAAGTTAAAAATTCATTACAGAAGATAAAATGGAATGTTATAACACAGTGATTCGCCAAAAAGTAAGAGGAAATTAAGAACAGAGAAAAAGAGAATATGGAAGTGTATAAAAAACATTAAGACTTAAATCTAAGTATATCAATAATTAAATTAATCAAAGTCCTGAACTAAAAGATACAGCATCAAAGCACATAAAAAGCAAGGTGAACTATGTGGTCACAAGAGGTAAACTTTAACATTAAGATATAAGTAATTTAAAAATAAAAGAATAAGAAAAAATTACCATGCAAACACTAAGCACAGAAAACCAGTATGATTTACTAATATTGGAAAAAATAAAATTTAAGATAAAGAGTATTACCAGAGATAAAAAGTTTCATTTTCCAATGAAGGAATAGTCACTTAATAAAGAAACCATAATCCTAAATGTTTATGTACTCTATCACCAAGTTCCCAAATATAGAAGAAAGCATTTGACAAAGAGAACTGGAGACAAATCTCCCAGTTATAATTGAAGACATCAGCATATTTCTTTCAATAATAGAACAAGTAGAAAAAAGATCCATAATGATGTGGAAGATTTATACTCTACGTAAGTAGTCTGAACTCAACTTTATTAGTCATCACAGTAAGGCAAATTTAATCACAATGACATATACTAGATAACCACTAAAATGAAGAAATGAAAACAAGTGACAACGCCATCTGTAGAAGTAGAGCAACCAGAACTCTCACATGAGGCTGGCAGGAACACACAATATTACATATATACTGGAACTGATTTCTTATTTCTTAAAAAGCTTCACAATTTCACTCTTATTTAAGAGAATGTAACCTGATGTCTACAAAAAGCCTGTTAAAGAATGTTAATGTTAGATTTATTCATAAGGGCCAAGGACTGGTAACAGCTCAGACTTCTACCATAAAGAAAATGGATAAGCATATTATGTATATTAATACAGTGGAATACTACTCAGGACTAGAAGGAATGGGCTACTGATAGAATGCTATCAATAATCTCACAAATATTGTGACTGAATGAAGCTGGGAGTAAAATACAGAACATACAGTATGAATACATCTATATGAAATTATAGAAGAGAAAAAAAACTAAACGATGGTGATATAAATTAGACCAAGACTTCCTTCTTGGTAGGGCCTTTGTCTGTCTAGACTTTGTAGCATGATGAAAATGTTCTGTGCTTGATATTTCATCATCTAATTGGATTAAATGAAACACTTAAGATTTGACCATTCCATGATATATAAACTATATCACAAAAAAATAGTAGCTTTGAAAGTCACTTTAAACACACAACTTCTTAAAAATATTAATTAAAATGGTTTAAGAAAAGCTGGCTGGAATGGCGGAAGCCTAACACTACATATGAGCACCAAATAGTGCTATCAACAATATGATCAAATGTTAAATATACAATATTGAATTAGAAAGACACTGTCTCTTCCTTTATCAACAGTTTGTATCATTCCATGTATGCATGCACTTCTGCTGCATTTCTCCGTAAAAAGATTGCAATTTACCCAAGGACAGTATTATTTATTTTAAGTGCTGAAGACAGAGTATATACTAATAAAGTACAATGTGACCTTCTGAGAGGATTTTTCTGATCAGAGACCTTGATATTCATTTAATTTATTCATCCAGAATTGCTCATCTTTAACCTCCTAATAAGTAGGAAGATATTCCAAAGTGAGAAGCAAGAAGGAAATAAGAGAAACAAAAATCTTGAAAGTTATCATTGTCCAAATGTAAAAAGAAAAATAATGACTAATTTGACTAATATTTTATTATATATTTTGGTAGAAAATAAGAAATTGATCTAACCAGATATGTATCTTCCTATAACACTGAAAGGTGAACAATATTTCTACCAACTACTTTTTACTAAGGTAATTGATATATTACATTAGTAGTGACACATGTATCTCACACCTAATTCTGAGCCTCAATTCCAAAATAACTCTTACAGATAGATTTCTGTGCACTCTAAAATTGAAAAGCTAATGACAGTGGTGATGATGATGATAATGAAGAACAAGATACTAAAGCTCTGCCTCTTATTGACCACTTATTATGTGCCAAGCATTCCATAAACACTTTCTCTAACTTTTCTACATTACAATCAAAGTGTTAATCTTTTCATGGGAGTATTCTTATCTTCTTTTAAAATAGAGAAAACTGATGCTCCATTCTTTAAATGCTGAGAGTACCACAGGTAATACATTAATAAATCCAAGATAAAATTTAGATTCAAACCTGGATCTGTCCTATCAGAAGACTATGTGTTTAACCATGACTACATATAACCTCTCCAACAGTAATTACCATGCCTTTACACAGTAATATTAACAATCATGCTGTATCCACATTTGTATCTCTAGCATAAAGCATGCCCCTGGCAAAGAGAAAGCCGTATATAAATAGTTCCTAAATTGATCTGTAAAAACAGAGCAGAAGAAAAAAAAAGAAAAGATGAGAAAGAAATAAAAGAGAAAAAAATGTAGATACATTTTGGCCTCAAACAAGCAATACCATTTCCAAAAAATATCAGGTAAAAAGGGGCCTCTTTACTTTTATTTTGCTTTTTTTCCTTTAATCTTTTGATCTGAAGGTCAGGTCCTTAGAAGGGTACCTGTAAAAACTTCAAAGGATTGTACTTGAAGTAGACACTGGAAACAGCACCTATTTCCACTTTGAGATTAGAGGGAAGAGTTGCTTGTTGTCTTACCTATTGAAGAGAGTTGCTTGTTGTCTTACCTATTGAAGAGACTCAGAGAGAAGAGCAAATATAAAAGGTTTGAAGCTGAAATAGAGTGGAAGCCTGTCTTCCTTAACTTCCTTTAGTCCACAGATCTATAAAAGGAAGAGAACAAAAGTACATCATACTTTAATGAAAACTTACTGTACCTTCATCCTTCTGATAAGAATATTTAAAATATTTTCAATTTGTACAATTTTTTGCATAATTAAGTCATATGCATTTTACTATTAATATAACAGTTTTCTGTGGTAAAAGAATTCCAGCTCAGCTTTGGAATTGATGTATCTTATAAGACAAGAGGTAAGTTTATAATACAATGTAAAAGAAGATTATTAGATTCATTCATAGTTTGCTTACTCTTGAAAAAATGTTTCGGATCAGATTTTAGCAATTTCAAGCCTGCAAATTATTCTGAGACAAGAAATCTACTGGAAAATACAAATTTTCAAATATTTCTAGGATGGACAAGCTCAGATATTATTCAAGGCATATAATATATGCAGGGCATTATAAAAATCCTTTCTTGGTAAAAATGAAGAGAATTAAAATGAAGAAAATGAAAATTAAAAGAACAGGGAATGTCTGTATGTCTGGTGATCATATGAGATATACCAACAACACAGATGTATATGCCCTTTAAACCTTATTATGAATATACAAAGCATTTTGTCTCAAGATTAAATTGCCAAAATTCATTGATGGATATTTGTTTTGAAAGAGCCCAACAGTTTCCCAGCAGAATCTTTTTAGGCCTCTGTGGTCAGGTAGTAAAACTATGCTAAAAAATCAGTTAGACCAGGTGAAAGTCATCATTAAACAAAGGAAACCTGGGTGTCAACAGAAAGGTTTTGGATTTTATCCAGCACATTATAGTTTGTTAGTTGGTGAGTTAGTCCTTATTGACTTAATCACCAGATACCCAAGTGCTGCTGGAAGTAGTGTAAAGCTCTTCCAATCCAGATGCAATATAATTCTAACTATATAACATTAATAATCTAAGTTTTGACCTCAAGATGCTAGAAAATGAATAGGAAATTAATCCCAGAATAAGTGGGAAGAAGGATATATTAAATGAAAAAAAGAGAAGTTAACAAAAGGGAAAACAAACAATAACGAAACTTAACAAATTCAAATTTTATTTTTATAGATTACTAAAATTAATTAATCCCCAATATGAATGGATAGAAAATAAATTACACAAAAGACAAAGAAGATGGAAGAATATACTACCTGATTTCAATGCTTACAAAAGAGCTGCAGAGCTCAAGTTTGTTATTCACATTAGGGCAGATAAACATATCAGTAAGGCATACTAGATTCCACAAATAGATCTATATATATATATAATTATTTTTTGTTTACAAATAAGGAATTTCAAATATTTTCACATCAGTTAAATCAGGTATTATTCTCTTTTACTGTATTCCATTTTGAAATGCTTCTCCCATAGGCAGGATTTATAACTGAGATGTACTTGCTCTGGCATGCCAGATTAAGTGAGATCACAGAATCAAACTATTGGAAATTCAATGTTTCTGATGCAAATCTATGTGACTATAGTTCTTAATTTTTACACCACATGTATGCTTAGTAGTGTCTCACTGACGTCTAAAGTGAAACACTGTATTTATTTAGCAAATACTTATAAACATATATTCTATTCAAAATACTAGTTCATGGATTATCAGCGATGTACCTGTTCAAAAAGGTTTGTAAAGATGTTAAAAACAAATACAGAAAGTTACATGTTTTGGGACAAAGCATAACTCTTAAAATTAACAAGACTGTGGGTTTTATTAGGTAATCAAAGACCTGATAGAGACAACAAAATATTTTCGTTTAAGTAGGAAAATCTTTGCTTTCCAAGTAGGTTGATGAAAAGGTAAAAACCAAAAAACATACAAAAACGACAACACCTTTCAAAATCTCTTTTCAAAAGCAGACAAACATTCGAAGAAAACTTTTCTTTTTAACAGAGAAAAACAAATTCTATTTTTTTATTAAGATATCATTGATATATACTCTTATGAAGGATTGACAAGAAAAATGATGTGGTTGTTATATTCACCCTTATCATCAAGTCCCCCCATACGCCATTGCAGTCACTGTCCATCAATGTAGTAAGATGTCAGAGTCCCTATTTGTCTTCTATGAGTTATACTGTCTTCCTCATGACCCCACACACACCATGTGCACCAATCATGATACCCCACAATTCCCTTCACCCACACTTCTAACCTGCCCTCCCCCACCCCTCCCCTTTGGTAACCAGGAGTTCCTTCTTGGAGTCTGTGAGTCTGCTGCTGTTTTGTTCCTTCAATTTTGCTTTGCTGTTATACTCCACAAGTGAGGAAAATCATTTGGTATTTGTCTTTGTCCACCTGACTTACTTTACTGAGCATAATACCCTCTAGCTCCACCCATGTTGTTGCAAAAGGTAAGATTTGTTTCTTTCCTATGGCTGAATAGTATTCCACTGTGTATATGTACCACCTCTTCTTTATCCATTCATCTACTGATGGACACTTAGGTTGCTTCCATTTCTTGGCTATTGCAAATAGTGCTGTAATAAACACAGGAGTGCATATGTCTTTTTGAAACTGAGAAGTTGTTTTCTTCGAGCAAATTCCTAGGAGTGGAATTCCCGGGTCAAATGGTATTTCCATTTTTAGTTTTTGGAGGAATGTCCATATTGCTTTCCACAATGGTTGAATTGGTTTACATTCCCACCAGCAGTGTAGGAGGGTCCCCCTTTCTATGCATCCTCACCAACATTTGTTGTTGTTTGTCTTTTGGTTGTTGGCAATCCTAACTGGTGTGAGGTGATATCTCACTGTGGTTTTAATTTGTATTTTCCTTATAATTAGCAATGTGGAGCATCTTTTCATGTGCCTGTTGGCCATATGAGTTTCTTCTTTGGAGAACTGTCTGTTCATATCCTCCACCCATTTTTTAATTGGGTTATTTGCATCTTGGGTGTTGAGGCATGTGCGCTCATTACATATTTTGGATGTTAATCCCTTTTCAGATATGATATTTACAAATCTATTCTCTACACAGAAGGATGTCTTTTTATTCTGCTGATGGTGTCCTTTGCTGTACAGAAGCTTTTTAATACCATGTAGTAGACCCATTTGTTCATTTTTTTATTTTGTTTCCCTTGCCTGAGGAAATGTGTTCAAGAAAAGGTTGCTTATGTTTATACTGAAGAGGTTTCTGCCTATGATTACTTCCAAGAGTTTTATGGTTCCATGACTTACATTCAGGTCTTTGATCTATTTCGAGTTTACTTTTGTGTATGGGGTTAGACAAGAATACAGTTTCATTCTCTTCCATGTAGCTGTCTAGTTTTGCTAACACCAGTTGTTGAAGAGGCTGTCATTTCCCCATTGTATATCCATGGCTCCTTTATCATATATTAATTGACCATAAATGCTGTGGTTTATATCTGGGCTCTCTAGTCTGTTCCATTGGTCTATGAGTCCATATTTGGGACAGTACAAAATTATCTTGATTACCACAGCTTTGTTGTAGAGCCTAACATGGGGAAGCATAATCCCTGAGCTTTATTCTTTGTTCTCAGAATTCCTTTGGCTATTTGGGGTTTTTGTGGTTTCATATGAATTTTAGAACTATTTGGAGAGGGATTAAAAATGGCGGCATGAGAGGAGAGACAGAGGTTTCCACCTAAATCTGCATATATTACGAAAATATAACTAATACAACTACTCTTGAAAGAGCAACAGGAAAGAGGACTGCACCAAACTACATACACCTGGAGACAAGAGAAGACCTCACAGAACAGGGCACCAATACCACTATCCTACAACCTCTGACTGCTTCAGGGGCTGAGCAGCTCCAGAGAGTAGGGCTCTGGGTACTAGAGGGCACCATACAGAAATATGAAACCCCAAAGGAACCTGGTCCAGAGTAAAATTATTAATACAACTCCTGAGAAAGATTTAAATGACATCGACCTCATGACTCTTCCTGAAAGGGAGTTCAAAATAAAAATCATTAACATGCTCATGGAGGTACAAAAGATAGTCAAGAACTTAGGAATGAACTCTGGCCAGAGATCCAATCATTGAAGAGCACAGTGGACAGTATTAAAAGCAGACTGGTTATGGTGAAGCAGATGATAAATGAAATAGAAATTAGAGAAGAGGAACACAAAGAAGCTGAGGCACAAAGAGAAAAAAGGATTACTAAGAATGAAAGAATATTGAGAGAACTGTATGAACAATCCAAACGAAACAATATTCGCATTATAGGGGTACCAGAAGAAGGACAGAGAGAAAAAGGGATGGAAAGTGTCTTTAAGGAAGTAATTGCTGAAAACTTCCACAATCTGGGGAAAGAGACAGTCTCTCAGGGCATGGAGATGCACAGATCTCCCAACACAAGGGAACCAAGGAAGACAACATCAAGACACATAGTAACTAAAATGGCAAAGATCAAGGATAAGTACAGACTATTGAAAGCAGCCAGAGAGAGAAATAAGATCACATACAAAGGAAAGCCCATCAAGCTCTCATCAGACTTCTCAACAGAAACCTTACAGTCCAGAAGGGAAAGGCATGATGTATTTAATGCAATGAAGCAGAAGGACCTTGAACCAAGATTACTTTATACAGCAAGATTATCATTTAAATTTGAAGGAGGGATTAAACAATTCCCAGATAAGCAAAAGCTGAGAGAATTTACCTCCCATAAACCATCCCTACAGTGTATTTTGGAGGGACTGCTATAGATGGAAGTGTTCCTACGGTTTAATAGCTGTCACCAGAGGTAATAAAACCACAGTAAAGAAAGTAGAACAGCTAATTACTAAGCAAATGCAAAATTAAATTAACTATCCCCAAAGTCATTAAGGAATAGACAAAGCATACAGAATATGATACCTAATATATAAAGAATGGAGGAGGAAGAAAAAGGAGGAGGAAAAACAAAAGAACCTTTAGATTGTTTTTAATAGCATATTACGTGAGCTAAGTTAAAGACTCTGAGATAGTAAGGACGTTAACCTTGAACCATTGGTAAACACGAATCTGAAGCCTGCAATGCCAATAAGTACATACCTATCCATAATCACCTGAAATGTAAATGGACTGAAGGCGCCAATCAAAAGACATAGAGTCATTGAATGGATAAAAAAACAAGACCCATCTATATGCTGCCTACAAGAGACTCACTTTAAACCCAAACACTTACACAAACTAAAAGTGAAGGGACGGAAAAAGACATTTCATGCAACTAATACGGAGAAAAATGCAGGAGTTGCAGTACTTATATCAGACAAAATAAACTTCAAAACAAAGTCACAAAAGACAAAGAAGGACATTACATAATGATAAAAGGGTCAGTCCAACAAGAAGATATAACCAGTATAAATATCTGTGTGCCCAACACAGAGGCACCTATATATGTGAAACAAATACTAATAGAATTAATGGGGGAAACAGAATGCAATGCAGTCATTCTAGGAGACTTCAATTCACCACTTACTCTGAAGGACAGATCAACCAGACAGAAAATAAGTAAGGAGACAGAGGCACTGAACAACACATTAGAACATATGGGCCTAAGAGACAGCTACAGAACTCTAAACCAAAAAGCAGCAGAATACACATTCTTCTCAAGTGCACATGGAACATTTTCAAGAAAGATCATATCCTAGACCACAAAAAGAGCCTCAGTAAATTCAAAAAGATTGAAATTGTACCAACCAGTTTCTCAGACAACAAAGGTATGACACTAGAAATGAATTATGCAAAGAAAATGAAAAATCCCACAAACACATGGAGGCTTCACAAAATGCTCCTAAATAATCAATGGATCAATGACCAAATAAAAACAGAGATCAAGCAAAATATGGAGACAAATGACAACAATAATTCAACACCACAAAATCTGTGGAACACAGCGAAGCCCGTGCTAAGAGGAAAGTATATTGCAATACAGGCCTACCTTAGGAAAGAAGAACATTCCCAAATGAACAGTCTAAATGAACATTTAATAAAAGTAGAAAAAGAAGAACAAATGGGCCCAAAGTCAGTAGAAGGAGGGACATAATAAAGATTAGAGCATAAATAAATAAAATTGAGAAGAATAAAACAATAGAAAGAATCAATGAAAGCAGGAGCTGGTTCTCCGAGAAAATAAACAAAATAGATAAACCCCTCACCAGACATATCAAGAAAAAAAGAAATTCTACACACATAAATACAATCAGAAATAAGAAAGGAAAACTCACTATGAACACCACAGAAATACAAAGAATTATGAGAGAATACTATGAAAAATTATATGCTATCAAACAGGATAACCTAGAAGAAACGGACAATTTTCTAGAAAAATACAACCTCCCAAGGCAGACCCGGGAAGAAACAGAAAATCTGAATAGACCAATTACCAGCAAAGAAATTGATTATGTAATCAAAAAACTACCTAAGAACAAAACCCTGGGAGCAAATGGTTTCACTGCTGAATTTCAACAAACATTTAGTGAGGACCTATTATCCATCTTCCTTAAAGTTTTCCAAAAAGTAGTAGAGGAGGGAATACTCCCAAACCAATTCTATGAGGCCAACATCACTCTAATACCAAAACCAGGCAAAGACACCACAAAAAAAGAAAATTACAGACCAATATCCCTGATAACCAGAGATGCAAAAATACTCAACAAAATATTACCAAACCGAATAACAAATAAATTGAAAAGTTCATCCATCGTGATCAAGTGGGATTCATCCAAGGGATGAAAGGATGGTTCAACATTGTAAAATCCAACATCATCCAGTACATCAAAAAAAAAAGCAAAACAAAAAACACACGATCATCTCCATACATGCTGAAAAATCATTTAACACAATTCAACATCCATTAATGATAAAAACTCTCAACAAAATGGGTATAGAGGGCAAGTACCTCAACATAATAAAGGCCATATATGACAAACACACAGCCAACATTATACTGAACAGCAAGAAGCTGAAAGCTTTACCTTTAAGATCGGGAACAAGACAAGGATGCCCACTCTCCCCACATTATTCAACACGGTTTTGGAGGTCCTAGCCATGGAAATCAGAGAATACAAAGAAATACAAGGCAACCAGATTAGCAAGGAAGAAGTCAAACTGTCCCTGTTTGCAGATGACATGATATTATACATAAAAACCCTAAAGAATCCACTCCAAAACTACTAGATCTTATATCTGAATTCAGTAAAGTTGTGGGATACAAAATTAATACACAGAAATCTGTTGCATTCCTATACATTAATGATGAACTAGCAGAAAGAGAAATCTGGAAAACAATTCCATTCACAATTGCATCAAAAAGAATAAAATATTTAGGGATAAACCTAACCAAGGAAGTGAAAGAATTTTTACTCTGAAAACTACATGACACTCATGAGAGAAATTAAAGTATAAATAAATAAATGCAAAGACATCCTGTGCTCATGGATAGAAAGAATTAATATTGTCAAAATGGTCATCCTGCCTAAAGCAATCTACAGATTCAATGCAATCCCTATCAAAATACCAACAGCATTCTTCAACAAACTAGAGCAAATAGTTCTAAAATTCATATGGTACCACAAAAGACCCCGAAGAGCCACTGCAATCATGAGAAGGAAGAATAAAGCAGGGGGAATTATGCTCCCTGACGTCAAGCTCTACTAGAAAGCCACAGCAATCAAGACAATTTGGTACTGGCACAAGAACAGACCCAAAGACCAATAGAAGAGACTAGAGAGCCCAGATGTAAACCCAAGCATTTTTGGTCAATTAATATACAATAAAGGAGCCATGGGTATACAATGGGGAAATGACCACCTCTTCAACAGCTGGTGTTTACAAAAGTGGACAGCTACATGTAAGATAATGAAACTGGATTACTGTCTAACCCCATACACAAAACTAAACTCAAAATGGATAAACCTGAATGTAAGTCATGAAACCATAAAACTCTTAGAAAAAACAGGCAAAAATCTCTTGAACATAAACATAAGGAACTTCTTCATGAACATATCTCCCTGGGCAAGGGAAACAAAAGCAAAAATGATCAAGTGGGACAATATCAAACTAAAAAGTTTCTGTACAGGAAAGGTCACCACCAGTAGAACAAAAAGTCATCTTACAGTATGGGAAAATATATTTGTAAATGACATATTTGACAAGGGGTGAACATCCAAAATATATAAAGAACTCACATGCCTCAACACCCAAAAAGCAAAGAACCTGATTAAAAAATGGGCACAGGATATGAAGGGATAATTCTCCAAAGAAGAAATTCAAATAGCCAACAGGCACATGAAAAGATGCTCCACATTGCTGATTATCAGGGAAATGCAAATTAAAACCACAATGAGATATCACCTCACACCCGTTAGGATGGCCAACATTGCAAAGACTAGGAACAACATATGCTAGTGAGGATGCAGAGAAAGGGGAACCCTCCTACACTGCTGGTGGGAATGTAAACTAATTCAACCATTGTGGAAAGCTATATGGAGGTCCTTCAGAAAACTAAAAATAGAAATACCATTTCACCTGGGAATTCCACTCCTAGGAATTTACACAAAGAAAAAAAGTTCTGAGATTCAAAAAGACATATGCACTCCTATGTTTATTGTAGCACTATTTACAATAGCCAAAATATGGAAGCAACCTAAGTGTCCATCAGTAGATGAATGGATAAAGAAGAGGCGGTACATATACACAATGGAATATTATTCAGCCATAAGAAGAAAACAAATCCTAACATTTGCAACAACATGGATGGAGCTGGAGGATATTATGCTCAGTGAAATAAGCCAGGCAGGGAAAGACAAATACCAAATGATTTCCCTCATTTGTGGAGTATAACAACAAGCAAAAACTGAAGGAACAAAACAGCAGCAGACTCAGAGACTCTAAGAAGGGACTTGAGGTTACCAAGTGAGAGGGGTGGAGGAGGCTGGGTGGTGAGGGAGGGAGAAGGGGATGGATTGGTGTTATGATTAGCACACATGGTGTGGAGAGAATCATGGGGAATACAGTGTCGCACTGAGAAGGCAAATAGTGAATCTGTGGCATCTTACTACACTGATGGACAGTGACTGCAATGGGTTATGGGAGGGGACTTGATAATATGGGTGAATGTAGCAACCACATTGTTTTTCATGTGAAACTTCATAAGAGTGTATATCAATGATACCTTTATAAAAAAAACAGTAAAGCAAATCAAAAAAAAAAAAGAAAGAAGTGTTTATTAGGATGTGGAAAAAAAGGGAACCTTCCTATACTGTTCCTGTGAATGTTAATTGGTCCAGCCACTGTGGAAAACAATATGGAGGTTCCTCATACAACTAAATATAGAAATATCATATGACCCAGCAATTCCACTTCTTGAGACCTGTCAGGACCCCCTAAAGTTGCTTACCTTGTGGATGAGGCTGGTCACAAACCCAAATTTTGTGGCCCACTAAGTCTCACAGTAAAAAAATCTTGAGTCTCTTACACCCCAAATTTTCCACTCAGAAGGATTAGGACAAACAAACTTGAACAGCAGGGAAAGCAAAATAAACAGAGTTCAATTTGAAAGAAGTTTACCAGTGATACATGAGAGTAGCAAAGAGGTAGGCAACTCAATGGGCTTCTTGGCTACCTTCACCTACATCTGGGAGCCATCCCCATAACTTTTAGCAGCGCGCTTTGGATCCCATTATATTGTCCAAGCTGTCAAATGAGAAAACTAAAACAATTTCAAGGAAAAACAGTCCATGGATTGGGGGAGTACAATGTCTCACAAGTAGTGAAGCCCTCTTCCAGAAGGATTCTGGGCAACAGCAAACTTAATGGATTGTTAGAAGAGGCAATGCAGAAACAGGGCATGATTACCTAGGAGGCTGGGATTTCCTCATTAGGCTAGCAGGTCCTATTTTCTCAGCTTAAGCTGAGCTGGAGGCTTGTGTTAATGGATGTTGGGTTTGCTTGCCTGGTGAGTGCAGGCTGATTTAGGCTTAGATTTATGATGTGATATTTGCCACTGGAGTCACCTCCATTTTTGGGTCCTGTTATACCAATTAATTTAATCAGTGAGCAATCCCACTCCTATATTCAACAGAAACATATGTGTAGGTATACCAAACTTCATGGTTAAGAATGCTCACAGCCGCTTTTTTCGACAGACCTAGAAACAATCCAATTGTCCATGAACAGTAAAACAAATCAATTAATTGTGGTATAATGTACACATATGAATACTATAAAGCAATGAAGATAAAGGAACTATTTCTCAACACAATTACATATGAATTTTGTAAACCTTACATTGAACAACAGAAATGAGACTTAAATGAGTACATAATGTATGCTCCAATTTTATGAATTTTGTAAATGGGTGAAATTAATCTACTGTGATAGGCTTTTAGTAACTGTCAATTTTAGGTGATTACTTACTGAGGGGTCAAAGGGGGCCTCTGGATGCTGGCAGTAAAATATGTATGTTCTGGTTAGTTGTTTTAGGTGAAAATGTAGGTATTCAAGTTTGAACAGATTTCCTGTAGATATATTAGATTTCAGTGAAAGATGTCCTTAATAAATAAGTAAAAAAATTATTGAGAGGAAGAGTAGAGTGTTTGGAGTAGGGTAGTAACATAGTGAGAAAGTGGTTTAATCTATTCTGAAGGCAGAGCAATACATATTCTGAAAGTTGAATGTGTATCATGAAAGAACTATAGATGTCTTCTAAAAAGTTAGAAGTTAAAACTGTCATTAAAAAGAAGCAGTAGTAGGGTTTTGCTCAGTTTGGAACATGCTTAATCACATGTGCTTTTAGATAGTCAGGTGGAAATCAACTAGGAAATTTCATGTACCATCCACACTTCAGAAGAGAAATCTTGAAAAAATTAGGGACACAGCAAAGTTGAAAGAAACAATAATCAAAAAGGATATACTTGGTAAGTATTAACCAAAAGAAATTTGGCACATCTATAATAATATTATGTAGCTATTCTTGTTAAGAAAAATTTTAGCAATATCTCTATATCTAAAATACACACACAGCACAAAGTTAAAATTGACAGAATTATTTCCACACCTCTGTGAATATAAAAAAGATTATGGAGACAAAAAGTCAAACAAACAGTTTGGGTGTTAGAATATTTGCAAAGCACAAGTCACAGTCCTGGTCTAACTAGCATATGTAGAACACTCACTGTAACACAGAATAGACATGTCCTTTTCAAGAATGCATGAAATATTTTTTAGTTGAACATATAAAACCATAAATCAAATCTCAAAAATATGAAAGAATTGAAATATGAAAGACAATACATCTTTGCTAAACACATGGTGAGCTTAGACACTTACATAAACCAGGAGGGTCTGCTTTTATGTCCAAATGCCATATCCGTGGGGAGACATATAATAGGATACACTGAAAGTGTTTATGGATGATAAATTATATGATAGCCATAGTTATAAATCAATAGTAAAATACATACTTTGAATATGCGGAAAAACTCATGAGTCAACAAATATCATAAAGGAAATTATACTTAGAACTGATCAATAATACATATCTGTAAGTCATATAAATTGGTTCTTTAAATTGCTTTGTTCTCAGAACTTTTAAAAAATCATAGACATTACTGAAGAATCCAAGAGCTTTTATGCATATAGGTATGACCTTTTAATATTTTCAGTATTCAAAATTAAGCTGAGAAATTTTTAAAACAAGATTACACAAGCACAAATTTATGAATACAGAACAGTGTGACTGAGTCTATATTTCCAATACCAAGTTTTGAGGACTAATACCTCTTGAGAGGACTCATGATCTCAGTTTGTCTCCAAACAACTTTTATCTATTTACGGTGTATATTCAAAGCCTCCCTCTTTCTCTTATCATATTGTAAGAATACAGCCGTAGAATACACCCAACAATGATTGTCTTTCACCTGTTCAGGTTTTCTCTCCTCTAATTCTCCTTCCAGATATTTTTTTCTTTTTGTTGACTTATTAGCACTAGTAATCTTAGGACTGCAAGATATTGCTGATCCTAGTCACTTCAGTGTTAAAATGTGGCTGAGCCATGAGCCATAACTTATTTGCTCTAGACAAACCTGCCTACCAGCTCAAAAAAAAAAAGAATTATTTCCATGGTTTTTCCTTTACAGTTCCTTAACATGGGGCTTCACCCTTTAGACCCCAGGACTTTTGTAGAATAAGCAAGTCAAAATTTGAAGATATTTTATTCTATCCTTCATCTAACTTGGTTCCCAAAAGGCAGTGAAGTGAATTAAAAAAAAAGTGTAGTAAAGTGGGGAAGAGAAAATTTCTTTACTGAAATTGTAGCTGTCTTCCCCTTATAAGTGTTTTACATCCTAGCTACAAATTATACTTGGCACAGGGACCTGAGACTTCAGAATAGATTTTCTCAGAGGGAAACAAATGGAAAGTCATCAGCTTTGAAGCCACTTCAGTATTTGTGGATTTCGATGAAGGAATATAACTTCTTCAGAAGAACTGAAACAGAACACTTGCATTTACTGTCCTAGAGCCACCCAACAATGACTGTCTTTCACTTAGTCAGCTTTTCTCTCCTCTAATTCTCCTTCCAGATATTTTTCTTTTTGTTGACTTATTAGCACTAGTAATTTCTAGAAGTGTCACTTAAGAATGGCTCTTTTGGCTCTTGTTGCCAGTTTTCTTTCTCACTCAGAAGAGGACGGAGTGTTCACACATGTGTAATCCAGTTCTCCTGAGTGTGGATGGGACTTGCGATTGTTTCCAAGCAATGGAATACAGCAGAGGTGATGGGAAATACTTAATAATGTACATGGAATTACATAAGTGTGTCGTACCCAACCTGCTAGAATCGCTCTCTCTCTCCATCACTGTCTTTGAAGAAGCAAGCTCTCAAGAGTCTTACAACTGCAAGGAAATTCATTCTGCAAACAACCTGAGAGTTTAGAAGCAGATCCTTCAACAGTCAAGCCCTGATCAGAATCCAGCTCTAGATGACTCATCACTTATAGCTTTGTGAGATACTAAGCAGAGGCTCAGCTAAGCCACACCCAGGTTTCTAACCCAAAATAACTAAAAGAAAATGTATGTGTGTTGTTTTAAGCCACTAAGTTTCTTGTACTTTGTTTTGCAACAAAGATAACTAATATACACAGCATCTTCACTTTAATCAAAAAGGGCTTTTTTTCTGTCTTTCATTTTCCCCAAAGTGAATACTTTCACTGACCCAATTCTAACAGGGTCTATGCTAGTCTGCATTGGAGACTCTATGGGTTCTTTCTGCTGTGGTAGATGGTGCACTTAAATAATTATTTAACCTAATTGTAAGTGGCTGGTTGAAGAACCATCAAAATTCCCTACCATTTCCATATAGTAAATTATAACCTACTCCACTTTTAAATTTACTTATTTTAGTTCTATATAAGTAAACATATATTATGCATAGCTACATTCCAAATAAGACATTCTGAGTGCTGGTGGCCTGATGGAGAATATTTAGAAATATTACTGACTTAACAATATTAAATTATATAGAATGAATAACAATGATATGTCAGTATAGCTCTAAAGTAGAGAAGTTGATGGAACAGACTTTTCTTATAATTGCATAAATAAAATCCCCCCAAAATCAATCCTAATTAGGAATTTGGTGCTCTATATAATAAATAGCATTTTTGCTAGACACTATTTTTATGTGTATTTTTTTAATCATAAATTTTATATGAATACAGCTTTCAGATTACTTATTTTGAGCATGTATTATTATAAAGCCCACAAATAAATAGAAATAAAGAGGATTTAACTGGTTGCTGAAGGTTGTCACAAAGCTGGCCAAAAGGTGGGAATTAAAACAAAAAATCTAAATTTAAAGGTTACAAAAGCAGAATTTCCCAATCATGTCACACTTAAATTCCAAGAAGCAATATGTCAGTGGGGATTTTAAAAATAATGACTGGTAGGAGTGAAAGCCTGAGACAGACAGACAGACAAACCTAACTGACAAATGTGAGGCAGGCACCACCAAACAGTGTCAACCAGATTTTTTGATTTCTTCAGTTGTAGTACGTTTACTCTTCAATCTAGCAGGTAGGCAATGGTTTCTATCTAGAGATAAGAGAGAAAATATCCTGAGAAAACAGAGAAGGGTAAAGAGAGAGAAATCTAATGATCCTCAGTGCAATTAAAGGACTAGGCTCTGACACAACTCACCTGTTTAATTATCCCAATTATTTCAAAAAAAGAAAAGACCTGTGGTAACAATAGTAACTAACAGAATAGTGATTAGATACCTGCAGAATAAAATATGATGCTTATTTATGGTTGAGTCTCTGCCAGAGAATGAGATTTTCTATTGATTTTTTGTTTGTATTTTTCTCATTAAATCCTTTTGAAAATACAGGTCCAAGTAGTTGATAAAAATTCTTTCTGAGGCAGAATTTATTTTATAAAAATAAAAAAATACGTAAGTTTTGTGAAAATAAAAAATATTTTATAAAATAAAAAATAAATACCAGGTTATGTGTAAATACGATGTATATGGGAAACTGCTAGGTTTTCATTTTCACATGATACACAGTAACATATATTATGAAACTACAATTTTAATTGCATTTACCTAATGATAAATTTTATCAACTTTTCTATGCCTACTGACTATTCATACATTTTTCTAAACCTGCATTCCAGTCTTTCTCCCTTTTTTCTCTCATGAATTGACGTGTACTTTGATCACATATCATTAAATAGCATATACTTGAGTTCTATTTCTGGACACTATTCTAATTCACTGATATGCTTCACAGACTTACAAACATCACACCCTCTTAATTATTATAGCTTTTAGTATGTCTTGAAATCACATAGTATAAGTATTCTGATTTTATCCTATTTTTTCTTCAAGGACACTTTTCCTATTCAGTCCTTCACATTTTCATATGAAATTATTTTTTGCACTTCCTACAGTGAAGTTCTGGAGACAACCTGTGTTTCCTTTTGAGTGCATATGTTTTTACTTTGTGTTCATATTTGAATGGCATCGTTTTGGATATAGAATTCAGTATTTTGAAGATGTTAACTGTGAGTCAAATATCTCCTTGAACACTATTGAAGTAAATGTCTGCTACAGCAAGGAATGCTGCACATGTGAAGAAGAATGGGGCCTGTCTGTAGGAAGTATAACAGCAACATCTACTGGGACTTTCCAAATCCTAGCTAGAGGAGAAAGTTGATATTAATATTATTTTATTTGATGTCATTTCAGTGTTCACATATACGATTACTTACTCAAGAGAAAAACTCAAAAGTTTCCACTGTTATAAATGCTTTCATCAGTGCATTACTAATACTTGTAGAGGATATATTTATTTTTCATCTCAACAGAAAGAACCGCTTGACATTTTCTTATAAGAACCGGAATTATTCAAAGACTTCTTCAGAGTAAGGGATGATGTGATCACTCTCTGCTACTCGGGGGAAAAATCATGAGTGAATTACTTTGCTTGAAGCAATAAAAAAAAAATTAAGCCATTTCCATAAAAAACTTTGACTAACTCTAATAAAAGGCTTTTATTTATAACATTCTCAGAGGAATTCTATGTATTGATGAGCCTCACTGTTAGAAGCTGCTCTTAAAAACTGTCTCAAGAAACTAGTGCAACCCCAAAGAGTTTTTCTGAAAAAATGCTTTAAGTTATTTTGGAGAGAAGCTAAATTGAATAAGATTTGAGAATTGAATCTCTTTTTTTACCTCACTATTTGAATGACATCTTGCTAAATTATTTACTTAATTAACTACCGAATTAATACAATCAATCATTTAATATAGCCTTCTAGAAGAAAGCATTTCTTCATCTTCTATTGTCTTGTTTGAACAAACACATACTGAAGCTCTTGTAGGAAAGATAATAGAATGCAGAATTGTGGTTTATCCAGTTTCATTATATGCAGCCATTAGGGGATATATTCTTTTTGCTAGCATCAGTAGAGAATTCACAACAAAGATGGACAAAGAACAAAATAACCATCATATAAGAACAGCAGCCTCCTGAATCTTCCTGAGAAGTCTGGGTCACATTATTGTGCTAACAAGTGGAAAATCATTTACCTTAACACCCAGAGATTTTCTAAAACACATTTGTAGCTATACTTTCTAGTGCTCACAGATCAAAAAACAAAAAAACAAAACCCCCATAATAAAAAAAAAACAAAGCCAACTGAACGACCAACCAATAAAAATCTTTTTAAATACTGAACTACAGACGGTGAAAAGACCAAATCTGGGGATAGTTCAGAAATGCTAAATTTATGGTATTAAGACAGAATCTCTCTGCCAGTATGCTCTCCACGTCTGCCCTTTATAGTCTCTCAAATCAGACTATATTGCTGAGAAAATGTAAGAAAAATGTGTACATTATGACTATCACTGCTTCTAAATGACTGTTTTTCTTTGGTTAACTGCAGCTCTTATAAACTTGCAGAGTATAAGTTTACAATAGCCCACTCTATTCCTGGCAGCCAGGAGTATGCTTCACACTGGGCAAAGAGGAATATTTGTAACTTCTCACCAGTTTTCTCATGTATTATATAATCTTAACTATTTAGTTAACAAAAGACTTGGATTATTCTATTAAAAGAGCCATGAACTTTATACATGTTACTCATGCCCTTAAATGCACTGATTTTTAAATTTTTATCTTGCCAGTTGTATGTTTGTTGAAATTCACTGGGTTTATCCTGAAAATATTCTCATGGCATATTATCTTCATCCAACATTTTAAAGTTAATTTTGTTTATTCAATAATATGAAAATAAATGCCCTTTGAAAACTTGTGATGAAATATTACTAGATTCAGTTTACACTTTTTTTGGATTTTTTTAACTATTTCATTTACACATCCAGTTTTTCTAAAATCTGTACTTAGCTTTAAACGTTTATGAAAGATCAGAAAAGTCCATTTTCACTCCTCTCAATCTAACCTTATTTACAAAATAAGGGAGTTATATCACTTCAAACTCCCCCCTTCCCTCTACCAAGACCTATTCTAGTTGTAAAATTTGCCTATAATATTTGAATTTGGCTGCTAATTATTATATTAATTTAATCCTGTCTGGTCTCAGTTACTACATGGTTCTAGTTGGTTATAACTGTGGGAAAATTATATGAGTGGGATAAACTACATGCCTTGATATTTCAGTTGATCCTTTATACCGTCCTTCTCTGTTACCCATTCTAGATTTCCCTCACACTCAATTATTACTTCTGATTCCAAGGTTGTTTTCTTGGCAGAGTGACCGAGGTCATTCCTAAGTGGCCTAAGCCCCTTATTATCAAGACCCTATTAGACCATGGTTGCTCTACTTGTCAGTTTACATTAAAAATGGGAATGGTTGAGCACAAAGATGTCCCACTGGATCTGCTAAGGGCTGAATGGATTCTTTCGTCCCCCATTATGTAGAAAGCCTACCTCCCAGCATGACCAGATCAAGCAGCCCTGCAGGTAGAGCAACTGCTTTTCGTGGTTGCCAGTCTAGTGGATTACGATCCCAAAGTAACCCTTTGAAAGTTACACTGTCCAGTTTGGTGGGTCTTTTTCCATGTCATCAAGTAAAATCATCTTTTTCCAAGGACCTCTAGATACAGAGGGCCTCTGCACAAGAGGAGAGGAGGCACAATACTTCAAGTAAGTAATTTGGACTGATTCATTATGTTTCCTCTGGAGAGCCCTGATTAACACAGGTGGCAATGACTGGCTAAAGGTTTTGAATCATTTTGGAAGATGCCAGGTTAATGAGTTTGAATTGAGAGACAAACCAGAATGAGAATTCCTCAAAGCAACACAGGATTGTGGAGTGGAATGCTGAAAAATTCAGTAACAGATTTCCAAACAGCCCCCAAAACCTTCATACTTTGTTAATACAAGCAGGAAATGGACAGCAAGAGCAGGCTGTGCAGACGACTGCTAAATGGTAATGATATTCTTTCTCAATCAAATGAATATTAAGATGAAGTGTCATTGATTGGGAAAAAACTAGCACACTGGCAGTTTTCAAAGTTGTTTTCATAGGGGTATGATCATATATTATTATATTTGTGTTAAAACAAAAATAAGTATAGATACAATTCTAAATATATTTTAAAATAATATTCACTCATAAAAATCACATGTTGAAGATAATATGATGTGCTTTTGATAAAATATATTTTTTATATAAAGAAAATAAAAAGGGGTAGAAATACATAGTCAAACTTAGATAATCTTGAATAAAACATAGTTTAAGTCATTTTTAATTGAATGAAAAGAAATCATAAGTAGGTGGACTTCAGGAAGATGGCGGCGTAAGCAAGGTGGCGGAAATCTCCTCCCAAAACCAAATATATTTATGAAAATACAGCAAATACAACTATTCCTAAGAGACCAGAATATACAAGACAATACCAGCTGCAGCTACACCTGAGAGGACTCGGCACCCCGCGAGGCAGGTAAGATATGGAGCCGCGAACCAGTGGGACCCGAGCATTCCAACCCCAGTGCACTGGTGGGAGGAGAGGATTCAGAGCAGGGAGGGAATGAAAGCACAGGCCTGCTGAATAACCAGTCCTGGTGATCTGCGCCGGGAGCACTTACACACTTCATGCGGTGTATCAGAGTTGGAGAGACAGAGGTGCAGATTCCAAGATGGGAGGTCCACCCAGCCAGTTCCCCGGGAAAAAGAAAAGCACACACTTTTTTAGGGGTCTTAAAGAGACAGGGAGGGGCCCAACAGAGGAGGAGGATCATCCCAGCACACTCAGCCAAGCATGCTGGAAGCCCTGGGGAATTTTGGTCACGCTGGACTGTGGCTGGGAAAAGCAGTCGTACGGAGACTTCCCACATAAATCAGCAGCCTCTCATTCGTTCCCTTCCTGGCCATAGTCACAAAGAGCCCGGCGGAGCAGCATGGAAGTGGAATAGTGGAGCAGCAGTGCCACCTACAGGATCCTAACAGAAACTACACCTGGCAGGCATTTTTTTTTCTCTATTTTCCCTTTCTTCATTTTTTCTTTTTCTGACAACTTCTATTGACATGAAAAGACAGAGAAATATGGTTCAAACAAAACTTACCCAGAAAACCCCAGACCAGACTACCCCAGAGAGGGAGTCTGTAGGGAAGGACATGCACAACCTTCCTGAAAAAGAATTCAGAATAAAAGTCATAACCATACTGATGGATCTACAGAGAAATATGCAAGAGCTGAGGGAGGAAGTGAGGGAAGTGAGGAAAGACAATGCAGAGATGAGACAAGCGATCGACAGGCTTAGCAGCAGACTGGATGAGATGCAAGAGACTGTTAATGGAATAGAAATCAGAGAACAGGAATACAGAGAAGCTGAGGCAGAGAGAGATAAAAGGATCTCTAGGAATGAAAGAATATTAAGAGAACTGTGTGACCAATCCAAACAGAACAATATTCGTATTAGAGGAGTACCAGAGGAAGAAGAGAGAGAAAAAGGGATAGAAAATGTCCTTGAAGAAATAATTGCTGAAAACTTCCACAAACAGGGGAAGGAAATAGGCTCTCAGACCATGGAAGCCCACAGACTCCCAACACAAGGGACCCAAGGAAGACAACACCAAGACACATAATAATTAAAATGGCGCAGATCAAAGATAAGGACAGAGTATTAAAGGCAGCTAGAGAGAGAAGAAATATCACCTACAAGGAAAATTCATCAGAATATCATCACACTTCTCAACAGAACCTTACAGGCCAGAAGAGAATGCCAGGATATATTTAACGTAATGAAACAGAAGGACCTCGAAACAACAATATTGTATCCAGCACAATTATCATATAAATTTGAGGGAGGGATTAAATTTGAGGGAGGGACAAGCGAAAACTGAGAGTATTTGCCTCCCATAAACCACCTCTACAGGATATCTTAAAGGGACTGCTCTAGATGGAAGCACTCCTAAGGCTAAAAAGATGTCAACAGAGAAAATAAAATCATAGCAAAGAAAGCAGATCATCCAAATACTAACTAAAGGCAAAGAATAAAACACCGAGTATATAAAGAAGGGAGGAGGAAGAATAAGAAAGGAGAGAAATAAAGAATCATCAGACTGTGTTTACAATAACTTAACAAGAAAGTTAAGTTACACTATTAGATAGCAGACTAGCTACACTTGAACCTTTGGTAATCACGAATCTAAAGCTAGCAATGTCAATAAGTACATATCTATCGATAATCACCCTAAATGTAAACAGACTGAATGCACCAATCAAAAGACACAGTGTTACTGAATGGATAAAAAAGCAAGACGCATCTATACGCTGCTTTCAGGAGATTCACCTCAAACCCAAAGATAGACACAGACTAAAGGTGAAGGGACGGAAAAAGATATTTCATGAAAACAACATGGAGAAAAAAGCAAGTGTTGCAGTACCTGTATCAGACAAAATAGACTTTAAAATGAAGAAAGTAGCAAGAGATAAAGACGGACATTACATAATGATAAAGAGGTCAGTCCAACAAGAGGATATAACCATTTAAAATACATATGCACCCAACACAGGAACACTGGCATATGTGAAACAAATACTAAGAGAATTAAAGGAGGAAATAGAAAGCAATGCAGTCATTTTAGGAGACTTCAACACACCACTCACTCCAAAGGACAGATCAACCAGACAGAAAATAAGTAAAGACACAGAGGCACTGAACAGCCCACTAGAACAGATGGACCTAACAGACATCTACAGAACTCTACACCCAAAAGCAACAAGATACACATTCTTCTCAAGTGCACATGGAATATTTTCCAGAATAGACCACATACTAGGCCACAAAAAGAACCTCAGAAAATTCAAAAAGATTGAAATTCTACCAACCACCTATTCAGATCACAAAGGGATAAAACTAGAAATAAACTGTAGAAAGAAAACAAAAGGCTCACAAATACATGGAGACTTAACAACATTCTCCTAATTAATCAATGGGTTAATGACCAAATCAAAACAGAAATCAAAGAATTTATGGAGACTAATGACAACAACAGCACAAAGACACAAATTCTATGGACGTAGCAAAGGCAGTTCAAAGAGGAAAGTATATTGCAATCCAGGCCTATTTCAAGAAGGAAGAACATTCCCAAATGAAGAGTCTAAAGACACAATTCTTGAAATTTGAAAAAGAAGAACAAATGAGGCCCAAAGTCACAAGGAGGAGGGACATAATAAAGATCAGAGAAGAAATAAATAAAATTGAGAAGAATAAAACAATAGAAAAAAATCAAGGAAACCAAGAGCTAGTTCTTTGAAAAAATAAAGAAAATAGATAAACCCCTAGCAAGACGTATTAAGAGAAAAAGAGGATCTACACACATAAACAGAATCAGAAATGAGAAAGGAAAAATAACAATGGACCCCACAGAAATACAAAGAATTATGAGAGAATATTATGAGAATCTATATGTTAACAAGCTGGGAAAACCTGGAAGAAATGGACAACTTAGAAAAATACAACCTTCCAAGACTGACCAAGCAAGAAACAGAAAAATTAAACAGACAAATCACCAGCAACGAAATTGAATCGGTAACCAAAAAACTACCCAAGAACAAAACCCCCAGACCAGATGGATTCACCTCTGAATTCCACCAGACATATAGAGAAGAAATAACTCCCATTCTCCTTAAAGTTTTATAAAAAATAGAAGAGGAGGGAATACTTCCAAACTCATTCTATGAAGCCAGCATCACTCTAATACCAAAACCGGGCAAAGACCTCACTAAAAAAGAAAATTACAGACCAATTACCCTGATGAACGTAGATGCAAAAATACTCAACAAAATATTAGGAAACCGAATTCAAAAATGCATCAAGAGGATCATACACCATGATCAAGTGGGATTGATTCCAGGGATGCAAAGATAGTACAACATTCAAAAATCCATCAATATCATCCATCTCATCAACAAAAAGAAGAACCAAAACCACATGATCATCTCCATAGATGCTGAAAAATCATTTGACAAAATTCAGCATCCACTCATGATTAAAACTTTCAACAAAATGGGTACAGAGGGCAAATACCTGAACATCATAAAGGCCATATATGACAAACCCACAGCTAACATCATACTTAACAGCGAGAAGCTGAAAGCTTTCCATCTAAGATCGGGAAAAAGACAGGGATGCCCACTCTCTCCACTGTTATTCAACATATTACTGGAGGTCCTAGCCATGGCAATCAGACAAAACAAATAAATACAAGGCATCCAGATTGGTATAGAAGAAGTCAAATTGTCACTATTTGCAGATGACATGATATTGTACATAAAAAACCCTAAAGACTCCACTCCAAAACTACTAGAACTAATATCTGAATTCAGCAAAGTTACAGGATACAAAATTAACACACAGAAATCTGTTGCTTTCCTATACACTAACAATGAACTAACAGAAAGAGAAATTAGAAAAACAATTCCATTCACAATTGCATCAAAAAGAATAAAATAGCTAGGAATAAACCTAACAAAGGAAGTGAAAGACCTGTACTCTGAAAACTACACTCCTAAGAGAAATTAAAGAGGACACTAACAAGTGGAAATTCATCCCATGCTCTTGGCTAGGAAGAATAAATATTGTCAAAATGGCTATACTACCTAAAGCAATCTACATATTCCATGCAATCCCTATCAAACTACCAACAGCTTTCTTCAATGAACTGGAACAAATAATTCTAAAATTCATATGGAACCAGAAAAGACCCCGAATAGCCAAAGCAATCCTGAGAAGAAGGAATAAAATGAGGAATTATGCTCCCTGACTTCAAGCTCTACTACAAAGCCACAGTAATCAAGATAATTTGGTATTGGCACAAAAACAGACCCACAGACCAGTGGAACTGGGAAGAAAATCTAAACATTAACCCAAACATATACAGTCAATTAATATATGATACAGCAGCCTTCAATATAAAATGGGGAGAGGACAGCCTCTTCAGCAGCTGGTGTTGGCAAATTGGACAACTACATGTAAGAGAATGAAACGGAACTACTGTCTAACCCCATACACAAAAGTAAAGTCAAAATGGATAAAAGACCTGTATGTAAGTCATGAAACCATAAAACTCTTAGAAAAAAAACCTAGGCAAAAATCTCTTGGACATAAACATGAGCAACTTCTTCATGGACATATTTCCCTGGGCAATGGAAACAAAAGGAAAAATGAATATGTGGGACTACATCAAGCTGAAAAGCTTCTGTACAGTAAAGGACACCATCAGAACAAAAAGACATCCTACAGTATGGGAGAATATATTTATAAATGATGTATCTGATAAAAGGTTGACATCCAAAATACATAAAGAACTCATGCACCTCTACAAACAAAAAGCAAATAATCCAATTAAGAAATGGGCAGAGGACATGAATAGACACTTCTCTAAAGAAGAAATTCAGATGGCCAACAGGCACATGAGAAGATGCTCCACATCGCTAATCATCAGAGAAATGCAAATTAAAACCACAATAAGATATCACCTCACACAAGTAAGGATGGCCAACATCCAAAACACAAACAACAACAAATGCTGGCGAGGATGTGAAGACAAGGGAACTCTCCTACACTGCTGGTGGGAATGCAAATTAGTTCAACCATTGTGGAAAGTAGTATGGAGGTTCCTCAGAAAACTCAACATAGAAATACCATTTGTCCCAGGAATCCCACTCCTAGGAATTTACCCTAAGAATGCAGCAGCCGAGTTTCAAAAAGACATATGCACCCCTATGTTTATCGCAGCACTATTTACAATAGCCAAGAAATGGAAGCAACCTAAGTGTCCATCAGTAGGTGAATGGATGAAGAATATGTGGTACATATACACAATGGAATATTATTCAGCCATAAGAAGAAAACAAATCCTACCATTGGCAACAACATGGATGGAGCTAGAGGATATTATGCTTAGTGAAATAAGCCAAGTGGAAAAAGACAAGTATCAAATGATCTCACTCACATGTGGAGTATAAGAACAAAGAATAAAACTGAAGGAACAAAACAGCAGCAAACTTACAGAACCCAAGAACAGACTAATAGTTACCAAAGTGAAAGGAACTGAGGAGGATGGGTGGGAAAGGAGGGACAAGGGGGACAAAAGGAGAGTATGATTAGCAGTCATATGTTGGGGGGGCACGGGGAGGGCTGTACAACTCAGAGAAGACAAGTAATGATTCTATAGCATCTCACTACGCTGATGGACAGTGACTGTAATGGGGTTGGTGGGGGGGACCTGATGAAAGGGGTAGTTTAATAACCATAATATTGCACATGTAATTGTACATTAGATTAATGATACCAAAATAAATTATACAAGAAAAAGAGATCATAAGTAAAAACAATATTATTTTATAAAATACATTTTAGGCAAAACTTTTGTAAGTTAAAGCTTAACTTAAAATCCTACATGATCTTAGAATTCTACCAATCTCCCTTGACTTTGTTACTCTGAAAACTGGATCAATATCTTTTTCCCTATGCCTGAAACAGCTTTTTAACAAAAGAGAAGGAACAAGATATACTTTTCTATGAAGTTATCTAAGATACATATTTGAGTCTCTGAAATCAGATTTTAGTTTTATAACTAAGACTCTTCTAGACTCTTCTAGACTTTAGTCTGGAATTGAACTTTTATTACTAGTACAATAGGATTATCCATACACGATTTACAAAAATTTTATTATTACTAATTTATTTTTTCTTTAGACTTAGAAATTAGTATGGAACATCTAGATCATATTCTATGTTCACAACCACTTGGGAACTTTCCTCATAGTGCATGAGGGTGTTCCCTACTGTGCGTGTCTGAGTCATCACCTTTCTGAAGCATTTTTTTTTTTCTTCTAAGGCCCTTACTTCTCTAGGATTTTTTTTTTATGCCAAATGAACACTTTTTTTTATATTAAAGGGAGAAAATACTAAACTGAAAAGGAAAAGAAAAAATCAGATATGGGAATAATCAGATAGCTAATGAGGAAAATGGGGAAAGTTATTTCACAATTTTCTGGTAACAGCTAGATGAAGTACAGGAAGAACTAGCGGGATATTTGAACTATGAATATGAACATCTCTTTTCAAAGACTAGCTAAGTACTCTCTCCCTTCTATACCTTGATATTAGAAAAGTAAGTTATTTTTCTTTAATTTGTGGAGGTAGAA
The DNA here is from genome assembly GCA_029783875.1 of Phataginus tricuspis. NCBI lineage: Eukaryota > Metazoa > Chordata > Mammalia > Pholidota > Manidae > Phataginus > Phataginus tricuspis. The sequence continues at coordinate 41,036,353 of JAQQAC010002172.1, read as the reverse complement.
ACAGCATTTGGCACAACACTGCTTGTTTGGAAGATAGTAATAATAATGATAAACCTAGGGTGAAATTCACTATCGAGTGTGTGCCAAAAATAACTGTCTTCTTCACAGTGATGACTAGGTGTTTTCCTACTTTCATCACTATCATAATGAAAAGAAGGGTTTAAAAAATTGTATAGTATTTTTAAAAGGTGTAATAAGATTTACAGGTCACTCAGTTTATAGTGATATACACATATATATGTAGAAGTCTGAAAGATTCATTTTCACTTGAAATCAATCTGATAGCACAAGTTTTGATAAATTAAATATGGTAACAATAAATGATGTAGACACTGAAGAAATTTTATGACAAAAGTCATCTCAAAGTGAATTTTAATATTCCTACTATTATAACTCCTCCACAAGATACTTACAATAAAAACGTTGGATTTTTTTGCTGTAATTTTTTATATCTTTTATCACTCAAGTGGCAGTAACAGGAAACACTTTTATATTTAGCATCAAATATTCCATGTGGAGAAAACTATGTAAGTAAACTACATAAGTAAAATGTTAAAATTATTGAAGAGGTTTGTATATTAATAATTTCAGTGCCTAAATCTTAGGAGAAAATACTTAAGTTCTAGATTTAAATGGCATTAATTGCTAAAGTAATTATAAAAATAATGTAATCAAGAGATTCAAGATGGTGGCATAAGAGGTGAGACACACAATTCCTCCCAAAACCACATACAGTGTGAAAATATAGTTAATACAACTAGCCCTAAAACAGTAACAGGAAAGATGGTTGCACCAGACTGCATACAGACCTCACGAACAGAACAGACCTCATGAAACAGGGTAACATATGAAAGCCTTAATCCGATGGGACTCGAGCCCTTCCCCCACCCAAGTTCACCGGCAGGAGGAAGAGAAATGGAGCCAGGAGGGGGTGGAAGCCTAGAACTGCTGAACACCCAGTCCTGAAGGTCTGCTTTGGACCACAGACCTACATTGTGAGGTGCTCTGGAGGTTCCTGAGATTGAGGAGCTGGGATAGGCAGAGTGCTTGAAAGACTGAGATTTCAGCCATTTCTGGAGGATGGGGATTCACATCTGGCTGCTCTGGAAAAAAGAAAAGGCAGGCGGTCTGTGAGGTTTCTTGCAGCAAGAGTAGCTGAAGGGGCAGGGTTTGCATGGAGCTTGCTATGGGAGAGAAGGGACAGGTGGACAAGGTTGTCTGGGCACACTCTGCTCAACGGGTTGGGAACTTTGAGAGCTTCAGGTACCCCATCCCCTGGCTGCCTACTCAGCTCCAAGACCCCACACTGTCACATGCAGCCTGCTGCAGCCCCCTCCTGACTTGCTGATACCTGCTCACAAACCAGCAGTCACTGCGCTGTTTTAAGGCCAGCTGGAGGCCCTGACAACAACAACTAGTGACACCAAGCACAGAGGCTTACACCTGTGTGTTCAGCCCATTGGCTCTTAAACTGGAGACAGGCACTGAAGATGGGAATCAGGAAACAGCTCTTTCCTGCCCCAAGGCACCAGCGCCCCTAGCCTATGACACCCAACCTCACTCTAGGTGCAGAGCAGCCACAGATAGTACAGCTTCTGGGCACTAGAGGGCACCACACAGAATTATGAAATGTCAAAGAAACCTGGTTCACACCAAAATCTCACAAACCCCAGAAAAAGGGCCAGATGAAACTGAACTCACCAATCTTGCTGAAAGAGAATTTAAAATACAAATCATAAACATGCTCATGGAGGTACAGAAAAACATTCAAGAACTCAGGGAAGAATTTAAGATGGAGACTCAATCATTAAGAAATTCCATATCAGAAATGAAACATACAATGAAGATATTTTAAAGCAGATTAGATGTAGTAGAAAAGATGGTAAATGGAATAGAAATTAGAGAAGAGAAATACAAAGAAGCGGAGGCACAGAGAGAAAAAAGGATCTCTAAGAATGAAAGAATATAGAGAGAAAGGTTGGACCATTCCAAACGGAACAATATTCGCATAATAGGGGTACCACAGGAAGAAGAGAGAGAAAAAGGGATCAAAAGTATCATTGAGAAGGTAATTGCTGAAAAATTCCTCAATATCAGAAGGAGACAGTTTCGCAAGCCATGGAGGTGAACAGATCTCCCAACACAAGGGACCCAAAAAGACAACATCAAGAAATACAATAATTAAAATGGCAAAGAGCAAAGATAAAGACACACTTTCAAAAGCAGCTAGAGAGAAAAAAAAGATCACATACAAAGGAAAACCTATCAGGCTGTCATCAGACTTCTCAACAGAAACCTTACAGGCCAAAAGGGAGTGGCATGATATATTTAATGCAATGAAGCAGAAGGCCTTGAAACAAGAAAACTCTACCCAGCAAGGTTATGATTCAAATTTCAAGGAGGGATTAAACAATTTTCAGATGAGCAAACACTGAGAGAATTTACCTCCCACAAACCACCTCTACACTGCATTCTGGAGAGACTCCTACAGATGGAAGTATTCCTAAGGCTAAATATATGTCACCGAAGGGATAGACAGAGAGTACAGAATATGATTCATAACATACAAAGAATGGAGGAGGAATAAAAAGGAGGAAAAGAAAGGATATTTAGGTTGTGTTTATAATACCATATGAAGTGAGTTAAGTTAGACTGTTAGATGGCAAGGATATTACCCTTGAACATTTGGTAGCCATGAAACTAAAGCCTGCAATGGAAATAAGTACATACCTATCGATAATCAACCTAAATATAAATGGTCTGAATGCACCAATCTAAAGACATAGAGTCACTGAATGGATAAATAAACAAAACCCATCTATATGCTGCCTACAAGAGACTCACTTCAAACCCAAAGACATACACAGACTGAAAGTAAAGGGAATGGAAATAGATATTTCATGCAACTAATTGGGAGAAAAAAGCAGGAGTTGCAGAACTTCTTTCCAACAAAATGGACTTAAAAACAAAGAAAGTAACAAGCGACAAAGAAGAACATCACATAATGATAAAGGGGTCAGACCAACAAGAGGATATAACCATTATTAATATCTATGCACTCAACACAGGATGACCTACATATATGAAACAAATACTAACAGAATTAAAAGAGGAAATATAATGCAATGCATTCATACTAGGAGAATTTAACACTCCATTCACTCAAAAGGACAAATCAACCAGAAGGAAAATAAATAAAGAGACAGAGGCCCTGGACAATGTATTAGAACAGATGGACCTAACGGACATCTTCAGAACACTCCATCCAAAAGGAACTGGATACACATTCTTCTCAAGTGCACGTGAACCATTTTCAAGAGTACAACATATACTAAGTCACAAAAAGAACCTCAGTAAATTAAAAAAGGTTGGAGCTGTACCAACCAGGATCTCAGTTCACAAAGGTATGAAATTAGAAATAAATTGCTCAAAGAAAATGAAAAGTGCACAAACATATGGAGACTTAATATGCTCCTAAATAATCAATGGATCAATGACCAAATAAAACCAGAGATGAAGAAGTATATGGAGACAAATAATTACAGTAATTCAACACCACAAAATCTGTGGGATGCAGGGAAGGCCATGCTAAGAGGGAAATATATTGCGACAAAGGCATACATCAGGAAAGAAAAACAATCCCAAATGAACAGTCTAAACTCACAATTAATGAAACTAGGAAAGGAAGAACAAATGAGGCACAAAGGCAGTAGAAGGAGGGACATAATAAATATTAAATCATAAATAAATAAAATTGAGAAGAATAAAACAATAGAAAGAATCAATGAAAGTAGGAGCTGGTACTTTGAGAAAAGAAACAAAATAGATAAAGCCCTAGCCCAACTTACCAAGAAAAAAGAGAGTCTACACACATAAACAGAATAAGAAATGAGAAAGGAAAAATTACAACAGACACCACAGAAATACAAATATTTATGAGAGAATACTATGCAAAATTTTATGCTAACAAACTGGATTACCTAGAAGAAATGGACAACTTTCTATAAAAATACAACCTTCCAAAGACTGACCCAGGAAGAAACAGAAAATCTGAATAGACAAATTACCAGCAAAGAAATTGAATTGGTAATCAAAAAACTACCTATGTACAAAACACGATACCAGATGGTTTCACTGCTAAACGTTATCAAATGTTTAGTAAAGACCTAAAACCCATCATCCTTAAAGTTTTCCAAAGAGTAGAAGAGGAGGGAATACATCCAAACTCATTCTATGAGGCCAAAATCACTCTACTACCAAAACCAGGCAAAGACGCCACAAAAAAAGAAAATTACATAAAAACATTCCCAATGAACATACATGCAAAAATACTCAACAAAATATTAGCAAACAAATTTCAAAAAATACATCAAAGATTATTCATCATGATCAACAGGGATTCATCCCAGGGATGCAAGGATGGTACAACATTTGAAAATCCATCAAGATTAAAGATGGCGGTGTGAGAGGTGAGACAGAGGCTTCCTCCTAAATGCCGCATATAATGTGAAAATATAACTATTACAACTACTCTTGAAAGACCAACAGGAAAGAGGACTGCAACAAACTGCACGCACCTGGAGACAAGAGCAGCCCTCACGAAAATCGGTAACATAATAAAGCTGTGGTCCTGTGGGATCCAAGCTCTTCCCCCACCCCAGCTCACCAGCAGGAGAATGAGGAACGGAGCAGGGAGGGACTGGAGACCTGGGACAGCTGAATACCTAACTCTGGAGATCTGCTCCGGGAGGACAAACCTACATTTCATGGTGCTTGCATGATACTGTCGTAATTAGGGGTTGGAAAGCTAAGACAGGCAGAATTCCTGGAGAGACTAAGATTCCAGCTGCTTATAGAAAGCAGGGATCCATATCCAGCTGCTCAGGGACAAAAGAAAGGTGGGCAATCTGAGAGACTTCCTAACAAAGAAGCCCTTAGCAAGAGGGTGGCTAAAGGGGCAAGGATTGCACAGAGCTTACTGCTCAGGGGAAAGGACATGTAGACAAAATCGTCCAGGTGCACTCTGCACAGCAGGTTGGGAGCTTTCATGATCTTCAGGTACGCCAGCTCCCTGGCTGCCTACACAGCTCCAAGAACCCCTTCTGTGACAGGCAGACTAGTGCGCATTTCTCCTGGCAAGCCCCACAGGGCTTGCAAACTGGAAAACCATACCCTGGTGTTAGGCCAGCCAGAGGGAAGATCTGTCTACAGCAACTAAAAACGCAAAGCACAGAGGCTTATACCTGTGTGCTCAGCCCACTGGTTCAGGCAATGGAGACAGGCATAGCAGCCAGGAACTAGGAAACAGCCCTTTCCTCCCCCGAGGCACCAATACCACTCCCCTAAAATCCCCAACATTGCTTCAGGGGCTGAGCAGCTCCAGAGAGTAGAGCTTCTGGGCACTAGAGGGTGCCATATACAAATATGAAATGCCAAAGGAACATGGTCCAGAGTAAAATTATGAATACAACTCCTGATAAAGATTTAAATGATATGGACCTCATGACTCTCCCTGAAAGGGAGTTCAACATAAAAATCATTAACATGCTCAGTGAGGTATGAAGAGATATTCAAGAACTCAGGAATTAATTCTGGTCAGAGATCCAATCATTGAAGAACAGAATGGACGGTATTAAAATCAGATTGGATAGGGTGGAGGAGATTATAAATGAAATAGAAACTAGAGAAGAGGAATACAAAGAAGCTGAGGCACAGAGAGAAAAAAGGATCTCTAAGAATGAAAGAATATTGAGAGAACTGTGTGACCAATCCAAATGGAACAATATTTGCATTATACGGGTACCAGAAAGAGAAGAGAGGGAAAAATGGATAGAAAATGCCTTTGAGGAGGTAATTGCTGAAAACATCCACAGTCTTGGGAAGGAGATGGAGGTGTGTAGGTCTCCCAACACAAGGGACCCAAGGAAGACAACATCAAGACATATAGTAACTAAAATGGCAAAGATCAAGGATAAGGACAGACTATTAAAAGTAGCCAGAGAGGGAAATAAGATCACATACAAAGGAAAACCCATCAGGCTATCATCAGACTTCTCAGCAGAAACCTTACAGGCCCAAAGGAAGTGGCATGATGTATTTAATGCAATGAAGCAGAAGGGCCTTGAACCAAGATTATTTTATACAGCAAGATTTATCATTTAAATTTGAAAGAGGGATTAAACAATTCCCAGATAAGCAAAAGTTGAGAGAATTTACCTCCAACAAACCATCCCTACAGTGTATTTTTGAGGGACTGCAATCGATGGAAGTATTCCTACAGTTTAATAGCTGTCACCAGAGGTAATAAAACCACAGTAAAGAAAATAGAACAGCTAATTACTAAGAAAAAGCAAAATTAAATTAACCATCTCCAAACGTAATCAAGGGATACACAAACAGTACAGAATATGATACCTAATATATAAAGAATGGAAGAGAAAGAAACTGAGGAGGGAAAAACAAACAAACAAACAGAAAAGAACCTTTGGATTGTGTTTGTAATAGCATATTAAGTGAGTTGTAAGACTCTTAGATAGTAGGGAAGTTAACCTTGAACCTTTTGTAACCACGAATCTGAAGCCTGCAATGCTAATAAGTACATACCTATCCAAAATCATCCTAAATGTAAATGAACTGAATGCACCAATCAAAAGACATAGAGTCACTGAATGGATAAAAAAAACAAGACCCATCTATATGCTGCCTACAAGAGACTCACATTAAACTCAAAAACATATACAGACTAATAGTGAAGGGATGGAGAAAGACATTTCATGTAACTAACAGGGAGAAAAAAGCAGGTGTTGCAGCACTTATATCAGACAAAATAGACTGCAAAACAAAGAAAGTCACAAGAGACAAAGAAGGACATTACATAATGAAAAAAGGGTCAGTCCAACAAAAGGATATAACTATTATAATTATCTATGCACCCAACACAGTATCACCTACATATGTGAAACAAATACTAACAGAATTAAAGGGGGAAATAGAATGCAATGCATTCATTCTAGGAGACTTCAAAACACCACTCACACTGAAGGACAGATCAACTAGACAGAAAATAAGTAAGGAGACAGAGGCACTGAACAACACATTTGAGTAGATGGGCCTAACAGACATCGACAGAACTCTACATGCAAAAGCAGCAGAATACACATTGTTCTCAAGTGCACATGGAACATTTTCAAAAATAGATCATATACTAGGCCACAAAAATAACTTCAGTAAATTCAAAAAGATTTAAATTGTACAAAACACCTTCGCAGACTACAAAGGAATGAAACTAGAAATGAATTATGCTAAGAAAATGAAAAATCCCACAAAAACATGGAGGCTTAATAACATGCTCCTAAATAATCAATAGATCAATGACCACATAAAAACAGAGACCAAGCAATATATGGAGACAAATGACAACAATCATTCAACACTGCAAAATCTGTGGGACACCACGTAGGCTGTGCTAAGAAGAAAGTATATTTCAATACAGGCCTACCTCAGGAAAGAAGAACACTCCCATATGAGCAGACTAAATTCACAATTAATGAAACTGCAAAAAGAAGAAAAAATGAGGCCCAAAGTCAGTAGAAGGAGGGACATAATAAAGATTAGAGCAGAAATAAATAAAATCAAGAAGAATAAAACAATAGAAAGGATCAACGAAAGCAAGAGCTGGTTCGTTGAGAAAATAAACAAAATATATAAACCCCTAGACAGACTTAACAAGAAAAAAAGAGAGTCTACACACATAAACAGAATCAGAAATGAAAAAGGAAAAATCACTACGGACAGCATGGAAATACAAAGAATTACTAGAGAATACTATGAAAAATTATATGCTAACAAACTGATAACCTAGAAGAAATGGACAACTTTCTAGAAAAACACAACATTCCAAGGCTGACCCAGAAAGAAACAGAAAATCTCAGCAGACAAATTACAAGCAATGAAATTGAACTGGTAATCAAAAACCTACCTAAGAACAAAAAGCGTGTACCAGATGGCTTCACCGCTGAATTTTATCAAATATTTAGTGAAGACCTAATACCCATCCTCCTTAAAGTTTACCAAGGAGTAGAAGAAGACAGAATACTTCCAAATTCATTCTATGAGGGCAGCATCACTCTAATACCAAAACCTCAACAAACTGGTATAGATGGCAAGTACCTCAACATGAAAAAAGGCCATATATGACAAACCCACAGCCAACATTATGCACAACAGTAAGAAACTGAAAGCTTTTTCTTTAAGATAGGGAACAAGACAAGGATGCCCACTGTCCTCACTTCTATTCAACATAGTACTGGAGGTCCTAGCCACGGCAATGAGAGGGCACAAAGAAATAAAAGGCATCCAGATTGGCGGGAAGAAGTTAAACTGTCCCTGTTTGTAGATGACATGATATTGTACAGAATAAACCCTAAAGAATCTACTCTAAAACTACTAGATCTAATATCTGAATTCAGCAAAGTTACAGAATACAAAATTAATGCGCAGAAATCTATGGCATTCCTGTACACTAACAATGACCTAGAAGGGAGAGAAATCAGGAAAACAATTCCATTCAAAGTTGCATCAAAAAGAATAAAATACCTAGGAATAAACCTAACCAAGGAAGTGAAAGACCTATACCCTGAAAACTACAAGACACTCATGACAGAAATTAAAGAAGATACCAATAAATGGAAATACATCCCGTGATCATGGATAGGAAGAATTAATATTGTCAAAATGGTCATCCTGCCTAAGGCAGTCTACAGATTCAATGCAATTCCTATCAAAATACCAACAGCATTTTTCAACGAACTAGAGAAAATCATTCTAAAATTAATATGGAATCACAAAAGACCCTGAGTAGCCAAAGCAATCCTGAGAAGGAAGAATAAAGCTGGGGGATTATGCTTCCCAACTTCAAGCTTTACTACAAAGTCACAATACTCAAGACAATTTGGTACTGGCACAAGAAGAGACCCATAGACGCATCGAACAGACTAGAGAGCCCTGATACAAATCCAACCATATATGTTCAATTAATATATGATAAAGGAGCCATGGACATACAATGGGGAAATGACAGCCTCTTCAACAGCTGGTGTTGGCAAAACTGGACGGCTACATGCAAGAGAATGAAACCTGGATTATTGTTTAACAGCATACACAAAAGTAAACTCGAAATGGATCAAGGACCTGAATGTAAGTCATGAAACCATACAACTCTTAGAAGACAACATAGGCAAAAATCTCCTGAATATAAGCATGAATGACTTCTTCCTGAACGAATTTCCTCGACCAAGGGAAACAAAAGCAAAAATGAAGCCATGGGACAACATCAAATTAAAAATTTTCTGTAGAGCAAAGGACACCATCAGCAGAACAAAAAGGCACCCAAAATTATGGTAGAATATATTTGTAAATGATATATCCGACAAGGGTTAACATCCAAAATATATAAAGAACTTATCTGCCTCTACACCCATAAAGCAAATAACCCGATTAAAAAATGGACAGAGGATATGAAGAGACAATTCTCCAAAGAAGAAATTCATATGGCCAACAGACACATGAAAAGATGCTCCACATCACTAATAATCAGGGAAATGCAAATTAAAACCACAAGGAGATATCACCTCACACCAGTAAGGATGGCCAGCATCCAAAAGATTAAGAACAACAAATGCTGGTGTGCATGGATGCAGAGAAATGGGAACCCTCCTACACTGATGGGGGGGGATGTAAGCTAGTTCAACTCAACCATTGTGGAAAGCAATATGGAGGTTCCTCAAAAAACTAAAAATACAAATACCATTTGACCCAGGAATCCCACTCCTTGGAATTTACTCAAACAATACAACTTCTCAGATTCAAAAAGACATATGCACCCCTATGTTTATTGCAGCACTTTTTACAATAGCCAAGATATGGAAGCAACCTAAGTGTCCATCAGTACATGAATGGAGAAAGAAGAGGTGGTACATATACACAATGGAATACTGTTCAGCCATAAGAAGGAAACAAATCCTGCCATTTGCAACAACATGGATGGAGCTGGAGGATATTATGCTCAGTGAAATAAGCCAGGTAGAGAAAGACAAGTGCCAAATGATTTTCCTCATTTGTGGAGTATAACAACGAAGCAAAACTGAAGGAACAAAATAGCAGACTCAGAGACTCCAAGAAGGAACTAGTGGTTACCAAAGGGGAGGGGTGTGGTAGGGTAGGTGGGGAATGAGGGGGAAGGGGATTGTGGGGTATTATGTTTAGTATACATGGTGTAGGGAATCACTGGGACTGATTTGGGGTATGAGTGGGGACATGGTAATATGAGTAAATGTAGTAACCACATTGTTTGTTCATGTGAAACCTTCATAAAAGTGTATATCAATAATACATAAATAAAAAAATAGAAAAAAAAATCCATCAACATCATCCACTACATCAAGAAGAAGAAGGACAAAAACCATATGATCATCTCCATAGATTCTGAAAAATCATACAACACAATTCAGCATCCATTCATAAAAACTCTCAACAACATGGGCATAGAGGGCAAGTACCTCAACATAATAAAGGCCATATATGACAAACCCACAGCCAAAATTATACTCAACAGTGAGAAGCTGAAAGGTCTTCCTTTAAGATCGGGAACAAGACAAGGATGCCCACTCTCCCCTCTTTTATTCAACATAGTTCTAGAGGTCCTAGCCATGCAATCAGACAACACAAAGAATTAAAATGCATCCGTGTTGGTATGGAAAAAGTTCAACTGTCCCTGTTGGCAGATGACATGATATTGTACATAAAAAACACTAAAGAATCCACCCCAAAACTACTAGGTCAAATATCTGAATTCAGTAAATTTGCGGGATACAAAATTAATACACAGAAATCTGTTGAATTCCTCTGCACTATCAATTATCTAGCAGAAAGAGAAATCAGGAAAACAATTCCATTCGCAGTTGCATCAAAAAGAAAAAAAATAACTAAGAATAAACCTAACCAGGGAAGAGAACGACCTATAATCTGAAAACTACAAGACACTCATGAGAGAAATTAAAGAAATACCAATATATGGAAACATATCCTGAGCTCATGTATAGAAAGAATAGATATAGTCAAAATGGCCATCTGCCTAAAGCAATCTACAGATTCAATGCAATTCCTATCAAAATACCAGCAGCACTCTTCCATAAACCAGAGCAAATACTTCTAAAATTCACATGGAACCACAAAAGATCCCAAATATCCAAAGCAATCCTGAGAAGGAAGAATGAAGCAGGGGGAATTATGCTCTCTTATTTGAAGCTCTACCACAAAGCCAATGCACAATCACTTAAACAACATTATGGTTACTAGACCCCTATTATCAAGTCCCACACACACCCCATTTCAGCCTTTCCTGTGTCCCAACCCCTGCTACATAATGTGTGCTAATGGTAATGCCCCTTTACCTCCCTTATACCTCTCTTCCCATCCATCCTCCCAGGTCAATTTCCCCTTGGTAACTGTTAGTCAATTCTTCAGTTCTGTGAGTCTGCTGCTGTTTTGTCCCTTCTGGTTTTTTTTCTTCTTATACTATCCAGATGAGTGAAATCATTTGATATTTGTATTTCTCCACCTGGCTTATTTCACTGAGCATAAAACCCTCTAGCTCCATCCATGTTGTTGCAAATGGTAGGATTTGTTTTCTTCTTATGGCGGAATAACATTCCATTGTGTATATGTACCACATCTTCTTTATCCATTCATCTACTGACAGGCACTTAGATTGCTTCCATTTCTTGGCTATTGTAAATAGTGCTGCAATAAACATACGGGTGCATATGTCTTTTTCAAACTGGGATCCTGCATTTTTAGGGTAAATTCCTAGCAGTGGAATTCCTGGGTCAAATGGTATTTTTATTTTGAGTTTTTTGAAGAACTCCATACTACTTTCCACAATGGTTGAACTAATTTACATTCTCATCAGCAGTGTAGGACGGTTCTCCTTTCTCCACCTCCTCAAAAACATTTGTTGTTGTTTGTATTTTGGATGTTGGTCATCCTGACTGGTGTGAGGTGATACCTCATTGTGGTTTTAATTTGCATTTCTCTGATGAATAGGGCTGTGGAGCATCTTTTCATGTGCTTGTTGGCCATCTGAATTTCTTCTTTGGAGAAGTGTCTTTTCAGCTCCTCTGACCATTTTTTATTGGCTTTTTTGCTTTTTGTTTCTTGAGTTGCATGATATCTTTATATATTTTGGATGTTAACCCTTTATCAGATATGTCATTTATGAAAATATTCTCACAACTGTAGGTTTTCTTTGGTTCTACTTATGGTGGTGTCCTTTGATGTACACAACATTTTAGTTTGATACAGTCCCACTTGTTCATTTTTGCTTTTGTTTCCCTTTCCCGGGGAGATATCTTCATGAAGAAGTTGCTCATGTTTATGTCCAAGGGATTTTTGCCTAGGTTTTTTCTATGAGTTTTATTGATTCATGACTTACATTCAGGTCTTTCATCCATTTTGAGTTTACTTTTGTGTATGGGGTTAGACAGTAATCCAGTTTCATTGTCTTATAAGTAGCTGTCCAGTTTTGCCAACACCAGCTGTTGAAGAGGCTGTCATTTCCCCATTGTGTATCCATGGCTCCTTTATCATATATTTATTGAACATATATGCTTGGGTTTATATCTGGGCTCTCTATTCTGTTCCATTGCACTATTGGTGTGTTCTTGTGCCAGTACCAGATTGTCTTGATTACTTTGGCTTTGTAGTAGAGCTTGAAGTCAGGGACCATAATTCCCCCTGCTTTATTCTTCCTTCTCAGGATAGCTTTGGCTATTCAGGGTGTTTCTTCGTTCCACATAAATTTTAAAACTATTTGCTCTAGTTCATTTAAAAATACTGCAGGTATGCGGATAGGGATTGCACTGAATCTGTAGATTGTTTTAGGCAGGATGGCCATTTTGACAATAGTAATTCTTCCTAGCCAAAGGCCTGGGATGAATTTCCATTTATTAGTGTCCTCTTTAATATCTCTTCAGAGTGTCTTGTAGTTTTCAGAGTATAAGTCTTTCACTTCTTTGGTTAGATTCATTCCTAGGTATTTTATTCTTTTTGATGCAATTGTGAATGGTATTGTTTTCCTGATTTCTCTTTCTGCTAGTTCACTGTTAGTATTTAGGAATGCAACCTATTTATCTGCATTAATTTTTTATCCAACAACTTTGCTGAATTCAAATATTAAATATAGTATTTTTGGAGTGGATTTTTTAGGGTTTTTATGTACAATATCATGTCATCTGGAAACAGGGAGAGTTTATCTTCTTCCTTAACAATCTAGATGCCTTTCTTTCTTTGTGTTGTCTAATTGCAGTAGCTAGGACCTCCAGAAGTATGTTGAATAAAAGAGGGGACAGTGGGCATCCTTGTCTTTTTTCCGATCTTAAAGGAAAACCCCTTTCAGATTCCTGCTGTTACATATAATGTTGGCTGTGGGTTTGTCATATATGGTCTTTATCATGTTGAGGTATTTTCCCTCTATATCCATTTTGTTGAGAGTTTTTATTAAGAATGGATGTTGAATTTTGTTGAATGCTATTTCAGCATCTATGGAGATGATCATATGTTTTTGTCCTTCTTTTTGTTGATATAGTAGATGATGTTGATGGGTTTTCGAATGATGCACCATCCTTGCATCCCTCGGATGAGTCCCACTTGGTCATGATTGATGACCTTTTTGATGTATTTTTGAATTTGGTTTGCTAATATTTTGTTGAGTATTTTTGCATCTATGGTCATCAGGGATATTGGTCTGTAATTTTCTTTTTTTGAGGTGTCTTTGCTTGGTTTTGGTATTACAGGGATGTTGCCCTCTTAGAATGAGTTTGGAAGTATTACTTCCTCTTCTACTTTTTGGAAAACTTTAAGGAGGATGGATATTAGGTCTTCACTAAATGTATGATAAAATTCATCAGTGAAACCATCTGGTACAAGGGTTTTGTTCTTGGTAGTTTTTTGATTAAGTATTCAATATCTCTGCTGGTAATTGGTCTATTCATATTTTCTGTTTCTTCCTGGGTCAGCCTTGGAGGGTTGTATTTTTCTAGAAATTTGTCCATTTCTTCTAGGTTATCCAGTTTGTTACCATATAACTTTTCATGTTATTCTCTCATAATTATTTGTATTTCTATGGTGTCCTTACTGATTTTCCCTTTCTCAATTCTGATTCTTTTTATATGTGTAGACTCTCTTTTTTTCTTGATAAGTCTGGCTAGGTGGTTATATATTTTTTATTTTTTTTTCGAAGAACAAGCTCCTGCTTTCATTGCTTCTTTCTATTGTTTTTTTCTTCTCAAATTTATTTACTTTTTATTTAATCTTTATTATGTCCCTTCTTCTAATGACTGTGCCTCATTTGTTTTCCTTTTCTAGTTTCATTAATTGTGAGTTTAGACTGTTAATTTGGGATTGTTCTTCTTTCCTGAGGTATGCCTGTATTGCAATATATTTCCCTCTTAGCACGGCCTTCACTGCAACCCACAGCTTTTGCAGTGTTGAATTATTGTCATTTGTCTCCATATATTACTTGATCTCTGTTTTTATTTGGTCACTGATCCATTGATTATTTAGGAGCATGTTATTAAGCCTCCATGTGTTTGTGGGCTTTTTCATTTTCTTTTTGTAATTCATTTCTAGTTTCATACCTTTGTGATCTGAGAAGCTGGATGGTACAATTTCAATCTTTTTGAATTTAAGAGGCTCTTTTTTTGGCCTAGTACATGATCTACTCTTGAAAATGTTCCATGTGTACTTGAGTAGAATGTGTATCCTGTTGCTTTTGTATGGAGTGTTCTATAGATGTCCCTTAGGTTCATCTGTTCTAATATGTTTTTCAGTGCCTCTGTCTCTTTATTTATTTTGTCTGGTTGATCGGTCCTTTGGAGTGAGTGGTGTGTTGAAGTTTCCTAAAATGAATGCATTGCATTCTATTTCCCCCTCTATTCTGTTAGTATTTGTTTCACATTTGTAGGTGATCCTGTGTTGAATGCATAGATATTTATAATAGTTATACCCTCCTGTAGGGCTGACCCTTTTATCAATATGAATGTCCTTCTATGTCTCTTGTGACTTTCTTTGTTTTGAAGTCAATTTTGTCTGATACAAGTACTGCAACTCCTGCTTTTTTCTCCCCATTAGTTGCATAAAATATCTTTTTCCATCCCTTTACTTACAGTTTGTGTATGTCTTTGGGTTTGAAGTGAGTCTCTCTTGTAGGCAGCATATAGATGGGTCTCATTTTTTTATCCATTCAGTAACTCAATGTCTTTTGATTGGTGCATTCAGACCATTTACATTTAGGGTGATTATCGAAAGGCATATACTTATTTCCACTGCAGGCTTTAGATTCATGGTAACCAAAGGTTCATGGGCAATTTCCTTACTATCTAACAGTACAATTTAACTCACTTCGTATACTAGTACAAACATATACTAAAGGATTTCTTTTTCCTCCTTTTTCTTCCTCATCTATTGTTTGTATGTTATGAATCATATTCTGTACTCTTTATCCCTTTGGTGACATCTATTTAGCCTTTGGAATACTTCCATCTATAGGAGTCCCTTCAAAATGCACTGAAGAGGTGGTTTGTGGGAGGTAAATTCTCTCAGCTTTTGCTTATCTGAAAACTGTTTTATCCTTCCTTCAAATTTAAATGATAACCTTTCTGGGTAGATTTTTCTTGGTTCCATGCCCTTCTGCTTCATTGCATTAATTATATCATGCCACTCCCTTCTGGCCTGTAAGGTTTCTGTTGAGAAGTCTGATGATAGCCTCATGGGTTTTCCTTTGTATGTGATGCTTTTTCTCTCTCTAGATGCTTTTCAAAGTCTGTGTTTATCCTTGATCTTTGCTATTTTAATTATTATATGTCTTGATGTTGTTTTCCTTGGGTCCCTTGTGTTGGGAGATCTGTGCACCTCCATGGCTTGAGAGACTATGTCCTCCCCCTGATTGGGGAAGTTTTCTGAAATTACCTCCTCAATGGCACTTTCTATCCCTTTTTATCTCTCTTTTCTTCGGGTACCCCTATAATGTGAATATTGTTACGTTTGGATTTGTCACACAGTTCTTTCAATATTGTTTTATTATTAGAGATCCTTTTTTCTCTCTGTGCCTCAGCTTCTTTGTATTCCTCTTCTCTAATTTCTATTCCATTTATCATCTCTTCTACTACACCTAATCTGCTTTTAAATTCCTCTATTATATGTTTCATTTCAAATATGGAATTTCTTAATGATTGAATCTCTGATTTAAATTTGTTCCTGAGTTCTTGAATATTTTTCTGTACCTCCATAAGCATGTTTATAATTTTTAGTTCAAACTCTCTTTCAGGAAGATTGTTGAGGTCAGTTTCATTTGGCCATTTTTCTGGGGTTTGTGAGATTTTGGTCTGATCCAGATTCTTTTGACGTTTTTTCTGTGTGGTACAAACTAGTGCCCTGAAACACCTGTCTCTGGAGATTCTCAGCCCCTAGAGTGAGGCTGGGGGACGTAGGGGAGTGGAGCTGGTGCCTGCAGGGAGGAAAGATCTGTTTCCTGACTCCCGTCTGCGGTGCCTGTCTCCAGTGTCAGAGCCAGTGGGCAAAGCACACAGGTGTAAGCTTCTGTGCTTTGCGTCTCTAGCAATTGTAGGTAGGGCCTCCCTCTGGCTGACTTGACGCCAGCACAGTGACTCCCAGTTTGCAAACCGGTGCCAGCAAGCTAGGAGGAATGTTCATCAGGCTGCATGTAACAGTGGGGGGCCTCAGAGCTGAGTAGGCAGCCAGAAGGATGGAGCACCCAGAGCTCCTCAAAGTTCCCAACCCACTGGGCAGAGTGCACCCAGACAACCTTTTCCAGCTCTCCTTTCTCCCATGCAGCAAGCTCCATGAAAACCCCACCCCTTCAGTAGCCCTCTGGCAGCTAGGCAGGCTCTCGGACTGCCCGCCCCTCCTCAGACACAGAGCAGCTGGATGAGGATTTCCCTCTCCACAAACGGCTGAAATGTCAGTCTCCCAAGCACTCTTCCCATCCGAGCTCCCCAACCTCCAGAGCACCACACAATATAGGTTTCCACTCACAAAGCAGATCTCCAGGTCTAGGAACTCAGAAGTCCCAAATTTCCACCCCCTCCCCGCTCTGTTTTTATTCCTCCCTCCAGTGAGCTCATGTGGGGGAAGGGCCTGGGTCCCGCTGGATTAAGGCTTTCTACGTTACCCTGATTCATGAGGTCTGCTCTGTTCATGAGGTCTGAATGTAGTCTGGTTCAGTATTCTTTCTTGTCACTGTTTTAGGGTTAGTTGTATTAATTAACTGTATTTTTGTACTATTTGTGGTTTGGGGAGGAGTTCTCTGTGTCACCGCTCATGCCGCCTTCTTGAATCTTGATGGAAGTATTATTAAGGTTAAATAGATGTCACCAGGGGAAATAAAACCACAGCAAAGCAGAACAATTAATTACTAAGCAGATGCAACATCAAATCAACTACCCCCAAAGTCAATCTAGGGATAGACAAAGAGTACAGAATATGTTACCTAACATATAAAGAATGGAGGAGGGAGAAAAAGGAGAAAAAAAAAAGAACCTTTAGGTTGTGTTTGTCATAGCATATGAAGTGAGTTAAATTAGACTGTTAGATAGTAAGGGAATTACCCTTCAGTCTTTGACAACCATGAATCTAAAGCCTGCAATGGCAATAATATCTACCTATCGATTATCACCCTAAATGTAAGAGGTCTGATTGCACAAGTCAAAAGACGGAGTCACTGAATGGACAAAACCAAGATGCCTATAAATGCTGCCTACAAGAGACTCGCTTCAAACCCAAAGACCTATATAGACTGAAAGTAAAGGGATGGAAAAAGATATTTCATGCAACTAATAGGGAGAAAAAAGCAGGAGTTGCAGTACTTGTATCAGATGAAATAGACTTCAAAACAAAGAAAGTAACAAGAGACACATAAGGACACTACATAATGATAAAGGGGTCAGTCAAACAAGAGGATATAACTATTATAAATATCTATGCAACCAACATAGGATGACCTACACATGTGAAACAAATACTACCAGAATTAAATGGGAAAATATAATGCAATACATTCACTTTAAGAGACTTCAACACACCACTCACCCCAAAGGATAGATCAATCAGACAGAAAATAAGTGAAGAGACAGAGGCACTGAAAAACAATTTAGAACAGATGGACCACGGACATCTACAGAACACTTCAACCAAAAGCAACAGGATACACCTTCTTGTCAAGTGCACATGGAACATTACCAAGAATATACTAGGCCACAAAAAGAGCATCAGTAAATTCAAAAAGATTGAAATTGTACCAACCAGCTTCTCAGATCACAAAGCTATGAAACTAGAAATAAATTACAAAAAGAAAATGAAGAAGCATAAAACATGTGGAGAATTAATAACATGCTCCTAAATAATCAATGGATCAATGATCAAATAAAGACAGAGATTAAGCAATATATGGAGGCAAATGTCAAAAATAATTCAACACAGCAAAATCTGTGGGACGCAGCAAAGGCTGTGCTAAGAAGGAAGTATATTACAATACAGGCCTACCTCAGAAAAGAAGAACAATCCCAAATGAATAGTCTAAACTCACAATTAATGAAACTAGAAAAGGAAGAACAAATGGGCCCAAAGTCAGTAGAAGGAGAGACATAAAAAAGATTAGAGCATCAATAAATAAAATTGAGAAGAATAAAAGAATAGTAGGAAGCAATGAAAGCAGGAGTTTTTCTTTGAGAAAATAAACAAAATACATAAACCCCTAGCCAGATTTATCAGGAAAAGAGAGAATCTACACACATAAACACAATCAGAAATGAGAAAGGAAAATCACTACAGACACCACAGAAAAACAAAGAATTATGAGAGAATACTATGAAAAATTGTATGGTAACAAACTGGATAACCTAGAAACAGACAACTTTCTAGAAAAATACAATCTTCCAAGGCTGACCCAGGAAGAAACAGAAAATCTGGATAGACCGATTACCAGCAAGGAAATTGATTTGGTAATCAAAAACTACCTAAGAACAAAACCGCTGAACCAGATGGTTTCACTGCCGAATTTTATGAAACATTTAGTGAAGACCTAATACCCATCCTCTTTAAAGTTTTCCAAAAAATAGAAGAGGAGGGAATATTCTCAAAATCATTCTACGAGGCCAACATCATTCTAATACCAAAACCAGGCAAAGACAACACAAAAAAAAAGAAAATTAAAGACCGATATCCTTGATGAACCTAAATGCAAATATATTCAACAAAATATTAGCAAACGGAATTCAAAAATACATAAAAAAGATCATCCATCATGACCAAGTAGGATTCATCCCAGGGATGCAAGGATGGTACAACATTCAAAAATCCATCAACAACATCCATTACATCAACAAAAAGAAGGACAAAAACCACATGATTATCTCTATAGAGCTGAAAAGGCATTCAACAGCCATTCATGGTAAAAACTCTCAATAAAATGCGTATAGAGGGCAAGTACCTCAACATAATAAAGGCCATATATGACAAACTCACAGCCAACATTAAACTTAACAGTGAGAAGCTGAAAGCTTTTCCTTTGAGATCGAGAACAAGACAAGGATGCCCTCTCTCCCCACTTTTCTTCAACATAGTCTAGAGGTCCTAGACAACACAAAGAAATAAAATGCATCCAGATTGGTAAGAAAGAAGTCAAACTGTCCCTGTTTGCAGATGACATGATACTGTATATAAAATACCCTGAAGAATCCACTCCAAAACTACTAAATCTAATATTTGAATTCAGTAAAGTTGCGGGATACAAAATTAATACACAGAAATCTGTTGCATTCCTCTGCACTATCAATGATCTAGCAGAAAGAGAATTCAAGAAAACGATTCCATTCACAGTTGCATCAAAAAGAATAAAATACCTAGGAAGAAACCTAACCAAGAAACTGGAGGACTTATACTCTGAAAACTACAAGACACTCATGAGAGAAATTAAAGAAGATACCAATAAATGGAAACACATCCTGTGCTCATGTATAGGAAGAATTGATATTGTCAAAATAGCCATCCTGCCTAAACCATCTACAGATTCAATGCAATCCCTATCAAAATACCAACAGCATTCTTCAATGAACAAAACCAAATAGTTCTAAAATTTATATGGAACCACAAAAGACCCCATATATTCAAAGCAATTCTGATAGAGAAGAATGAAGCAGGGGGAATTGGACATAAACATGAGCAACTTCTTCATGAACATATCTCCCTGAGTAAGGAAAACAAAACTAAAAATTAACAAGTGGAACTATATCAAACTAAAAACTTCTGTACAGCAAAGGAGACCCTGAGTAGAACAAAAAGACATCCTACAGTATGGGAGAATATATTCATAAATGACATATCTGATGAGGGGTTGACATCCAAATTATATAAAGAGCTCACACACCTCCACAAACAGAAAGCAAATAAGGCAATTAAAAAAATGGGCAGCGATGCAGAACCGACACTTCTCCAAAGAAGAAATTCAGATAGCCAACAGGCACATGAAAAGATGCTCCACATTGCTAATCATCAGAGAAATGCAAATTAAAAACACAATGAGATATCTCCTCACACCAGTCAGGATAGCCAACATCCAAAAGAGAAACAACAACAAATGTTTGCAAGTATTTGTAGAAAGGGGAACCCTCTTTCACTGGTGGTGGGAATTTAAAGTATTTCAACGATTGTGGAAAGCAGTATGGAGGTTCCTCAAAAAATTCAAAATAGAAATACATTTGACGCAGGTATTCCACTCCTACTAATTTACCATAAGAATTCAGGACTCCAGTTTGATAAAGACATGCACCCCTATGTTTATTGCAGCACTATTTATAATAGCCATGAAATGGAAGCAACCTAAGTGTCCATCAGTAGATGAATGGATAAAGAGGATGTAGTACATATACACAATGGAATATTGTTCATCCATAAGAAGAAAACAAATTCTACCATTTGCAAGAACATGGATGGAGCTAGAAGGTATTATGCTCAGTGAAATAAGCCTGGTCGTAAAAGACAAGTATCAAATGATTTCACTCATCCCTGGAGTATAAGAACAAAGCAAAAACTGAAGGAACAAAATAGCAGCAGACTCACAAAATTCAAGAATGGATTAACAGTAACCAAAGGGAAAGGGACTGGGAAGGATGGGTGGGAAGGGAGAGATAAGAGGGAAATGGGGGCATTATGATTAGTACACATAATATAAGGTGGGGAACACTGGGAAGGTAGTATAAAACAAAGAAGAGAAGTAGTGTCTCTACAGCATCTTACTATGCTGATGGACAATCACTGTAATGGGGTATGTGGTGAGGACTTGATAATAGGGGGAGTCTAGTAACCATTATGTTGCTCATATAATTGTACATTAATGATACCAAAATAAAAGAAAAAATGATACTGAGTAAATAGATTATCTGGCAGGAAGCAAAAAAAAAAAAAGAAATACCTTTTGTAATATAATAGCTTAGGGATCACTGAGTGGGATTAGAAGAGCTTTGATTTTTCTTCAGTCAAGTTTTCTCCCAAAATTAAGGCCTGCTGAATATTTGCCTTATCTAGTCAATGTTTTTGCTTGATCATTATTATGAGGTTTTCTCACTATATTATTGGTATGTGATGAGTGGGTCTAAGGCTGAGGACTCTTGTTCAGCTTTTAGACCCAGAAAAATTAAGAGGAATATGTTTGATGTAGATGTATTTTGTGTGGGGAACACCTTGAAGAGTCAGTGGCTTTTCTATGTGATATAAAGAGTAATTGAAGCAAAGGGAAAAACAGGTTTTTCTTTATTTCTTCCTTGACAGATTGTGGCCTTTTGGGGAAATTACTAACTTTTAAAATCAATGTTCTATGTGTTACTTTTTGAAACATGCAAAGAACAATTCTTCCTGAAACAACTGAAGTTGATGGGTCAGCATGCATCCTTCACATTTTCTCTCCTCATAAAGCAAGCACTGGTTCTGAGTAGGATAAATGGATAAATGGTATCCTTTTTCTGTCAGTTTGAGCAACAGATCACAAGTTCAGGATTTATCCCAAACTAGATGAGAATATACAAGACATCTATTTACTCAGTGAGAGGTGTCGGCTCATATATAGTTTATAGTAACATATTACCATTGTTTCTCATTGATTTCCTAAGTGCACCAATGCATTGTCTGTTAAAACTCACCCAAGTGTCATATAGTAGGGCTGGGCACCTTCCTTGTAGTACAATATTATGGAGGATGTTATATTTCATGAATATTATTTTTTAAGTAGAAAATTAAATGAGAGTCTAAGACCCAAGACCAAGACAGTAACATTGAATATACAGCTACACATGGAGCAATATCCTCTGAGAGAAATCGAAAAACTAGTCATGGGACTCCTACACATCAGGTCACTGAGAAAAGACCCACATTGAAATGAGCAGGAAAGGCTAAGACACACTCTCACCAAAACCTCACCCTTGATACAGCAGGATACAATTGGGAGAGAAAACTCATCTTCCAGCTTCTCCCTAAGAAGCAACGGGTTTGGACCACAAAATGAGTGTCCTGATTTTATATCTACTCCCTGAGGGATAGACCCCAAATCACCCGCCTCTGAAAGCCAGTGGGGCTTGCATTCATAAGTCCCACCTGACTACAGCAAACAGAAAAGCAGTCTTTTTAATGGACACCACCTCCCATTGGCTACACACCTGGGTATCAGTGCTGAGGGAGCAGACAAAAATGCCAAGTTCATCCTGAACAGTATTGACTACATACCTTCCCAGCTGCTGCCTTACCATCCAGCTTTTAATTAGCGTACACATAGGGGCTATGACCCTATGATCCTCCTGGTTGGAACACTCATGAATCTCGTCATACTCCTAACCACTGTAAGCCACTAAGATCAAAGATAGAAGCTCATAGTCAAAAAGGTTTAAGAGGAAATGAGGAGCTCGGGCTACGCTGATTTGGCAAGGTTCATCTCTTACACGAGACTAGTCTGTCAATTGGATGAGTTGGTTGGTTTATCTAATGCACAGAAACCAATACAGAGAGTTAAGGAAAATGAAGAAACAAGAGAAATATATCCCAAACAAGAGAACAAAAAACCTTCCTGATTTCACACTACATTAAAGCTACAGTAATCATAACAGTATGGTGTTGGCATAAAAACAGACCCATAAGTCGGTGGAACAGAAGAAAGTGTTCAGAAATAACCCATGTGTACATGGTCAATAAGTTTATGACAAAGTAGCCAAGATTACAAAATGGGAAAAGGATAGTTTCTTCAGTAAATTTGTATTGTGAAAACTGGATATCCACATGCAAAAGAAGGAAACTGGATCCCTGTCTTACACCATGTACAAAAATCAACTAAAAACAGACTAAAGAACTGAATTTAAGACCTTAACCATAAAACTCCTAGAAGAAAACAGAAAGGGGTAAGATCTTTAACATCAATCTTGACAATGTTTTTTTTTAATACTTGGCACCAAGAGCAAAGGCAACAAAGGTACTTAAAAAAAGAAGTGGAACTATGTAAAACTAAACAACTCTGCACAGTAAAGGAAACTGTAAACACAATGAAAAGGCAACCTATAGAATGTTGAGAAAATATTTGCTAATCATATATGTGATAAGTGGTTGATATCTAAAATATGTAAGGAATTCTTATGACTTAATAGCAAAAAAAAAAAATCCAAATTTTAAAAATGGGCAAAGGACTTCAATAAACATTCTTCTGAGGTCACACTAATGGTTAGCAGGTTCGTATAAAGGTGTTCAACATTACTAATCTTCAAGGAAATGCAAGAAAATTCAAAACCACAGTGAGATATTGCCTCACACCTTTTAGGATGCCTATTTTCAAAAAGATAAAAAATAAAAGATAACAACCTCTGGAGAAGATATGGGGAAAATGGAACACTTCCATACTATTAGTGGTAGTATAAAATTGTACAGTCACTATGAAAAACTCTATGGAGGTTCCTCAAAAAATTGAAAATAGAACTCCCATATGACCCAGCAATCCCACTTCTGTATATGTAACCAAACAAGATGAAATTATTTTCTTGAAGAGTTATCTGTATTCCCATGTTCATTGCAGCATTATTCACAATAGCCAGAGCATGGAAACAATATAACACTTGATTTACAGATGAATGTATAAAGAAAATTGACATATACACAGTGAAATATATTTCAACGTAAAAAAAAAAGGAAATCCTGCTATTTGGAACAACATGGATTAACCTAGACGACATTATACTAAGTGAAATTATTAGAGACAAATACTATATGGTATCACTCATAACATGGAATCTTTAAAAAAAAAAACAAAAGCCAAAGTCATAGAAATAGAGTCGAATGCTAGTTACCAGGGTCTGGGGAGCTGGTAGAAATAGGAAGAGACTGGTAAAAGTATACAAACTTAGTTATAGGATGAATTAGGTCTGAGTATCTGAATCGTAATATAGTGACTATAGTTAATAACATTGTAATGTAATAATTTAAGTTTACTGGGAGTATAACTTAATCTCCTCACCAAAAATTTTAAAAAAGGTAAATATGTGAGGTGGGGGTGTGTTAAATAAATGACTCAATTGGGAATCCTTTCACAATGTATATCAAATAATAGCTCTTGTACAATTTAAATGTATTGCAATTTTATTTGTCAATTATACCTTAATAGGACTGAAAAAAAAATTGAAAGAAAGTCACCCAGTTGGGTTCAGAATGTTACCTCTGCTCAAATATTTTATAAATTAGCTCTCTACTAATAGATTAGAAGGTAACAAGTATTTCACAAGACTCTGGCACAAAGATATTGTGTACATTGCAATACAGATTTTGCTATGTGAGTATATTGCTAAGTATATTCTGGTAAAAGTAAATACTAAAAAACAAACATTGATATATTTCACATAGTAAGTGAATATATTATTTATATTTGTATGCGGCAAATAATAGAAAATCTAACAAAAAGTGATTATATAAATGTAGGTTTTATTTCTGTCATATAATAAAAATTCTGAAGGCAGGAATCCTATGAATGATGTAGCTGCTGAAGAAAGTCATAAAAATAAGGCTACTTCTACCTTCTTGCTCCATCACTTATCAGCAGGTAGTGTTGGTATAATATATATATATACATATGTAAAATTCATGTTCCAGGGAGCTAGAAGGGGTATATGTGAATGCCTTCATTTATTTGACCGCAGTGATATCATATGGCCAGCCCAGCTGAACTCTGAGCATTACCTTTGCAGCTTCTGGTAAAGAAAGGTAAGTGACAAAAGGTTTGCAATGGATATTATGTGAGTATATGTACAAACATCTGTCACCAGAGAACAACTGAGTAAACTAAAAATAAATACATATGCTGAAAGATGAACCATTTCCTCTTAGAAAACTGCATCCCCACATAATCTCTTCCTTATGTTTTTCATAGGTGATTTTACCAACATGATGAATAAAGTAAGTGATAGTCTTGTTTTCTTTTCATTTTGTTTACAGAAAGCAACATAAGAGAACTATTTTTACTTCAGAAATGCATGCATAATCAGTTCTATTATAGGAGTTTATATTTTTCTTTTTAAAGTATAAAATAATTTTCCTTTAAAACAAGGGCTAAACTTCTTAACAGTGATAACACTTACTTGTTTTCATTCACACATTTACAAATTATTTATTAAACACTTTAAATGCTGATGCTTTTCTATGCAGGGTATATAACAGTGAAAAAAGACTGTCATAGTTCTTTCCCAAGGAGAGTTTCATTTACATACTTGTTTATTGTTAAGCTTTCTAAAATATGTACAACAGTCCATTGTAATTCTAAAAATGCAATATTATAATTTAATATACAAAATTATTTTATGTTCTATAATTATCTGTAACTGTAAAAATTCAAAGAAAATCTAAGACACATCTATCAGTGTTATAAACTGTAAAAGGATTTGTAGATATAAGACCTTTATAGGTAATTTTAAAGAAATTTTAGGAAAACAGAACCAATAGCTTCTGATAATATGAACCAGCAATAAAAATTTCCCATAAGCAACATAACAATCAGAATCAGGTTGCAGGGGATAAGATGAAATAGATATTTGGTAAATGAACAAATTTAAGATAATAATTTTGAGACAGAATTACTTTTTTCTTTACCTCCATTTCATGAAAACCACTAGCTCTGTCATACACCATTTATTCACAGAATGAGTAAGTTTTTTAAATTATATCATCATAACCTATATTCTTTATAGTTAAAAAACAAAACAGAACAGAAATTTACTGCAAGGATGCCATACTTTAAAAAGCATTATATTGTTTAGGTTGACTGCTAATCTAAATCCTGTGTCTCTTTTCAAACCAAAAGTCTTATACTTTGTTTTTGGTAGTCAAATCGAAATTTCAATCACTGTTACAGCGATTTATTTGTGTTAGAAGAACTCAGAATTTAGGTCTTGCTCATGAATCCTCTGCTGAGGCTTACTAGAAGTCTAAAAACGCTTAGAACTAAGTCCATATGTTAGAGGATGACAGAGAAGACAACCTTGGCAAGACATCTAAGAGGTACTTGAGAATTCCACTGGAAATATCCCACAGCCAATGGACCTATATAAGCTAATAACCTATGCTACTTGTAAGAATTTTATATTCATGGTATAGATACAATTGAATGTGGATTTGCTATCCAGTAGTTCAATTTAATGGAAATATTCAGAAGGCAGTTAGAAAAATGAGTTTAGAGTTCTACAGACAAATTAGTTTGAAATATAGGCTATAAAGTCATTATTAACATAGTAGTTAAGGTTATCAATAGGGATGTGCTCACAGATAATAAGATTAAAGAATAAAGAAGTTAGTGAACTCAGAGGACACAAATACTGTTTTGATAAGAAAACTGGACCAATTAAATCACTGGTTTTCTATGAAGCAAATAGATTTTCTTTAATGCACTACTGAACAGGAACTTACTGCAGTAAAAAACTGAGGGTCATTACCTTCTACATGATCAAGGGAATCTATTCACATTGTACTCCACGTTTTTCTTTCAATTTGAGTACTAATGTATAATATATAGGCTATACTAGATCAAACCACAACATGTACTTTTTTTCTCATTAAAATCCTACAGTTCAAACAAAGCTCACACTGCTTCTATGATCAGATGGAGTGCCACCTCATATTGCTGTCCGCTTCCTTTGTTTTCCATGAATGTTTAAAACAACATTGAAAGCTCAATGGATTCCTGAGATTCTGTATTTCCAAGTTTCTATGAGGACTATCAGTTTAGAGAATTTCTATTCTTTGTATCTTAAACAGAGTTAGTTCTAACCAAACAGCACACTCTATTTACCTAACAAATGCTACAGAATGTGTATATTATTATTTTCTTTGCTTCTGACTGGTTTCAGCTCCTTAGAGTGTAGAATCAGTAACGAAAGTTTCCATACATTTCCTGGGTAAGGCCTAGATATTAGCCATATATTTTCACTTCATTTCAATCATCCTTATTCAGGAAAATATGTACAAATTGCCACAGAATACAAAGCTCTACATCAGTGGCCTAAAACAACAGAAACTAATTTCCTATTTTTCAGACTCCAGTGTGAGTTAGCAGGGACTCTCCTCTATCCAGTTATTCAGGATCCAGTCTCCTTCCATCTTTTTTTTTTTATTTTTATTTTTTACAATTTATTTTATTTTAGTATCATTAACCTACAATTACATGAGCAATACTGTGATGATTAAACTACCCCCTTCATCAGGTCCCCACCACCAACCCTATTACAGTCACTGTCCATCAGTGTAGTGAGATGAGAATCACTACTTGTCTTCTCTGAGCTGTACAGTCCCCCCCCGTGCCCCCCCACCCTATGTCTGCCAATCGTAATGCCCCTTTTACCCTCTTATCCCTCCCTTCCCACCCATCTCCCCAGTCCCTTTCCCTTTGGTAACTGTTAGTCCATTCGTGGGTTCTGTGAATCTGCTGCTGTTTTGTTCCTTCATTTTTTTTTCTTTGTTCTTATACTCCACATATGAGTGAGATCATGTTGTCATCTAAGCGTGAGATTTCCACATCTGCCACAGCAAGAAAAGATAATGGTGGGGGAGGCATTAACTGCTTTTAAGTGCATCAAACCAAAAGTGATGCATATTATTTCTGCTCTTCATTCCTGATGATACTAATCATATGGCCCCAATTTAAATAGAAGAGAGGCTGGGGAGGACAGAATATTTGTTGATCACTATGCATCTGTTACACCATACTATGGACTAGATTAAACTATAGTCCATGTAGACTATACAATCTTATGAGTCTCCATTTCCTATAAAACATTCCTTTATCTAATAATATTTAGTTAATGAATGGCCATAGGACTCTTAACCAGACTTAATTAATCTTCATTTTAAAATCCTGCTAGCACAGATGTGCACTAAGAAAATTTTCTAACAAATGTTGACACATAGAAATTTTACATAATTTCATCAGTTATTCATCTCAGGTTTCTTTCATGCATTGGTTCTGTCATTATCTGAGTTCATTATAACATTAGCTTTCAAATTTAATAGACCATTACATAAGTGACAAAGGTACCAGTTATGGAGGCTTATTCTTGCAACATTGTTCACTATAGAATAATATTTATCTGGATGCCTTTATCTTTTGAAATAGCCTTACTATAAAACAATAATGTAAATGTGTCCATAAAACATAAAATTGCTTTCATATTTAAAAATAACTTTCATGTGTCATGACTATGATAGATGAGAAATATTTGGGATATACTTTTAATCCAGATTGGGTTGGTGAGTACTCATTTGCCATAATTTTTGAGAATTGAAACTTTATGAAGAAATATACTCATTTTGGTCAAAATTATTCTTCATATCAATAATATAGATTTCAAAAAAGTATTACTAGTTAACAAAGTACCAAATCCAATTTAGAAATCCTTATTTTAATAGAAAATTTATTATGATTTGGGAGATTCAAAAAAAGTAACATCTGCTTTTTATGACTTTTCTAAATTTATGAACTGTTAGAATAAAAAATATGACATTTCAATCTTTGTTATTATATTTTTGGAAATTTCACAACAAACCCCGAACAATTAATTAAAGTACACTGCATATGTCTTTTCAACTCAACTTCAAGGGCACAGCTACAGCTCACCATTATGTATGTGTGTCACAGATGGTAAAGAATAGGTGTAGAAAGACTTTTAAAATATCTCAACTATGAAAAATTAAGGATATTATAAAACAGGATTTGTCAGAGAGTATTTTATTCTTCGTTAACTAAAATATAAATATCTATAAGATAGTAACAAGATCGTTATTTTAATGCTGTTAAATATAAGAGGCACATTTTATTAAAAACACTACATACCAAACAATTCACTTGTAATATATCATGTATTACTTTTATTTACCCATACAATATTATGAGGTTATTTTTCCAATGAAAATATTGTCCAATTCATTTAAGGCTGTATGATTATGAAAGTTATAGTCAGATAGTATAGTCATTTCTGCCTAAAGCTCATGTTTTTTTCATTAAGCCAAATATAAGATCATCCAACTGAGATATTTGAAAAGAAGGTTCAACAGAAATTGATAGTAAAGCCTGACTTCATGATAGACAAAAAAGAGAGAAGTCAAAAGCACTGTATTAAGGAACCACACACATATGGAATACATAACAAGATACTTCACTGGTGCCATGTTTGAGAAGTAAACAAGTATGTCAGAGAGAATGCTTAAAACAGAGGTAGGTGATCAAAAGAGTACATGGTCATGGAATAAAAAGGGGGAAAAATCAACTTCCAGAGTATGATTTTGTCAATTATATAAAGTTCTGGGAAGACTGGGCAAGAAAGAGACTCAGCCTGAGAAATTAATTTTTTCACAATCAGGAGATGAATGAAATTTTATCAGAGCTTCATCACAAAAAATATACTCATTTGAAGTAGAGAATGCTTTAATATACAAAACTAGAGTTTAGAAAAACTATTGAAGGATTAGAAAAGGACAGTAGGCTGCTTTCAGGTAATACCAAAAGTGTGAATATCTCAAGTTCATGCAGCCAATGAACCCAGTTGTCAATTGCATCAAAGCTAATGATGCTCATGAAAACCTCCAGATCCAAGAGAAGCTGCTGCTGATGTTCTGAGCTGTCTGCTTAAGGTTAATGCGATTTCAACTGCCTGACTGCTACAGGTGTTTCTCAGTAGGAGTCCAAACACAAGGGAAACTACTGATGTTCTGACCTATCTGAATTTGTGATCACAGAATATTGGCTCTCATTTCTCTTCCACTTTCCAAAATTTGACTAAATGCTTCTTATTGGCTGAATCTATGTAGTTTCAGGCTTTTCTCTGACATGCAAAGAATGCTGAAGCAGGCAACTGTGTTGTGTTGAGTTGACAGAGGCAGTTCCGCGCAGTGACCTCAGAAAGCGTTGAAATTGGAAGCCAAATTGCAGGGAATAAATAAATAAATTTGAAACAAGGAAATACAAGCATGATAGAAGATTACACTTTAAGGAGATCTAGCAAGCATGTAAACTGAAGAGTGAAGGGAAAATTTTCCTATCTGCATCTCAATGACTTTAGGGTGGGGAAACTAGTAGACAGAATTATAATATCTGGGTGATTGGAAAATTACAAGGAAAAAATATAACAAAGACAACTGACAGATTAATGCTTAATGGAAAAAGTAAATGAGAAAGATATGAAAAGTGCAATTACAAATGGAAATTTCAATTGATAAATTCTAACAAAGAACTCATTTTTCCTGTAAAATTAATAGGACACAAGTTTATTGGGACAATCTTTTGACATTGGTAATTCAGAATGATGCTTACATTAGGTGATATATTTTCCCCAGCCTCTTTTTTACATCTAAAATATCATAATAACTATGAAGTGTAACAATGGGTACACATACATTTGAGAGCTTTCTAATATTTTATAAGTGCTAGGCAATATAAAGCAAGTGTGTGTGTGTGTGTGTGTGTGTGTGTGTGTGTGTGTGTATATATATATATATATATATATATATATATATATATATATATAAAATGTCTCTTAAAAATAAATAACAATATAATCTTAAGCCATGGAAATAAAAATACTAAAATGAACTTTTCTGTTGACAGGCACATACCATATATCATTTTGGATGCACTCAACTTTCAGATTTTCAAATAACTGAGTAACATGCACGACAGACACCTATCTTCACTGGGATGTTATTACTCACTAGTAGGAAAATAAAGACAAAAAATGGAATTGTGATGTAGAAAGGATGTGTAGCAAACATTTATCAATCTGAACTGTTTCTTAATTTAAATGTGTATTTGAAAAAGAAATGGCATTATAGAGGAGGAAAAAGGATTTTATATGATAGGAATTTCTGTAGAAAGTTGTGCATTTTGAAATCTCTCAAAATCTTTAATATAATGCAGTGTTTTAACTGATTAAAGAGACTGTTCATTATTATCTTTAACATTGTGATTACCAAGAATTATGTGTCCCTTAGGCTAGTGTAAAGACCTAACTACAGACACATGAAACAGGCTGGTATAAAAAGACATGTATTATGCAACACCAAATAAAAAGTGAAAGTCGCTAGAAGTTTGTCCGGTGGGCAATTTCAGTTCAAAGTAAATGTACTCTTCTCAAAACTACAACTTTTGTATTTAAGAAAAATATTAATAAATAGAATAATCATCAAAAATAGTATTTCTTAAAGTATGTTTGGTAAAGATTTGGTATAGCCCATGTTCCCCTGAATATAGTTCCATGACAGAGTAACACAGTCATATATTAAATATGTTACATACATGTTAAATATATTGCATGTGTGTTGTATATTTATACATGTGTATTATATATGTAGGACTATGTTATATATAAAATTAATATATATATATAAGAATGTACATCTATAAATACACACACATTTAGCATAGCCTGGCCATTAGCAGTCAAAATAGACATTGCCATAATTACCTTGAGGTGATAACAGAAGGTCTTAGTTGAGTATTAGTTGAAAATCCCAATTTTATGAACAAATGCATTTGTGAAATCTTGCACTACATATGCCTGTCTTAGCAATTTATAAATGAAATTATAGTATCAAGGAAGATGTGTATTTATGGAACACGTTTAATTATTTTACCTCTGTGCTTTCTAAAAAGTATTTGACTTGACAGTTCATTTATACTGAAATTAAAAAAAAATATATATATATGGTCTATGACCTACTCTTTGGTAATTACTAATCTACAATGTGTTTCCATTGAATGGTAGAGTTTTCTCAGTTTCAATGGACCTGTTTTGTACTCAGCAGAATCAGGATAGTCATCACCTAACATTTGTTTGAGATGTAAAAGTTGATGGCACTCTTCATATCAAGATAATCTGAGAGAAAATTTATTACTCACAAGAGGGACTTATGGATACACCTAGGCAGGAGCTAGGAGGTCTAGGCTGACTTGAACAAATCAAAGGTTGTAGGTTGGGTCTTTATAGTGGTGATTAAATGGGACTGGGAAAAAGTTCCCAAGTATGGGAGATTTAAATTTTCTATCTGCAGCAATGGAGGAGGTATCACACTGTAGTGTAGAGATGGCTGAAAAGTGTCACAGGTTCAAGACCTGTGAGCGTCTCAGCTTATAGGAGAGTCCAGGGTGCACTAGCAGTTGTTGCTTCAGTATCATGCAACACACGACTGAAGCCAGAAGCCATTTGCGTGGAAAGCAACTTGCAGCCCTCAAGAATTGTCCAGAGACTCCAAAAGGTATATGAGTTAGTCATAGAGTTTCCTCCATAAAGGAGTCTTAAGGAGATACTAAAGGATGTACCCATAGCATGGCCAACCGTACTGACCCTGGGCCTTCTTCTGTTATAAAATGACCTGTTCAAAGTGAGATGATTTAGGGGTGACCACATAAATAGGCTTTGGTATTAGATGTATAGGGAATATGTTGCCTCCAGAAGCCAAGGAAACCTAGTACATGTTGGGCCTACTTAACAGTAGTTGCTGATAATGTTAGGAATTTCTTTTTAACTGCCGCAGGAATGGAGCAGCCCTCCGTGTACCATAAGTTATCTAAGAATTTTACTGAGATGGAAGGTCCCTGAATCTTATGTAGAGCAAAAGTCCACCCCCTTTCAGTAAGCACAATGATGAATATGTATGTTCTGTGTGAGAGTATCTAGTGAATCTGCTTACAGGAGCATGGCATTAATGTAGTTTCATACCTGGTCGCCTGGAAAGGGTTGGTCCTCTCTCTCTCCCCCCCTTTTTTTTAACTCTATTTGCTTTTGCATGACTAACCTTCTGAGGGGCTCATATATTGTTCAGGGTGTCAATGTCACACGGATAGGTGTGGGCTGTGACACATGACCCAGGGACACTTTAAGAAGAGCCTTGATCTGGTGTTCATATCCTTCAACTCCAAATATGAAAATTTCTGTTTAAGGTCAGCAAAATTTTAAAAGATACTGATAGGACTCAATAAATGCAGCACACGGCAACACAACTCAAAATGCAAGCTTGTCAGCAAGCAGCTGGGCAATCGTACACACTGTGTGCAAAATAAGCCAAGAGCCACAGAAGATGGATCACAAATGAGGGGGGTCATAGCTTTGAGTCTCCTCCTAAGTATGCCAATCATCTTTTCAGTCACCCCATGAAAACAGAATGCTCTGACACTTGAAATTTGGTTAAAATACATCAAGGCTGACGATATTCATACATCAAGAGGATTTGAAGAAATCTTACTACCGATCCAAGGGATGCCTAGGGAAAAGTCAGGTAAAACAGGCTTGGGCTCACTTGACAAACTGGGCGAGATGAGCTGAGCCTTTACAGTGAGGAGGTTGAGCTAGGGACCATTTTCCCATGCATGGGAGGTTTCAACTTCCTATTATAGGTGTCAACAGAGAGGGCACATATTTGCAAGGGCTTTCTTCCACCTCTAAATGTGGTGCCAAAGGGAAAGGCAAGGAGAGTTAGTGGTTAAAAGAAGTTAGTGGTCAAACACCAAAAAGGGAATCAGACTATTATAACACTTTGAATCTAAGAAAATGTAACTGAGAATACTACTTACAGCACTTATTATTATATTGGCAATAATAATATTTATTGTGTGATGTCTAGCATCTTCTATGTACCTGGTAATATGCTAAACTCTTAAATACATATTAGCCTTCAATTGTCACAATCTTAACAAAAAATCAATATCTTTATTTCCATTTTGAGGGAGATGAGGATCAGAAAGTTTACTGGAGGCCAAAACATTACTCAAGAGTGTTAAGACTCAACAGCTACTAATAGTCATATATTTTACTTTGTAAAATACCCTTTCTCAACTAAGATATGTAGAGATTTTAGAATACTATATTTCAATTGCTTACTATCTTTCTGACTTTTCATTCAACAGAAAAGTTGAAATCTTATTAATTCTTACATTATTCATTTAAGATTTCTCCTAATTTATAACTGTTCTCAGGTAGGAGTTTTTAATGCAGATGTGGGAGAAATTTTCTTAGAGAATGTGTATGACTTATATATAAAAATAAATATAGACACACACATATATATGCATATATATGATATTTAATATGCTAATTAAAATTTATTTCATTTATTCAGATACCCTAAGAAAAAGATGAACATTAAGGTATTGTCAACACTAATGCACATACCAACCACACTATGACTTTTGTCTTCACCATTACTGACTGGCAGTGCCTTCTGGAGGTATGAGTTAATAAGGTTTCACTAGACTAAACAAGAATGATTATGCATTCACATTTTCCTGTTTTAGGACATTTTATTCCCTGTTTAGTGGTAGAAGTTATACCTTATTCACAAACTAAACTTATTTCTCAGGATAAAATCCAGGTTGTTTATATGCATAATATCCAGCTGAGAATGGTTAGAACCTGGCATATTTCTCATCACCATTTTCTTGCATTAGTGAATGTGAGTATGCTAATAAGGACATAATGGCATTTATTTGCAACTGACTTTTGCATTCAGTTTTTCTTGGTGCCAAGGATTCAGAAGCTAATGCATATTAATTCCAAATGAATATGCTATAAGAAAGCTATGACCTGCTTTTTATTATGTAACAGGCTGAGGTTTTTGCCATTGATCAGAGAGACCTGGCCATTATTCTATTCATACATAGATCATAGTAATGGCCCAGGAAGTCACAGAAAAATTAAAATTTGCAGAGCCTGTTTTATGTTAGTCTTATCTCTATTGCTGAAAAGTTATAAACTATAGGCATAATGATTTTAGACCAATGTAATGAATTCAGAACTTTTTATTGTCTTTATAGAGTATCCATGGATAGCTCACTATCCTAATTATTGAAAAATATAAATAGGCAAATTTGGATATGGTGACACAGTGATGTTTTTAAAACTGTTAAGATTTGTTCTTCTCTCTCCTGCTTCAAATTGCAGGACGATGTTCAAGTCAGCAAGATGCACAGGTTCCTGGCATTAAAACAAGTTTTAGGTTGATTACAAAATTTAATAATTGATTTAATGATAAATTTTTGTTAAAACTATATGCTGCTAAGTATTTATCAGATATTACTTTGAGATTCAGTATATATTTAAATACTACTTCATAATAGCTGACCTTGAAGACAAGAAATATAAGATAATCAGAAAACTACAGGTATAAATAAAAGGAGATAAAAATTGCTCTGCAGGTTAATGGTAAATTAAAGAATGATCCCATGATCACTAGTCTATGGAAGAAAATATTTTTTTCCCTTTTCCCTTCCTTTTTATATATTCAATCATGTGTATGTTCACACATGACCATATGTATTGAAAAAAATCAGTTCGCCTTGTTTTGGAAACTACTAGCTCACTAAGTCAGATTCAACATTATTTTAAATGAATATAATTTCTGATATTTTTGCTACTAAATACGTTCCTTTATGAATAGGGAGTCTGTCATTAAGATCACACAATTTGTCTTGCTTGTGAATAACACTCATGTTACTTTTACAATTATTATTAATGCTACATGACTTTTTACTAAGATAGAATTTGGGTTAATAAAAAATTTTAGTTTGATATGTGTCATAAAGTCAGGAAGAAAATGTGGTACATTCATATATTTTTAAACACTGGAGAATACTTTAAATCAGTAAATAATAGCAATCAGTAAAACAATTGCAACTCTCAGCAAAAGAGGTTTACTCTGATTTATCTTGCCCAATTTTCCTTCTATTAATTTCCATTTTTTCCCTCAATATTTATTCTCCCCAGAGAGCAGGCAACCAGATGTTGGTCCAGTTAGACTGGATGCTAATTTTTGTCTCTCTAAAATGGGATTCTTTGTACACTGAAGTCAAAGCCCTTTCCATTCTTTTAAAACTAAAAAAAGTCACTTTGCTGAGTAATCCTTAACTCACTAGCTCCAGACTAACTGATTTTAATATCACTCAATAACTGTCATTTTTGAAATCTTAAGTTACTTATTATTCACATTTGGACAGATGTTGTAAGATAAGATTTTTCAGATTATTCAGGGTTTTTAAATGAACATTGCTACACATAGATCTTTTACATAAACTGTACTGTGGAATGATAACCATTTACATATAAATTTTAACATGTTCAACATAAATAATTCATTTATGAGTGAAATAATAACAATATAAACAACACAGAAATATACTGATTCCCCCTTTATGATTTCAGGTAAGAGCAAATTGCATGGATGTTTTATGAAACAAATATTTAAGAATATGGCCTAACTTACTATTAAACTCTGGTTTCAAACTGGTTGTACTGTTTTACACTTCCGCCAACAGTGTATGAAGTCTAATTCCTCTACATTAACAGTTGGTAAGCAGAGATTTTTTATTATTTGGCTAACACATATACCATTTCAGCCAGTAGTATACTCATTTAAGTAATAGTGGTAACTCACTGTGGTCCTCATATATTTTTGGCTAAGGCATAGTACCAAAATTTCTTTCCCAGCAGGAAATTAAACCTGGGCTCAGGTGAATAACACTTCATTTTTGATGCAAGAGAAAAATTCCTTATTAGTGTAATAAATTAACTGATATCCATTCTTCCATTCTGTGAATTATGTTTTTAAACATTCGTTTATTTGACATGTTTTTTAATATTCTTCCCTTCCTAAGATTAAGAAATTCCTCTCTTCCATTAAAACGCAAATGGATTCTCACATTTTTTGTGAACCCTCCCATGATTATCTCTGATTACTATAACTGCTTTTCTTGTTCTTGGATATAAATTTTTGATATATTTTTCTCATTCTTTGATATCTATAAAACGTGTATATGCCATTCTTTTCACACTTGAGACACTGGGTGACAATATTGTTAATAAATACGTTCCCTCAGCACAATTTTTGTATTCCTTTTTATACTGCCACTACTGAACAGGCTAGACAATTCAGAACATACCCTAAAATTTCATGGTTACTTTTTTAAATTTTGGTATCATTAACATACAATCACATGAGCAATATTGTGGTTAACAGATTCCCCACATTATCAAGTTCCCACTACATACCCCATTACAGTCACAGTACATCAGTGTAGTAAGACGCTATAGAGAGTCACTACTTATCTTCTCTGTGCTATACTGCCTTCCCCATGCCCCGCCCCCATGTTACATGTGCTAATCGTAATAACCCTTATTCTCCTTCTCCCCCACATCCGACCCATCCTCTCAAGTCCCTTTCCCTTTGGTAACTGATAATCTATTTTGGGTTCTGTGATTATTTAGGAGCATGTTGTTAAGCCTCCATGTATTGTGGGCCTTTTGGTTTCTTTGTACAATTTATTTCCAGTTTTAAACATTTGTGATCTGAGAAGTTCATTGGTACAATTTCCTTTTTTTATTTTACTATTATTAATGTACAATTACATGAGCAACAGTACGGTTACTAGTCTCCATGTATTATCAAGTCCCTACCCACCACATACACCATTGCAGTCATTGTCAATCAGCATAGTAAGATTCTATAGAATCAGTACTTGTCTTCTCTGTGTTATACTACCTTCCCCATATTCCTCCCCCTACCACTACATTACTTATGATAATAGTAATAGCCCATTTTCCCCCTTATCCCATCCCTTCCCACCCATCTTCCCCAGTCCCTTTCCCTTTGGTACCTGTTAGCCCATTCTTGGGTTCTGTGAGTCTGCTGCTGTTTTGTTCCTTCAGTTTTTTTCTTTGTTCTTATACTCCACAGATAAGTGAAAAAATATGATACTTGTCTTTCTCTGCCTGGCTTATTTCACTGAGCATAAAACCCTCTAGCTCGATCCATGTTGTTGCAAATGTCAGGATTTGTTTTCTTCTTAGTGCTGAATAATATTCCACTGTGTATATGTACCACATCTTCTTTATCTATTCATCTACTGATGGACACTTAGGTTGCTTCCATTTCTTGGATATTGTAAATAATGCTGCGATAAACATAGGGTGCATATGTCTTTTTCAAACTGGGATCCTGCATTCTTAGAGTAAATTCCTAGGAGTGGAATTCCTGAGTCAAATGGTATTTCTATTTTGAGTTTTTGAGGAACCTCCATACTGCTTTCCACAATGGTTGAACTAATTTACATTTCCATCAGCAGTGTAGGAGAGTTCCCCTTTCTCCACATCCTCACCAACATTTGTTGCTGTTTGTCTTTTGGATGTTGGCCATCCTAACTGGTGTGAGGTGATATCTCATTGTGGTTTTATTTTGCATTTCTCTGATGATTGGCGATGTGGAGCATCTTTTCATGTGCCTGTTGGCCATCTGAATTTCTTCTTTGGAGAAGTGTCTCTTCAGCGCCTCTTCCCATTTTTTAATTGGCTTATTTGCTTTTTGTTTGTTGAGGTGCGTCAGCTATATATATAATTTGGATGTCAACCTCTTATCAGATATGTCATTTATCAATATAGTCTCCCGTATCGTAGGATGTCTTTTTATTCTATTGATGGTGTCCTTTGCTGTACAGAAGCTTTTTAGGTTGATATAGTCCCACTTCTTCATTTTTGCCTTTGTTTCCCTTACCTGGGGAGATATGTTCATGAAGAAGTTGCTCATATTTATGTCCAAGAGAATTTTGCCTATATTTTTTTTCTAAGAGTTTTATAGTTTCATGACTTACATTCAGGTCTTTGATCCATTTTGAGTTTACTTTTGTGTATGCGGTTAGAAAATAATCCAGTTTCATTCTCTTACATGTAGCTGTCCAGT
>JAQQAC010002172.1:40972786-40996902 GCA_029783875.1 Phataginus tricuspis | reverse complement strand
TTTGAGTTTTATAGTTTCATGACTTACATTCAGGTCTTTGATCCATTTTGAGTTTACTTTTGTGTATGCGGTTAGAAAATAATCCAGTTTCATTCTCTTACATGTAGCTGTCCAGTTTTTCCAACAGCAGCTGATGAAGAGGCTGTCATCTCCCCATTGTATGTCCAAGGCTCCTTTATCAAATATTAATTGACTGTATATGTTTGGGTTAATGTTTGGATTTTCTATTCTGTTCCACTGGTCTGTGGGTGTGTTCTTGTGCCAATACCAAATTGTCTTGATTACTGTGGCTTTGTAGTAGAGATTGAAGTCAGGGAGCGTAATTCCCCCAACTTTATTCTTCCTTCTCAGGATTGCTTTGGCTATTCGTGGTCTTTTGTTTTTCCATATGAATTTTAGAACTATTTGCACTAGTTCATTGAAGACTGTTGTTGGTATTTTGATAGGGATTGCATTGAATCTGTAGATTGCTTTAGACAGGATGGCCATTTTGACAATATTAATTCTTCCTATCCATGAGCATGGGATGTGTTTCCATTTATTGGTATCTTCTTTAATTCCTCTCATGAGTGTCTTTTAGTTTTCAGAGTATAAGTCCTTCACTTCCTTGGTTAGGTTTATTCCTAGGTATTTTATTCTTTTGCATACCATTGTGAATGGAATTGTTTTCTTTATTTCGCTTCCTGGGAGTTCACCATTAGTGTATAGAAATGCACTGGATTTGTGTGTATTAATTTTGGATCCTGCAACTTTGCTGAATTCAGATATTAGATCTAGTAGTTTGGGAGTCGATTCTTTAGGGTTTTATGTACAATATCATTTCATCTGCAAACACTGACAGTTTGACTTCTTCCTTACCAATCTGGATGCCTTTTATTTCCTTATGTTGTCTGAATGCCTCCACTAGCAATAAAAGTGGGGACAGTGGGCATCCTTGTCTTTTGCGTGATATTAAAGGAAAAACTTTCAATTTCTCGCTGTTAAGTATAATGTTGGCTGTGGGTTTGTCATATATGGCCTTTATTATATTGAGGTACTTGCCCTCTATAACCATTTTGTTGAGAGTTTTTATCATGAATGGATATTGAATTTGTTGACTGCTTTTTCAGCCTCTATGGAGATTATCATGTGGTTTTCTTCCTTCTTTTTGTTGATGTGGTGGATGATGTTGATGGATTTTCAAATGTTGTATCATCCTTGCATCCCTGGATGAATTCCACTTGATTATGGACGATTTTTTTATGTATTTTTGAATTTAGTTTGCTAATATTTTGTTGAGTATTTTTGCATCTGTGTTAATCAGGGATATTGGTCTATAATTTTTTTTTTTTGTGGTGTCTTTGTGTGGTTTTGGTATTAGAGTGATGTTGGCCTCATAGAATCAGTTAGGGAGTATTCCCTCCTCTTCCACTTTTGGAAAACTTTAAGGAGGGTGGTTATTATGTCGTCACTAAATGTTTGATAAAATTCAGCAGTGAAATCATCTGGTTCAGCGGTTTTGTTCTTAGGTAATTTTTGATTACCAATTCAATTTCTTTGCTGGTAATTGGTCTATTCAGATTTTCAGTTTCTTTCTGGGTCAGCCTTTGGAAGGTTTTATTTTTCTAGAAATTTTCTATTTCTTCTAGGTTATTCAGTTTGTTAGCATATAATTTTCCATACTATTCTCATAATTCTTTCTATTTTGTGGTGTCCATAGTGATTTGTTCTTTCTCATTTCTGATTCTGTTTATTTCTGTAGACTCTCTTTTTTCCTTGATAAGTCTGGCTTGGGGTAAATCTATTTTGTTTATTTTCTCAAAGAACCAGCTCCTGGTTTCATTGCTTCTTTCTATTGTTTTATTCTTCTCAATTTTATTTATTTATGATTTAATCTTTATTATATCCCTCCCTCTACTGACTTTGGGCCCATTTGTTCTTCCTTTTCTAGTTTCATTAATTATGAGTTTAGACTCTTCATTTGGGATTGTTCTTCTTTCCTGAGGTAGGCCTGTATTGCAATATATTTCTCTCTTAGCATGGCCTTTGCTGCATTCCACAGATTGTGAGGTCTTGAATTATTGTTGATATTTGTCTCCATATATTGCTTGATCTCTGTTTTTATTTGGTCATTGATCCATTGATTATTTAGGAGCATGTTATTACGCCTCCATGTGTTTGTGGGCTTCTTCATTTTGTTTGAGCAATTTATTTCTAATTTCATTACTTTGTGATCTGAAAAGCTGGTTGGTACAATTTAAATATTTTTCACTTTATTGAGGCTCTTTTTGTGGCCTAGTATATGATTTATTCTTGAAAAAGTTCCACGTGTACTTGAGAAGTGTATCCTGTTACTTTTGGATGGAGTGCTCTGTAGATGCCCATTAGATACATCTGTTCTAATACGTTGTTGATTGCCTCTGTCTCTCTCTTTATTTTCTGTCTGGTTGATCTGTCTTTGGCATGAGGGGTTTGTTGAAGTCTCCTAAAATGAATGCACTGCATTCTATTTCCCATTTTAATTCTATTAGTATTTGTT
Organism: Phataginus tricuspis; assembly: GCA_029783875.1. Taxonomy (NCBI): domain Eukaryota; kingdom Metazoa; phylum Chordata; class Mammalia; order Pholidota; family Manidae; genus Phataginus; species Phataginus tricuspis. The sequence goes on along the minus strand of JAQQAC010002172.1, from coordinate 40,994,384 downwards.
TCACATATGTAGGTGATCCTGTGTTGTGTGCATAGATGTTTATAATAGTTATATCCTCTTGATTGACTGACCCTTTTATCATTATGTAATGTCTTTCTTTGTCTCTTGTGACTTTCTTTGTTTTGAAGTCTATTTTGTCTGATACAAGTACAGAAACTCCTGCTTTTTTCTCACTATTAGTTGTATGAAATATCTTTTTTCCATCCTTTTACTTTCAGTCTGTGTATGTCTTTGAGTTTGAAGTAAGTCTCTTGTAGGCAGCATATAGATGGGTCTTGTTTTTTTATCCATTCAGTGACTGTATGTCTTTTGATGGTGCATTCAGACCATTTACATTTAGGGTTATTATCGAAAGGTATGTACTTATTGCCATTGCAGGCTTTAGATTCGTGGTTACCAAAGGTTCAATGGTAATTCTCTTACTGTCTAAGAGTTTAATTTAACTCACTTCATATGCTATTACAAACACAACCTAAAGATTTTTTTTCCTCCTGTTTCTTCCTCCTCCATTCTTTGTATGTTATGAATCAAATTCTGTACTCTTTGTCTATCCCTTTGGTGACATCTATTTAGACTTAGAATACTTCCATATACAGGATTACCTCCAAATGCACTGTTTAAGTGGTTTGAGGGCAGTAAATTCTCTCAGCCTTTGCTTATCTGCAAATTGTTTAATCCCGCCTTGAAATTTAAATGATAACCTCTCTGGGTAGAGTGTTCTTGGCTCAAGGCCCTTCTAATTCATTGCATTAAATATATCATGGCACTGCCTTCTGGACTGTAAGGTTTCTGTTGAGATATCTGATGACAGCCTGATGGGGTTTCCTTTGTATGTGACCTTTTTCTCTCTCTCGCTGATTTTAAATGTCTGTCTTTACCCTTGATCTTTGTCTTTTTAATTATTATATGTCTTGATGTTGTCTCACTTGGGTCCTAGTGTTGGGAAATCTGTGCATCTCGATGTCTTGAGAGACTATCTCCTTCTGCAGATTGGGGAAATTTTCAGCAATTACCTCCTGAATGACACTTTCTATCCCTTCTTCTCTCTCTTCTTCTTCTGGTACCCCAATTATGCAAATATTGTTCTGTTTGGATTGGTTACACAGTTCTCTCAATATTCTTTCATTTTTAGGGATTATTTTTTCTCTCTGTGCCACAAATTCTTTGTGTTCCTCTTCTCTAATTTCTGTTTCTTTTACTGTCTCGTCTACTACATCTAATCTGCTTTTAAATCCCTTCATTGTATGTTTCATTTCAGACATGGGATTTCTAAATGATTGAATCTCTGACTTAAATTCATTCCTGAGTTCTTGAATATTTTTCTGTACCTCCATAAGCATATTTATGATTTTTATTTTGAACTCTTTTTCAGGAATATTGGTGAGTTCAGTTTCATTTGGCTCTTTTTCTTGTTTTTTTTAAATTTTGGTCTGTACCATGTTCTTTTGACATTTCATATATCTGTGTGGTGCCTCGAGTGCCCAGAAGTCCAGTCTCTGGAGCTGCTCAGCCTCTAGAGTCAGGTTGGGGGTCATAGCGGAGTGGAGCTGGTTCCTGCAGGGAGGAAAGATCTATTTCCTGACTCCCATATGCCCTGCCCATCTCCAGTATCAGAACCAGTGGGCCAAGTACACAGGTTTAAGCCTCTGTGCTTGGCATCTCTAGCTGTTGTAGGAGAGGCCTCTCTCTGGCTGGCCTGTCGCCAGAGCAGTGACTGCCTGCTTGCAAGCCGGTGCCATCAGGCCAGGAGGAAGGCTCAGCAGACTGCTTATCACAGTGGGGGGCCTCAGAGCTGAATAGCCAACCAGGAGGATGGAGCGCCTGAAGCTCCCCAGATTCCCAGTCTGCTGGGCAGAGCATGTGCAGATCACCTTGTCCCCCTATCCCTTCTCCCTCGCGGCAAGCTCCGTGCAAATCCCCTGCCTTCAGCGGCCCTCTCGCTGCTAGGAAGCCTCTAAGACTGCGTGCCTTTCCCTTGTCTCAGAGTGGTCCAGTGTGGATTCTGTCCTCCACAAATGGCCAGAACCTCTCAAGCACTCTGCCTATCCTAGCTCCCCATCCTCCAGAGCACCACACAGTGTAGATTTCTGCCTGCAAAGCTGATCTCCAGGGCTCGTTGTTCAGCAGTCTCAGTCTTCACCCCCTCACCAGCTCCAGTTCTCTTCCTCATGCTGGTGAGCTGGGGTGGAAGAAGAGCTCGGGTCCAGCTGAATCAGACTTTCGTATGTTACCCTGTTTTGTGAGATCTGCCCTGTTTGTGAGGTCTGTATGCAGTGTGGTGCAGCCCTCTTTCCTGTTGCTATTTTACAGTTAGTTGTATTAACCATATTTTCACACTACCTGTAGTTTTGGGAGGAGTTCTCTGTCTCACCTTTCACGCCACCATCTTGAATCTGTCGGTAAAATTTCAATCTTTTTGAATTTGCTGAGGCTCTTTTTGTGGCCTAGTATGTGGTCATTCTGGAAAATATTCCACGTGTACTTGAGAAGAATGTGTATCCTGCTGCTTTTGGATTGAATGTTTTATAGATGTCTGTTAGGTCCATCTGTTCTAATGTGTTGTTCAGTGCCTCTGTGTCCTTTTTTATTTTCTGTCTGGTTGATCTGTCTTTTGGAGTGAGTGGTGTGTTGAAGTCTCCTAAAATGATTGCATTGCATTTTATTTTCCACTTCAATTCTGTTAGTATTTGTTTCACATATGTAGGTGATCCTGTGTTGTGTGAGTAGATATTTATAATGGTTATACACTCTTGTTGGACTAACCACTTTATCATTATGCATTTTCTTCTTTTTCTCTTGTTACTTTCTTTGTTTTGAAGTCTATTTTGTCTCATCCAAGAACTTCAACACTTGCTTTTGTCTCCCTATTGTTTGCATGAAATATCTTTTTCCATCCCTTCACTTTTATTTTATTTATTTATTTTTTAATTTTGGTGTCATTAATATACAATTACATGAGCAACATTGTGGTTACTAGATTCCCCCAATTATCAAGTCCCCACCACATACCCCATTACATTTCACTGTCTATTAGTGCACCCTTCACTTTTAGTCTGTGTATGTCTTTGGATTTGAAGTGAGTGTCTTGTAGGCAGCATATATTGGGTCATGCTTTTCCTCCATTCTGTAACTCTGTGTCTTTTAATTGGTGCATTCAGACCATTTACATTTAGGGTGATTATTGATACATATGTACTTATTGCCATTGCAGGCTTTGGATTCGTTGTTACCAAGGGTTCAAGGGCAGCTTCTTTACTGTCTAACCACCTAACATAAGGCACTTATTATGGTATTATAAAAACAGTCTGATGATTCCGTCCGTTCTTTTTCTTCCTCCTCCACTCTTTATATGGTAGGTGTTTTATTCTGTACTCTTTGTGTATACCTTGATTGACTTTGTGGACAGCTAATTTAATTTTGCATTTAGTTGGTCTACTTCCTTTGATGTAGTTTTATTTTCTCTGGTAACAGCTATTTAGCCTTAGGCATACTTCCATCTAGAGCAGTCCCTTTAAAATACACTGTAGAGATGGTTTGTGGGAGGTAAATTTCCTCAACTTTTGCTTATCTGGGAATTGTTTAATCCATTCATCAAATTTAAATGATAATCTTGCTGTATACAGTATTCTTGGCTTGAGGCCCTTCTGTTTCATTGCATTTAATATATCATGCCATTCCCTTCTAGCCTGTAAGGTTTCTGCTGAGAAGTCTGATGATAGCCTGATGGGTTGTCCTTTGTAGGTTATCTTTTTCTCTCTCTGGCTGCTTTTAATACTCTGTCCTTGTCTTTGATCTTTGCTATTTTAATTATTATATGTCTTGGTGTTGTCCTCCTTGGGTCCCTTGTGTTGAGAGATCTGTGGACTTCCATAGCCTGAGAGACTATTTCCTTCCTCAGATTGGGGAAGTTTTCAGCAATTATTTCTTAGAAGACACTTTCTATCTCTTTTTCTCTCTCTTCTTCTTCTGGTACCCCTACAATGCGAATGTTGCTCTGTTTGGATTGGTTACATGGTTCTCTTAATATAGTTTCATTTCAAGAGATCGCTTTTTCTCTCTCTGCCTCCATTTGTCTGTATTCCTGTTCTCTGTATCTATTCCATTAACAGTCTCCTCCACCTAATCTAGTCTGCTCTTAAATCCTTTCATTGTTTGTTTCATTTCTGTTGTCTCCCTCCAGAATTCATCCGTTAGCTCTTGAATATTTTTCTGTAGCTCTATCAGCATGCTTATGACTTTTATTTTGAATTATTTTTCTGGAAGATTGGTGATTTCAGTTTCACCAAGCCCTCTCTTTGGTGTTTGAGGGATTTTTGAACCGAACAAGGTTCTTCTGTCTTTTCATGACAATGGGAGTGGTCACTGATGAGTGGCGCATGTGTCAGCTGGGAGAACGATATCCCTTCCTGCTGCCTTGCCTTTTTCTGCTCTCTGTGCTGGTTATCTTCACACAGGGAGCAGCCTCTGGGTTTATCCCTTAGGCTGCCGTGGGCGCGCCAGCCCTCAAGGTGCCCTAGGGCGCTTGTGTGTTCACAGGCAGGTGGCTGTGTTCTGCTGCGAAAACAAAGCCCCTTTGTGCCTCCCAGTCTCTGCGCCCACCTCCACTCTCTGTGTCAGTCAACCATGCACAGGGAGCAGCCTCTGGGTCTGGGCCAGTTAGCCGTGCATTGGGAGAAGCCTCTGTGTTAAGCTGTGTGGTTGCTGTAGGTGGGGCTGCTCTCCAGCTGGTCTATAGCAATGGCAGGGCCAACAGGTTTGCTCACAGGTGCCGGTGGGGAGGAAGGAATGGCAGTCTGGTTATTGCTGTGTCGGGCCTTGGAGCTGCATTGCCAACCAGGGTTATAGGGCACCTGAAGCTCCTTAAAGTTTCCAGCCTGCTGGGTTGAGTGTGCCACGACGATTTTGTCCACCTGTTAAACCCTTGTCTGTTTAAGACTTTTAACGTGCCTGCTTTTCTTTTGTCGCAGTGCAGCTGGCTGTGGGAACCTGTTCACAGTCTTGAGTCTCTGATTTTGCTTTTCTGCTCCTCTAATATCCAGAGCACCATGCAGTGTGTGTCTGTGCTCCTGGGGGAGATTACTAGGGCTGGTTTTTTAGCAGTTTTGTGCTTCCACTCCCTTCCCACTCTAATTCTTTTCCTCCCACCGGTGAGCTGGGCTGCAGGGAGTGCTTTGTACCTTATCCTTTTCCATGAGATGTCAGATTCTCAAAGATGTAGACTGGCTGGTGTTCTGTAATTCCTGATCATTCTTTTAATAATAGTTGTATTTGCTGTGTTTTCAAAATATATATGGTTTTGGAGGAGATTTCCTCCACTCTACTCATGCCACCATCTTTTCCTCTCTCATTCATTTAGTCACTTCTTAGAAAAGCCTATGATTTTTAAGGTTTTGGGAACTGAAAGACTAATTTAAATTCAATAATTTTGTCATTTTTTCCCTGGCTATAAATATAGAAATACATAAAATTTTTAAAACTCAATGAAATCATCTGAAATCCCACAAACTAGAAATGAACATAATGTACTTTTCAGATGCTATATGTATATTGCATATTACCCATTAATTGTGTCCATTTTTAGTTTTTCTGAGACTCGGATGCATTTTATAAGACTTAGATGCATTTTGTTAACCCTGTATTAAAAGAGGGATGTTCAGTGAGTTTCCTGCAACTGATAAACCTGATCCTCTATTGCCCATTTTGTGTTATTTTACTTTTTAGTTCTAATGAATCCCTTTGAGTATATTCTTAACATTTCCATATTGAATCATTATCTTTAAACAAATACACTGACACCACACTACTATAAAGGATGAAGAAATTATTCTCTCTACACAAGACTGTATCTCCCAATCCAGCACTCAGATTTAAGACAGATATACCAATATCGTGTTTTATTTTAGAAATGGACTATCTCATCTGTAAGTTAGTGTGCTTGTATAAGTACTGATAATATAAATTAAACACAGAATAAATAGCATGTCCAATATTATGATAATTTAAACAGATCTTTCTACCGAACATGGTAATGCGGTCACATCAATAGAAAATAGTGCATAATTTCATATAACTACATTGGAGAAACCTTAAAGAGATGAGCACAGCCATGAAGTGCTAGTGGGTATGTTTTCCCAAACACCTGTGCCAACTGAAAATATCATGTCCATATTTTGCTCCATCTTTTTTATATGGTTTGTTAGTTTTTCTCAGTTATATTTTATGTCTTCCCAGTTTTTAATTGACAAATTTACATATATTTTCACTATAATATTAAGGTTTCTCAGTCTCCTTGTCATAAAAGCTGTTGGAGTTCTTATCTTTCTCATGATAATTTGAACCAACTGGGTTTCCAAGCCCACTGCTTTCCTCTCATCGTTGGTTTTCTTTTTATTGCATTCTAGCTATAACTTGTCGTTTCCTGAACTACAATTATTGCTCATTCTTGTATTTCAATTTCATTTTGATAATGCATACATTTGATTAATATTGATTTCAGAAAGGTTTTGCAAGAGAAAAACTAACCCAGGCTTAAGAAACTTATATGTCTTTATTCTGCATTCATATATGACTACTAGCTGAATAATGATAGAAATTTAGATTCCAGAGCATTTTGACTCAGAGCTTTGAGCATAAAGATTGATTGTCTCCTAAAAACACTTATTGTAGGAGAGAAATCTGGAGACAAAATTATTCTTTTCATACAAAACTTTTCACTATCAAGTTTTCTAGGCTTTTTTTTTTTAAACCTTCTTCTGTGTAATTTTTGACTTGAAGCTTTCCTCTGTTTTGGTTTAAATATTGAAATGATATCGTATGCTCCCTTTCTGTCAAAAACTCTGAAATGCTCCATGTCCAGAGGGCTTTTTTTTCTTGTTCTCACTTTTTATCTTTTCAGTATCACCATATAACTCAAAGTTACAATTATTTCAGTGTTAATTTAGGTAATATGTTAGGTAGAAAGACATGAGCAGCTGGGGAAGGGGAAGATAAGGTTCAGGGAAAAAAAAACAGCCAAAACGCTGTCCAGTTAGGGGGTTCCATGTAAAGACAACAAAGACTTGGCAGGGAGATAACTTCCTTGCCTATGGGACCAGGCCAAATGAGATCACAACGCAGAGGCAATCGAACAAAACTAAGAACTGCCCAAACACACCTCATCATAATCTCACTAAAATAAAATTGCTGTTTTGGCCTGCCTCCTGCCCCTGTAGGCTCTTCTGTATGCATTCTGGGAAAGGACATGTGCACTGACAAGGATGGCTATATAAATGGACCTGTCAATCAAATGACCTTACCTTGTCCATTAAAGATGCACCTCCAGCCTATCAGACTGAGGACAGCAAACTGACTGGCAACAGATAGGAAGACAAAAAACATGTTCTAAGCACTGGCATTATAAAAAATAATGCCAGTAATCATTTTTTTAAGGTTATTTCCTTGAGCAGTTTTAGGTTTATAACAAAATTAAGAGGAAGGTATACAGATTTCCCATTTATCCCCTGCCCCAACATATTCATGTCCTCTCCCATTATCACCACTTACTAAAATGGTACATTTTTTACCAAAGATGAACCTACATTGATACATCATAATCACCCAAAGCCCATAGTTTACCTTAAGGTTCCCTCTTGGTGATGTATTCTCTCTGGGTTTGGACAAATCTATAATGATATATATCCATTATTATAATATTATACAGAGGATTCTGTCTTAAAAATCCTCTGGGCTCTGCCTATTCATTTTCACACCCCAGCCAGCAAGAATTTTTAAATCTTTTGTTACAAACTGCCACATTTTCTAAAACACTAAAATAATTTTATCCTCCTTCCACAACTGAGAGTGATTGTATTTTACTGTCCATTCTTCAGTTAAAATGCTCTATAAGAAGCATTTTTTTAACATCATTTATTAAGAGAGCTTAGATATTATTAAATTGACCTTAATGATCTTTAGCTGGATAGTACTGAGAGCTGTACCAAACAGTGATATATGAAAAATGGTACTCATTTCACTTCTGTTACTGTATAAAACCCATAGAATAGACGCTAATGCAGGCCAAGGGGTTGTTCATAATTGATACAACTGGTCCTCTTTAAATAGATAAAGGTCATGAAGTTAGGAAAAAATATGAAATATGAAATATGTGGAATATTTCTGTTGTTTTCAAAATGTACATTTTTCCATAATTTTAATTCAACAATAAAGGAAATAATTTTCTTAAATGTTTTGTCCTCTGTTATACTTTAATTGACTGAAAATCTTTAGCAGTTATATCAGCGTAAGCCCTCATAATACAGCTACGTCGTACAGAATAAATTTTAGACATCTTTTATGAGAGAAAATTTAATTAAATTTTCATAGCTGAATCTATATCAGGTTTTTGATGATGTAGCACTTAAAACGTGTTTTATTAAATAAAAATTAACAATCCATTTGGTACACAGTCATTAAAGAAAATATAATCTGAAATTATTGAGGCAAAATAGCAGAAAGGCAGTCAAAGCTTGAAAGATTTAAAATAAAGTATAATTCCATGCATAATTCCAGTTATATTAACAATCCTGGATCTCATATTTACCACAATGACTTTATCTGTCCTTGTTTTATTTGTTAATTCAGTAAAGTTCTACTGCCACCTCCAATGCTTGGTATTAAAAAGAGATACTACAAGACAAATCACAGGCACTTTTGTCAAAATGCTCACAGCCTCATGAACAACAAAGGATTACCAGAGATACATACTGTAGAGCGCAAATGTTACTGGAATGCAGAGAAACATGCTGTAGAGTGCATGTGCTATTGGAGTGCGGAGAAGGATTAAGAGGATATAGAGGTCTGGGAGTATAGATTGAGGGTCAAGGAAGTGGGTTTATCAAGGGAAGCTTCCTCCCAGCAGTGAAACACCTTTGTGTGTTGGAGAACGAGCCTGATGTGAGCATAGGGTGGAGCAGTGAGCTTTCTAGCCACAAAAGAAATCTGGCAAAGTCTTGTCTGCTTTGGCAAGACAGGAGAATTGACAAACTGCAAGCTCTGTATGTCCACCATCTGGGGCTCTTGGATGGCTCACTCTTCAAACTTAGTGCTTAATTCTTTATACCTTGTACAGTTTCAGCAACTTTCTCAAGTACATCCTCTCTCCAGCCAGTTTTTCTGTTTGCAGAGCTGAAAAACCTCTAGTTTTTTCTAAATAACCAATTTAAAATAAATTCTTTCAGTATTCCACTTTAAAAATGCCCCTAACTTCCTACATCCCCTTAGATAAAATCCCAAGACCTTTCACTGACATTTAGAGTGTATATATCCCTTTGAATGCAGCCTACAATCCAAGTGCCTAATCTCCACCTCACCTGTTCCTATGCAAGTCACCACTGTAGACAGTCTTCTATTCCCAGCATAGGCCACACTCTAAATGAGTGAGCAAATGTGTTTCCTGAGTGCTTACTTTCTTTCTTTCACTTTCACTTTCATTCTTAACCTCTTCATCTTCTATCTGAAAATTCCTGTTTGCTCTTTAAGATTAATTTGAAAAATCATCTCCTGAGTGAAGAATTGACCATCCCCCTCGATGGTCAGGCTGAATTAGGACACCCTTTTCTTTTCAGTCCATGAAACATTTTGTTTATATTATTACTTTTTGATGCTTCAAATGTCAATTAATTTCTCATATCTGCAGCACTTCAGCCTTGAAAATTATACAAAATAAATGTCTTACTCTCTGCCCTCATAGAGATCACTTTTCAGGAAGAAAGCCAGACATGTCAAATGATAACTAAAATACATGGTGATAAAGAGTATCATAAGAATATAAATGGACTGTTCTGGACATTGATGAGGGAGCATTTAATATGACCTTGGGTGGGACATGGAGGAAGGGGTGTTCAGAAATGGCTATGAAAGGAAACTGGTATTAGAACTGGTCTTGCATATTTAATAATGGGAGTACCTGGTGATTAGATAGAGGTAAAGGCTGGCTGTTGACCTTCAGACAGCACTAAGGAGCAGTGGCCCGAAGGAAATGGGGCATGGCCTCCACTAGGTTCATTTAGCCACTATGCTAATCTACATCTCTTCCCTGGTTCCTGAAGGCATGTGAGATTTCTGATCCCTACTAAAAAGGGAGGCTAATTCCAGGTCAGAAGAAAAGAAAAGAAAAGATCCTCCATGACATGAGGTTAGGGTTCAACATGGAAGCAAGGGGGTCATTCAAAGTTTTGAAAAAGGAGACTGACATAATCAAGCATCTCTTTAGAAATACTGCTTGCTGGCAGTTGGGAGCATTCATTGCAAGGCTTGAAGAAAATAGTGCTTCCTAGAACAGGGGTTGGGAGCTTACTGCAGGAGCTCAGAAGTTCCGCAAACAGAGCTAAGAGCTTGACTTAGAGTTGTGACAGCTGAAATGAGGCAGAAGGGACAGAACTTTGAGAGTTATTTTGGAGATAATAGTCACCAAATTTCCTGACAATAGATAAGGGATAAAAAGGTGCAAAGGAGCATGGGCTTCTATCTTGGACATACCTGGCTCAAGGCAATGCAATTAGTTAAATAGAGAAAGATACGTGGGCAATCACACTGACGAGCAGGGGAAGGAGAATAACCATGCACACTTGTCATCCTGCTCTTTTAATTTCATAATACAAATTATAGATAATTTTACAAAAAGCCAATTCATTATTTTTAATATCTGGACACACCAAGATTTAATTACCTGTTCTATTGGCATTTAGGAAATTGGCAGATTTTTTTTTCCTATTACAAAATAAAATATATTTGTGTGAACAAATGCCAGAATAATCTGTAAAAGCTTTGAAGTAAATTTCTGAATGAAAAGGAATATGCATTTTTTGATAGACAAAGATCAACTTTTTAGGGAATAAATTTGGGGTAGGGGAAAAATAACAAGTTAGAAATAAATCTATAATTTTGCCATTTTACAAGGGAGCATCCCTGAGTGATGATAAGATGTTTGGCTCCTGATAAGTAGTTAGGAACAGAAGACCAGGGAGTCAGAAAGCTTTGACATTAGAGTACTGGAGAGGTATCCTTCTGGACACTACTTTTGACTAAGAACATAATAATGATTATCATGATAAAGATTGCCGTGTAGGAAAAATGATTCAATCCCTAAAATATGCTTTAATATATGAAACATATACAATACACTATATATAAGTGAAAATATTAATTTTTATGAAGTAGTTAATGACTGTTATTTTATAAGTGCTCTACTTTTAAATGATATATTGTTTGCATAGCTTAACTAGGCAGGTCTCGTATTCTTGCACTAGAGGAAAAAAACTACATTCAGAACTATGCGGTATCAGTTGAGTACTACAATTGTCTCTAGTTCGCTGTATGGATTTAAGCAACCATTCTAATTCTCAAAAAATGCAATTTTCTCATCTTATACATTGAAGTGTGTACAAGTTTGCCACACAGTAAGCATGCATATCAAATATTATTGAATGTAGCAGGATTTTAGTAAACATGTTCTGTAAAGGGTTAGCAGCAAAATTTTAGGCTTTGCAGGACATGCAGTATCTGCTGTAACACTCACCTCCATCATTGTAGTGCAAAAGCAGCCACAGACAATACACAAATAAATAGGTGTGGCTCTTTTCTCATGAAATGTCCCTAAAAATGTGGCAGCCTAGATTTGGCCTTCAGACTGACCATGTAGTTTGTTGACCTCTAGTATAGAGAACGGAAAGGCTAATGATAAAATATTTTATATGTTCTCTAAATCTGAGACACTATGATCCTAAATGGTCTGTCCTTTAACAACACTTTTTTTTAGTTTATTTAAAATTTTTTCTGAAGTAGTGAATATGGACAATATTATAGGGTACAAAAAATAAAACTTTCTAGGTTTCCACTAAAAATATTATGAAACTCCTCAATGACTTTATATGAGTCTTTCAAATTGTGCAAAATTCAAATAACAGAAAACTATATACTCAGTCTCCTTTGCAGAGAATCTTAAAAGCTTGGCTGGTGTTCTGTCACAAGTATTTTTTTGAAGACCTTGGGTTGTCTTATTCAGAAATGCAGGAATGAGCCTATAGAGTCTGAGTTGAACAGAATTGTTAGGTTTGAAATGGGTTTAACAGTTTTAAGTATTGCTATGGTTCTACTTTTGAATTATGGTTGTATTCTAGTTTTCATAAAGAAGCGTATACCCAAAAAGAAAGATGCAAGGTTTTAACATTACCACCAAGTGACCAAACCAATGAAATAATATAGTAATGTGAATGAATATACTAGTAACTTTTTATTTACTAATAATAGTTCTGTTATATTATTTTCCCACTAAGAAAAGCTACACTTCTTTTTATCATGCATAAGATGAAATATTGTGCTACTAGATTAAACACTATGATTTATGGAACTTATTAAGTATAAAAAAAGAGTGTAATTAGTTTTGCAGTGCTAGAAGGATGTCTGAATTATAAGACTGGAATATAGCTGGTTATGTGAGAAACCTTAACTATGAGTTAATGGAAGATAATTGATACTTCTCTCTTCTAATATCCTAAGGTTTTTTATATTATTGTTGCTGCTGATTTTAAGTGTAAGATGGAATCATTAAAGCTGATCATTCATCTTTTTAAATGCTATATGGGAAAACTTAGTGAAAACACAACCTGGCTGGCACTCATTTGAACCTACAGGTAATTTAATTAATCAAGCATAATTGGCAAAAATAGTGAAAATCAGGGAAAACTTCATTAACAATAAACTTACTCTTTTATCATGCCATGTTTTTAGACTCACATTTTCTACACAATAGAATCTACTATTAGAATTTCTACCAGAGGTGAGGATTGACCTCCTGCTCTCAGAGGAGGTTTCCCTTCTCCAGAATACAGTTCCAGATGACTTCGGTCTTCTGCATTCATGTCATTCTGGGGCTGAGGTTGAAGGGATAGCCATTACCCAGGGGAAGCTGTTTCGAGGGTGATGGTAGAGGCATACACACAAAAAGAAACAAAATCACATGAGACCCCTTATGGTCTTGAGTCATAACTGGTTGTCATTTTCATACACATACCTTTGTCTAAAAAATAGCTAAATCCACAATCTAGGGGTAGGACAGAATGCTCTCTACATGATGAAGCAAAAACAAGGGTATGAATACTGTAAACATGAACACTTAGGGACAACTTTTCAATCTAAAACACTTGCCTGCTATGCAAACTATATGATTTATGTTTTACATGTCACTTTTCTCAGAATAATTAAGAAAAGTAACAATATTGGATTTAAAACCTGTAATTATAACTTATTTATTAAGGCTATTTACTAAGTTAAATATAGTTTACAAAATTATAAAAATATCTTTAGAATAGGTATTTAATCTGATTAAATTAACTGATATTTACTACACAGCTATTTATACAGTACTGACAGTAACTATAAAGAATAGAAGCCCCAAAATAAACCATGTATCAAGGAATTTACAACTTACTGAGAGACACAGATATATAACTGAATGACAGTATATTGGGCAGAAAACTGTGTTGTCCCAAAATTGGCAAAGTTTTATGGGAACTTTGGGGAGATAATAATTCAGCTTTGAGAATTAGATGAAATGGATTCTTGAAAGCAAAGTAAGACCTCATGGGCAATGGTAAAGGGCATTCCAATCCAGGGGTAATAGCAGCATGGGCACAGGTGTGTAAGTGAGAGCCTGCCATGTCCACTGAAGTGCATGCCATGTAGTTGGGCTACAGAGACCATATGCGAGATGAGGCAAAAGTATAGAAATGTAAATTAGCATTATCTGTTTCAAAATATCAGACCACTGAGTGTGGCTGCTGTTTATGTGCCTGGGATAAAAATAAATGGCTACAAATAAAAAGGGATTAAGTGCATACAAGGCATTTTATACTGTGTATGTAGTCTGGGTAACCCCAAAAGCAGGCACATCAGTTAAAGATTTTGGGATGATTTTTCTGTAAGATAAGCATAGCAGGAAGAGAAAATGGGGAAATGAGAACAGAGAAAGGAAAGAAAGCCAATACAAAGTATGTTAAATGAGTGTGTTAATACTGTAGCCAACTCTCTCATTTCCGCTATGAACTCTCAGAGATGTTGCAGCATCTGAAGCAGAATCCACACAGGTTGTGGCATGGAAGCATCAGTATGAAAATGAGAAATAGCAGTTAAAGATGGAACTCAGCATAAATCAGACCCTTCTCCTTGGGACAGGTACTCCCTCCATACTTTATACATTTTGGGGGGACTCCTAGATTGTACATAAAAGAACATTTGTGAATTTTGTTATATTTATAAATTATTTAGCTATTATTTTTCTTTAAATTAATTCATTACTTGCTCTCCTTCTGAGCAATAATGACTATGAAATCATAGCTGGATAGTACTAAGCTAATATTTTCCACAAATCTTTCATTTGTTAAGGGTTGCTCCACGGATATTAACTCTTCAGCACTTCTGACCTGTTATGGATGAGTTGAGAGTCATCCCACAGACAGAAAATGCTCTCTGATTTAAAAAAACAAACAAACAAACAAAAAATGGCAGTGGAACACTGTTCCACAGATAGAAAATGCCTTTAGACAGAAAAAGCAGGATGCCCAGTGGACATATCCTATAAAACTTCTAGAAGAAAACAAAGGAAGAAAAGGCTCTTTGACATGGGTCTTTAGGACTTGACACCTGAAGTACAAACAACAAAACCAAAAATAAACCACTGTGACTACATGAAGCTGAAAAGCCTTTGCATGGCAAAGGAAACCATCAACAAAGTGAAAAAATAATTTACCGAATGGGAAAAATAACTTCAAACTATATATTTGATGAGGTTAATATCCAAAATATAAAAAGAGGTCATACAACACAACAGAAAAAAAAATACCCAACTGAAAAATAGACAAAGGACCTGAATGAAAATTTCTTCAAAGAAGATATCTGATAGGCCAACAGGTATATGAAGAGATGCTCACCATCACTAGTCATTAGAGAAGTGCAAATTAAAACCATAATGAGATGTCACCTCATGTTTGTTGAAATAGGCATCATCAAAAAGATAAGAGACAACAGAAGGTGGTGTGGATGAAGAGGGAAGGAAATCTTTGTGTACTGTTGGAATGTAATTTGGTACGGCCACTATGGAAAACAGTATAAAGTGTCCTCAAAAAAATTAAAAACTGAAAGACCATATGATCCAGCACTTCGAATTCTGGGAATATATACAAAGGGAAGGAAAATACTAACTCTAAAAGATACCAGAACCCCCACCTTCATAGCAGCATTATTTACAATAGCCAAGACATGGAAACAAAGTAAGTGTCAAACTATAGATGAATGGATAAAGAAATTGTGGCATATATATGTGTGTACATATATATATATGTATAAATACACACACACCTACACACACACACTTAACAATAGTACTCACCAGGAAAAATGAAAAGATCCTACCATTTATAACAACATGGATGATCTTGAAGGCAATGTTAAGTGAAGTAAGTCAGAGAAAGACAAATACTGTATGATCTCACACAAAAAACTCATAGAAAAAGAGATCAGGCTTATGGTTAGTAGAGGTGGAGGGTGGAGGACAGGTTTGGAGGAAGGTGGTCAATAGGTACAAACTTCCAGTCATAATATAAATAAGTACTAGGGACTTAATGTAAAATTTTGGGGGGGGACATTTATAAAAACCTACTTAAGGACATAAAAGTAAAATCCTATATACAAACATAGCAATATGTATAGCATAAAATGATAGACCACAAAGGAACTTACTAACTTTAAGATAGTAGTTACCTCTGAGAAGAAGCAGTGGAGAAAAAGGTATTTGTGTTAATTGAATTTCAATCTTTTTGTTGTTTTAAAAACTAGATCTGAGGTACATATATACATAAATATTTGCAAAGCTGTGTCGGTGAGTGCATATGTGTTCTTAAAATTTTTTCTCTTTTTTTGTATGTTTGAAATATTCTAGAATTTTCAAAATGTATAAAATAAAATGCTCGGGTGGGATGAAGGAAATTTGTTTAAATTTTACCAGTCACCAATACTTGAATTACATTATCAATTTGTATTACTTACAGAGAAATAATATACTTAAACTACAGTAAATTTAACTGTAACCAATTACTCTACAATTCAAATTACTATAGCCTGAATTTATATCATTTGAATTTGAATATAATTATAAATAATAAGTGCAACACAAATTTCCTTAGGCCACAGCGTCTTTAGATACAAAGTGCTTATGTAACCAGCAAAGTTCAAGTTTAATAACTCTCATGTGCTTTTATTTAGGATCTCAGCTCTAACCAGATACATATGACCTCTATCCCACTAATTATTACTTCCAGGAAGCCCTATGTTGATTCCATAGAAGTTCTCAGGGTAAAGTTTGTTTTTGTCCTTTTATGATCCTGTGGCCTTTTTGTTGTCAGATACCTACAAGAAATTTGGGAGAAGTATTTGCTTAGGTGAGCCAAGAATTAAAAATCCTACAAGATACTAAGTTGCAACTGAATTCCCTTCATTCTCTTGGACTCTCATATAGCTCTGTTGATGCTTGGAGTTTTAAAGTGCTTTTTATAGCTTTCTAAATATTTATTTAAAGTCCTCCCTACAGAGAATCAGACCTACTTTGGGGAGTTATTTAGAAACAGATAATCACCATATCCTCCTTGGTTGTATCCTTAATAAATACTTAAAATCTACATATTGTAGCAACTCAAGCCAGAGGACATATAGTAGGAAAAGGGAGTTTGTGTTATTAGTTCAGTAGATACTCATTTCTACCTCTTGGTGTAGGCTCAACTGGGTTAACATTCAATCAATGCCTAATGTTATTAACTATGATGATCTCTGTCTGCATTTTATAATTCAGGGGGCCTTTCTTGAAGATGGGATACAAAGCAGTGTCTTGTGATATATAAGCACTAAGATAACACAAACTCTTTAGTATATCTAGTAAATACGTGATTAGCATAAGGTTGTCAAGTCTATTTATATCTGACTTTTCATTCTTACCAATATTAATGTAATGTGGCAGTTGCAAGCAGCTTAAAAATGTTGGGAAACTGAATACCATAGTACCAGAATTCATTATTTGCTGCAAGGCAGAGGGGGAGGTTGGGAAGTATACTAGGCAGTGATTTCTTTACAGAATGAGGGAGAATGAAGAACTTCTAATGCAAAATGAAAGAATGCATTATAAGATAACCTTTCTGAAACTGTATCATTTCTGTTTAATCATTGGCAGTACTAAATAAAGCTCTGAGTTTTTCATTGAGGCTCTAGACTAAAATTATAGTATATGCTCAGAGGCCATATGTATATTTCTGAAAAAAAGATTAGCAGTGAAACAAGTTGATGCTTCTGTTGAAAAGGGATAAAACCACTATACTGATGAGGCATTTATCATTACAGGAAAAAAGTATCAGTAATTTTATTCTCCACTGTAAGATTAGTACTCACAGCTATGGTCTCTGTTATTGCAATAACAAATTGAGAAATAATACCTCCCCCAGGGAAATGTGGGATGTTTTAATGTTTCATGGCAGAAAGACATTTTTGCAGACATTGCAGAAAGCTAATGTCTCCTTCAAATTGGGCTATAATTCAAAGAGACCTATGAAATGCAGCTGCAAAAAGTCAGCCAAATAAGTAAGCTTATATTTTCTAGGTTTTTCCTATATTTTTTATTTTTGTTATTATTGCTTATTTTGTGGCTTCAGAAGGCAGTACAATTTGTTTATTATCATATGTGTTCTTAGCTAGGGAAAAGTTAAATATCCCTAAGTAATGAGGTGCAAGGCTTAATATAAGAAGAGCAAGTTGATGATATTTGATAAGTTCTCCACTTGAATTTCACTATTTTTTTATGCATTAGCCCATTCATTAATTTACAAATACGTATTGAACAAACACTGTTTGTCAGGCAATATAATGCAGGCATGGTGCACTTTACTGAACAAAGCAGACAGCACTTTCTCCATTATGAATCTTAAAGTTAGTGGAGAAGAATGGCAAAAGCAAGTTTAAAGTACATAATATATAATGAAAATCTGTGATAACATATCAAAGAAAATGGAAGAGTGGATTATGTCAGAGAAGATATATCTATTTTTAAAATGTTAGTTTTCTACCATACCTGCTTCTATTTTTCTAATGGAAATAAAATTTTACTATGCTTTATTCAGCTATATATTCATACATTTATTAGAGTTGCTTACTGCTCTTCTTAATTAATTATCATTAAGAAATAGCATATTCCCAGTACATATCGCCATCCCTCTGCATCCTGCCCTTAAAGCATTACTTATGCTACTTCCCCAAAGGTAACCATTACCACAAATATTTTGCTAATTCTATTGCATCTCTTCATACTTTCACTACCTATTTAGTTAATATCACTACTGTTAAAAATTAGAAAATTGAAATCACAGTATTTTTTACTCACTGATGTGCTTGTTTTGCTTATTGTTTAGGCAATTTCCACATTTCTACATATGTAGTTCAAGTGCAGGCATTTTAGTGCTTCACTAAATAGTAAAATTCTGTCTTTCCATTGTACTTTTGGTAGATGGTGGGCTGTTCCCCAATTTTATTTATTTTTTGGCAATTATGGACAATGCTTCAGTGAATAGTCCTGGGCATGTCTCCAGGACAGATGTACAATCATTTTTCCAAGTATGTTTTAAGAGTATTATTAATAAATTGCATATTTAATTTTACCATGTAATGAAAAGTAATTTTAAAATATAATACAAAAACACTTAATGTACAATATTAGTAGCATAAAGTTAAAAATTACATGAGCATCTTAATAGATGCAGAAAAAATCATTTCACATATGTAATACCTATTATTACAAATAAATGAAAATAATCTAGTAAAAAAAGTGAGGATCCATATTATCTGATAAAAGATATCTTAAATAAAAATTAAAGCAAACACTGCACTTAAAGACAGAATGCTGAAAACTTTCCCTACAAGATCAGCAGTGAGACAGAGATTGTCATTATTGACATTTCTTGCCAACATATTCCTGGAAGTCCTGGCAAGAAAAGGCAAGAAAATATGTGTAAATTGGAATGGAAAAAATAGCATTATGTCTTAAGTCATTTTTGACTTTCTACATAGATAATCCAATCAATTGAAAATTGAGCTCTTTTTGTTTTTCCTTTTCGAACTTTATACCTTTTATTTCTCTTCTAGTGACAATACTGAATAGAAATGTTGGATCATGGACATCTTTGAAATTGCTTTGACTATAGGAAAATGAAAAGGCTTTATTATTTCACCATTAAGCGTGATATATGTGTAGACTTATTACAAATTGCATTTTTGTTATATTTCCTTCTTCTATTTTTATTGGCTAAATGTTTGTGTAAAAGATCTGTCCCCAAAATATATGATTGAATTTGCCAGTGATGCAGCTGAACCTATTATTTTTGTTACTAGTGAGACTTCTAATTGCTCATAATTTTACTTTAATGGCTATAAACCATTGTATGATTTTTAATATCTTCAGTCATTTTCAGGAAGTAATATTTTTAAAGTACTTATTTTTTTGAAAAATTCAAATTTATTGGTCTAAGTTTATTCATGATGTTCTTTTTATCTTTTTACTATCTCTGGGTTTATGTCTTCTTGTTCATTCATATATTATTTATCTTTGCTTTCTCTTTTGATTTTTAAGAATCTTAACAAATATATGTTCATGTTACTATGCATTTCAGACTAATTTTTGGCTTTGTTGACTGCTTTCAATTTCATTAATTACAGGTTCCATCTTTGGTATTTCTGTCTTCCTGCTGTCTTTGATTTTATTTTACTTTCCTTTAGTTAATAACTTATTTTGAACTCTTAGTTGAATATTTTATAGTGTTTCTATTTCTCAAAGGAAAGCTATATATTTCAATGTAAATACAACTCTCTGACACTTTGACACATAATGTTTAACTATTAATATTTAATATTTAATTTCCTTATGGTTCTCTGTTTTGGGCTATAGTTATATTTTTAAGTTTCAAATATGTGCTTTTATAGTTGTTTTTAAAATTAGTCTCTTATTTACTTACTTTTGTTCAGAAAATGTCTATTGGACACAAATGTTTAAATTTGTTAAAGTTAACATGTCATTGCAGTAGAACCAGAGTTTGACCTTTCTTTGATGATCATTTAGCCTTGAGCTTCCCTACTCTCACATCATTCTAATCCTTTTAGATTCCTCATTAGAGTTAGCTCAGTGGTTCATTCAAAAGTTCTAAATTTTATTCACAATTTTACTTATTTTTATCAGGAGGGGCTTTAGCAGTATCTATTCTGTATTCTGGCATAACTTCCAGTCATCTATTTACATCTTATATAAAACAAAAATCTTCTGAGGCAGTCTGTATTTAAATTCAGTTGTTTGATTCCCTTATCCACATATTTCCTATTCATTCATTTATTCAGCAAACATTATTTGAGCCCTACTATTTCCCAGGCACTGTTTTATGTGTTGGTGTAATAAGTGTGAACGTTCAAAGAGTATCTCAATTAAAGTCTGAAATAAAAAATATGATATTAAATAAGATATTAGTTATTGATGAGTCCTAAGAAGAAAAACAAAGCAGAGTTAATGAATAAGTGAGGGGCTGCTTTTTAGACAGGTGTTTATGAAAGACTTCTCCAAAAGGTGATATCTGAGCTGAGATCTGGAGGGTTGGCCTGACTGAGCCTATGTCATTTGTGAAAAAAGTTAATGCAGCTAAGAAAGAAGAAAAGTACAAAGATTGTGAGACAAGAAGACACCTGACATAGTCAAACTATAAGGAAGTTGGTATTCCTTTGACTGGAGAACAAAGGTAAGGTAGAAAGCCTATGCATGTATTCATATTCTGTTTAGATACATTAGAAGCAACTATTGTGCATATTGTTGGAAGGCATTTGACATTTCATAGAAAAAAATTAATTGTTTTATTTCTGTTAGGTTTTTGCTTGTTAAACCACTTTGCTTGAGTGATTATTTGAAACAATTTCTTAAATCTTCAAAATCCAACTTTTTTGCCATAGTCCGTTCATTTTACATTAATTTTGCCAAGAATAAGATGAGTAGTTTTGGCCCACAGATTCAGGTTATCTAAGAATAGAGATATTTTTGTTTTATTTTAGCTTTTATTTACTTTGTTTTATCCATTTGTTTGTTTTGTGTATTAATTGGGCTATTTTATTTGTAGTTAGGATCTTTTCTTACTAATCCTTGGTTTTTTTTTTGTTTTGTTTTGTTTTTTTCTCAGGAGTGAGATTTTAATTTTTTTCTCATTTTCTTTTTTTTTTTTTTTTTTTTTTTAATAATTTATTTTATTTTAGTATCATTAACCTACAATTACATGGGCAATACCGTGATGATTGAACTCCCCCCATCACAAGGTCCCCCCCACCAACCCCACCACAGTCACTGTCCATCAGCGTAGTGAGATGAGAATCGCTACTTGTCTTCTCTGAGCTGTACAGTACCCCCCATGCCCCCCCACCCTATGTCTGCCAATCGTAATGCCCCTTTTACCCTCTTATCCCTCCCTTCCCATCCATCTCCCCAGTCCCTTTCCCTTTGGTAACT